>CM042483.1:62454951-63077451 GCA_023621385.1 Quercus gilva
TAAATTTCATAAAAAAGACCAATGTTAATACCATGTTTCAGATTAGGTCAAAAATTTTAAATTTTGTTAATTTAAGTCCTAAATTTATGATATTGTTTCATTATAAAGCTTTTGTCCATCTCCATTATTCATTTTCATTATTTTGTGAAGTAATATAGCAGATAATAGTAGAGACCCGTTGATTAAATTCTGCATTTCACTTGAAAATCATTTCATAAATCAATATGGAAACCATTAAACAGAGTGGGTAAAAAAAGAAATCGTTGTTTATAGTGAGACAATGATTAATTGATGGAGTATTCCCAAAAAAAAAAGATTGCTAGAAAATCAAAATAGAATACTTAGCAGGTACGTGAAACACAAAGTTTTATCAATAGTTTCTTTTTTTCTCTCTACTCTTATTGCCCAAAATACTGTAGATGAATAATGGAGACGAATAGCAACTTCAAGTGACATTTAATTGAAAAAATTACCAAAGCTTGTGGATTTTATGTTTCTCAAAAAAAAAAAAAAAAAAAAGAAGAAGAAAAATCTACGAAAGAAATTAATAACATGAATATAACAGCATCATCAAAGACCTTAATTTCCACTTACTTTTGTGAGCATGATTAAATTTTTTAGTACCAGTATTCCATTTTGTGATGCTGAATAAGTTGTAGGATTAATTGATTATGAAGAAAAAGTCCATAATTCGTTAGCGGTCTTCATGCTCCAACCATTATTCATATGTCCACTTCATAATTTCTCATTTGTCAAGCTTGAATAACTCAACGTACACTTACTCGACATGAATATAATTTGTAGATTTTTTTTGCTAGATCCAAATCAGCGTGCTATATATATAATTCGGTACTATTGCAATTTTAAGTTGACCAATATTGCAATGAATATAAAAAATAGGTAACTACAACTTGTATTCAATAAAAGCACACTCAATTTATAATAAATGAGCATTGAATTCCCACCATCTTAGTAAGAGAAAATGGCGCCAGCCACTTCAGACCTTAGCAGGCTGGCTATTGACGAAAATCTTTATCATAAACAAATTCATTAGTAACAGCAAGGAAGAAAATGTTTGGATTTTTGTCATGTAAAATGCATAGGAAATTTGGTTGCTCATTTTCTTGTCAAGAAATCTGTTTCTGGCAGTGAGCTACAGGTTTTAAATTGATTCCTCTCTTGATGATATGGCTCCCCTAGTAACTCGAGACTCTTTGTAATCCTTTTGAGTTATTATGAAATAAAACTTGGCCTTTGGGTTTGGATTCTTGAAAAAAAAAAAAAAAAAAAAAAATGAGGAAGAAAAGGTAAAATTCTTCTTCTGCTATAATTACTTAATTAAAAACTCATCGATAATCTCCCACCAAGTACTACTTAATACTTATAACTGAATGATGTAGACATTTGGGATATATATTGACTTTTTCTGTCCATTTTTAGGTTATTTAATACATTGTAGCTTTGCACTGCACACCCTTGGTGTGGTGGTCACTTTATAAATATAAGTATTGTAAAGTGTGAGGGGGTAATGACCGAGGTTCAAGTCTCCAGGAGGGAGCTTTGCACACATATACAATTAGATTATGCTAGAATTTCTCTTCTGCCTTAATTACTTAATTAAAAACTTATCGATTATCTCCCACCATATACTACTTAATACTTATAACTGAATGATGTAGACATTTGGGATATTGATTTTTTTTGTCTATTTTTAGGTTATTTAATACATTGTGGCTTTGTACCACGCACCCTTGATGCGGTGGTCACTTAATAAGTATAAGTGCTGTAAGGTGTGGGGGGTAAGGGTCGGGGTTTAAGTCTCCAGGAGAGAGTTTTGCATATATATACAATTAGATTAGACTGGAATTCTTTTTCCGCTTTAATTACTTATTTAAAAACTTATCGATAATCTCCCACCAAATATTACTTAATACGTATAACTAAATGATGTAGACATTTGGGATATTGACTTTTTCCGGCTCCTTTTAGGTTATTTAATACATTGTAGCTTTGCATCGGGTTCCTTTGGTATGGTGGTCACTCTATAAGTATAAGTGCTGTGAGGTGTGGGGGATAAAGGTCAGGGTTCAAATCTCCAAGAGGGAGCTTCATATACATATACAATTAGATTAGGTTAGAGTAGAATTTCTATCTTGTATAAAATAAAAATAAAAAACATTGTAGCTTTGCAATTTTTATTTGTTTTTTTTTTAAAAATTTTAGAAAAGCAATGCTACAAACATAATAAATTTCACAATAATTTATAATTTATTATGAAGTTATTATTGATTTATCTCTATATATTAAGAGGATCCAGAAAATTAGTTATGGTTTCAAAAAATGTCAAAAATACATCTAATCTAATTAGATAATCCTTATTCTTAAAAAATAAAAAAATAGGGTTAAAATTATAATTCAACAAAATTTTAAAAAAAAATACAAGAGAAACTTTTTTTTTTCTAAAAATTAACACATTCTCTATTTAAATATATCTCACACAGATTTAATACATTTTTTTTTCCTAAAAACTAGCACACTAAACCTAACAATTTACTCAATTTCAAATCCTAGATTTTAGTTTCTTAAAAATTCCTTCTGTATAACCTCACTAACAGTAGATAAATTCAAATTGAAAAATTATATTAAACTCAAAATAAAAAAAGAACCTCATTTCACGTGCAGAGCGTGTGTGATGAGGCTAGTAATTTATTATGCGCCTATATTTTAGGCAGTAGTACAAAAAGTGTACCTAAGATTTGACTTTGTGCATTTTGCTATTACTTAAATTTTATTTGCTTATTTATTTACTAAAAAGTTTAAGTTGTTCATTGTTATAAATTACCAAATTTATAAAATATAGTAATAAGTTTAAAAAGTAATGAATAAAAATCAAAACAATAAATAATCCACAGTTTAATAATAACAATTATTATAGTAATTATTATTCTTATTATTCAGGGAAACAAGTGATTCAGTTATAAGAAAATAAAAAAAATAAAAAAAATAAACTATTTCCCTAGTACAAAAAAGGATGAAATTAAATAAAAAGAAAGAAAAGATGCTATTTAATTAAGAATGAAAGTTTAACATGTTGTGAGTTGACATGAGAATGATAAAATTATGAATACTACTAATTTTTTTATATAGATGCCTTAATTTTTAGAATAAAATACTCTTCTAGAATATATTGAATTATTTTGTAATATTAAGGTATTTTTATTGTAATAAAAAAATAAAATAATATTTTGGAAAAAAGAAAGAGCCATATTTTTGGGGGGAAAATTAAATGTATTTGGGACGCCCGTGTAGGGTAGAGTGGCCTTAGTGGGAAGCTACCCTTAATTAACACTAAGACTCGTACGTACAACATTTTTAAATTTTTGTGTGCTGAGATATCATACACTATATGGCTTGTACAAGTACAACACTTATTAAATTTTCAGGATCCAGCCCCCCCCTACCTTGAAAATGAACTGGTTGGTAGGTACAAGACTTGAAGTCATGAGTAAACTCACTTCAATCAGAAATGCAATATTCCAATGAAGTAAAACTAGGGAGATGAATTTTTTTTTACAATCGTTGACAATTTGATGATTGAGTAGTAAACAAAGTCACTTTTCATAATTCAGTCTTTTTCATAAAAGGGACCCCCAGACAAGCAAACCAAGGTGCCCATTGTTTAGCTCGTTGGTTTTGTATCTAATTTTGTTTAATTTATGGATATATTGACTTATAGTTCAGTGCTCAAGTTAAAAACAATATTGTGATGGAGGAAGCCTCTTTTGTATTTTCTTCCTTTTTCTTTCTTTCTTAGCCTAAAAAAATAGGTTCACTTTTGATTTCACCTGGCTTTTTCAGTTTCTATTCTTCTTCTTCCGTTGATTTCTTTCTTTTCCTCCTTGAGATACTTTGTATTAGGTGCATATATGTTTTGATCAATACAATTACTAGCTAATTTCTCTTTCTCTTTTTTTGATATAAAAACTGAGACTTATTAGTAGATATTGCAAACAAAATTGGTTAAATGGACTTTGAAGAAATGGCCGCTCACAGTATTTTTCTTATTGTCTCAACTCAATATATATTAAATAATATATATATCTATCTCAAGTCTCTTTCCAAGTTTTCCCAAGTCAAAATCCTATCATTTTATGTTTTCTTTTCAAGTTTTGCATGAGTATTGCGTGAAACTTTTTGTTTGTTTTTTTGAGAAGAACGAGTTGCGTGAAACTTGAGCCACCAACTAGCTAGTTGTTTTGATATATAATTTATCTTACAAATGGGGGAAGGTAGCTAGAAACAAATGGTATTATTTGGCGTGATATCGATGAAACCCATATCTTTGACTATGCCAAAAACCCTCTCTTTCACACTAGCTAGGGCCTAGGAGTTACAATTATTCTAAATCTTCGTCCTTGCTTAGCTAAGCCATGAAAAGATTTTGTATGAAATATGAATACGTGCCTTTTGATATGAGATTTTAAATTTTTATAGAATCATTATTATGTAATAAATTTAACGACACATTATGTGAGTTTATTTGGAGATTTTGCTCAAATAAAAACAATTGTGATGTGAGGAATTTCAATTGATATTTAAATCTAGTCATTTCAAATATTAATAATACCCAAATCTGTCCATAGATTTCGTTAATTAAAAAAAAATGGACATGTTGGTCATTTGCACAAAATTTCGTTAACTAAAAATTCGTTAAAAAAATCTATCTATAGATTTCGTTAACTAAAAATTCAAATTCGAATATTTCCAGTCATTTGCAGGAAACAAACAAAATTATATAACAAATGTATTGAAAATGTTGGTTTTATATGTTATGTAAAGGGAGTATGATTTGATTGTTTCATATTTTCATTTATAAACAAAATTATCATTAAGAAGTTAAAAATTACAAGTAAGAATTTAGATTACAAAATACGGTGAGGCTAAAAGTTCCAAATTAAAAAGGTAAAAAAAAAAAAAATAGTAAAAAATCTTAGATGTAGGAAAGTAAGAGAAAAAGATAAAATTAGTGGAGGAGTTGTTATTTTCTAAATTAAATTATCCATAACTATATAATAATGGAGTTAATTAATGATAGTTATGCAATTACTAATTACGCAAAAAAATTATTTAAAAAATATATATATTCCGAACCCATGTGGGGAGTGATAGCAGAGAAACTAGTATAAAAATAAAAATAATTAACTATATATTCCCATCAAAAGTAAGACTATAAAGAAATTAAGTTAAGTCGAGTATTAAAATTTTAAACTTGTTTATTTAATTTTATTTCAAACACTAGTAGAACTCGAGCTTATCATCAAATTAATAAGATTATATGTTCAATCTTGGTTTATTTTCTTGTTGAATAAACTTGAACTTGTTCATTAGTTACTTGATTAATTTATTCTTTTTCCACATATAATAAAGCATTATTAAATTTTTTTTACCCTTTCACAAATTTATGAATTTTTACTACTAATTATGAGACTGTTTATTTTATTAGCAAGATACAAATAATATTTTGATACTACATAAACCTATTTGCAAACTAATACAATTTAATCTCAAGTTTATATAAATATATTTTTAGACAATTATATATATATATATATATAAATATAATATCATATATAGTTAATTAAATCGAGCCTCATGTTTATATCCTTAATGTATGAACATATTATTAACTTTTATTTGTTTAATAGTTGAGCCTAAAGTTGAGCTTAAACATAACAATCATAAACAAGTTTTTGTTCGGCCAAGCTCAAATTATGATAATAGTATATAATAAATAAAAGTAAAATTCTCACACGCACATTAAATATATAAAGATTAAAAATAAAAAAAAACTATATTATATACTAGAAGACAACACTTCTTAGTGGAAAGTGGATACACACGACAAAAGGTATCGTGGAAAAGGAAAAAAGAAAAATGAAAAATAAACAAACATAACAAAAGGTGGTACAGTAATTGTCATCATCAAGCAAATACAGTAAATCAACATGTTCAAAACTTCTTCTTCTTCTCTTTTTCTTCTTCATATAACGACCTAATTGGCTTTCGCTATTTTTTATTCTTTCTCCTTTCTAATTTGAATTCGTATCTTAAAATCTTAATTTTATTCACTACATGTCCCACGGCTAATAATCAATATATTATAAATTTATAATAACCTTCTTATGGGTTGATCTCATATTCAATCTCCTAAGACAAATTTTGAGAGAACTAATTAATATAAATCCATAATCATCAGCCAAGCATAGAGTGATAAGCTTTCGAATATTTCCAATATAATCACAACCTGCTGTTGACATTATTTATTTATTTATTTTTGTCATTACAATAAATAGCTACCAGACTAATTTGTTTTGAAATGAGTTCGATAAAAGCCCATAAAATAAATGAACTAAAAGAAAAAAAAAGTTAAAGAAAATGATGAAATGAGTTATATTTATGTATGTTTGTTTTCAATTCGTTTTGTGTTATATTTTATGTCTTAAAAGTGTTTTATTAACATAAGATGGTGAGGTAAATTACGGTTGCATAACGACTTTGTTTTGGATGGGTAATTGATACCTTTCAAACCAAGGGTAGGTAAATTATGAAATTAGCTCCTACCACAACTAGTTAATGTGTAGTTATTAAAATAAATAAATAAATTGTATGAAGAAAAAATCCGTTCACTAACCATAATTCATGTTGTTTGTTGTTGCAATATTGTGTGAAGATACATTTCAAATAATAAATTGCTTTTCTTTGTTTCCTACCTTATATATATATATATATATATAAGGGTTTGACTTACTTCTAGTACTTTTTTAATTGGACACATCCTTTTGTTTTAAATATACAATGACAAGTAATAGTGAGTTTTAATCTCCACATTTTATTTAGTTAGTGGATAATGTGACAGTTTCTCTTTAAAAGAAAAGGAAATTATAGTTAAAAAAGTACTGAAGGTAAGTCAAACTCTATATATAAGAAGCTTCTTATGGGTTGATCTCATGTTCAATCACCTGCGATAGATTTTAAGAGTACTATAATTAATACAAATCCATCATCATCAGCCAAGCATAGAGTGATCAGCTTTCGAATATCTCCAATATAATCTCCACCTGCTGTTAACATTATTTATTTATTTATTTTTGTCATTACAATAAATAACTACCAAACTAATTTGTTTTGAAATAAGTACAATAACAACCCATAAATAAATTAACTAAAAGAAAAAAAAAATCCAGAAAATGATAAAATGAGCTATATTTATGTATGTTTGTTTTCAATTCGTTTTGTATTATATTTTATGTCTTTAAAGTGTTTTACTAACAGAAGATGGTGAGGTCAATTACGGTTGCATAACGGACTTAGTTTTGGATGGGTAATTGATACCCTGCAAACCAAGGGTAGGTAAATTATGAAATTAGCTCCTACCACAACTAGTTAATGTGTAGTTATTAAAATAAATAAATAAATTGTATGAAGAAAAAATCCGTTCACTAACCATAATTCATGCTTTGTATTGTTGCAATATTGTGTGAAGATACATTTCAAATAATAAATTGCTTTTCTTTGTTGCCTACCAAATTTATTCACTTGCCAAAAGTATATATATATATATATATATATACTATATAAGTGTACCCATTCTGATACCAATTAAAAGCTTGAATTTGTGTGAGAACACAAGAGCTTGTTTAGACCCCCAAATTAAAATTACAGCTAGATTGCTTTTACTCTTACTTAATCAAAGTGCGGAAACAATAGTAAATGTATGCAATGAACTGATACTACTCTAGTACATAAATATGAACAACAAATAATAAAAGTAAAGTACAAGAGTAAGGGAAGAGAGATGCAGTTACAAAATAACACCAGAACGTGTTATCGAAAAGGAAATCGAAAAACTTAGCGAAAAACCTCTCCACCGCCCTCCAAGCAGTAATCAATCCACTAGAGAATAAAGTTGGAGTATACGAATAACAAAAGACCCTCCAAGCCTAGTCTACCCCATGTACTTAAGCCATCCAAACTCCTACTACCAACTGACTTAACGAAACCTTGTCTTCTCTAGTTTTTCGGATCACGTAGTACGCCCGATTGCATTCGCCAAGCTTCACTGGCTTCTTTTGGCAAATCCCCAAAACTTCCCAAGCTCCACAACACTCTCTACACTCTGAATAAGTGTGGGTCCTATTTGGGTACAAATCTCCTCTCAAGGTATAACAATGGGAGAGGGAATGAGAAGATGCTAGAATGATTTCTCACTAAGGATGAGTAGCTCTTTCTAAAAAAGATGGGTGTGTGTTGTAGAAAACTTATCTAGGGTTTTTCTCTCTAAATAGCTTCTCATACTTTTGTGGGTAATGAGGATATATATAGTATGGGTGAAGGGTAAGAAAGTTACACTTAAAATCCTCTAAGCAGAGAGTTTCGCAAGTATCTCACGAGAAGGCCTTACCCGCGAGATACTCGCGAAATCCTCCAGGTTGGCATGACTCTTTAGCTTCCAACATGTGCTTCTCACATGGCTCTTTTGCGGGTTAGCTTTTCATGAGCTTTTCGCAAAATCCACTTGTTCTTCAATTAATGCTCGATTCTTCACCAACTTCATAGTAAACCCAATATAATAAAACCTCACAAAATACAATGAACAAAATTAAAGCAAATACAACGCTTTTTGTCATGGAATAAAGTCAACATAAAATATAGTTGTAAATCATAACTTTACAATCTTTATAACTCGATGACATAACTTACTCTCTTTTACTAGGAGAACTAGGATTTGAATGTTCCTTCTATTGTTATTGTAACTTTCAAATTATTACAAATAAATAAATTTTATCATTGGTATTTTAGTAGAGAAGAAAATTATATTATTGCATCATTTGTAATTGCAAAAAAAAAAAAAAAATGAGCATGACCTTTTAATAGTAATTAATTATAAGTAAAAAAGATAGATTAATTGCATTAATGAAAAGTCTGCATCAAGATATCTATATATATAGGGTCCGTTTGGATTGAGCTTATTGTTGCTGAAACTGAAAACTGAAAACTGAAAACACTGTAGCAAAATGATTTTTAAATGTGTAAATAGTACCGTGGGACCCATTTTTAATATTTTTTAGTGCGTGAACAATGATGAACAGTGCCTGAACAGTGATTTTTGTCCCCTGCACAGTGAACCCATGTGATGTTACTGTTCACGCACAGGGGAGAAAAAAAAAAATCTGAAAACGTAAAACATGGATGCCACTTTCAGCTGAAACCAAACGCTCACATAATGATAGGTGAAGGTGAGAGAAAATCCAATTAGATTTCAATTGAATTCTCAATTTTGCGTCACGTGTCTTTTTTTTTTTTTGGTGCTCAAGTGAGTTAATTGGATTCTCAATTTTGCGCCATGTGTCCCATCTAAATTTTTAAAATTTTTGTGCCAAAATAAATAATACATCAACACCTAATACAAAAACCAAGAAGACCACAAAAATAACCTAAACAAGAACATGTCACCTGGACACTTCTATGTAGACTTTCAAGCTCCTCTTTCTCTCTTAAATGTTTCTCTAAATATAATTTCAACCCCTAACCACTTGCTACCATCGGCAAATAACTCCTAACCACTTGCTACCATCCCCATTAATCAATAATTTAGTATCATACTCTGCTACCAATTCATACATCAATTCATCGATGGATCATCTGTTACACAAAGGGAATGAGAAATCAAGCCATAATCCATAGATTCGGAATAATTAAATTCCAAAAAAAAAAAAAAAGTGCAGATTAATTTAATTTAATTAGTAAAGGCTTTTTTCGTGGAATAAAATAACTTGAATTTGATAGCTGCTTACATTTAAAACTAATTGGTCCCCATTTGGATTGAGGAAGGAGGTAAGGGGAGTAGAGGAGGAGTAATTTTTAGATACTCCCTTAGCACGGAAAATAGTGATCCCTCCTCTTACATTAATGGAGGGATCTATTCATTAAATTTGATATTCACCTACATTAAAAACCAATTGGTCCCTGTTTGGATTGAGGGAGGAGGTAGGGGGAGTAGAGAGAGAGTAATTCAACCCATAACCACTTGTTACCATCGGCAAACAACTCTTAACAACACATCGGCAACCCCACAATGCACAACAAACAGATTTGTAAGTAAACTTGCAGCCCCTTTTCTATTCATATTCATTGACTTATGAAACATTGTCAATTCCTTTTCTCACATATTTTTTTTTTACGGTTAACAACTCTTTTGCTTCATAACTAACCATTCAATTTAACAATATCAATATTCAAATGTATAAATGAAACTTAAATCCCATATAAGGATTAAAATAAGCAACCATACGAATTTGAAAAATATGGCTTTTGGAAACAATACTTCATTATAATGCTATTTAGAGATTATATATTTATATATATATAATAGGTGAAGTTGAGAGAAAATCCAATTAGATTTCAATTGAATTCTTAATTTTGCGCCACGTGTCTTTTTTGTTTTTGTTTTTGTGGTCAAGTGAGTTAATTGGATTCTCAATTTTGCGCCATGTGTCCCATCTAAATTTTTAAAATTTTTGTGCCAAAATAAATAATACATTAACACCTAATACAAAAACCAAGAAGGCCACAAAAATAACTTAAACAAGAACATGTCACTTGGACACTTCTATGTAGACTCTCAAGCTCCTCTCTCTCTCTTAAATGTTTCTCTAAATATAATCTCAACCCCTAACCACTTGCTACCATCCCCATTAGTCAATAATTGAGTGTCGTACTCCGCTACCAATCCATATATCAATTCATCGATGGATCATCTATTACGCAAAGGGAATGGGAAATCTTCCTATAATCCATAGATCCGGAATAATTAAATTCCAAAAAAAAAAAAGTGTAGATTAAGTAAATTCAATTAGTAAAGTCTTTTATCATCGAATAAAATAACTTGAATTTGATATCAGCTTACACTAAAAACCAATTGGTCCCCATTTGGATTGAGAAAGGAGGTAAGGGGAGTAGAAGAGGAGTAATTTTTAGATACTCTCGAAACACAGAAAATAGTGATCCCTCCTCTTACATTCATGGATGGATCTATTCATTAAATTTGATATTCGCTTACATTAAAAACCAATTGGTCCCCGTTTGGATTGAGGGAGGAGGTAGGGGGAGTAAAGAGAGCGTATTTCAACCCCTAACCACTTGCTACCATCGGCAAACAACTCTTAACAACACACTGGCAACCCCCCAATGCACAACAAACAAATTTGTTAGTAAACTTGTAGCCCATTTTCTATTCATATTCATTGACTTATGAAACATTGTCAATTCCTTTTCTCTCATATTTTTTTTAGGGTTAACAACTCTTTTGCTTCATAACTAATTGTGGGTGAGAAAGCCCAACGCTACGTATTGGGCCTGGGATCCAATTTGAATATCACTGTTTGTCCGAAGAGGTAAAAGTGATCAGCGCTGAGTCCGTTTGGTGAAAATACACTCGAGAAGGGATGAAGGGTATGTCCGAGGACAACCTGGTTAGTCTGAAGAGGTTCCCCTCATCGGATCGCTAGAGAGCTTGATCAAGCAAATATACCGAAAACCCTAGCAACCCTCCCAGCAGATTCCACAGTAAAGAGTGAGCTCTGGGCACACTTAGGGGTGAGAAGAACATAAAATATCTTAAAGGAAAAGTTGCTACCACTGCATTTAATGCACTGCAGCAACTTTCCTGACCGCATTTACGTGAAGAAGACTCTTCGGATTCAAGAGGATTCCTACTGAATGCTAGTCTGAACATCATTTTTTCCTTACTTGTCTATTTGAATCGTTGCTAAATCCATTTTCAGCCCAGCTGTTTAACCCATTCTCTACAAATTCATTGTTCGGGGTTCATTGGGCTGAGTCTGCAAAGTTTGTGCTTGGCCCATCAAACTTGGACCCTACACTAACCATTCAATTTAACAATAACAATATTCAAATGTATAAATGAAACTTAAATCCCGTATGAGGATTAAAATAAGCAACCATACGAATTTGAAAAATATGGCTTTTGGAAACAATACTTCATTATAATGCTATTTGGAGATTATATATATATATATATATATATACATATAATAGGTGAAGCTGATAGAAAATTCAATTAGATTTCAATTGAATTCTCAATTTTGCGCCACGTGTCTTTTTTTTGTTTTTGTTTTTGTGGTCAAGTGAGTTAATTGGATTCTCAATTTTGCGCCATGTGTCTCATTTAAATTTTTAAAATTTTTGTGCCAAAATAAATAAAACATTAACACTTAATACAAAAATCGAGAAGACCACAAAAATAACCTAAACAAGAACATGTCACCTGGACACTTCTATGTAGACTCTCAAGCTCCTCTCTCTCTCTTTAATGTTTCTCTAAATATAATCTCAACCCCTGACTACTTGCTACCATTGGCAAACAACTCCTAACCACTTGCTACCATCCCCATTATTTAATAATCCAATTATTTGTGGTATGAATATAAGGGTATGATTGGGCAAGACCAATAGTTCTTTTACTTCCAAGTCCAATGAATATGAATAGAATATAAGGATATATCTATACTATATAAGAGAGGATTCCTCTATTTGAACTGAAATTTTATATGGTTCAAAAATACCTCCATTAATGAAAGGTAACTTTTCTTAGAGCACTTGTAGCAGTGGGACTATAACAAAAAAATTTGGCTTCTCAGCTACAGTGCATAGTTAAAGATAACTGTGCAGTGTAGCTCAAAGGTATATAAAAATAAAAAATAAAAAAAATTGTGTTCACACTGCTGGTTAGAATATTTGTGGATTTTTTTTTTTTGTAGTGGGATGTATTATTTTATTGTAGTAGATATATTATTTTATTATGATGTTTATATTATTTTATTGTGTTAAAAGCTAAAATAGATCCATTGCTGCAGCATGTGAGTAGGTAAAATAGATAAAGTAATTTTTTGTAGTGCCAAATAGCTAAAATATAGCTCCACTGTTGTGGATGCTCTTAGAAATATGGTCATAACTATCAAATAATAAATTTCATTTTGAATTCAAAAATAAAACTTCTAAAATTTAGGATTTTTTTCCCTTCATGTTCATTATTTTTATGAGATTAAATTCTGTAAGAATGTGGTATAAAACTCATGTTTTACCCCTTCGATTCTAACATGCCACATCATTTTATTACATATTTAAGAATAAGTACAATCACACCCAATCAATTCTAATATTCATATATAATTCAACTAAATTAGGAGTTTATTGAGATGTTATTAGATGTGGTAGAATGTATTAAATTTTAAGTAAAATGTTGATATGACAATCTCTTTATTGGATGGTGTAAAATTTGGGTTTTACACCCCACCCTTACCAAATTCAGACTCTCTTTTTATTCCCTAAAATTTAATATTTTTTATTCATTTTTCATTTGAATGAAAGTAAAACACCCATTGTGGGGTCATGAGCCCAAAATCATACAATAGGGCGTGGAGCTTTGGCCGAGAGCGTAGTAGTCCAAGTGACCTTCCAAGAAGTTCTAAAGGATAGGAACTCAGGAATATCTAAGGGAAAACTGCTAACACCGCATTTATGAGGAAGTGGCCTTTGAACAGTATTATTGCAGCCTTATCACTATCCCAAAAAACTTCTAAAGGGGTCTGATGAGACAAGTATTAGTGTAAATCATCAACCGTCCACATGTAGGATAAAGATGAAGGAAGAGATGTAGTATAAATGAGAGTAGAGACCCTAGAGAAAGGAGAGGCAAGAGAGAGAGAAAGCACTATAGCAATCTCAAGAACTCCTGTAACCATTGTCATCCAATATATACAAAAGCAGAGCTCCTCGGATTGTACCGATGACAAACTTTCTTTGATAAACTCAGTTCATTTCTATTTGATCGGCATAAAAATCCATTTTAATTATTATCCATACACTAAAGCCTAACTCTTTGACCCATTCTCTACAAATTTATTGTACTGGGCTCACTGGGCCAAGATCCCATACATTTTGGGCTTAGTCTAAAAATCGTGTCCCTACACCCATAATTTAAAAAAAAAAAAAAAAAAAAAAAAAAAAAAAAAAAAAAAAAAACTAAGAGAACTCCTAAAATTCAGCCTTCTTTTCCCTCACGTTCATCTTATTTTCCTACCCAAACTATTCCCTATATTACTACACCAGTTTCAAACACATTCAAAAAACAAATTATAGTTATTACTTATCTCTAAAGTTTATTCTTTTTATTTATTTCAAAAATAAAAATAAAAATATTTTCAAATTATAATAGTGTGTGTGTGTATTTTATGCTAGTCATTTAATTTTATCTTTGATAATGACAATCTTTATAACTCAATGACATAACTTACTCTCTTTTACTAGGAAAATTAGGAGAAACTAGTCGCTAACCCGTGCGATGCACGGGATAGTTAAATAAAATGACAATTAACCAACATCACGTTAAGGTAAAATAATTAGTGAGAGACTGATTTGCCCACCAAAAATTTAAAAGAAAAAAAGATTGATATAATAAAATTTAAGAAATTTAGAAATAGAAAATTGGGTTAATAATATGCATATTATAGAATCCCAAAATTCTACTTCAAAACCAAACAAAACCCTTCAAATTCAAAAAATTCATATATAATATACCAAATAAAAATTTACCACACCTTGGGTTGGAAGACATAGGTTGCAGTTTTGATTTTTCTCCAAAAAATAGAGATGCTTCATCTGCTGTATACAATATAAGATAATTATTAGAAATTTCAACCAAAAAACACTATTAAAATATAGAGATTAACCCAAATACTTAGAAGAAAATAAATTCTAAACATAACAAAACAATAAGATAGAATGAAAATTTCAGGCACATATGAAAGCAAATAAAAAAGACAAAACCTACGTTTTTTTTTTTTTTTTTTTAGTTGAGTCTCTCTCCTTCTTATTTTTTTAATTTTAAAGTGAAGTTAAGTTTAGGATTTTGAGATGGTAATTGCTAGGGTTTTAAGGAGAGAAGAGAGAGTCCTACCAGGAGTCTAAATAATATAAACAATTCAAAACATGGAACATTATCAAATTTATAACACCTAATTCCATTATCTTCTACGTTGAATCCAAACAAATAATTAATTGAAATTAATCCAAACAAATAATTAATCAACAAAAATCAAAACTTTAATAAAAAAACAAAAAATCACATGAACCCAAATAAAAATTCTCAATAAAGCAAGAACATATAAAAATTTACCATACCTTGGGTTGGAAGACATAGGTTGCAGCTTTGATTTTTCTCCAAAAAATAGAGATACTTCATCTGCCATATACAATATAAAATAATTATTAGAATTTCAACCCAAAAACCAAACCCATAAAAGCACTATCAAAATATAAAGATTAACCCAAATACTTATAAGAAAATCAATTCTAAACATAATAAAATAATAAAATAGAATGAAAATTTCAGGCACATATGAAAGCAAATAAAAAATTTGAGATGGTAATTGTTAGGGTTTTAAGGAGAGAAGAGATTTTGGTATTTTTATGCAAAAAACGTTATTTTAGGTGTAGGTGATTTATTTCCTTGTTTTTAGGCTCTTTTAATGTTTTTTTAGGTCAAATTTGGTTCCTATTATGGTTAGGTATTAATTAGAGCTTATTTTAGAATATATTTTCTTGTCCATCAAGTTTTATGGAGCTCTTAAATAGGCCTCCAAGTTTGTATACGTTTTTCAATAATATTGTTATAAGATATAAAACCTAAAATAAAAAGAATCAAAAATAAAAAGAAAAAGAAAATAGTGATGATGTGGAAAATTGTGAGAGCTTCAAAAGCTTCGGTTTTATATATATATATAGATTATACCGTTTTTATGGTGGACCACGTCACTTGTCCACCATGAGAACCTTATAATTTCTTCAGAACTAGGATTTGAATGTTCTTTCTCTTGTTATTGTAACTTTTAAATTATTAAAAACAAATAAATATTATCTTTGGTATTTTAGTAGAGAAGAAAATTATATTATCGCATCATTTGTAATTGCCAAAAAAAAAAAAAAAAAAGTGAGCATGACCTTTTAATAGTAATTAATTATAAGTAAAAAAGATAAATTAATTGCATTAATGAAAAAAAAATCCTACATTAAGATATTGTATTAATGAAAAGATCTGACATCAATATATAAGTAATAAAATAAGGAGATTTCTCCAGGCAACACTATGCATTCAACTTATCGTTTTACCCTTAAATCAAAATCATTAGGTTTTTTTTTTTTTTTTTTTGAGAAACAAGATTATCTAGATCTTTTTGAATATAGGATTATTACTTTAGACATGTGTAGTCCCTATTATCTCGCGTGCAGACACGTAGATATTAGCATGAGCAACTTTGTTGTAACTAGGTGTTCGAATCAAATTGATATTCCCCTTAAATTATTATAAGTAAAATATAATTATCAGCAAAACAAATTATAAATTATTTATAATAAAAGTGAAAATAAGGAGCAGCTTTGAAGTTTGAACATATTTCTATCTTGGTATTTTGAGACAAGAAATGGAAAACGAACGTGCTTTAATTTAGTTGTATTTGTAAAAAGAAAAAAGAGGAGAAGGAGAAGGAAAGAGACAATATTGGCTGAGGTTAAAGGAAGTAGGGATTTATTTCATTATTTGATATATGTTTTTAAATATATATTTTTAATTTTTAAATAATATTATATATATTTTTATATATTTTCATAATCACAGGTATTTTAAAAAATCTAAAAATTATTGTTAAACACGTAGTAAACGGGCCTTAAATGTTACGAGACGATTACACTCAATTTACGTGGTGGTAGGTGAGCGTTAGGAAGATGAGAGGAGAGTTGAAAAGACTTGCAATTGCAATTGCAATTGCAATTTGCAGAGCTTTGACTCAAACACCCCCCAATTTTCATTCTGTATTCAACACGTGTGAAAAATAATGTAAACTCGTTTTTCGAAACAAGAGCTACTTCCTAGTTCCTACGCTACCATATAGTATCTCGTACGTGTGAGGTCTACACATGACGTGACAACGCGAAAACAAACAACATCAACAACAACAACAAATGTACCCAATCAATTCTATAAATAACTCTCCATTCTTGTTGCCTAAACACTCGCTCATCCATTCAGACCCAACTACCACTCTCATCACAAAACCAATCGCACCTCCCTTTGGATTCGCCGCCGGCGGTTTCCTTCTTCTATTCTCCTCCATTTCTCGATGGACTCCCGCCGGCGATCGACCTCCAAAGCCACCACGGCCCCACCGCCCCACATGAAAATGAAAATGGGAGTGGGTCTACATCAACATCAACATCATAATGACAAAGAGCTCAAGGCCTCGGACGCTTTGCCACTCCCACTTTACCTCACCAATGCTGTTTTCTTCACTCTGTTTTTCTCTGTGGTCTACTTCTTGCTCACTCGCTGGCGCGAGAAGATTCGTAACTCCACCCCTCTTCATGTCCTTAACTTGTCTGAGATCGTCGCCATTTTCGCCTTCGTCGCTTCCTTCATCTACCTCCTTGGTTTCTTCGGAATCGACTTTGTCCAGTCGATTCTTCGACCTTCCACTGATCTCTGGCCTAACGAGGACGAAATCGACGATGCCCAGAACACAGACGAAATCATCTTTAAAGAAGACTCTCGTAAAGTCCCTTGTGGTGCTGGCCTCGATTGCTCGCCTCCTCAGATCGTAAACAAGGAAATCGTCTCTCCTCCTTCCCTGGTACCTACGGTATTGAGCGAAGAGGATGAGGAGGTCATCAACTCAGTCGTGAAAGGATCGACACCTTCTTACACTCTTGAATCAAAACTCGGAGATTGTAAAAGAGCCGCGGCGATTCGACGCGAGGCGCTTCAGAGACTCACTGGCAAATCATTAACTGGGTTACCTCTCGAGGGGTTCGATTACGAATCTATACTTGGCCAGTGCTGCGAGATGCCAGTGGGTTATATTCAGATCCCAGTTGGTATAGCTGGACCACTTTTGCTGGATGGGATAGAGTACTCTGTTCCCATGGCTACCACAGAGGGTTGCTTGGTGGCAAGCACAAACCGTGGGTGCAAAGCTATTCACTTGTCAGGTGGGGCCGCTAGTGTTTTGTTGAAGGATGGTATGACCAGAGCTCCTGTGGTTAGGTTCGCTTCGGCTCAAAGGGCTGCTCATTTGAAGTTCTTCTTGGAGAACCCCAACAATTTCGAGAACTTGTCTATGATCTTCAACAAGTCCAGCAGATTTGCTAGGCTTCAGAATATTAAGTGTACTATTGCTGGCAAGAATCTCTACATGAGATTCACTTGCAGCACCGGTGATGCTATGGGCATGAACATGATCTCCAAAGGTGTCCAAAACGTCTTGGATTATCTCCAGAATGATTTCTCGGACATGGAAGTTATTGGCATCTCTGGTAAGTCCAAATTAGATTTGTAAAGTTTGCACCTTTAGTCGTATGATTGATTTATTTCAGCTAAAACTTAGGTACAGTGTAATTATGTGGTTGAATTCAATTGGGTCTGTATCATTATTGAATTAATTGTTTTCAACTTGGGTTTTGCAGGGAACTTCTGTTCGGACAAGAAGGCAGCTGCAGTGAACTGGATTGAGGGGAGAGGCAAGTCTGTGGTTTGTGAGTGTGTGATAAAGGGTGAGGTGGTGAAAAAGGTGCTCAAGACTAATGTGGCGGCCTTGGTGGAGCTCAACATGCTCAAGAACCTGACTGGTTCAGCTATGGCTGGAGCTCTTGGGGGCTTCAACGCACATGCTAGTAACATTGTCGCTGCCGTGTACATAGCCACCGGCCAAGACCCAGCACAGAACGTGGAAAGCTCTCACTGTATCACCATGATGGAAGCTGTCAATGATGGACAGGATCTTCACGTCTCTGTCACTATGCCTTCTATTGAGGTAAATTTCATGTCACATCAACATTATTTCCATCACGAGGTCAAATTTTTAGGCTTGCATAAAGGAAAAGATGGTTTTTCTGATTTTCCACCTCATTTCAAATCTGAAAGACATATTTGAGACCTCACATGGCTTTCTTCTTTGCAGGTTGGTACAGTTGGTGGAGGTACCCAGCTTGCTTCTCAGTCAGCATGCTTGAATCTACTTGGGGTGAAAGGTGCAAACAGAGAATCAGCAGGATCAAACGCAAGGCTACTGGCCACCATTGTAGCTGGTTCTGTGCTGGCTGGGGAGCTCTCCCTTATGTCTGCTCTGGCAGCAGGGCAGCTTGTTAGGAGCCATATGAAATACAATAGGTCTAGCAAGGATGTTTCTAAAGTTTCCTCTTAAAGGGAACAGATGTAAGAATACCCCCAACCTTGAGGCTTAAAAGTTAAAAGGCCTCAGGAACATGGAAAATTAAGATTGATAAAAATCAACTGTCAATTAGGCATGGAGACTTGGGGGGACATGACTGGAAAATTGAACAGCATAAAATACATAGCAGACCCAAGCAGCAAAGAAATCTGTTTGTTTGTTTTTTTTAATTCTGTTCCCCCTTTTTTTTTTTTTGTTAATTTCAAGTTATGTAACAAAAGTACCTGCAAATTGTGTAATATGATGGAAAAGTTTAGTATCATTTCATTCCTTGAAGATTATACTCAGTTCTGTTTTACTTGAGTTTCTTGCACCATAAAATATTCATAAGGAACAGAAAATTGTGTGATACGATGAAATTTTTTCGCTGTTACTATGTGTAAGGTTATGTGCTAGGGGGACCACGTCACTTTTCACAATTCTATCAAGAGACTCTTATTTATTTAATATCACTTTTCACAATTCTATCAAGACTCTCATCTATTTAATATTTTATTAAGAGATTCTCATCTGTTTGAAATTGTTGAGTCATTTTATGGTAAAAAAAAAATTAAACATAAACTAACAGTTAACTTAGCAATTTTAAACATATGAAAGTTTTTTAGTGGACAAATGACATGATCCATCATAATAGCCGTATAATTTCTCGTATTACTGTGTGACAATTCAATTGTCTTGAGTTCTTGTTTGTTTATCAAGAAAGTTTAAAGAAAGAAAATTGTGTCTCTACTGGCCAAATTTGAATTTCTTGTAATATTGAGCCAATTGGAAAAAAATATAGGAGAGTGATAGCTGAGGAAGAATTTTATATGCTATTTTAATGCAGTGAAAATTTCTTGTAATATTGGGCCAATTGGCAAAAAATATAGGAGTGATAGCTGAGGAAGACTTTTATATGCTATTTTAATGCAGTGAAACTTGCACGTCATAGAAAGCAAAATTGGCAATTCACTCTCCAAGATTCCAGGTAAATGAATGTCGTTTTCTTTTACTAGTTTATTTCTTGTTCAATTCTCGCTCAAGTTCATTGTTGTGTCTATCATTCATCTGATCATGTGTGACAATTCGATTGTCTTGAGTTCTTGTTTGTTTATCAAGAAAGTTTAAAGAGAGAAAATTGTGTCTCTACTGGCCAAATTTGAATTTCTTGTAATATTGAGCCAATTGGCAAAAAATATAGGAGAGTGATAGCTGAGGAAGAATTTTATATGCTACTTTAATGCAGTGAAAATTTCTTGTAATATTGGGCCAATTGGCAAAAAATATAGGAGTGAATAGTGATAGCTGAGGAAGACTTTTATATGCTATTTTAATGCAGTGAAACTTGCACGTCATAGAAAGCAAAATTGGCAGTTCACTCTCCAAGATTCCAGGTAAATGAATGTCGTTTTCTTTTACTAGTTTATTTCTTGTTCAATTCTCGCTCAAGTTCACTGTTGTGTCTATCATTCATCTGATCATGTGTGATTGTCCAAAACCCAACCCAGGTACTAGGAAAATCATTTCCCCAACCCCATTTGATTCATGCGAAACTATGAATCTAACTGTTCAAAAGGCGCTTAATTTTCCAATAAACCGAGAGTTTCACTACCTTAAAGTATGCTTTTAACCGGGCGAGTTAAGCCGGATAGTACCCCCTCGTGTGCTTTAAGTGCATGGTGGAGTGCGGGACCTTCAGTTCGAGCCCCGGAGGGAAAAAATGAGATATTTATGTAGTAATATCTTTAAGTAGTTAAAAAGAAAAAGATATTCTTTAATCTTCTTTTCTCAAAACTGACTAAAATATTATTCATTTTAAAAGGAGTGAATTGGATTTTATCCAATCATTAATAATTTAAATTTAAAAAAAAAATATCTAATCCTTTTATTTCAAAAAAAATAGATGGATTAGATTTTAGTAACTCTAAAGTGGAACTATCCTTTAAAAACTATTGTTTCCAAAGTGTCTGCAAGATTCCAGCTTCTGCACCTACCACTGATCCCTGCATCCGCTGCAGATTCAGGTCATGCCATGCTAATAACACAGCAATAACCCACAATGCTTTCAAATTGTGTTTTGTGATTGCTACATGATCAAAATAGAGTCAAGAGCTCATGTGAAAATAATGTTACTCCCATCATAATTTGTCACTTTAGTATATTGTGAAAAAACAGTGTCTTTTTGGCACTACTCATAATGCAATATTTGTTATTATAACTTCTTGATGATCTAATACGTTTACATTTGTTTTTAAGGTAGCCCAGTAAAGTTAGAAATTGCTGATACCAAATATAGCTAAAAAGCCAGTCTACAGCTCCTGAATTAAGGTTAGGGTGGCAAAAACTAAAACTTTAATGCAACATTGAGTCTAATAATGGTCTGTGAGTTCACATGGGCAGGAAACCGGTTAAATGGGGACTGAAAAAAGAGAGATTATATTGATTTGTAAAGTTTGGAGAAACATTCCAAATAGCAGCAATGTAGTATTTTTACTGCTAATTTATGTAGACTTTGAAATTTGAAATTATATAGGAATTTCGTTTTCGTATGGATGGATCCTGAAAGCGTTGGTCTACCAGATTCAGACATTACTTAAAAGAGTTAGGTAAAATTACAAATTGTGAAAATGCAAGCGAGCGATGGCCAAATCAAAAGAAAGAAGAACAAGTATCAATATTCAATAAACAATAAACAATAAACAATAAACAATAAACAATAAACAAATACATAAATTGTTTGTCGTGTCGGGCAAAATGTCAGTCAAGGCTGCAGGCTAGCTGACTGAATCAAAAGCAAGTGGCATCCACCAATTGTGACCGTCCTTGTAAATTTACAACCACCTTATTGACTATACTTCGTCTACTGTACTTTTTTATTTTATGACTTTCACATAATGCCCCAGTTTCATAAACCCGATTTCACCTAAGGTAAATGAAGGGAAAAAAAAATTTTAAATTAAAATCATAAATTTTGCAATAACTCATCACGTGGAGAGTTGAGTTATAACTTGTAAGTGATTGAGGTAAAATAATGAGTCCACTACTCCGGCATTTATAACTCACTACAGAGTAAATTGTGTAAAAAATTGTGGGATTTTTGATGTCTTTAGCACTGCTCGTCCTGTACATACGTTAGTGACAGCGTAACGACTAAAACGTTTTACACTGTCAACAAAGCTCTCACATCTACTAAAGTCAAAAGTATATGATATAATTGTAATAAAGTAGTTGTACAGAATGAACATTCAACGAGTAATGGAATCGCAATAGGCACAGAAAACACTGATCAGTTGCTATCTGTGTAAAGGTACTTATTAGTTAAAAATCCATTCTATATAATGAAATGGTCCAAACCCTCATTTTATGGCCTAGAATTTGCTTTCTGGTCAATCACTACATGTGCGAAGCCAGTCAAATATTTACACCTATGACACCTTTTGACATTGCTTTTCTTACACCTATGTTTCCATTGTCAATATAGATCTGGCAGAGTTTCCTGGCAAACTCGTAAGCTCTCATGTATCGCTTTCGCTTATATGAAGGGTATGTGGATCCCACATGGATCTTATCTCCTTAAGAGGTCACGGACTTCGTCAATGTGTAAACATTTGTATTTCACAATGCATGACATGAATTTGCAGCTTACCGACTTGTGAGTCAATATATCATTTACCTTCATTAAGGCTCTCTGGTCTAGCTTGTTCTCATTTACGCATCTGAACTAAACTCAATGAAATATAGGATTAGGGGTTAATATCTTGGTCTTAGACTAGTCATTTTTTAATTTTCTTTTTTGGCTTACCTCTCACTATTCTAATGCCTTGAGTTTCTGGGGTATATTTGGATACTGTTTATTTATTGAAAACTGAAAACTTATTACTAAAAACACTATAACAAAATAATTTTTAATTATATGAATAATGTTCTAAGACTTAAAAATGCATTAATATGTACATTTTTGTATTTTGGCTAGGTCATGAACAATGCTGCCAAAAACCCAAACGCTAGAAACGCTGGTATTCAAACTCACGCAAACTATCAAATTCTAAGAATGTCAGTAAAAATTATACATGTAGAATTCTTAAGCATTTTTGTTGTAATTGAGTGTCCAAGATGCATTAAAGAACTCCGTTGAAGGCACACAAAAAAAAAAGTGCTAAAAAAGAGTGGCAAATCTACTGCCAGGATACCATACTCAACTCCATATGTTCAATCAAGAGTAAATGAACCTCGACTCTTGGGAATCGTATTGTGGCCCGTGATGATTTCGTTGACTTGGGAATCATACACTAGGCTACCCAAAGGTCTAAAAGCCTATTTTTATGGTCATCATCAAAGAGAAGAACACTATACACTTGGAAAAGTTGTTGAGACATTGTGCACCTAGGGATGATGAGGTGTTCCTTATTGCAAAGACGTTTGTTACAACACCTTCGACAGTTAGAATTATTAATGGCGTGAAGTCGGTCATGAATTGGAAATTTGTGCACACTGAATAGGTCCACTTAGAAGAGTAGTCCAACTAGGATAGAGTTGCGCTTAGATAATTCAATCAGGTTATATTTCTTGTACTTGTGTCTTCAATATATTTTTCAAGTTGATAATGCCCTTCAAACCACCCATTAGCTTTTTTAAGTTTTAACTATTAAGGTTTTTTCCCGTCGCAACCATATGATCTGTGTTCAAATTTACTATCTACTGCAGTTAGAATTGGCAATATGGTTGTACCTGTCACTAAATCAATTGGACATTTGCATAATTAACGTAATTAATCAACTTGTGTAATTGGTTAATTTAACCAAATCAATTTAATCCAACACTAATAATTTCTGTACTTTGTGTATTTTAATTGTTGTAAGGATAAAGGGCCCAAAAATATATGTTGGGCCTTGGGCTTGGCCGAAGAGGCTCAGTGGTCCAAGGACAGATCAACAATAAGGAAGATGTAAGACTTTGAATTTCACGAACAAGTTATGACTATAAAGGTTGAGGGAGGTATTCTGAGGAGGAGTATCTCCTCAGCTAATGAAGTAGATGTTAAAAAATGTGTTCTTTCATCCAGAGTGACGTTCCAGGAAGTTCTATTGATAATGATATACATTGTGAACGTACAGGACAAATGAGAGAAAAATATCTAAGGGAAAACTGCTACCACTGCATTGGATGCTCTGCAATTAACTCTTTAGCCGCATTAATGAGGAAGTGATACATGAATAGTAGTTTTTAACCTTATAACTACTCTCCAAAGACTTTAGGAAGGTGCTGATGTGACAATGATCAACACAACAATCTAATTTACATGTGGAAGGTAGATATAAAAGAAAAATATAGTATAAAATAGAAGGGAAGCCCTGAGAGAAAGGGATCGAAGAATTAAAAATAGAAAAATTGTAGCAACAAGAACTGTACTTGTAATCAACTTCAATTATATACAAAAATTGATCTCCTCGGACTGTGCCGAAGACGATTTTCTTAGATAAAACCAGTTTATTTTTACTTTATCGTCATTGGGATCCACTATAATCGTTATCCAACTCATTAGAGCCTAATTATCCAACTCACTCTCTACAAATTTATTGTATTGGACTCTTTAGGCCTAAATCCTTTTAACTTTTGGGCTTAGGACTCAATTTGCGTCTTGACAGTTGTAAATAGTTATACTAAGGATTTTCTCTGGCCATATGTCTATTTGCCCTTTCTCATTCTTATCTGGTTTGGTCTGTTTAGCTTCAACCTAACCTGGCATTAATATTTAAAAAAAGAAAATTCTAGAGATTTATTCTTTTCTTGGCAAGAAGAAAGGAATTTATTAAAACATTTCATTTCAATAGATTGACAAGAAGGATCGATATTATGAGGTTATATCTATATATGGCATTGGAAACACATAACTAATTACACATAGGTAGGTACATTGTATTCTGGGACAGTTCTAGTGCACACCATATATATTATATATGGTAACGCAGGGAAAAATAGGCAAGAGTACAATGCAAAATCTAGCCTAACTTCAAGGCAAATGGTAAAAAATTAAAAATTAAAAATAAAAAAGGGTTCAGCTTCAGCCCATGATACTGGTCACGCCTTGTTGTCTTGTTTTGTTTTGGGGGATTTAAGAAGAGCCACATACATGTGCTTTGCACGTCTTGCCATAACTGTGTGTATTAGATAAGGTTTGCCTTAATTATCATTGACCCTGCACTGCAGGATCAGGATAATAAAATGATCAGCTAGCTCACGTACGTTGAAAAAATAAAAGGAGAAATTACTCTTTGTCTTCTCAAAAAAAGGTCATCGAGGCACCCATCTATTTTTCTTATTCACATATAAATGAAAAGCAAGTTAATTAAGGGATCATTAAATTAATATTGAACATGATTGAGTTCAAGAACAGCCAACCAACAGGTATAACATGGCCTTGCTTGTTCCTGTTCATATGGTTGGTAGATTTTGGTAATTATGGCGTTTTATATTGTTAAATGTACTATATTATATTGGGAATTTCAATCTATCAAGTTAAACCATAATATACATACATACAAATATATATATATATATATTATATTGAGTTCGCATTTTCTTGGACAGTATAAAATTTGCCGTCACTAGTTTTCATATAATAAAATTTGATGTGCTGTCACTAGCTAGCTAGTTTCGTGGATATAGACAGAATATTGTTGAGTCACATTAATTTTGTGTTAATTTTTCTCTCTTATTTATTTTATTTACTAACATTGCTTAGATCAGAAATCTACAGAATTCATGCAATTTTCCAAAGCTTATTAATTTGCTAATCAATAAGCCAATAGAGAAGCTTGTCATCATCAGCTCTGTGGCCCAATATTAAAGTTTCCAACAGTGAAAAGAATGAATAGACTGCACCGGTGCAGTCTATTCATTCTTTCTTTTTCTTCTTCCTATATATAATGGTACCATTCCCATCTTTAATTAATATTTTTTTTATAATCCCATCATTAATTAATATAACCTAGGAGGATTGACCCTTTCTATAATTAATGTGAGAATATTCCATCCAACACACAACCAAATTATTTAATATCAAAATATGTAGTCTGTGGCAACTCCTAGCCAGGTCAATCCAGATCCAAAAGAAAACACAATGCATTAGTCTTTTATAAATATTGATTAGATGGCAGTCACACATTTGTACAGCCAAGCAACTCTGGAAGAGCCTTCTAATCTCCATCCACCACCTGTAGAGTGTATATATTTTTCAAATTCATTGTAGTCTGTCTAAGATCGGAGAATTAAACCTCCGTTTTTCCGATCCAAAAATAAATAAATAAATAAAGATAATATAGGGGATCAAAATTGACTAAAAGATCAGCTCAATACCAGGGCTAGATTAAACCCATTTGTTAAATTGTTTCCCATAAAGTGTGAAAGATATATATATATATATATATATGCCTGCACTTTACTACTAATTGAATTATTAATTCTGATAAAAAAATGAATTATTAATTTACCCAAAAAAAAAAGAATTATTATTTAAAAAAAAAAAAACTTTACTAACGTTCCTAATCGAAGTTTTTATATGAATAGAAAATCCAAAGTGGTGCTATACTTTTTTGGTGGCTCAAGAAAGGTGGTGGTGCAAATTATAGAAATGTGCTTTTTTTTTTGGTTGAATTATAGAATTGTTAATTCTCTTCTAGGAAAGCTATCAATATTACACTGCATGTGACTCCCATCCCATCCCATCTTTAGAACTGGACCAACATGAAGAGGGATTTCATCGGTGGTCACATCCACGCATCCGTTTGCTTCACGGTATATATGACGCATCTACACCTCCCACTCTTGCTCCATGAGGCTCCTACAATCACACATTAAAGACATCAAATCAGGAGGGTAAGTAGATTGTCTATTAGTTAACCATGATAACACTATAATAGAGTCAATCTCAATCTAGATAAACTTAAAGCCCAATTCCCATGCTAGTAAAAGTCCCTGTTGGACAGCTGCCATTTCGGCCATATTATTGGTTGCTATGCCCAGATTTAGCGAAAATCCTAATAGCAACAATCTAGAGCTGTCATGTAATAGTCCTCCTACGCCAGCCAACCTTGGGTTGCCGATGGCACTGCCATCCATATTTAGTTTTATATAGGGGTTAGGTAGTACAACCCATCGAATAACTTGTGGGATTCTATCTTGGACCAGTCTATCGGAGCTGGCTAGGAAAAAATATTCTATGGCTGCTTACACTGTAGTGTACACTAGGCTATGCTGGGATCTAGATTGGTTTTTGAAAATCTGTTCATTTCTAGCTAGCCATAAGTTCCAAGGGAGTTGTTGGTGCATAATATCCCCCACGGCAGTCGCGTTACTCCGCAGCCAGGCTTGTAAGGGCATGTGAAAGAAGGAAAGAGGCAAGAGCCCCAAGGATTGACCCCAAACCTCCTTAGCCCATGGGTAGTCACGTAGGATGTGAATGGTTGTCTCCTGGGTGTTACATTAGGTACAATGGTCATTTAGGTGTTAATGAGAGAAGCTTAAATATTGCCTTGTGGGAAGCCGGTTGCGCATAGCTTTTCAAAGGAATATTTGGATCTTTTTGGGGCATTGTAATTTTCAAATCTAGTTCCATAACTACTTGTTTGTAGGCACTTGTTGTTCGTGATATAGGAATTTTGACGCTGAGCTAACTGAGCAAGTACTGTTATTATGGAGCAATATAAAGGTATCTGAAAGCCTGGCAATATGTGCCACGTGGATACCTTTGATAAGTTTCTCTAGTTGTGGTGGGAGAGGAACATGGAGAGAATAAAAAGTCCAAGTATGATTAGTTCTAAATGAACTAACGTAGCTATTTTCGTCATGTAGCATGAGCGGTCCTTCAATGCGACTAGGAGGGTGCCTCCAGGTATCTAGTGATCATCCCATATCTTGATAGTTTGCCCATCTCCTACTATCCATTTCATACCCTCTTGTAACCATTGAATTTCGTCAAAAAGGGCTTTTCAAATATGGGACCCTCTTGAGTTTCTAGTACTTGTAAACAGGCTTGTATGTAGGAAATATTTGGCTTTTAAGACTTGTGCCCAGAGCATATTAGGATTATGATACAGATGCCAGGCCTGGTTCATAAGGATTGCCCTATTCCTATGGCAGATTGATTGTATTCCCAACCCTCCTGCATCCTTTAGTAGGGTTACCGTGTCTCAGCTAACTGTATGATAGCACCAGTGCTGGTTGGTATCCCCCCATAAAAACTGGCAACTTAATTTGTCTAGTTGTTGACTAATTTTTTTAGGAATCATTGTAGTTTGCATTGAAGGACACTTTGTGTAACTTTAAGCAATGTTACACCACTAGATGCAAATTTTGACAAATCTACCGTTAGATTACATTATCTTCGTATATTCTCTATGCTTGCAAAATTTCAAGGTAATCAAAGATTAATAGTCATGTCATCAATTAATTTTTGGCAAAAACACCATTTTGGTCCCTACATTTTGAGGTCACAGTTAATTTGATACCTACATTTTGGTAGCAATTAATTTGGTCCCTGTTATTTTCAATTTGCAATCAATTTGGTCCCTACCGTTAACTCATTAACAGAAAATGCCTATGTGGCAAACAGTTTACATTGTTGGCGTATCTAATATTAAAATATTAAACAAAATGCTAACATGGCTTAATTTTAGTAGCCACATCAACGCATAGATGAAAAAAGAAGCCAGGTCAACTTTTAGAAAATAATTTTATTTTCTTTACCAAATTTTTTCCTTTCTCTGTTTTTTTTTTTCTTTACCATTTCTTCAATCATTCGTTGTTCAGAAAAGATTCATTCATCATTGTTCTTGGTAAGTTAAAATTAGGATTAGAGCGGATCACAAAGAGAAACCATGTCCAACAGCAAACATTTGGTAAAATCCTTTTCTTCTAGAAACAAATTATAAAAGAACATTTAAAGCGAATCCATCATCCATCTACCCGTTTTACAGATCACTACATCTACAAAGGAATATACAACAATAAAACCAAATTCAAGCAAATCCACCATCCCTGTACCCATTTTGCAGATCTAAACCCATTTTGTAGGTCACACGAGGTGAAGGCATCTCAGATAAACCCTCAATTCTCACAATCGAACTAAAATCTAACCCTTTTCTCACTTAATCCGATTCTTTCCAAACCCAAAGCTCTTGTTCTTTGTCTCTCACACGAGTTTCGAAGATTTATGATCGAGGAGATTTTTGGGTGTTGCTGTGGACTTGGTTGTCAAAGATTGGTGGTGGTGGTGAGTGTGTTTTTTATTTTATTATTTTTATAAAAGGATTGGTGGTGTTAAATTTAAATGTAAATGGGTGTTTGGTTAAAGAAATTTTAAGAAAATTAAAAGAAAAAATAAATAAAGGAAAAGAATTTGTAGAGAAAAGAAAGTAATTTTTTTAAAGTTAAGGTAGTTTTTTTTTTTAGGTCATCTAAGCATTGATGTGGCACTAAAATTTAGATTTTATTTAATATTATAATATTAGATATGCCAACAATGCAAACCGTTTGTCATATAGGCATTTTTCATTAGTGAGTTAACGGTAGGGACCAAATTGATTGCAAAATAAAAATAACATGAACCAAATTGACTGCTACCAAAATGTAGGGATTAAATTGACTGTGACCCCAAAATGTAAGGATCAAAATGATGTATTCTCCTTAATTTTTTAAATTCAAGTTTTTGTAGTTTAAAATAATGCATAAATGATAAGTTTATAGATCAAATGGTAAATAACATCCAATTGACTTGAAAATTGGCATGATTGTTAAGAACATATAGAACATGTAATTCAACGGTGAGATTTTCAAAATATGAATTCTATAACAAGTTATTGGGTAGTGTAACATTGCTTAGAATTACACCAGGTGTAACTTGAACCCAACCCATATATATATATATATATATATATGTATGTATGTATGTATATATATATATATATATTGTGGGGTGGGGGGACAAGCTCGAAGATAATGAGCCCTTGACAAGATCAACTCAAGGAGTAATTAGGCCTAACTGTTTATCAAACCAGGCTCAGCCCAATCAAGACAATCTAGGTACTCAATGCATTAGAAAAACAGAGGGTTGTAGCCTGCCCAAGGAGGCGAAGGAGCAGTTGCCCCTCGAGAGACAAGAAGTAGGCTGCAAGAGCTATGATATTGAAAGCCGAGAAGGACTATGGTGACGTACGGATAAAAGAGGGAGGAAACTTCCAGATTAAGCATTCATCACCTTCGTATTAAATGCCATTCAACAACTCAGTTTACCGCATTAATGGCAGAATGACTCTTGAACAATGCCATCATAGCTTGTAACCTACTCTACCACCAGCAGCAATGTAATGATGGTACAAGTATCCAAAGAAAGATTAGCAACCCTTTAAGTGGAAGGTTGGGATGCAATTCAAATGGCTATAAAAGGAATGAAGATCCCACTTAAGAAGGGGATCGAAAAAGTTAAGAGAGAGATAGAAAGAGAGAGAAAGAGACAAAAGCCATACAAAAGTTGTATTTTTCTTTAAGTGCAAGTGTTCCTCAACCAGCTCGAGGAGAGAATTAAATAAAAATCTTCTTCTTTTTGTTGTTTAATTTCTGCTAAGTGTTATCTCTATAGCACCTCCCACTTCTTTAATCATTAAGCCACGATTTTAGGGAATCAAAGAGTTGGCCTGCATTGCCATCTCTATAAATTAATTTTATTGGATTCCTCTCTTAGCCCATTCTTAGTGGGTTGAGCCTAGGATTTAACCCCCCTACCTATATATATATATATTGTGGGGCCCAAAGATTTGGCAACCTTGGCCTATTCCATATCAGGCCTAAGGCCCATGCCGAGGACAATGCAGTATCCAAGGATGAGCGGGGAAGATCCAAATTGTCAAGGAGCATCGCCGAGGACGACCATGTCCTCGGCCAGCCAATATTGAAGAGGGGAAGGTCGGCGCCCCACCAAAAGCACCCTCCCAAAGCATACCAAAGAAAAAGATAAGTACCTAGGGTCAGATGGGGGAATATGGCGAAGGAGTAATCTGTAGGGGAGCTGTCATCCCCACATTAAAAGCACGCAACTGACACTCTGGCTGTATTAATGAAGAATTGACTGTTGAACAATGATGCCTTGGTTATTTCAACTAACAGAAGGTATGGAAAGGCGGCTGATGAGACAAGCCCTCAGACACAGGCTCAGATGATCAACAAGTGAAGGGCAGAGATCAGCTGAATAGGACTATATAATGGAGTGAGCCTCAGAGAAGAGGGGTTCAGGGTTCGGGGGGTTCGGGGATAACCCCTATTTTCATTAGCGCTCAAGGAAGAGCTCCTTGGATTGGGCCGAGGACGAACTTCCCTTAAAAAACTTAGCTAAATCTCACTTAATGATCTTGTAAACCCATATCAACCGTTGTATCATTCATTAATACCTAGTCTTTCTATCCACTCTCTACAAATTTATTATATATGGTTACTTGGGCTTGGGTCCATTCATCCCTGGGAGGGAAGTACCCGAACCGGGTCCCTACAATTGGCGCCGTCTGTGAGAAGGACTTGAGGATTAGCGAGTGCGACGATTGATGTGGAAGGATCAATAATAACACTTCTTCCAAGTTCAAAAAAAAAAAAAAACACAAACAACGACGACGCACTCATTCAGAAGGCAATCATCATAAAGAAATGAAAGATTTAAGAAGTAAAGTAAACGAAATGTGGCTACTTCTTTATTAAGTAAAGAAAAGTTACATTGTATAACAAATGCTTAGGCAGGCTTGTTCTAATTGCAAAGGGAGTCCTCTCTTTGGCTAGGTTGAAAAGAATGAGGATCTTTGGCCTCTGCTTATTTCGCCTCCACTGTGTCGTCCAGGATCGGGGTGACATTCTTGGCTCCTGAAGAGGGCTCGACTTCCTTGTCCTTGCCTTTTTCCATGGCCACTCCATCTCCTCAGGCACAAGTCACTATTTTGGCAAGGCCCTTGAAAATGCCCAGAAAACGGAAAGCCTTGAGCCCCTATTGAACCCAAGTGTTTGTGAAATTTGAAGAAAAGATTACTCCAAAATGCCTTATATAGAAGGCAAGAGCTGGTGAAAACCAGCCCGCGCAGAATCCTAAGGAAGAATTAGTGGAGGTATTAACTCCGCCCAATTTCCAAAGAGCTTACCAGCTACTGGATCCTTGTAAATTCGCAAGGATATTAATGAGAACATGCCTTGCGCACCGAAGCGTCAAGCGCGTTACTCGAATAGCCCAAAGGACGCCTCGTAATTGGAAGTGGTGCGCCGGGCCAAGGAGCCAGATCGAAAAAGGGCCCCTCTCGGCGAAGCAAGCTCAAGGCCGTTATCACTCTAAGGGCAAGCTTCTCAACGATGAGAATGAGCTCCCTTACTCCAAGCAGTAAAAAAAACTCTAAGCGCTAGACAGAACTAAGGTCTTGCATGGTCCTCGGACCCAAACCTATGGGGAAACTAGTCACTCAGAAGAACTAAGTGCTTGATAGAACCAAGGTCTTGCATGGTCCTCGGACTCAAACCTATGGGGAAACTAGCTACTTCAGAAGAATCAAGTGCTAGACAAAACTAAGGTCTTGTGTGGTCCTCGGACTCAAACCTAAGGGGAAACTAGCTACTTCAGAAGAACTAAGTACTAGACAGAACCAAGGTCTTGCATGGTCCTCGGACTCAAACCTATGGGGAAACTAGCTACTTCAGAAGAATCAAGTGCTAGACAGAATCAAGGTCTTGCATAGTCCTCGGACTCAAACTTATAGGAAAACTAGCTACTTCAGAAGAATTAAGTGTTAGACAGAACTAAGGTCTTGCATGGTCTTCAAACTCAAGCCTATGGGGAAACTAACTACTTCAGAAGAATTAAGTGCTAGATAGAACCAAGGTCTTGCATGGTCCTCGGACTCAAATCTAAAGGGAAACTAGCTACTTCTAAAGAACTAAGTACTAGACAGAACCAAGGTCTTGCATGGTCATCGGACTCAAACTTATGGGGAAACTAGCTACTTTAAAAGAATCAAGTGCTAGACAGAACCAAAGTCTTTTATGGTTTTCGGACTCAAACCTATAGAGAAACTAGCTACTTCAAAAGAATCAAGTGTTAGACAGAACCAAGGTCTTGCATGGTCCTTGGACTGAAGCCTATGGGGAAACTAACTACTTCAAAAATCAAGTGCTAGACAGAACCAAGGTCTTGCATGGTCCTCGGACTCAAACCTATGGGGAAACTAGTCACTCAATAAGATAAATGCTAGACAGAACTAAGGTCTTGCATGGTCCTCGGACCCAAACCTATGGAAAAATTAGTCACCCAAGAAGAATCAAGTGTTAGACAGAACCGAGACCTTGTATGGTCCTCGGACCCAAACCTATGGAGAAACTAGTCACTCAAGAAGAATCAAGTGTTAGACAAAACCAAGGTCATGCATAGTCCTTGGACTCAAGCCTATGAGGAAACTAACTACTTCAAAAATCAAGTGCTAGACAGAACTAAGGTCTTGCATGGTCCTCAGACTCAAACCTATGGGGAAACTAGTCACTCAAGAAGATAAGTGCTAGACAGAACCAAGGTCTTGCATGGTTCTCGGACCCAAACCTGTGGAGAAACTAGTCACCCAAGAAAAATCAAGTGTTAGACAGAACTAAGGCCTTGCATGGTCCTCGGACTCAAGCCTATGGGGAAACTAGCTATTTCAAAAGAATCAAATGCTAGACAGAACCAAAGTCTTGTATGGTCTTCGGACTCAAACCTATGGGAAAACTAGCTACTTCAGAAGAATCAAGTGTTAGATAGAACCAAGGTCTTGCATGGTCCTCGGACTCAAGCCCATGGGGAAACTAACTACTTCAAAAATTAAATGCTAAATAGAACCAAGGTCTTGCATGGTCCTCGGACCCAAACCTATGGGGAAACTAGTCACTCAAGAAGAATCAAGTGTTAGACAAAACCAAGGTCTTGCATAGTCCTCAGACTCAAGCTTATGAGGAAACTAACTACTTCAAAAATCAAGTGCTAGACAGAACCAAGGTCTTGCATGGTCCTCAGACTCAAACCTATGGGGAAACTAGTTACTCAAAAAGATAAGTGCTAGACAAAACCAAGGTCTTGCATGGTCCTCGGACCCAAACCTATGGAGAAACTATTCACCCAAGAAAAATCAAATGTTAGACAGAACTAAGGCCTTGCATGGTCCTCGGACCCAAACCTATGGGGAAACTAGTCACTCAAGAAGAATCAAGTGTTAGACAAAACCAAGGTCTTGCATAGTCCTCAGACTCAAGCTTATGAGGAAACTAACTACTTCAAAAATCAAGTGCTAGACAGAACCAAGGTCTTGCATGGTCCTCAGACTCAAACCTATGGGGAAACTAGTTACTCAAAAAGATAAGTGCTAGACAAAACCAAGGTCTTGCATGGTCCTCGGACCCAAACCTATGGAGAAACTATTCACCCAAGAAAAATCAAATGTTAGACAGAACTAAGGCCTTGCATGGTCCTCGGACTCAAACCTATAGGGAAACTAACTACTTCAAAAATCAAGTGCTAGACAGAACCAAGGTCTTGCATGGTCCTCGGACCCAAACCTATGGAGAAACTAGTCACTCAAGAAGAATCAAGTGTTAGACAAAACCAAGGTCTTGCATGGTCCTCAGACTCAAGCCTATGAGAAAACTAACTACTTCAAGAATTAAATACCAGACAGAACCAAGGTCTTGCATGGTTTTCGGACTTAAGCCTATGGGGAAACTATCCACTCACGAAAGGCCAAGTGTCAGGATGAGCCAAGGTCATGCATGGTCCTCGGCGTCAAAACTACGGGAAAACTAGTTGCTTCAAGAGAATCCAAGTATTAGACAGAACCTAGGTCTTGTATGGTCCATGAACTCAAACCTATGGGGAAACTAGTCACTTCAGGAGGATCTAAGCACTAGACAGAACTAAGGTCTTGTATTATCTGCGGACCCAAACCTGCGGCGAGGATGACCACTTTGGTTCTAGTAATGAGCACTATATAGGATGGTGACCTTTCCTACGATGGGATCTCAAGACCAAGCCCATGAGCATCACTTAAAGCATTTCAGGGTTCGATAGACTTGGTCCTGATCTGACCCACATCTAGAGAGTTCCCCTGTTTCCATAACTTTAAACACTCGTTAAATAATAAAAGGGTTTGGTGACCTCAACCTACCCCGGTTCTAAATTGAAAACAAGAGAGAGGTAGGTCTCCATTTGCGTAAACCTCCATATGCTATTATAACCATTGATGTGGTCAGTTGAAGCGCAATTAAAGCCAGGATTGTACAAGTAAAAAAAATGGGGATAATACAAACAGGACGAATAAAAGAAAATAAAGTATGCACTTCATTGTTGTAACCCTCGCCTGGGACTGCAGCATGAGGAAGGTCAGCTAAAGGAGATACCTCCTCAACGTGAGGGGCCTGAACATCAGCTAAGAGGTCCTCAGCCTCCCAGGGCGCATCCGCAGTGGTACTCTTGCTTGTCTCAACAACCCCGGAGGATCGCTTCCTTTGTGGGCTTGTCCGAAGTGGTAGCAACCGGGGCGTTTTCATCAAGAACAGCCCCAACTCCCTCAGGAGTCACCTCGGCCTCGGAGCTGGGAAAAGCAGCCTCGTGAATTGCAAGAGAGTAGTACACACTCTCTACCTTCCACAAGTCATATGAAGCTTTAACACTTGCTTATTTCAAGACTTATTCCACGCCTGGGAACAGTAAAGTCTGCATACCCCAGGCACTTGAGCTTTAAGGGTGGCTTCTGTCTCAGCCACTCCTGACTCGTAGGCCTCCTACGCGACCTTACCTTTGGAAGCCTTAGCCTTGGCCCTGGCAGGCTCGGCCTCTTCCTTGGCTTTCAAGGCCTCATCCCTGGCGAACTTCGTAACGCTTCTGGCCCCTTCTGCCTTGAGCACCCTCTTTTCCAAGGTCTCAATCTCCTCTTTGGCGACCCTCAGCTGATCCTCTACCTTAAGCAGGTGCTCCGTTTGATCCAGGGCCTGCTTTTAGGCGCTAGCTAGACCTGATTTGGCGATGTCTCGAGCCCTCTTCATTTCCTCCAACTCTTCCCTCGCCCTTGAAAGATCGGCCTTGGAGAATTTGTGGATCTGCGCAGCGTCTAGCAGCTTGTCACGCTCTAAGTTCGCGGCCCTGCTTTGACTGTTGGCTATATCCTCCAACCTAAATGTAGCTTGGATAGCCTGCCATATAAAACCAATGCGCGATAAGTAAGGAGCCAAAAGGCAAGAAGTCAAGAGAATCACAAGTGATCAGAAAACTTACCATGCCCAAACATTGTTTGAGGCCGAGGAAGACCTCCTTACTCCTCAGAACCTCCAGCTGGGCCATATCCACAGGCAGTGGCAAGGACCTCCCCAATGCGTTAGCCACATGCGCACCCTCGCCCCCCTAGGGTCCCTAAGGGAGGCATCGTCCATCAAGGGCTTCCCATGGAGCATGGAGGTTAGGAGCCAAGCCTGGGCCCCGGGCTAGACACCGGCTTGTTTTTCCTAACCTCGGCGCCCTGCTCTTAGCTGCTTCGATGGCTACCGAGCGTCATCATCGCCTTGGGAAGGATCAGACTCTTCGGCCCCCCTAGGCCTCTTTCCTTTGTTTTTCTTCTGCCAAGGACTGGTGGGCTTGGATCCAGATGGCGAACTCTATTAGGGTGGGAGAGGAGAAAGCTTGGGAGGAGACTTTCCCGGCGCATCCTTCCCCGGCTGCCCTTCAATCAGGGCCAGCAGGCTTGTCTGAGGTCGTCTTTTAAAACTCATCTTTAACCGAGGAGATGCTTCTTTGGATAAAAAGTGCGCTTCAGCTAAGCGGGGCTCACCCAAATTGCCAGGAGGGTCCTCAGGCGAGTAGAGTTGATTGAACACATCAAACTCATCCTCGGACGGACTTAAGTCAGCAACTTCATCTTCTCCTGGTTCTCCCCCTTCAGCCTCAGCAACTTGAGGTAACGAAGAGGTACCCACCAATGGTACGCCCTCAGGAACGGGAGATCCTTCGGGGATCAAAAATCCGTGCTCAACCACGGTGATCTTATGCAGCCGAGGACTTTAGCTCGAATCACGCACTTTGGAGTCGAGAATGATCTTTGGATCGGTTTGTATCCTAGGATCTCATGAGCGGCTCTAACTTAGTTGTCAGTTTTATTCACAAAAATCTCCGACCTCAGTACGTTTTGCAAATCCTCCTTGTTGACCAAGCCGAAATTACGCTCAAAAGCGTGCGGATCTGCATAAAAGAAAACAAGTTCCTGTTAAAAACCAAGCAAAGCAAAGCGCGAAGGTATAAGGAATTAGACCCTCTCCTAGTCTGAATGCCCCACCTGGTGTACCATCCACTGTTGGACAATGAATGCCATCGTGCCACTCTCCGGATACAATGAGGAAGTCTTTATTCAAACCTTTGCTGGATTCAGGGAGGCATTGGATGAGCCGGACCCTATCGTCCTTTGTCTTCATGTAATAAGACTTCCCCTTAAGGCACTAGAGGTTGTAGCACCAGTTTACGTCGTGGTGGGTTAACCCCAGCCCCATCTTCTCATTCAAGGCATCCACACAGCCTAAGATCCTAAACACATTGATGGCACACTGGGTGGGAGATAAGCCGAAGTGCCTAAAATAATCCCTCATCACTGGCCCCATGGGGATTCTCATACCACCCTCCAGAAAGGCGATTATAGGAATCGCCACCTCACTTTTTTCTCTCATAATGCTCCACTCCCCTTCTCCACAGTACCTCAAACCCATTGTATCAGGGATCTTATAATTAGCAACAAATTTTTCCATCGCCTCCTCAGACTCAACTAACTTCTTAAACCTACCCATCCTAAAGAACTAACGAGGGGCTCAAGGAAAACGAAGGAAAAAGAAAGAGGAATAAGAGGACAAGGAACTCAAGCAAAAAAGTATGAACCGGAAAGAGAAGAGAACTTACAGAAATGAGGAAAAGCTCCTCGGACAGGCCTTTTACGTTGAAAGCAGGCGTAAGGTCGATTGAAGACTTGACCAAGTTCAGCGTATGCACGCAGGAGCTCTTGAATGTAAAAGTGAAGGGGCAAATCGGTTCGATTAGGTATTTATACCCTCAATTAAAAGTAACCGCACGGGCTTTTCCGCCCATTAAGTCAGAAGTATCCCTACTGTCCATTCATCATCACATCGTTGAACGTAGAGGACACAGGGCCGCCAAAATTTAATGAAGGCGCGCTCCAAGTACTGAAACGCCAAGAGCGTTCCCTGAGCAGTTGGAAGGATTTTGGTACTGACAGGAAAACAAGATTCACCAGGCCAGGACAAGGACCCGAGGACATCAAAATCCTCTTCCCCGCCCGAAGAGCCTGGCAGCAGAATTTTGAGGGGCTATTGTGGAGCCCAAAGATTTGGCAACTCCGGCCCACTCCATATCGGGCACAAGGCACATACCGAGGACAATGCAGTATCCGAGGATAAGCGGGGAAGGCCCAAATTGTCAAGGAGCATTGCCGAGGACGACCATGTCCTCAGCCGGCCGATATTGAAGAGGGGAAGGTCGGCGCCCCACCAAAAGCGCCCTCCTAAAGCATACCAAAGAAAAAGACAAGTACCCAGGGTCAAACGGGGGAATATGGCGAAGGACTAATCCGTAGGAAAGCTGTCATTCCCACATTAAAAGCACGCAACTGACACTTTGGCCACATTAATGAAGAATGACTGTTGAACAGTGATGTCTTGGTTACTTCAACTAACAGGAGGTTTGAAAAGGTGGATGATGGGACAAGCCCTCAGACACAGGCTCAGATGATCAACAAGTGAAGGGCAGAGATCAGCTGAATAGGACTATATAATGGAGTGAGCCCCCAGAGAAGAGGGGTCTGGGGTTTGAGGGTTCGGGCACAACCCCTATTTTCATTAGCGCTCAGGGAAGAGCTCCTCAGACTGGGCCGAGGACGAACTTCCCCTTAGAAAACTTAGCTAAATCTCACTTGATGATCTTGTAAACCCACATCAACCGTTGTATCATTCACTAATACCTAGTCCTTCTATCCACTCTCTACAAATTTATTGTATAGGGTTACCTGGGCTTGGGTCCACTCATCCCCAAGAGGGAAGTACTCGAACCGGGTCCCTACATATATATATATATATATATTTATATATAATAAAAGTTGGGCTTATAGAAACTGTGGTTGTGCAAAGTGGCTTCACTAAATTGCAGTTTTTTTTTTTTTTTTTTTTTTTTTATAGATTTTAAGAAAAAAATAGAAATAATTTTTCTTCTCCTATAATTTCTAAGTTGATAAAAATCTTACTTTGATTACAATCCAAATTCTATCTTAATTTGATTACAATTCAAATTCATCATCTAATCTTTTATTAAAAAATCTTAATAAAAAAAAAAAAAAAAAAAACATACTACACGGGCAAAAATTTTATAGATATAATTTTGTTATTATCAACTTTTCTTCTATGATTTTTTCACTTTTTTGGATAAAGTTATGTTGAGTTTAACTTCTTCTTCTTTGGATAACTTTAAACTTCTAAGTTGATTATAACTTTAAAAAAATATTTCTATCATATTTCCTTGTTGTCATTCACGTTTACTTTCTTTCTTTCTTTTTCTTTTTCTCTTTTTATTTTTTTTTAATACATTACGTTCAATGACTATATAATCTTTCTTTTTTTTTGGATAAACATACCTCTTAAGTTAATTCTTCTTTTCTTATAATTTCTAGAACGATTAGAAATCTAACTTCCTCACAATTGGAATCTCTCTCTCTCTCTCTCTCTCTCTCTCTCTATATATATATATATTCTATTTTTCAATGTATTTTTATATCTTCGTAGGCACAACTTCTTCTTCTTCTTTTCTCTCCCCCATTATCAATAATTCTCATTCTCTTACAATTTCTATGTTGTTTAGAAATCTAACTCTCCTTTGTTTGTTTATTTTTTTTCTTATTACTTAGGCAATCTGATGTTTGTGAAATCCATAGCAGAAGTTTTTATCAAACCTACTATCCAAACTATTACAAGTATGTATTTCTCTTCTTTGTTTTTGTTTTTTGTTTTTTATAAAAGTTTTGCTTATGATTCATAAATGCAATTTTAAATTCATGAAATCTATTATATAAACCTCTATAAATATTTTTTAAGAATTATCAAATTTTGTATTCTCTCCTACAACAAGAGTTCTATTTGTATAATTGTGTTATGTTTATGTGTGCATTATTAGATTAAATTAGTTTTCTTTTGTAGTAAAATTTTTATGTTACTATTTCTCATTTTTATTTTTGCTGTTAATGATATTATATGTGTGTGAAAGAAATTGTCTAATATTTTGAGCATGTAACTTTTTTTTATTATATTAAATTTCACTGTAATTAATTTTTATTTTGGTTTTTACAAATATCAATATTCATACCTATATTTATCACCCACAACACATTTGAATAGTATTCATTAAAAAAAGTATTTTTAACATAGCATGTTATAAATATCAAAAACATATTCCTTCACAAGATTGATGTTAGCAAGTAATATTAAATATATATGATCATGCAACTATTTGCTTGGACTAATAATTTTTTCTAACAATTTTCTATATCCTTTTTATCCCTTAAAACTCCTTAAATATTGAATTTTCATGACTCTCCACTCTTTTTTAAGGAGATCCCGTTTAGATAAAAGAGGTCATTAGTGTATCAAAATGTAACTCTTTAAAGGTTTGAAAAACAAAATACCATGTAGTCTATACTCTTCAGTTGCATAACACATTTTAGATTTACTATAAATATTCTGGCAAATGAAAAACCTATGGTTAAGTTTCCTTAGGTTTTTAATTATTAAATTCAGGAACACTTTTTCATATAAATATGTTGTGTAATTGTTTGAATCCAAAGAACAACATTTTATATACAATTTATATGATCTAGACTCAAGTGATTATTAATTTATTATTTTTCAATAAAATTATTCTAAAAGTTTATAGCCAAAACCATGCAACGCACGGGAGTAATGCTAGTATATATATATATACACACACACACACAATGAGAAACTTTGCTAATTAGGTTACCGGATTGGCTAGCAAAATAGTAAAAATAAAAGTAAATAATTAAAAAACTAAAGGTCTTAAGAGCATGGTATTCAATCATGGTAGGGGAAAATTCTTGCTGCGCAGTTTAGGCCTTGTTTGTAAATGCAATTATAGGAAAAACGGCCATATCCTATAGCCGCGTTTTTGGGGTCTATAGCTGCGTTTTTGAAACGCGGCTATAGCTCCTCTTTTTTGTAGTGCAACCAATAACTTATAAAAAATAATAAATAAAAATAAAATCGTACTCTTGCTTCCATGTATCGTTAAGAGATGCTGCAAAAAATGCTGCAGGATGAATATAATTGGACAAAGATGAGGCTTCATCTTTCACAAAGTTGTTAGTGGAAACAAAGTTTAACAACGTACCTAGAGTATGCTTCAATCAATCGTTTTGAATTTTGCACTTAGGATCCGCCCTTGCTGTGGATTGCTTATGGTTATGCTGAAAATGTATGGTTATATAAATGTAGTGTTGTCAATGAACTAAGCTAACCATTCGGGTTTGACTTGATAAAAAGATTGCTAATGTATATTTGTTTATAAACAAGTTAAATTTGAGATTTAATTTTAGACTTGGTTTAATAAATTAGTCAAGCTCAAACTGAAAAAATTGTTTATAAACGAAGTCGTAAACAATAGCACTCATACAAATAAGCTTGATATGAGCTTTACAAATAAACTCATATCTTACTTAATGACATGTTTTTTTAGCATATGATAGCATGTAATTTGAAGAATTGCTAATCACAAGTGGGATTAGAAGCATGACATAATTAATATGCTATTTTTCTTTTTACTTAATTGTGGGAGATTTAAACATTTAATAATGTATTTGTGTTAGATCTCAAGCTCAAGAGCTTAATATTGAGCTTGACCTTGACTTGAATAATGGATTATGTTGAGCCAAGTTAAGCTCAAGCTCTTAGACTTTTAAGAGCTTAAGTTTGCATATTGCTTATAGGCTTGGTTTGAGTTTGAGCCGAGCTTACCGTTTTACTTTTATAACATCTTCCATGCATCATAATGAGGCGTGTCCAGGTACAAAAGTTTAAGAAAATTACTACTCTCTATAACTTTATACACTGGTTTGCACAATGTTTTCTATCCAAAAAAAAAAAAAAAAAAAAGTTTACATAATGTTTGCATTTTATAAAGTCAAATATCCACAATATTTTAAGGATGTTCACACTTTACACCGAGTACATGTGATAATGTGCGATAATTATTACTACTATAATATGTAAAGATGTGATGTGATGCGATATGTGTATGTGAGTTGTTTAATTATCTAATCAAATTAATACACACATCCCATCGCATCTTTAATATCCTAATTAAGAAAAGCTTTCTTCATTATCACATGAGCCCTAACATTTTCAGAAATCAAAGAATGTCCAAGAATAAATGTAAAGCAATGAAGGAAACTTTTCCTAATTAATTTGGAGTTAAAGAGACAAAAAAGAGGCTAATTAATTGTTTGAAACACTTAACCTAACATACCATTCACACTTAAATATAAGAACATAAAGTTAGGTTTCATTATATATCAGATAGTAGGCCTCTACAAAGTCCAGTTTGTAAATGGTGCAATGCAAGCCGTGTTAGGCAGCATATATAGGAATACATAAAAGGGTGAGCTATGGAGTTCCTAAGTTATCCCTGAGTGTTGCCTACCCTTAACGAAGCAAAATTCAGGAGCATCCAAACTTTTCTGGGAAGAAGTTTCTACTATATATATAACTTTATGGCAAATGTTAATTTGTTAAAGTTGTACTAAAGTGAGTCTAATTTAATAAAATAAATAATAAAAATGACATAAAATTAGTCATTTTAATTATTTTAATATTTTTTCTCTCTACAAAGTTGACTTCACACTAATAAAAAATGACATAAAGTTACGTAAAAAGGCAAAAAAACTGTACTAAAAAATAGTTAAAAGTTAAAAAATGACATAAAATTACAAAAAACTGTACTACAAAATAGTTAAAAATTACTATTAATAGGCACTCATTAACACAACCCATTGCCATGTTACATACTGCACTATGTTAGGGCAGCGTAATTCAGGTATAGCCTTCTACCTCCACGAGTTAGCAACTTAGCATTCTGTCATTGATTCGGTTCTCCCTAGACTCCTGCCTTCCTAGACACGAAAGCATATGCATGCATGTTCCTTTATTTTATTTCTTTCTTTTTCTTAATTTAATGTAAAGAAAATGAGTTGGTCTAACTTAAAAAAGAAAAAGAAACAGCTTCTCTCTCAGCTTTCCATAAATTCATTTCCTCAAACTCCTCGCTTTGAATTCATTCCATCTGAAGTTAAGTTTCAGGCATTCAAAAACGTAGGGTGCTACAAAGAAGTAAAGAACATCATTTTAAACTTCATTCTAATACATATAATATAATCATACAAGCTTTTCATGAATATTATAATAATACATCTCTCCTTTGTTAACCAAATGGGTTTCACCATCTTGGTTTTATAGCTAGGTTTCTACCTGTCCTAGTTGCTTCGTTCCTGAAAAGATCTAAAGCTGGGTAGGGGCAAGCAACTTCATGAATGCAGAATGTAACTGCTACTACTAGGGATTTCTAAGAATTAAACAGCTAGCATTTCTTGGTGCATATCAGTTAGCTTCCGAGATCTGAATAACCTTTTATTTTCCCTTCTTTGTTTCACTTGGGTTCGACTCAAACAGTTCAGAAACCTATATAGGAAATCTCTTCTAAGTAAGTGGACAACTCCTCTAATTCTAGTCATAAGCTTTGGGCTCAAAATCTTCAATCTTTGAAAAGGTAGAGAGACAGCGGCTCATATTGTTGATGGGAAAGTGACATTAATTGTTTTCTAGTCTAGAGTTCTCAAAGAGCTAAATCACTCAATTCTCTAGCTAGGTTGATTTTTCTCTTTATTTTCATGAACATGGCGAATCTGAACAGGTAGAGTAGAAGAAATGCTAGCTCCATAACAATTTAGAAACAGTTTCCATAGTCATTATCTTTTTCCTAGCTAATATAGATAAGCAGGTAGTGAGTGTGTGTGAGAGAGAGAGAAATAGATTGAGCAGATGAGTGGTTTAGAACCAGCAGGTTCTCGCTATGTCCACCAGCTCCTGGGACCAGAGCTCCAACTACAAAGACCATCACAGCCCCAACTCACAGATTCCAAACACTCTCCAGAGAAAGAGCAAATACCTAGTACGGACCCTGATGCCCCCACTACAAGTTCAGGAGCAACCTCTAGTCGCAGGCCTCGTGGCCGTCCTGCTGGTTCCAAAAACAAGCCCAAGCCACCGATAATCATCACCCGGGACAGCCCAAATGCACTGAAATCCCATGTACTTGAAGTCTCTGCAGGTTCAGACATAGTTGAGTCAGTCTCAAATTACGCCTTGCGCCGTGGCCGTGGAGTTTGTGTCCTTAGTGGCAGTGGTTCTGTCACCAATGTAACTTTGCGACAGCCAGCATCACCAGCTGGGAGTGTTGTAACATTACATGGGAGGTTTGACATATTGTCTCTGACTGGGACAGCTCTGCCACCACCAGCTCCTCCAGGAGCTGGTGGTTTGACTATTTTTTTGGCAGGTGGGCAAGGACAAGTCATGGGAGGGAGCGTGGTGTCACCCTTGACAGCTTCAAGTTCTGTGCTTTTGATGGTTGCATCATTTGCAAATGCAGTGTATGATAGGTTACCATTGGAGGAGGAAGAGTCAGGAGTGCAGGTACAGCCTACAGCTTCACAAACTTCGGGAGTGACCGGTGGCCAATTGGGTGATGGAGGAAGCGGTGGCAGCAGTGGTGGTGTTCCTTTTTATAATTTGGGGGTGAGCATGGGAAATTATACAGCCTTCCCTGGTGATGCTTTTGGTAATTGGGGTAGTGGCAATGCAGCTAGGCCACCATTTTAGTATTGTTTTTCTTATAAGATGAGGGGGTTGCTATTATCAACCACCTCTCTCAGACTTTGCAGAAGTGGGAGCTCTGTGTCAGATGAGTTGGAAGTGGTAGAGGGTGTTTTTAGATGTTTGTTGTTAGAATGTTGGTATATGTATCTTGGTTTTGACTCTTGAGATGAACATATATATGGGGAAGATGAAGATTTCAATGGTCTGCAGGCATATAAATACTAATCAGGAAGAGAGTAGAATGAAATCCTGTGATATTTTATCAGGACAAACATGTTTCTGAGGGAAAAACTTGTGATATATATAGAATGTATTTTTTTTATGGTGATATATAGAACAGGACCCTCAGTTGCGAGGATGTGATGTGAGCCTCATTAATTTGGAGCACAGGACATAGAAAATCCTCCATATCTGTAAGTCCAATTTATGTACAAAATATCATGACATTGTTTTATTTTCTTCTTTTTCAATTGTTAACAGATTTTCCCTTCTTCTTTTTTCCTTTTCTTGTTTTATCAAATTTTGCATTTGTGGTAAATTTTCCAAATGCACATTTTCTGGAGTTTTATTCGTAATGGCTAATTTCACACACTCAGCATTCTTCCAGAAAGGTTGAAGGAGACTGAAGAAAACCCAAAGTATGCAAAAATAAAGCTAGTACTGAAAAAGAGCAAATTGATTAATTAAATTGTTTATTATCTAGTAGGCTAGTTATATCAACCTGTAAACCATTTCAGTACTAGCTTTCTTCAATAGGAAGCCTAGTATCATTTGTTCTATTCTCTTCAGCTATTTGATCGGGGTAGAGCAAGCACTGAAAGAGTTTGGTTGATTTTTAACCAGCTGCCAGCACATCCATTTCACTTGTTGCCACGCAAAATAAGAAAATAAAACAAAAATAGAGGAAAAAAAATTTCTGAACCACCATCTTGGGAAGAAAAGAAAACCCAACTTCCCAAGAGTGGGAAAACATGCATGGACAATGGTATTGGAACTTTGAAGTGTTGAAACTTGAAAATTATGAAAGTGAGCTGGGAGGCTGTCTTCTTTAGAATTTCGTGTTCTATGCTTATTAATTAACACTAGTGGTAGACCCAAGTGGTGTGTGAAAAATATAATTATTTTGTAATGATGTATAATGTATAATTTATTTTCTAAAATTTATTGAAGATAATTTGTTCTCCTGACAAATTTAATTATTTCTATTTTTTTTTTCCATCTTTCTACTTTATAAATATGTCATTTTATTATTTTGAAAGTTTTTTAGGTGTGTTTGATCAATATATATATATATATATATGTATTGAAGTGATCTATACTCTTCAAACTTTTGGTAAAGTGTGTAGTGTTTTTTTTTTTTTTTTGGTACAAATAAACTTTTTTAAGTTTCAAATTAATGATTCAAATTTCTCATTCTCTTACCTTAAAAAAAAAAAAAAAAAAAAAAATCTCATTCTCTTAAGGAGATCATCATGATAATCAAACCTCATCACAAATTTAGGATTGATATTACTCAAATAATTGAAAGGCACGTTCAAATACATAGACATGAGATTGTATTTTGATATAGACTCAAATTCTCACTTCCAAAATATTTAAAAATTAACTCAAAAATGTATAGTTGCAAACACTAAATTATCCAAATCATGCTACATAATAAAATAAAATAAAATCATATCATTAATTATATACTATATAAGGTCATAGTAGGATAACATCTATCAACTAAATAAAAGAAAATAAAAAAGATAACAAATTAAAACACAACCAAATCTCATCAACCCAAAGTAGAATTCAATACAAAAAGTCATAAACCTAAAGCAAAGCTGCAATAAAGAATTAAAAATCTACGAAAAGAAATAAACAGAGAGAGAGAGAGAGAGAGAGAGAGAGAGAGAGAGAGAGAGAGAGAGAGAGAGAGAGAGAGAGTCTTTACCTTTTTTATGTGGGCAAAATATGGATTAAATGAAAAAATATAGCAACTTTATCGTAAATAAAATGATGAACCTTACGATATAGAGTAGTGGGAAGATAAAAAAGTAAAAGTGAGTGAGAAATGTTGGAGAAAGTGTAAATGTCAGGTGAGAGAAAGTGTCAAAAATAAGTGGATAACTTGGCTGCTGATGTGGCTCAACAATAGCACAGCAACAAATAAATATTAAGCTTCAGCTTTTAGATATATATAGATATTCATTTGATAATTTTTTTTATGCTAAGCTATGTAGAGCTGGGTTATGTTTGATCTGATTTATGACCCGATTTGACTTGAAAGTATTACGGTTTTAAATAAGAGATTTTCTAAATCTTAGTCCATTGAGCGGAGGCTTGGCCGGATTTTAGATCCGTTGTTTGAGATATATATACACTTTTGCTTCATATTAGGGTTTGATGAATTGATGTATTGTAATCGCCACCTCTGTATTTTTTTCCCCTGAAATTGATTAAAAAAAAAAACATTGTCACTTCATGGACGTAAATAAACTGCTGAACTATGTAAATCTTATGTCATGGGATTGTTTTTTTCCATCTTTTGTCGATCACAGATCTAAAAAGTTGGTTTAATTCCTAACCATTTATACTTAAATTTAGGTTTTTCTCTATTTCATCTATTTGGGAATCCTCCTGTCATAAAAAGGAAAACAAAAAAATTGGGAATCATACTACGTACCAATCAAGTCGATCAAGGGTTTATGCAGTTAGTAAAGGCAGATTAGTTTCTGTTGCACTCATCATTCAGTTTAATAATACTGATGCTGATTACATTCTGTATGTTAAGCTATGTGCATTTATTTTATTTGCTTAAGAGGCTTCCACGTTAAAGGGGAATCAAAAAGCTACCAAGGGTTTTGTATGTGTTTCCCTTGTCCACCTAAAAAAAATGTTATGTGGGCCATTCAACCAATACAAATAAAATGTTTCTTTTTTTCATTTCATTGCAAAAAACCACTAGACCATCTTGTTACAAAAAAAACATTACATTACAAAATGTAATGTAATGTTTCATTTCATTACCAAAAAAAATAAAAAAATAAATAAAATTAACAATCTCTTAATTTATCTTTCAAGTTTGAAGATTTCAGACATTTTCCCTTTTCCAATTATTTAACCAAATATGACTACCATGTTGAGTTAGAAAAAGGTATAGGGTGGCCATTAGACCATCTTGGCACTCAGCTAGATGATTAGAGTGCCATATAAATCAGCAATAGTTAATATTAATTACACATACTTGAACCAAACTCTATTGATATTGAAATGATTTTATAAGAATAATAGTCATATTCATATATATCGATCGGATAGTTCAAAGAAATAATATTCAACTATATAATTCGATCAAATGAATGGGGTCTATAGTATGGTAGGTCCTGATCTGTTGTCCTTCACTTTGACTTGGCATGATGGAGATGAGGATGATTATTGGAGGGAAAGGATTCCAAGTGATATGCAACTAAGGAACTGAATGCATGTTTATTAGTGATGAATGCCAGATAAACTATAAGAACGTGAAGGAGAGTATTCAAACAACTTTGCTCCCTCCAGAAACACAATCCTTACAACATGTAAATAAGAAACCCCAAAAATAGTCATTTACAAAGGAAGTATCGCACCATACATGAATCAATCATTTTCCAACCTTCTTTGTAAGATACGGGATCTCTCTCTCTCCAATAAAAGTTCCTACGTGCCTCCCATTTGTATCTCTTAGTTGTTGTGAAAGAAACTTCATGAATAATTACAGCCATCCTCAAAAGTGTCATTCTATTGCAACAATTTTAGAAACATTGCCTGCATTACCATTCTTCAGACATATGAATGCAGTACTACTTTCATTTCTTAAAAACCCAACTTGCCTCTGCCTTGTACGTAGTATGGTCCATCTAATCTTTTTTCATAAACTGATGATATAGCGTATGGTGCTTTCACCTTTTGAAGCTTTGAGCATCTCTTTCAGAATTTGGATTCCATCAGTAGTGGTACGTCTTATTGCAAATGTTGTAGAACTATAAAATCAGGCAGGGTAAGCAGCACTGCTAACCCACTTTTACAGGATTTGGGAGAGGTGATTGGTAGGCAGATTTAAATATTACTATTAGCTAATGGCATCACTATCCAGCCAACAGCCATCAAAGACGGCTATGCGTACTGGTGGGGGTTCCAATACTTCTCGTGGAAACCGAAACTCAGGCGGGCAAACTGTTAAATTTGCAAGACGAACTTCGAGTGGGAGGTATGTCAGTTTGTCAAGAGAAGACATTGATATGTCTGGAGAAATATTAGGGGACTACATGAACTACTCAGTGCACCTTCCTCCCACACCTGACAACCAGCCAATGGACTCAGAGATCAGTCACCCTCAAATGGCAGGAGACAAGGGCACTGCATGTTCTATGCCTACTTGTGATGGCACGGTTATGAAGGATGAGAGAGGAGCTGATGTAATCCCCTGTGATTGTAGGTATGTGATACATCTGATCATTTTTCTGTTTTTCTGAATTCTTTGTTAATATTCTGTAACTAATCAATCAAACTATGTACGCATTTCAAATATATCAAAAGGAATTTAGGTGAAAACTGAAAATAACTATAAAAAAAATTAAAATGTGCTGTCTAGGTTCACCATTTGCAGAGATTGCTACATGGATGCCCAAAGAGAAAATGGTCTATGTCCAGGTTGCAAGGAGCCTTACAAGGTGAGGGATTATGAGGATGATGCACCAGATTTTTCAAGTAGAGAATTGCAATTGTCAGCCCCAGACAGCTTAAAAAGGGATGCTAATAACATGTCTATGATGAAGAGGAACCAAATGGGAGAATTTGATAACAACCCGTGGTTGTTTGAGACAAAGGGTAATTATGGGGTTGGTAATGCTTTTTGGCCGCAAGATGACACATACGGGCATGAAGAGGATGAAAGATTCAAGGGAGATATGATGGAATCAATGGATAGGCCTTGGAAGCCCTTAAGTGGGAAATTGCCAATCTCAGCAGGCATCATTACCCCTTACAGGTTATATATCTTAGATACAGTTCCTTAAGGGCCCGTTTAGATTGAGAGGGAAAGCGGAGGAAGTGATGGGGAATAGAGTAGAGTTAGCTAAAAATAAACTATTTTTTGTCTAAATTTACTCTACTCTACTCCCCTCCCTTCCACTCAATCCAAATGGACCTTAAGTGTTGTACCATACATGCTTAAATTTTTTCTTTACATTATTTATCATCAATTCATTATCATTCAGTTGTAAGATACTTAACTTAAAGGTGAATAATTTATATGGCCCAGGCTATTGATTTTGGTTCGGCTGGTGGTGCTATGTTTCTTCTTGCAATGGAGGATAAAACATCCAAACCAGGATGCAGTGTGGTTGTGGCTCATGTCAGTGGTGTGTGAGGTATGGTTTGCCTTCTCTTGGATCCTCGACCAACTTCCCAAGCTCTGCCCCATCAACCGTTCAACCGACCTTCAGGTCCTTCATGACAAGTTTGACACACCATCACCATCAAATCCCACTGGCTGCTCAGACCTTCCTGGTGTAGACCTATTTGTCTCCACTGCTGATCCTGAAAAAGAACCACCTCTAGTCACGGCCAACACTATCCTTTCAATTCTAGCTGTTGATTACCCTGTAGAGAAGCTTGCATGTTACATTTCTGATGATGGAGGTGCCCTTCTCACCTTTGAGGCTATGGCTGAGGCTGCAGGTTTTGCTGATTTATGGGTTCCATTCTGTAGAAAACATGATATCGAGCCAAGAAATCCTGAAAGCTATTTCAGCTTGAAAGTTGATCCAACCAGGAACAAGTTTAGGCCTGATTTTGTAAAGGATAGGAGGAAGATCAAGAGGGAATATGATGAGTTCAAAGTAAGAATTAATGGGCTCCCAGACTCGATTAGGAGGAGATCAGATGCATTCAATGCTAGGGAGGAAATGAAGATGTTGAAGCTCTTGAGGGAGAGCGGGCCTGACCTTTCGGAGCCATTGAAGGTCCAGAAAGCCACTTGGATGGCAGATGCTACCCATTGGCCTGGCACATGGGCTGTCCCTGCCACTGAACACTCCAAAGGTGACCATGCAGGAATTCTTCAGGTATGTACATGAGGAATACTACAATTTTTTTTTTTTTTATAATTCGATACTTGGGGTGGTGGAATTTGAGCTCTAAACGTTTTCGTTGTAAACATGAAAATGTCAACCAATTGAGCTACAAGGCTCTTGCTAGGATATTACAAATTGTAATACATAAACTTAATCACAAAAGGTATTTTCAAACGTTTATCTATTATATAGTTTAAATGGTACGAATCATATTCATTGTCATGTCAATTTGTAAGTCTTTTATAATAGTAAAATTGGTAATAGCTAGGTTAGCATTCTTCCAAACTAAATCTTAATTGTGCACCAACAAGCCTATGCAATGTGACCAAAGAATATTATATAATCCACAGGTGATGCTGAAGCCCCCAAGAAATGAGCCATTAATGGGAGGGGTAGACGATAATATGATAGACTTTACAGATGTGGACATACGGCTCCCCATGTTTGTATATGTATCACGTGAGAAGCGGCCAGGCTATGATCATAACAAGAAAGCCGGTGCCATGAACGCCTTGGTAGGAACATCAGCCATTTTGTCCAATGGCCCATTTATTCTCAACCTTGACTGTGACCACTACATCTACAACTGCAAAGCTATTCGTGAAGGAATGTGCTTCATGATGGACCGAGGTGGTGAGGACATTTGCTACATTCAATTCCCACAAAGATTTGAAGGCATTGATCCTTCTGACCGGTATGCCAATCATAATACAGTCTTCTTTGATGGCAACATGCGAGCCCTCGATGGTGTCCAGGTATAAAAACATCATATCCATTTGAAATAGATCTATTTTGTTCATATTATCTAAAAGTATATCTAATATCTTGTCATTTATAATTTTAAACGATGTAAAATTCAATACACTGTCAGGCCTAGGAAATAAAATCTTAAAACTCAAGGCATCTTTTACTTTCCCAGGCAACTTAAGATGAATGTTTTTATGTGCTGCACTACAGGGCCCAGTTTATGTGGGAACAGGCTGCATGTTTAGACGGTTTGCACTGTGTGGTTTTGACCCTCCACAAGTTGACAAGATTGGCAATAAGACCGACTCAGAGACAGAGACTCAAGCTTTGAAGTCCACAGAGTCGGATCCTGAGCTGGAGTTGAATCTACCTCCCAAGCGTTTTGGAAATTCTACGAGACTAGCGGAATCCATTCCAATAGCTGAGTACCAAGGTCGCCCCCTTGCCGATCATTCAGGTATCAAGTATGGCCGACCTCCTGGTGCTCTTAGAGTCCCACGTGAGCCACTTGATGCTGCTATAGTTGCCGAGGCTGTCTCAGTCATATCTTGTTGGTATGTCAAATGTCAATGCATGTATATATATATATTGTAGTTGGGAGTATAAAATGGAATGTTCATACTGGGATAGAGAGGTTTTTTGTTCATAGCTATAGTAATGCATATGGTTAATTTAATTGTTCAATCATGCAGGTATGAGGACAAGACGTAATGGGGTGACCGGGTGGGTTGGATTTACGGTTCAGTGACTGAAGACGTGGTGACAGGCTATCGAATGCACAACCGTGGGTGGCGCTCCATCTACTGCATCACCAAGCGTGATGCATTCCGTGGTTCAGCACCAATTAACCTCACTGATAGACTTCACCAAGTGCTTCGCTGGGCTACTGGCTCTGTTGAGATTTTCTTCTCTAGAAACAATGCCTTGCTTGGCTCTAAGCGCCTCAAGTTTCTCCAGCGTATGGCTTACCTAAACGTTGGCATTTACCCTTTCACCTCTGTGTTCCTTATTGTCTATTGCTTCCTTCCTGCACTCTCACTTTTCTCTGGACAATTCATTGTCCAAACTCTAAATGTCACCTTCTTAGTCTACCTGCTCATTATAACAATATGCCTCGTCACGTTGGCAATTCTTGAGGTAAAATGGTCTGGTGTGGGACTGGAAGAGTGGTGGAGGAATGAACAGTTTTGGCTTATTTCTGGAACCAGTTCTCACTTGGCTGCTGTGGTTCAAGGCCTTCTCAAAGTCATTGCAGGCATAGAAATCTCTTTCACATTGACTTCAAAGTCAGGGGGAGAGGACATTGATGATATTTATGCAGATTTGTACCTTGTCAAGTGGACCTCATTGATGATTCCTCCTATTGTTATTGCCATGTTGAATATAGTCGGTATTGCTGTTGCATTTTCAAGGACGATTTATAGCAGTACCCCCGAGTGGAGTAAGTTTGTTGGAGGAGCATTTTTTAGCTTCTGGGTGTTGGCTCATTTGTATCCTTTTGCCAAGGGTTTGATGGGAAGGAGAGGGAAGACACCAACTATTGTGTTTGTTTGGTCGGGTCTCATCGCAATAACGCTTTCCTTGCTATGGATTGCCATTAGCCCACCCAAGAGAGGCACAACACAAAACACTGGAGGAGGTTTTCAATTCCCATGAGTGCAAAAATGATGTGTTGGGTTGGGTTTCATTTGTAATGAAAAGAAGATTATGGAGATCAAAAATACATATATGAAGAAGGGCTTGAGATGAGAGGAGTTATCAGTTGATTATATTGATCAAGGGAAGTGAAGCATGGCTGCATAGATTTTTAAAACGAATACGCATTAAAACAATCCTCCAAAGAAAATTTTCCTAGTCTAAGCAATCGTTATTTAATTTCTCTTGTAGTTTGTATCACTTTCTAACCCTGTTTTTCAGTACCATAGGGAAGTTTTATTAGATAACTAATGAACTCGCTAGAATGATAAACCACAGATTAGAAAGCAAGGGAACACAGAGGACTGCAAAACAAGCATTAAAAATTAAGCCAAACAGAGAGTTGACCGCTATATTTTTAATGAATGCGAAACAAAGCATTAATCACCATTTTCTAAGTAATTAAAACCCAACTCCCCCTAAAACCATAGAGGAACTATTTTGTTTTCACTTCAATTAGAATTAAATAGGTGAAAATAAAGGGTGTCCACAAGTTTTTGTTCAGTTTCTACAATGGACACATTTGAGCCTTAATGGACTGACTCTGCTATCAAAATAACCAATGACCAGAGATAGAATATCAACTGGCTCTAGTGTCTCTTAGAAGCCCAATAGTAACACAATCGACGGGTTTGAGCTGATTTTGAGAAGTCACACATAATTGTGGCCAAAAGGAAAACTGCCTTACATCAGTTTTCTCTTGCACCAGATCGCTGGAATCAAGCATTTAAAACATGATGGACCCTCTTATGAGATCTCCAATCCCCACCCTAAGAGTTCTCCAAGGAATATAACAAGAAATACATTTCAAATGTAACATAGTATAAAAATGACCTCACCATTTTCCAGAAAACAATAGAATGATTACAATACCATGGCACGTCCTCAATCAAATTGAGTTAATTTGCAGTTGTTTGCAATTAAAGATGTAAAGAAAATTTAAGCCAAATGGTAAAAATCATAGCTTCCTAAATGGGGTCAGTAATCCACAATTTGATATATATCCCAGCCCACCCCTACATATGGTCCCATCAGATTTAATCATGACAGCTAATAATTACAGGATAATATAGATTGTAATTGTACATACATCCAATCAGTAGGCTGCTTGAGCTTCAACTGTAAGCATGAAACGAACACATAAAACTTACAGAGAAATTCAGACATTCCATCATCCACATAAAGTTAATTCATCTTCTAGAAAAAAATCTGAAGCAATCTTTGCATTCAGGGAATGGGGACATCATCTCCACATTCTACGAATCTGACTGCTCAAATGGCACACGCACAAACAACTGGCCATGCAGCGTCACAACAGCAGATGTTTGATGCGGATCAATTCTAGAAGGCAAGCTGACAACCTAAAATCAAAACCACTTCTACTGTCAGGTATAGTTTTATAGAGTCTCAAGCCTACATAACAAGGGATTAAAGACCAATGAATATATGAAGACGACACTAAATTGTCACAGATAAGAGTACAGGAAAATGACATTGCCCAGGCCTGGTACTCTAATTATCTCTTGATTTTATTTTTCTTTTCAACTAATTAAATCTATCAAGACAGTCAGGGTCCTCAAAATCAGCACATGTACATCATTAGCCTAAAAGAAATCAACACTATTCTGAATTGGACTTAAAAAAAAAAAAAAAAAAAAAAAAAAAAAAAAAAAGGTGACATAATGTTGAGGGGTAGAAATTAGATGATTTAGGTAGCTTCCAATGTCATCAATTTTGCAAATCCTTCTAAGGCCAAAAGTCTCTTCCAATTCAATTGCCAAGTGGCCTGGACCTGCTGCAAAACAGCACTGGATGACACCTTCAAATAAAGTAATCTAGGTATTAGTGACACTTCACAAACCTTTTTAAAGGGTGTAACACCCCAAGGATTATCCAGTTGCGCAGGTTGACCAGATATAACCAAGCATCCAGCTGGATCAGACTGAACGTGCACCTGTATTACATAGAATAAGGATGTAATCAATAGTAAAGCAAAAACAGAATATAAAAAGGCATCAAAAGTGTGAGCTTCACAGTCGGTAATATGTCCTAGCACTGATTTTGTACTTTTCTGTTTTTTGGTTTTAGTTTGTTAATAACAAATTTACCAATAAAATTAACTACCATAGAACGGTATAGTAGTAGGAAGTTTTCTGATGAGTGAAAATGTTTGAGTTGGGTTGATCTCAAACTGTGTTTTGCAGATTTAAATTGTTTCACAACTGTTGACAATTGTAATTTGTAAGGAACTTTATTATTTACTAATTGGGTTGGATTGATCTCAGGCCCAAACTTCATTCCCAACTTTTAGTCCGATTCTCCAAAAAAAACAAAAAAAAACTTTTGAGTCCAGCGCCAGGCAAAGAAAATTTACTTAGTTGTTCATAGACTACCTAGCCCCAGGTATGGGCCACAGTTTCTTTCATTTGGTCTTAAGATTATACACCATCATCTTAGTCACTTATCACAAAAAGACATCTGCGTAGTTTCTCTACATTCTGGACCTTGGTGCATCAACCTATCTCTCATTATCTCCACTTGGTTCATAATTGGAAGTCAGAACCAAATAGAACTCTTAAATGGGAATAATTCTCCATCTGAACCAAGCCCGTGATGTCTATTTTGTTTCCATTTAACCACCACGTTATTGACAGTCTACCTCTTAAAAAACAGGAAGAATTTCAAATGTACATGCAAGCATTGCATCATAGTACATATACTGACCTCCTCACGCAGAAGCCCAGGAACTAAGGCATACACCTCAAAGCAGTCATTCTGTGAACAGTCAAAATTTCAAACCTAGTAAGATATTCACTGCAAAAAAAACTAGAGGACTAATAGGATTATATTAGTCTTAGGAGTCACGCAAGAGAGAAACTTACAAATCTTTGAACATTGATCTTCACCCAATCAGCTGGGGGTCCAACATCAACCACCATTGTTTCCAATCTGTCAAAAACAGAACAACTTGAGCAATTCCAAGAGCAAATGTAACATATTTTATATCAAATAAGTTACAAAAATCTAGACCTCATGGAAGGGAAAAAAAAAACAATAAACTTAACTGTGGCTTTGTCACTTTCAAGTGAGTAACTTGGATGTTACGCTCAACCGTAGATGGCTTTTTCCGCTTTAGTAAACCTGAGTTAGCAAACCAAGTTCAAAAGAGGAGGACCATTATGGCAGTTAAAATTACTGAACACAATACCTAGTAAAGTGGTCATACCAACACTTTTAACCTGTTTGTCACCCTTTGGCATGGAACTCAAATTCTTCTCCTTTAAAAAAAAAAAAAAAAAAAAAATTTCTTATTATATGAAAATAATACAGAATGATCACATGGAAGGAGAAAAAGGCAAAACCAATGAAAACCAAAAATTGGAAAAATACACAAGAGTTCAATTTATAGAGCTTAAAAGTACTCCACATACCTTAATAATTGGATCACCAATCTCACCATTCCCAAATAGACGCCGAGAGTGCCAACCCTGCATTGCACGAGCTGCAGCATCCCTTAGTGCCCTACCTGATCCCAAAGCTTGACTATCACCAACCTGCACAGAAATTTGTTACAATCATTTATGCTCGCTCTTGCAACACCAAATGAGTTCATAATAATCATCAATTATTACTCACACCCCACATGAATCATTGTAATCACTTTGTGCAGAACCAGATTGTATTTCCACTAATGCCCAATAACTGCAAAACTGCATCAGGCAGTCCAGCTTTTAGCATTCCAGTAATATCATCATGTGTCTTATATATCACCAATACATAATTAGCCATTTATTTTTCAGTTTAAGATTCTCTCTGAATTAAAAGACACACCACAATGTACTTAGTATGCACTCATGTAAAGAAAAACAACAAATTATGTCTGGCTCTTTATAATTTATTCTTTGTGTGGATGCATACCACTCATGCATGGATTATACCAAAATTCAAAATTTTCAAAAGGATGGAGAAAAATAGAAGCAAACAAACAAAAACGCAAAACAAAAGCAAAGAGAGAATGTGGCATCAATTCCCTGTGAAACTTGAGAAACGGAAGGTCCCAAAACAAACCCATTGTAGGTTACCACCAAAAAAAAACAAAAAAAAGAAGGTAATCTTGAAACCTCCATTAGATTGTCGTTTATAACACTCCCCAATCTCCAAAACAACCAAACCTTGTTGTCTTGATGAAACAATAAAATCCAGTAATCATATCAGATCACCACACTAAACGAATTATCTCAAATATACTCAGTCTAGTGATTCTTTGCCCAAAACTCAAATTTGTTCCACGATAAGCAAATGCTTTTAAAGAACAAATTTTGGGTTTTTCTGGAACAAACCTTCCCCTCTCCACTCCCTCTATCCCAAATGTAGCATTTATCTGCTTCCTAATGCCCTTTTAAGAAATCATTCAGTAACTTTGATCATCTACTAAGGGCACCAGCTCCACAAAAACACATCATCCAGACCATTTTCTGATATATGTATTGTTCAATCACAGCAGTCAAAAACCAAACCATATGTGATCTGACCATAGGCATACAACTTTGTCATAACTAAAGTTCCTCCGCCAAACAATGCAACCCCTCCCACTTTCTTCCCCCCAGTTCTCTACAACCTAAAAGTCAAAAGTCCCTGAAGCAAAGCATCCATATTGACAATGAAATGGACATCATATTTTTCTACAAACACCAAAGACATGACTGCATGATTAGCTAACTTAAAATACCTGACTATTAACTCTATTAGGCTCTGTGAGTTCACCAGCACCCATCTTATGCTTTTCATATTCAAGAAGTGCCTGCAGAAATTGATAATCAGGAACTACAAAATACTTGCAAGTAAGCAAATAAAAAGTTCAGGAACTAATGTACAGGAGGAGAAACATAGAAAGTAGAGCATAACCTTCTCATAAAAAATTCGGAAAGTCCAAGAGACAGTAGTGCAGGTCCTGGTCAAGCCAAATCATTATAAAAAATTAGTCATTGTATTGCAATAGATAATGAAACTTGTATAATGTCCCTGTTAAAACAGAAAGGAACCTTTTTTAGGGTGGTTGGGGAAGCGGTCTACACTAAACAAGAATTACAAACTCTCAGTTGCAAATTCTCTTTTCTTTACTATCCTTTTTACCCCTTTTTAGACCCTAAGGAGAATTGCAGAATTTATTTTTTTTAGCCTACCTGGCCCTACCATAGCTAGAATACAGGCGGAAACGAAATAAAAAAAGGTTTAATTACTTACTTTGGGGGATGGAATGCTTGTCCCACTTGCCGCCACAACTTGCACGAAGTCACCTATGAATGTCCACAAACAGAAATCAAGCCTGTAATACTTTCATGGCAGTGATAAATATATAGAGAAGTACATTAATTGTTTATTCAAATGAAAAATGCACGAGCATTTGTGTTGGGGGTTGGGGGAGGGGGGAGAAGGTTTTTTATGTTAGCCAAACATGTGAATTCATTCTTAAATTTCGAATAATGTCTAAATTTAATTTAAATCTATTAGAAAAGATGGGACATGACTCTAATACCATATCAGAAAAGATAAAACATAACTCCGGTACCATGTTAGAAAATATGAGATATGGCTCTCATACCATATTAAAAAAGATAACTTTTATTAAGTGTATGAGAAAATAAACAAGGCAAGGAAAGAAATAAAGAGAGGGAACATAGGCAATTAATGTGGTTCGGCATTAAAGGTATACATTCATAGCAAAAAATACTTAACGGTTACATCTTTAATTTTAAGCTCTATCTACATTACAATGAACCCATCATCTAGGATGTAGCTTACTATAAATATCCATCAATAGGTTCATTTTATATCCATAGAGCTTAATAGAAAAGGTGTAGCCATCAAGGGCTCTTCACTGTGAATGTTGACCTATAATGCCAAACAACCACGTTAATTCTCTATGTTCTCTCTCTTTCTTTCTTTATCTGCCTTCTTTATTTTCTTCTTCATGTTTTCTCATACACTTTTATCAAGTTGTCAAAACTATGTCTTGTTTTTTCTAACATAGCATCAGAACTATGTTTTATCTTTTCTAATAATATCAAGTCAATGAATTTTAATTTATTGGGATTTTGGGAAAAAAATTTCTAACAATAATCTATAATGCTGAGGCATGACAGAAGATGGACCCCCAAAAAGAAGAGCAAAAAAAAAAAAAAGACAAAATTGGTTTATAAGGAAAAATAAACCCAGGCAAACCTGTTCATAGCCACCAAGTTTGATTACAGCTCTCCATAACCTAAATCAAATAAAGAACCAAGATTTTGACCATAAAATTAGAAAAGGTTCTCTAACGAAATTTATATGCAAATTTTAAAAGAAAAAACTTGCCAAACACTTACTTGAGCAAATTCAATTCCTTTTGGTAGAACTTTGGGGGCTTAAACTCCAGGCTCCTCTCCCTGTGGAAATTTTCTACATCCATCATGAATGCCATTTGCTCCTCCTCTGTTCCGGACTCATCACCCTCAACCCCATCTGGTGCCAAAAGAAATGACTGCTCTGGGATTTTCATACAAACTTCATTACCTACATCCAACTTGGGTTTCAACACTTGCTCCTTAATCTCTCTATCCGGAGACAGCTCCATTTTGCTCATTCCAACATTCAATTCATGCCCTTTATCATCATGCTTGGCCTCTATCTCCATATAACCCTCAGGGGGCATATTGGTTCCTTGCTGATTGGAAGGATTGAAATCACTAGCAGCGTCTGTTTCGGTGTCCTTCACTTCCCTATCAACTTTGACCTCTATCTCCATAGACCTCTCATGGGGTGAATCGGGTTTTGGCTGATTTAAAGGGTTTGCGTTGCTAACATCAGTTTGGGTGTTAGAAAGCACTGGTTCATTGGCAGCAACATTGGCATCATCAGAGGCCTTAAGGGAGGCAGTAGCAACATCAACTGGAACTTGGTTTTCAATAGGGATTTCAAGACCCTTATCATCATCAATGTTGTTCTCCACTTGGTCAACTGGTGCATGGGGATGGGTCAGATTGTTGTCCTTATCAAGTGGGTCCACCATATTTTCAAGCTCTTGTTTGTTATCATCCATAATTCTAGTCCTTCAAAAGGGCTGTGGTCGTTTCTGGGTATCTTATTGTTTATGCTAGATGGGGAAGATAGAAGACGAAGCACAAAAAGTCCATTACGATAGAAAATTCAAAAAGCCTCTGCAAGACCACCCAAACAGCACACATCAACAAAGCTTCAAAATTGAAAGTCTTTATCTAAAAATGTAAAAGAGAAGCCAACAAAAATCACAAAAAGCCCAGTTCTTTTTAGTTTATCTTGGTATTAAGAAAGATATGACAAGGGTGTTTGAGTGTAAATAGAGCCAAGAGATAAGAAAGACAGAGACTTTAGAAAACAAAAGCACAAGAACATTGCGAAGAAGAGCCTAGCTCTCAGCAAAGACGGAATAAAACGAAAAAACAAACACAAACAGAAACAGAAACGGAAACACACTAGCATATATATAGAAAAAGGAAACGTTTGAGTAGTAGAAGAAGAAAACAGTGTAGTTGATGTTATGAAGAGGCCTGCCCTAATGCAAATCAGCTAATGTAGCAAAGGAGAGTTACCTGGAATTCAAAAGCTTGGAGGTTGATGGGTGACACTGATTCTTCACCTGACTCACTCTGTACTCTAAAAGGATGTGGAGTCTCTGTCTGTCTGGGCTGTGTGTGGCTTTGTGGCAGTGTGTGTAGTGTAATAAAATAGAGAGGAGAAGGTAGCCAAATAGGGGGCAATCAGCACAGCCAAAGTCACGCGTGTATCATATTCACCACTACTCTACTGTCTTGCATATGCAAAAATGCAATTGCAATGTGGCTACTAAGTACCAACTAGTACTACTATTTTTTTCCCCTTTTCACCTGTTTTTTTTTTCTTCTCTCCGTATCAAACACAAACTTCCTCGTGACTGCACCCCCACCCACCTCTTTTTTTTACTGTATATTAGGCTCTATTTGTTATGCGGGTTCAAACATATATTTTCAATTTTTAAATAATATTAAATATATTTTTATATATTTTTTTATTTACACGTATTTTTAAAAAAATAAAAATTGTTGTTTAAACACACGTACCAAACGGATCCTTAATTCCAAAAAAAAAAATTTCTCATAGATTCCTTGACTTACTTGCTAAATATGACAAAAGATATTATTTTTTTGATATTTTTATATTAAATATGTGACAAAAATAATAAGAGTTACTCTATTAAAATTTTTATTAATAAAAAAACAAATACTTCTTTTACCAAATGGATACTAGACATTGGTTCTCTTGTATATTTCACTTTTTTATTAAAATAGAAAATATTTAAGTTATAGCATTTTTTTTTTACAATTCAATAGTTACAAAAATGAGGATGAAGAATAAAATCATAATTCTCCTAATAGATGAGATTAGATTATGTACAAATATTTGGATAATGTGCTTTCCATTAGCTTATTTTTGTGAACTTATTTACTTAGCTTATGTTCATAAAAGAAATAAATGGAATAGAATATATAAAATATAAAATAATGAAAATGAATTAAATGTTGATATTTTTCTTGTTTAGCTGTTTGAAACTAAATAAATGGAAAAAGTAACATTATTTGGGAATTGAATGAAAATAAAAGGAAATTAATCATTTTTATAATAATGTTATGTGCGTACCCAAAATATGGTTATTGGGCTTAACTTCTACTTGGGCTCACAATCTATTTGTATTGTGAACTTTGGATTTCCTAATTCCTACTATGAATGGTCCTATGCTCGGTGACCCAAATATTCTCCTACTTCTACAAACCCTTCTCTCACAATATTGCTCCCCTTTCTTAGTCTGGTCGTTCTTTTCAACCAATTCTCTCTCCAGAGTTGCCAACCCCTAACTTCTCCCTTCATTCTCCTATTTATAGCCTTAGATAAGTGAAGATGTTATGATTACTCCCCCTTATTAGTGCAAATAAGGGTCCAATTCCATTATCTTTAGGGGGGTTTTTGGTGGAAAAGTGGTAGTGGCATTGGAACTGATTCCCACCTCCAAAAGCTCACCCAGCAGTGAGATCCTAAAGGCATTACCGGGCAACTGGGTACAGGGTATCTTCGAGCAACGATATCCTCGACCAGGTTAAAGATGATTTGGGGGGGGGGGGGGGAAATTTGCCTAGGGTTTTCAAGCTAGCAAAGTCCTATTTCAGTTTTGAGGCCTAGATTGGGCCCCGGGGTGTTCGGATCGAGGTTGAAGGTCCAAAGATAGGGGTAGGGTCAAATAACGTGTTGCGAGGCTTGATTATTGTCATGCCTCGGGCCCAGCCTCGTATATGTTACTATTATGTCTCTTCTTTAATAAAAATAGATGCCCCTTTAAGGACACCTTCGTGATGGACTCAATGAACTTAAATGATGTATCATAAATCTAGAGGTTCTAGGTCTCATCAATTGCACTATTAGTCCATTGGATTTCTAAAATGTCTCATAAGCAAAAAATGGAATAATCCAACCAAAGGTTGATATATCACTTTCTTATATAAAAATAAATAAAATAGGAGTATGGAAATTTAAGGGAATAAAAAGGGAGTATTACGGGGATTTTAGTAAAAATTCATTAAAATACACTCAATTCTCTCTTATTCTTCATTCCTCCCAACTTTGGAGGAATTAAAAAAAAAAAAAAAAAAAAGTTCTTGTCTTACAAGGAATCAATTCCCTCTTATTCCTCATTCTTCCCAAATTTGGAGGAATTATATATATATATAAAAATAAAAAAATAAAAAATAAAAAAAAGGCCTTGTCTTACAAGGAATGAAACGATGAAGTGATTTTAAACAAATAAACTAGCTTAGTGATTAAAAAATAAAAAATAAAAGAACAAACTTATTTTCTTAAAAGCACTTTTTTTTCACATAAACTTTGATGAATGCATTCTCAAGTCATTTTATACTCTATTCAAATCATTTACCTTGATAAATATCAAATCCATAAGGCTCGTTTATATAAAGAAATTAAAATATAATGATTTGGATGTCAATCAAAAATTTAAAATGACTTGAAGATAATATAAAATAATATTATTTTATTAACAAAACTTATGGATGAATTTAAGTTTCATTAATATGTGGATTGGTAATGTAAGGGCCCAAAAAAGAAAGTAAGACCGAGTTGTATTTATGCGGCAAGACAAGCTTCTTCAGACTCAATACAATAGAATTTGGTAGAGGTGGGCTAGAACAACAAAAACCCAACCCCATACATAGGCCCCAGCCTTCCCTTTATATAGCCCCTGGCCCTTTAATCTGCTCCGTTCATTTTTAGCTGTCCCTTCCCAATTTCCGACACCTGTCCCCTATCTTCTTTCTAGGGGCAGGCGGCAGTAGTAGCAGGTGCAGCGGCGATGGGCATCCTTTCAGGTCACCTCTGCATTTAATGCGGCTGACAGGGCTGGTGTGCGCTATTTATTGCTGATTTGACTGGGAGCTACTGCCCTGACGGCCGCCTGTCTGCCACTGACCCACGCCCCATTCAGCCGAGGAGGCTCTTCTTGTGGCACGTGACGTGGCGCTGCGTAAGGTCTGGTTCTTCCCTCGGGATCCAATGCTCCTCGGGCCTTGCCAGTTTCTTGCTCGGCCAGGTGCAGAGCCCATCCTGCTCCTCCTAGGGCCTCGGCCCATTGGTCCAGCCTCCTTGGCTTCCTTTCTCATTCCTCGGGTGCCCACAGGTAATATAAAAAAAAAATATTTGAGCAAAATTTTCAAAAGTCATATCATCATATAAAGTTAAATATGCATAGAGTTCTTCTCAATTTTTTTTTTTTTTTTTTTTTTTTTATAATTAATTGTCTAGAGTCATATAACTCAATAGTATTGTTGGCTTTCTTTTATAAGCAATACCGGGTTCAAATCTTTCCTCTCCAGTCATTGAAATCATCAAAAAAATGAAGTTATTATATCGAATAATTTATACTAATAATTTATTATTCAAATTCTTTTATTTTAAATCCTCAAAAAAAGGCAACCATGTCGTAGTTGGCCTTAAATTCTTTACATTTTGTATTTCAACTCACTTTGTATTAATCTAGATGATTTAGACGTACCGAATTCATGTCATATAAAAAATTCTAAAGAAGACAACAAAAACTTCATTTCGTAAGTTTCATAGTCTCTTATGTCTTACATGGCTTTTTTTCTTTTTGATAATCAAGTCTCTTACTTGGCTTTTTATGGTGTTCTTAACTCTAGTCTTATTAGTCATTTATGGTAATCTTTTTCATTATTTTGATTTTTGACTTGCTTCATCTAGAATGAATGATAAAATGTTGAATCAGTGTAATTGAAATTTCTAGACAAATTAGTAGCTACTTGTTAACATTTTACTAACAATGAGTGTATGCGTCACAACTCAAAAATTGATTAAACTAGAGAAGAGCGCTAGATTTTTTTTTTTTTTTTTTAAGAACCAGATGGTTTTAAAGTTAAATAACCATGGTGTAAATTACTAATAAGTTTCACTAACCGTGAGAAATTCTGGTAATTTTTTGCTATGTCTTTTTACTTCTATGCGAACAAACAACAATAATGAAAATGACATTGAGGAAAGATGCATAGAGAGGGAAGAGATATTGCTTGTATACCTTATGCTAAACCACAAATTGAATTTTATCTTTTTCCCCCATGCATCAATAACATTATGTCTTTTATGGAGGGTGACAAAGCATTAAGCAACAGCTAGTCCAAGTTTCATCTTCGGCCTAATTTTCCAATCCTATGATATTTAAAGCAGCTATTCTTCTCTCCACAACCTCTCTTTCTGTTTATTTGGGGGGAAAAAGATAGAAAAAAGTATTGGGGGCCAACCATCTTCCTCTTTGTGTGCATTCTCAAGAAGAAAAGGAAACGGAGAAGGAGAAGCTAGGAGAGTAACCCCAAAGTAGTCTAGGCATAATATTTTTTTCAAGATTCTAGGTTAAATATATCAAACAAATTTAAAACTAAAAAAATACCATATTTTATTGGAATTAATTTAAAATTTCTTCAAGTTATTAAAGGTGTGACAAGTGGCACAATAGAAACATTCTATTTGTAAAAATACTGGAAAAATTGAGGGTTAGATGTGAAAATTCTCATGGCAATTACTAATAACGAAACAAAGGCAAATGGCATTAAATGATTTATACCTAGTCTCTAACATTTTAACAAGTATCATCCAAGCCCAAGGAAAGAAAGACACGTAGAAAAAACAATTGCTAATAACCATTGAGCCTTACGTATAAATATATGGCTCGTTATCAAAAAAGAAGAAGAAGAGAAAAGAACACCATGCTCGACTTGACAAACTTGTTTTACTCAAGAGATCTTATAATTTATTTCCATTGAATATTCTCTCATAGTTCATAGGGTTTGTTTTGTAAGGCATTCATGCCAATAAGTGCTTCCTTGTAATCTTATTATTCATTTTAACCAAGTTTATTTTGGCTTGAATGACACTCATAGTTGTTAGTCATATTTAATTAGAAATTTTCTTCAAATTAGTTTGGTGGGTAGTATGATTTCTTTGACTTTGATTTACACAATATTGATATGATCAGCACTATTTAGATTAATTAGGCTTTGATATGTTTACCGTTTAGATTAATTAAGCTTTGATCTATTTTGCTTACAATCAAATTGAGTGTAATCATGAATAACTTAGCTTATTGGGACTTAAAAATATTGTGTCAATATCCCCAGTTACATAGTTAAACAATTCTCTAAATTGTTTGGACTGGGCTGGACCTTAGCTTTTGTAGGGTTTACAATTTAGAATTGGGCCCAAAACTCCACAAGGCCTCTTCAAAGTCTCTTAATCCCATCCAAAGCTGAAGTGAGCCTCGTAACCAAACACCACCCTAACTCAATCCCTCAAAAACCCTAGCTCACCCTCTAAATTGCTTCATTCTCCTTCGCCTCTCTTCACTCTCTCTCTCACACAGAAGAAAAGAGAAATCCCCCAAAATCTCTCATTTCCAGTAACCTAATCATGGCTGAGCGCGGTGGAGCAGGAGGAGAGCGTGGTGGCTTCGGCAGAGGCTTCGGTGGAGGACGCGCCAGAGGCGACCGCGGACGCGGTGGACGCCGCCGCGGGAGACGCGAGGAGGAGGAGAAGTGGGTGCCAGTCACAAAGCTTGGACGCCTCGTCCATTCCGATAAGATAAGATCCCTGGAGCAGATCTACCTCCACTCGCTCCCAATCAAGGAGCACCAGATCGTGGACAAGCTCTGCCCTGGTCTCAAGGACGAGGTCATGAAGATCATGCCCGTTCAGAAACAGACCCGTGCCGGTCAGAGAACTCGCTTCAAGGCCTTCGTCGTCGTCGGTGACAACAACGGCCACGTCGGCCTCGGTGTCAAGTGCAGCAAGGAGGTTGCTACTGCTATTCGTGGCGCTATCATTCTGGCTAAGCTCTCTGTCATTCCTGTAAGGAGAGGATACTGGGGTAACAAGATCGGTAAGCCTCATACGGTGCCCTGTAAGGTCACCGGAAAGTGTGGTTCCGTTACTGTTCGTATGGTTCCTGCTCCTCGTGGTGCCGGAATTGTGGCCGCTAGGGTTCCAAAGAAGGTGCTTCAGTTTGCTGGTATTGATGATGTCTTCACTTCCTCCAGGGGTTCCACTAAGACTCTCGGAAACTTCGTCAAGGTTAGCTTTTTCTCTCTCTCTCTCTCTCTTTTTGTTTCTTTCATGATATGTTGTATGCTGCTTCTATTGGGATTTGAATTGATAAGATTTATTGTTGTAGTGATATGTTATTGTCTGCACTATTGATTCAATATTTGGGTTTATGAAAATTTGAGAAATGTTATTGTATTGTCTATTCTGAATGATGAAATGGGTCCATTTGAATAGAGAGGATATGTATACTATTGGCTTGGTGAAGGTTGATTACTCGTTCAAGAGGCTTGTTGGTTTTCAAAGATATTATATCAGTTGCAATAGTGAGAATGTCTTATACATAGTCCCCTTAGGTTAAAAAGAAGATTAAAATGTATGAATTATATATTGAATAAGAGACATAAAATGTAATTGCAATGATCTGGTGAACTGAATATCAATCTATGGAGCATAATGTTTCCTCTCTTTTTGGCTCTACTCATGAAGGGTATTATTAACTTTCAATTTTATTTGTTTGGAGTTAAGATGGCTGTTATGTATATGATTATTAAAAAAGATGTTGAATGAGAGACGTGAAAGGTATTTTTAAAGATGTAATGTGCTATTTATAAATCGATGGATCATAATGGTGTTCTCTCTTTGCAGGCAACATTTGAATGTCTGCTGAAAACTTATGGCTTCCTTACACCTGACTTTTGGAGAGAGACTCGCTTCACAAAGTCTCCATTCCAAGAGCATACCGATCTGTTGGCAAAACCAACTGGTAAGCTAGTCCTGGAGGAGCCTGAGAGGAATGATGCTTGAGCTAGTTTGGGTATAACAACGATGAGATGAATGTGCCGTTAGACAACTTTTTTTGAGTATATGTTTCCGGTTAAGATGTTTTCTATTTCTTTCTAGCGTATCTTTTTGGTATTTGACTGTTGAATCGGATGGTTTTATGCTTATTTTGATTGTTTTTTTTTTTTTTAATGAATAACATTTTATTTAATTAAGCAGTAATCACTGCAAACAACCAATCAATCATACACAGGTACGAAGAACACTCTAACGTGCAAGAGCAGAATATGAAATCCATTACACAGCACGATTTGGATGGTGTTCTTTATATTGAGTTTCATGCTAGCTGCCTTAATCTGCCTATTCTTGGCTTTGTGCTTGCCTTTATATACACTCCTGTATTGCAATATTTATGCTTATTTGAAATCTGATAGACCTTGGATGATTTTGATTCCGTGTGAAATGTTTCACAACATATTGAAAATGATGCTCAAAATTTGTCCGAGCCTTTAGAGGGATTTACCTTTGATTTGTAGTTGATTCATTTACCAACTGTTTTTCTCTATAGGCTTGTCTTGGGTTCTACAACATGTTTTCTTTGCCTTTTATTTGGCTGACAATAATTAGCTAAGAAGTAATCAAAGTAAGCTGGAAATCAAGCTAAGCCAAACATAAGTTAATAAGGTTAAGACCTACTCTTTGGTTGTTTCTAAATCGAATATTTAAGTTGTAGCAAGTCTCCAATAATAGCTGGCCCTAATAAACTTTCTTCACATAATGCATTATTCTAATTCGTTTGTGTATTAATTGAAACTGGTGGAGCAGTGTATCTCCCTCCTCTATAGACTATACCCAACAAGGGAGGACAGAAGTAGGCTCGGATATTATCGCTATGCGCCTACAAGAGTTAACAACGCTATTAGCCAAATCTAAAGAGTAAAATTAACGGTAATGCAAAAAGATAATAACATCCATGGATGGGATGGGAGTAATATTTTATGTTGGAGTTGGAACTATAATTGTCAAAGTCACGATTCTAAACGTTTTCGTGAGATGAGATTGTAAAATCATGCAATTTTATCAGTTTTTTGTTTTTTATTTTTTTAAAGGGATAAATTTTTGGTTTTGAAGAAGCTTAAAGGGTTTTTATTTTCCTATGCTGTGGTGGAATGAATTTTTATTTTATTATTTTATACAATTATATTAATCTAAGCAAATGTTTTATATTTTTTAGTTCCCTTGTAATCAAAATGAAGGAATATTCCATTATTTATACATGAAGAATTTATATAGGTGTTGCTACATTTTAAACTATAATTTTGTTAAAATTGTTTAATCAATATACTAATTTTATTAGTATGTTTGTATTTGTATATTGATTGATTGATTTTTTTGAGCGTGTTCTGTAATTTTTGCCGAGTGGTATAACTTGAACTTGAATAGTTGAGTGTAGTTTTTCAAAAAAAAAAAAAAAAAAAAGAATAGTTGAGTGTGAAGTTGTATCTTAATCTCTTTGCAGCTCTAGTATACAAATATACAATGTCTACATAGATGAAGAAATGGATGATGAAAATTAGGACGATGGTCATAAGAACCTTAAAATGAGAATAATTAAATGTTTACTTCACCTTAATATTAATCTTGCTTTTGGATTTCATATTTTAGTTAACTAGTTTCCATTTGATAACTTATTTTGGATTTCAAATTTGGAACTTAGAATATATTTTCATATGTGTTGATAAATATTTTGGTATTTGGTTATTAATTAAGCATTTATTGGACTTTTTAGATATATTGAGTCAAAATTTAAATATATTTATTTCATTAATAAAACTTAGCGATGTATAACATGCAAATTATATCATATAATGCAAAATTTTTTTTTTTTGGATAAATTCATAATTTATGTAATTATTTAACATACAAAGTCATTATCAATGTGTTTTTTACTTTAAATATGAAAATATATAGGATCTTACGATCTTACAATTCACAATTCTACTTTCGTCTCACGATCCTACATAGGATCTCGATTTTGACAACCTTCGTTTTAACTCTTAAGCCAACTTCATTAGATTAGGAGCATTTTTTTTACACATTGATCTTGGTCCAAACTCATTGGACCATCATCAAGCTGATTGCACCATTGGATCGAGGTGACGATGATGGCACACGATCCAGTGGTTTGCACAACCCCCATTTCAATTGTCAATCAGTGTGGAGGTGTTTGGTACCGTTGTTTAAATAACAGTTTTCAGTATTTAAACAATATTATACATATTTTCACTCTTTTTCACTCACATGTATTTCTACAAAATAACAATAACGTTATTAGAAATCTCTTACTAAACGAGCCTTGTGTTTGTCTGCGGAAATTCTTGCACAACCTCCAATTTTTATTCCCCCTCATGACCTCGCATCTTTCATCTTTCTTCCTTAAGTTGTGATTGTTGATACCATTACACCTACAAGCATCCTCATTTCATGGTTGATCATTGACATTGCAAATGTGAGGGCTCGTTTGGTTAGAAATTTTTAGTATTGTTGTTTAAGTGTTGTGGAAATACTTATGAGTTAAAAAGTGTTGTGAAAATACGTATTTCAGTATTTAAATATTGAAAATTGTTGTTCAAACAACTGTACCTAACACCCCCCGAGTGTCTAAAGCTTAATTGGTAGTGTCTTTTTATCATATCATATAAATGGTTTGAAATTGGATTCCATTTGAAGTCAGGGAGATTTAAGGAACGAAATAGAATTAATTAATTATCATTGTGCATTTAATAAGCCCTCATTCGATCAAAAGATGAAAAAAAAAATTGATCTTGTAAATGAAGTTGTAAAGTACAAGTAAAATTTGTAAATGAAGTTGTAAAGTATGAGTAAAATTTGAAATATGTATGACTTTTCTAGTATAGTAAAATAAAAAGGAGGTAAATTCAAAATTGAAAAAAAATATATATATTATAAGAGTTTTTATAATCATCAAATTTCAACAACATTTTTACAAGTCGTTAAAGTGTTTTTTTTTTTTTTAGAAACAAACACACATACACACATACAAGAAAGAGGGAAAGAGATTCTAATACAAAGACACACCATAACTTCACTCAAAAGTCCCAGTAACTTTTAAGGGAGGATGAAACAAAGTTATACTACACATAACATACTCTCTTAAGTAAAAACTATTAAAGTGTTAGTTCTTTATAAGTTAAAATAAATTTTAAAAATTACATCTGACCCACTATATATCTATAATTCCAAAAAAGATTGTTGTGAAAATATTAATAATAGATTTTGTAGTGCAAAGTACGGAATTTTTTGAAATTATTCATTTATTCTTATAATCTAAAATAAAGGTGAGAAAGAAAACCAAAGCAATTAGTCAAATTTTCAATTAACAAAGAAACTTGTAATTGGTAATTTGGATTGCTTAGGATAAGATTGACATAATAGGTGAATGTGAGATTGAATGAAAATAGCAAATTCTCATCAACCCTATCACGCTTGATTAAATTTGAAAAGGACCCAAAAAAAAAAAAAAGAGAAGAAATCAAAAAGACTAAAAAAAAGAGAGAGTTTGGGCTTTGCCTAAAAACACGGATCCGTGTAGACTGGACCGTAGATCATCCCAAGTAGTAAATCGGACGGTAGAGGAGAGGTTTGTGAATAGAAAAGAGTAAAGTAGGAGATCAGGGTTAAAGAGCCCGGGCCATGATAGTATACGAAGAACTCACCAACCATTCTCAAACTCTCTCTCTCTCTCTCTCTCTCTCTCTCTCTCTCATTTCTTCACAATCTTTTTTATTTATTATTATTTATTTTTATTTATTGCAAAAGGGAAGAACAAACCCTCCAAATTCTAAACCAGATCAAAACCCATTTGATTCTAGCTCTAGGGTTTCTCTTCTTCTTTCTCAATACTCAACAGAAACCCTAGAACAAACAAAGAAAAATAAAGTAACTTAACTTTTCTTTCCACACTCTGTACCTCACATTTCTGTCTCTGTTAAACCCACAACTTTTGCTGAAAACAAATAAAGAACACTTTTTTTTGGGTGGGTTTTTCTTCATATTTGCCATAATATTGGTTTTTTCTTTGTGGGCTGAGATTCTTTTGGCTGAAGATGGAGCAGGAGATATTAATATATATGAAAAACAGAGTTGAGTTACGCTTATGAGGGTCAGTGCTTTGTTTTTCAATTTGTTTCCTTTTTTTTTTTTTTTGGCTTTTTGGGTATTGATACTTTCTATTTGTGATTATTAGTGTTTACTAGTAAAGCATATGAGTGAGAAATTCACACGGTTAGGTTGCCCATTGAAATTGTAAATCATAATAATTCAAATTCCCACATGGATAATGAGATGATTGAATTTGATATTGGGTTGGGGAGTGGTGGTGGTGATGATGATGGTGTGGATATGGATGATGAAGAAATGGTTGATAGCCCAACTCACATCACTACCAGTGGTGGAGGTGGTGCTGGCACAAGCTCTGAACTTTACCTTCCTGAGGGTGACCTATTGGACCTTGAACCTTATGAAGGAATGGAATTTGAGTCTGAAGAGGCTGCCAAGGCTTTCTATAATTCTTATGCTCGTCGTGTTGGCTTCAGTACCCGTGTCAGCTCCTCCCGTCGTTCCAGGCGTGATGGGGCTATCATACAGAGGCAATTTGTCTGTGCCAAGGAGGGGTTTCGCAACTTGAATGAGAAGCGCACCAAGGACAGAGAGATTAAGCGCCCCAGAACCATTACTCGAGTGGGCTGCAAAGCATCCTTGTCTGTCAAGATGCAGGACTCAGGGAAATGGGTTGTTTCTGGGTTTGTAAGGGAACACAATCATGAGCTGGTTCCACCCGATCAGGTGCACTGCCTTCGCTCTCACAGGCAAATCTCTGGCCCTGCCAAGACCTTGATCGATACCTTGCAGGCTGCTGGGATGGGTCCTCGGAGGATTATGTCTGCTCTCATTAAAGAGTATGGTGGAATAAGCAAAGTTGGATTTACAGAGGTTGATTGTAGGAATTACATGAGGAATAACCGACAGAGGAGCTTAGAAGGGGACATTCAACTTGTTCTGGATTATTTGAGACAAATGCATGCCGAGAACCCAAATTTCTTCTATGCAGTGCAGGGTGATGAGGATCAGTCTATGAGCAATGTTTTCTGGGCTGATCCAAAGGCGAGGCTGAACTATACTTACTTTGGTGATACTGTTACATTTGACACTACCTACAGGTCCAATAGGTACCGTCTTCCCTTTGCACCTTTCACTGGGATAAACCATCATGGACATCCTGTTTTGTTTGGTTGCGCTTTCCTAATAAATGAATCTGAAGCATCATTTGTGTGGTTGTTTAATACGTGGCTTGTGGCAATGTCTGGTCGACCTCCAGTGTCAATCACAACTGATCACGATGCAGTGATACGTTCAGCCATCACACAGGTTTTCCCAGAGACCCGCCACCGCTTCTGCAAATGGCACATTTTCAAAAAATGCCAGGAGAAGTTGTCCCATGTGTTTCTCAAGCACCCAAATTTTGAAGCAGACTTTCATAAATGTGTTAACTTGACTGAGTTGATTGAGGAATTTGAGTCTTGCTGGTTGTCACTTCTTGATAGATATGATCTCAGGGATCATGAGTGGCTTCAAACAATCTACTCCGCTCGCAGGCAATGGGTACCTGTATATTTACGGGATACCTTCTTTGCAGAAATGTCCATAACCCAGCGAAGTGATAGTATGAATTCATACTTTGATGGCTATGTGAATGCCTCAACCAATCTGAGTCAGTTCTTTAAGCTATATGAGAAAGCTTTAGAGAGTCGCAATGAGAAAGAGGTGAAAGCAGATTATGATACTATGAACACTGCCCCAATTTTGAAGACCCCTTCTCCAATGGAGAAACAAGCATCTGAACTTTACACGAGAAAACTATTTGTGCGGTTTCAAGAGGAGCTAGTTGGAACGCTAACTTTCATGGCATCCAAGGCTGAGGATGATGGGGAGGTAATCACATATCAAGTGTCCAAGTTTGGGGAGGATCATAAAGCTTATTATGTTAAATTCAATGTTTTGGAGATGAAAGCAACTTGTAGTTGCCAGATGTTTGAGTTTTCAGGTCTTCTTTGCAGACATATATTGGCAGTATTTAGAGTGACTAATGTGCTTACTCTCCCATCTCACTATATATTAAAACGATGGACGAGAAATGCCAAGAGCAGTGTTATATTAGAAGAACGTACAAGTGATGTATATACCAATTATCTAGAATCTCATACCGTACGATATAATACCCTACGCCATGAGGTTTTTAAATTTGTCGATGAAGGGGCAAAGGCTCTGGAAACTTATGATGTGGCAATGGGTGCCTTGCAAGCGGCTGCAAAAAAACTTTCTCATGCAACAAAGAACGAGGGAAAAACAGGCATGGCCAATGGGCGTGTTAAGGGTAACTTGGTGACTGATGGAAGCCGTGCAAATTGCACCACTGATGATCTTGAAAGGTGCTCGGGACAGCATCTATCTGAGGTAAGAGTAATTTTCATTTCTAGTTATCCTTTGCTTTATCTGTTTCCATACAGTTGCATGTAATTGGTTTATATATTTTTTTTTCTACTTTCATTTGTTCTCTTAAATTACTATCAAGTAAATTTTCTTTTACGTGTTTACCTTCCCTCCTCTTTTGGTTACTTTTAATTGTCTGGTGAACTGCTCTTGGTTTTGTTATGTTTATTTAAGCCCTAACATCATGAAATAATTGTATTGTGTTGGATCCTGCAAAACATGGCTATGAATCTGGTATGAAACCCCATGACAATGCCTATATGTGCATGTTTTATTTTTTATTTTTGATAACATGCCTCTATGTACACGTTGTAGGTGGAAGACATCTGAATATATATGTTCACTTAAGAACACCCAACCCCTAGTCATTATTAGCATTAGGAAATTAATCTTGAGAAGTATATATGCATTGCATCAAGTTAGACATACATGTTGGGTTAAAGAGTGTGTGGGGTACAGCTCCTTCATGTCTTATGTGCTGCATTTAAAAAGAGAGGAATTGTTGTCCTTTTGAGGGCAATGAGATATCTTTGCCACATCTTGAGTTCCTCTTTCTCTATTTTTTTTTTAAAAGTCCTCATTCTGAAGACTCTACGAGTGGAGCTCCAAATCCTATACTTTCTCCACCTTTTCTTGCATGGACTTTTTTGATGACTTATTTCTCAGCAGCTCAACTAGCACTTGCAGATGTTTACAATAGAGGCATTTAGGGTTCAAATCTCCTCCCCCATTGTAACCAGGGAATTATCAATAAAATAAAAGAGTGTGTGAGGAACTAGTAGTCCTCAGAATTTTAACTTGCGCATGGGTGAATCTTGGGATTTCCCATTATTTTTCTTAAATTCTTGGGATGAACCATCAATGTTAATTTGGTAACTTGTTCTCCACTGGGGCTTGATTTTCTTGGAAATCCTTGCTAAGGTGTAACAGATTGTGTCCAGGGGACATATAGAGAACTGGATTTTTATTTCTCTTCCTTTGATGGAGTGGAGAAATAGATTTAGGGGTTGTTGATTCAATTCATTTCATGTTCTGTACCCATTTACTCTCATTTTTTACTTAGAATGTTAGAGTTTGAATTTTTTTTTTGGATGAATAATATTACCAACTAAGAGTTTGAAATGTTTTTGTAACCGAAAAGAGCTTATGCCATTTGAGCCTCTGATCCTGTAGCAACTGTGTATTATTTGGTCTCAGGAGACTATCTATTTTTTTTTTTTTTGGGGGGGGGGGGGGGGGGGGTGGGTGTGGTGGGGGTGGGTGGGGGGAAGGGTAAGTTACAAATATAACTGTCATCTTGGCAGAGTGCTATGGATTGGTTTTCAAAGTTTTTCTTCATAATCTTATCAAGAATTCTCCTAGTTGATTTCCAATTGGGTTTTAGCCTTAAAGAATTGCAAAATCTTGTTTGTTCTTTTGGTCAATGTGTATCTGTTAAAATTAATCAACCCCGACACTGGTGTGGTGTGGATGTTAATTATGTGTTAATTTTATGTCAAATGCTCCATAGTCATGTTTGGCACTGATTCTTGTGCTTGTTTCTTTAGTAGGCAAAGAATTTGCTGGGGATTTTACCTGAGTTTTGTTTATTACTTTATTTCTACTGAATTGTGTATTTGAGTTTTGAGATTTTTGAAAAATGTGATGCTGTTAACCGGAGTGGATGATTACAGCTTTGCTGTGGATTTGCTTAAGAATGTGTACCGCTTCTGTAATTTCTTTGGCTTCTTAAACTTGACTGTACTATTGTAATGTACTATTTAATGGTGATTTGGACCTAACACTCTCTTTGAAAGCCCATAGAATTGCATGCTTAATTATTGGGTAGGGGAAGGGTGATATTTTTTTTCTTTGGTATTTCAGATTTTTATTTTATTTTTACAGTAGTTTAGTTTTATACTTGGCACCTGGAATGGAGAATATACATAATTGACTCCATTTTAAATTATGGGTTGCTTGTACTGTCATCGTAGTTTTAAGTGATGCATTCCAATTTGACACAGCCACATGTAGGTTTCTGTATATATTGGCAGATCTGCTGTGCCTGGTTTGTGACATTATATTGTATGTGTGCAGGATGATATGGACAGGAGAGTTCGAGAACTTACCAATGAACTGGAGAGTGCAAATCGAAAATGTGAGGTTTATCGGGCAAACCTGCTTTCAGTTTTAAAAGATATTGAGGATCATAAGCAGCAGTTGTCGATTAAAGTGCAAAACATAAAGATTAGTATGAAAGACGGCCTCTAAAATGCAATACAGTTAGATACATGTAGTTTCTTTTAAGTCTATGTAGTTACAATGTTCTTTGATTTGGACTGGGCTGTTCGCCTGTTCCTTCACTTTCAGTAAGTAGATGGTGTAGAGATTGGGTAGTCTTCTCTTCTCTTGGATAGATGATGGATGTTAGGTTGCCTTGCACAGTGTATTTAATTTGGTGCCTCTAGATGTGGATTGTAATAAATTCAAAGTGGTAGTTACTTCATTCAAACCCAGACCCAACGTTTTTTTGCCTAAGATCTAATTAGGGGCAGTTCAACCATTAGGCCATTTAGGCAATGGCCTAAAGACCCAAAATAGAAGATAGCCTCTTAAAATTATATCTATTTTTCTTATAGTATTGCAAAAAAATAAGGCCTCTCACTTAGAATAAAAAATTAAAAAAAAAAAAAAAAAAAAAGAACTTTTATTGGCCTAGAATACCTTGTCTATCTTATGATGTAAAAAATTTAATTAAGGCTCAAAAATTTAATAAATAAAAATTATTTTAAACATATCACTGTATTCTTTTTGAATGCTCTTCAACATTTTATTAATATGTTTTATTACGTTTGTGGGTGTAAACGTTTTTAATCTCCTAATAATTTTATTATTCCTTTTTATCAAAATTAAAAAAAATTAGAATTAATCTTATTCCTGCATGTACTCGCATTGATTCATAACTCCAGGTGTTTTGGAGGGCTGTTATGAATTATGAGTAGGTTTACTATAAGAATAGAAATGCCATCCAGCCAAAAAAATAATGCTACTAGTTGACAATTTACACGATTTTATGCTTCCAACTAGAATTGCTCTTATTATACTAATTGGCAGCTACCTCGCGATGAGCAGGTACAAGTTTGAACAAGAAATCTGGCACCATTTCACGGTTGACCCAAAAAGGAAGCTGGAAAATGTTTTATTGTCATAATTTTCACAACATAAAGATAGCATGTAATCCATGATGAAACAAAACAACATATTAATCATTTTCTTTTTACTTTTTTTTTAAGGCTAATCTCAGTATGTTCATTCGCCCATCTAAAGTGCATCATCTGGAATGCATCATTAAGACGTTAATAAATGGGCCTTTTAGTTTACCCCTCCTCTGCACTTCAAAGTGCAAGTGCATCAGGAGTCAACATTTGGGTATTCTTATGGCATTTCTTTTCCTCGTCACAAAGATCGCTCCTACTGTCTTTAGTCTAACATATGGTTCATCCAGCCAGATACTTCAACATTTGGATCTAACATCTTTATCATACATTCTAAATCTCTTAGGGAAAATAAATGTTTCAAATCAAACAGCGGCTGCCTGCCACTACAATCACCCACCCTCTCACTTGCAAGATGCTCACTAGTATGTGAAAGATGTACAAGAAACATGAAATTTGTCATGCATGTACTGTTCATTCTTTCAAGCTAAGCCTCGCATTTTGAACCTTCACTGATAGCTTCAACTTCTGTTCTTCCATATCTTTCAGAACAGCTAGCAGGTTTGACCGATACACTTCACATCGTTGATTTGTATTCTCCAACTCGGCAGTCAATTCACTAATTTTATTTTTCTTCTCATCCTGAGCAATTATTTAATGATTCATATCAAAGTCAAGATAGAAATGCAAGCACCATCATAACAAGCATATAAAGATGAGACTCTTTTAAGTTATGCCACAGAATTATATCTGGTTTTCTGAAGCGCATTACAGAGAATCTTTAATGCTGTGTGCATTTCTGTTTTTTTGATGAAGGAAAAAACTTTATAAACACAGAACAGGAGACAACAAAAACACACTAGCTGCCACAATCACGCCAAACAAGAGAAGCAAAAATAGGGGGGCAGCAACCTAAATCAAAAGATCCAAACAAATTACATGACAAGGACCACTTTGCAAGATGATGGGCAGCCATATTAGCTGACCTATGAACCCAAGAGACAAAAACATGAGATAAATCAGAAAGCAGCACTTGCATCTCCATAACTATGGGCCTAATCCTCCATGGGGAAGCTTGGCAAGGATTGATAAGAGCATCACAACAAATCTTTGAATCAGACTCAATGTTAATACCCACAGCTTCCAATTTGGCTGCCAACACCAAAGCCCATCTCACTGCTTCAGCTTCGGCTTGAAGAGGTAAGGTGGTATTCACCTTTTGAGAGCAAGCAAAGACCAACCTTCCCCTCCAATCCCTCGCCACTGCAGCAACAGAAGAAAATAAAGGCCCAATTGCAGCATCCACATTAATTTTAATCGAGAATCTCCCAGGGGGGACCACGCAAGAAGCCGCTTCGCAGGTCCCACAGGAACCACCTCAGCAGCTCTAGAACTCTGGAATTCAGCAAGAAGCCTCCCAATTCTAGAAGATAAGTCCTCAATACTTAGGGAGGTATTTTCAAAGAGAACTTGATTCCTCAACTTCCAAATTCCATCAAAAAGAACAGCTCCAAACAATAAAAATTCATTTTTTTGACCAGGAGACAAGTTAGACATGAAAGGGGGGGGAGAAAAGAAAGTGAATAAGCTCTAATGAAGAAGAAAACCCAAGAGCATCAGACCTCACTCCCCACTTACTACTGAACCATAGAGCTTTTGCCACCGGACATAGAGCGAAAAGATGGATTGACGACTCAACTTTTGTTTTGCAAAGAGGACAAAGCATCTCTCCAATATCCAAACATCTGGCTAAATTGGCTTTAGTAGGCAAACAATCTGCTGCAACTCTCCAAATTAACATTTTAAGCCTTTCATGAAGATTGGATTTCCAAAGTTGATGCCAAAGAGGCACAGGTGGCTGACTAGCTGAGAAACCCCGACAAAACCAATAGGCTGATTTAACTGACAAATCTCCAGAGCTTGTGGGGGTCCAAATCCACCCGTCCTCAACAACACAAGATGATACTGGAATTTTTAAAATTAATTCAATTTCTGAATCCTGAAACCAATGCTTCAGCCTATGGATGTCCCAGGCGTTATGATCAGAGGTTAGAAGTTGAGAAACCAACACTATTTCTTCTGGATTAACCCCAACCTTGGGCTTAGGAATAAAACCCTGAAGATCTGGAATCCAAGGGTCATCCCAAATTCTTATGGAATTACCATCACCAACAGTCATACAAGCTACATTAGAGAAAAGGTGCTTGACACCTTCTAAACTTTTCCAAATTGGAGAGGAATGGCCTTGAGAGATATGAGACAGCCAATTATTTCTAATCTTGTATTTAGCTCTAAGAACCTTAACACAAAGACAATTCTTACCAGACAACAACCACCAAGCTATCTTCGAAAGAAGGGCTTGATTGAATTCCCAAGATTTCCTAAAACCCAAACCACCTTCCATCAAAGGTCTACAGAGAGAGGACCATGAGATGGGAGTCCAAAAATGACTAGACTCCGTTTTAGGATTCCACCAAAATCTACGAACCACCGCATCCAGTTGATCACAAAAATTATTGGGGAATTGTAAGGCAGCCATGGTGTAAGTTGGAATGGATTGAACCACTGATTTAATTAGAGTTGCTCTTCTTGCCCAAGATAAATTTTTACTTTTCCAACCACTAAGCTTGCCCACTAACCTGTCTTTTACCAACTTGAGATCTTGGGATCTACATTTAGATAAAAACAAGGGAACACCAAGATAGGTGGAACAATGAGGAAGAAAATTAAGACCCCACCAACATTTTATTTGGTTGAGAAATTGAGAGCTGACACCTTTGGAGGGGAAGACACCAGACTTCTCCACACTAATTAATTGTCCAGACCAAGAACAGTATTTTTCCAGGCACATTTTGAGCGAGGCAAGCTCATAAGTCTTAGCTTTGCAAAACAGGATGACATCGTCTGTGTAGCAAAGTTTTGAAATAGTAGGCGCATTGCAGGCCACTTTTACTGGAGATATATTTTTCCGATCCACCTCCCTATTGATCAACCTCATAAGCACCTCACTACCAAGAATAAATAAGTATGGAGAGAGAGGATCCTCTTGTTTGAGGCCACGACTAGGCATAAAACATGGACCAATACCCCCATTTAGCAGCAAGGAATACTGAACAGTGGAGATGCATTGAAAAATTAAATTAGAGAACTTATCACTAAAACCAAAAGCTTTAAGCACCTTCATTAAGAAACTCCATTCCATTCTGTCATAAGCCTTCTGAAAATCTAGTTTTATTCCCATGAAACCTTTCTTCTTCTTCATTAGCTTGAAACTATGAACTATCTCTTGAGCAAGAACCACATTCTCTATGATCCATCTATTAGGAACAAAAGCAACTTGGGCTGGATCCACTAATTTGGATCCACTAATTTGTTCAATAGAGGCCTAAGCTTACTTACAAGAATTTTTGTAATAATTTTGTAGCACACATTACAGAGACCAATAGGTCTGAAATGGTTAAAATTGCAAGCCCCAGTTCTCTTTGGAAAGAGAGCAATGTATGTTTGATTGAAGCTTTTTAACATCCAGCCATTTCGGAAAAAACTTTGTATCGCAAGCACCACTTGATCCCCCACAACTCCCCAATAATGTTTGTAAAAAAGAGCAGGGAAGCCATCCGGGCCTGGGGCCTTCAAGGATTTCATCTCAAAAACCACCTTTCTAATTTCATCTCTAGAAGGTATTCTGCAAAGCTTGGCATTTTCTTCCTCAGAGATACAGGAATTAATTAAATTCTCCAACTCTCTAGGAATATGAGGATTACTAGATTGATACAGAGAACTGAAATTTCTTTCAAAGTAATCTTGGATGTCAGCACTATTATTCATCCAAGAGCCATCCTCCAATTTAATTACTGAGATACGATTTCTTCTCTTGCGATTGAGGGTAGATAAATGGAAGAATCTCGAATTCCTATCACCCTCTTTTAACCATAGTTCCCTAGATTTCTGCTTTCATCTCAACTCTTCTTTGGTCAACCAATCATCCAGCTCAAGATTTAGAGATGCCTCTAGCTCCAGATTCTCTTTAGTGGGAGATCTCTGTTGTAATTCAGCAATATTAGCTTGTAAGGCTTTAATTCTCTCCCTAACAAGGCCAAACACCTCCTTGTTCCACTTCTTTAAATCTTTTTTGTCTCTTCCAATTTCCTTGCAAGTCTAAACCCATTAGAACCCTCCACATTTGCTTGCCAAGCATTCTCCACTACAATGCTACTTCTCTCATCCTTAGTCCACATTGCTTCAAATTTAAAAGGGCGGTTGAGATTTTTGGGCTCCAGATGAGTATCAAGCAAAATGGGATTATGGTCTGAATTAGCATTTGACAGATGCTTAACACCAGCCTTGGGAAAAAGAAGTTGCCATTCTCGATCACATAGACACTAATCAAGGCGTTTCTTAATATTAGCTAGACCCTCATGCCTATTAGACCAAGTGAAAGATGGCCCATTAAAACCAAGATCGATCGCTCCAGTGTTTGTCATGAAGTCCCTAAGACAATTAATAGAACTTTCAGGAATAGAGCCACCCCCCCTTCCCCCCCTTTTTCATCTGCCCTCTTAATACAATTCAAGTCCCCAATGACCAACCAAGGTCTTGAAAAGGAGCGCACCAAATTCTCAAGCATCTCCCAGAATACTATCCTTTTATTTCTCCTACAAGGCCCATAAATACCAGCACGACCAATTGGCTCTACACAAAAATAATTAGCAAACTTCAATCTATCTTTGAGATTATTTATTCTTGGAGATTTGGACTTAGTTTTTGACAGGAAGACTAACTCCGGATTAGAATCCCGTATGAGCTCCTTGAGGCCCCGAACTGTCAAAGCTCTGCCTGCACCCCAACAGTTCCAAGTGAGGGACCTCATGAGAAGGAAGGGGCAAGACACCAATACCGAACCAAAGAATGTCAAGATTGATGAGCAGACAATACAAACCCCAACAACCACAAAAATAAATAAGATTAGACCACTTAAAATAGAAGAAACAGGACACTTACAGAATTTGGGCTGATCAGATGGCGACCCACTTCCGAGCTGAAACCGATGATCAAGTTCATTCACCGGAGATGACCGTAGCGAAGCCACAAAGACTAAAATAAAAGGTTAATAGAGAAGACACGGGATGGGTAGCTGGTTGGTAAGAAACTGAGTTTTGGGATTAGATTTAGGGATTTCCAGCTAACAAGTAAAGTGCCCACAATAGACATAAGTAGGGAAAACCCACATGCTGGCGGAGGAAAAATACCACACGAAGGTGGAGAAAACCCACCCGGAAATGGTGGAAGTAGGCCACACAAAGGTGGAGGGAGAACCCACACTGAGGTGTAGGGAGAACCCACACGAGGTGAGAGAGAAGCTCCTACTTGGGAGAGACACAACGGAAGGCACTTGCTATCGCACCAAGACCCAACCTCTATTTTATATAACAAATGATGTGTGCATTTCTATTTAATTGCATACTACACATCCTTGTTTAATTAAATGGCTAATCAAATGAGAAAACAAATGATTTCCTTATTTATTTATTTATTTTTTCTAGTAAGGGTTTGTTTGGTTAGGTGTTTTGGGAGCTTAAAAGAGCGTTTTTAAATCCCAAAACCCAAAACTCTGTTTTGTAACCACAACTCCTCATAACTTTTTTTATAAACGACCATTTCAAACTCAAAACACTGTTTTCCAATAGCTTATACAAATGCACCCTAAATAACATGTGCTGAGTGGCTCTTAAACTCTTGACCTCACCCTCCACCATGTTCTTATTGTGGGAGAAAGTACAATTTGAGCTAAGAGCTAATTGACAAAACAATTGAACATGGATGTTTTACAAGACAAGGAAGGAAATTATATATATATATATATATTATATCTTCTTTCAATTTTAGGAAACGCTCTCATTTCAAATAACTAATCAATCAATTAAAAAAATTGCTCCAAAAAAAAAAAAAAAAAAAAAATTCAAGATTCCCTGAAATGGATAAGCTTTCAGTATGGGAGAGACTTACCACAGATTGATATGTTGCCGTTTGATTTTCTTGAGTTGCGTGCAATTCTTGCCCACCTCCATTTACTAGAGTAGCACCTTGTGTAGGTCCTGGACCTCGATTCTTCACAGCAGAAACCTTCTTAGCAGCCTCTTTTAAAGCATCCATTGCCACATTATAAATATGGATAGATTTTGCTCCTTCTTCTACATATTTGATTGCTTCCTGACGTAGATTGTTATACCGCACGGTTAAAGATTCCCGAGAACTGTTTGGCAACTCAGCAGCATGTTCATCCAACACTGCACCACTCTTGGCATTCCTTGTCCATCGTTTCAATATATACTGAGCTGGAAGAGTGAGAACGTTTTTCGCTCTAAAAACTGCTAATACATGCCTACAAATAATTCCAGAATACTCGAACATTTGGCAGCTGCAACTAGCTTTCATCTCAAAAGAATTGAAAGTCACAGTGTGTGCCTTGTGGTCTTCCCCAAATTTGGCCACTCGATACGTGGTGACTGTCCCTGAGTCATCAATTTTGGTTGCAGGATTAGCAAGGGTCTCAACCAGTTCCTCTTGAAATTTCATGAATATTGTCCTCGTATAAAGATTTGCAGCTTGTTTTTCCATGGGAGATGGTGTCTTCAGAACAGGGGTAGCGTTAATAGTGTCATAATCTGCCTTTAATTCCTTATCATGCCAACTTGCTATAGCTTTCTCATACTGCTTAATCATCATCTGTATGGTAGTGGATGCATTCACATATCCATCAAAGAATATATTTAAACCCACGCTTCCTTCACTTCTAGATATCTCTCCAAAGAAAGTGTTTCGCATGTATACTGGGACCCACTGTTGCCGAGCATTGTACATTGACTGAAGCCATTCATCACCCATGAGATAGTATCTCTCCAGCAGTGAAGCCCAGCATGACTCAAATTCATCAATTGCCTCAGTCTCATTTATGCACTTCTTGAATTCTGTATCGAAAGTAGGATGTGACTGGTATAAACGAGCCAGTTTCTCTTGCATTTCTCTGAATATGGTCCACTTACAGAAACGATGGCGGGTTTCAGGAAGAACTTGTGCAACAGCAACTTGTACAAACCGGTCTGGATCGCTTGTTATAGAGACAGGTGGCCGTCCAGACATTGCATGAAGCCAAGTTTGGAATAGCCATATGAGGGAGGACTCTGACTCATTGAGAATTAGTGCACAACCAAATAACACAGGCTGCCCATGATGATTAAACCCTGCGAATGAGGCAAAGGGTACCCTATACCGGTTTGTCCTGTATGTTGTGTCAAATAGGACAGCATCCCCAAAGTAAGAATAGTTCATTCTGGACGTTGCATCTACCCAGAATATATTTCCACTAGCATGATCATTATCACCCTGAACTGCATAAAAGAAAGCAGGATTCTCTGCATGCATTCGTTTCAGGTAGTCCAGTACATGCTGACCCCCGCCCCCAAGGGTCCTCTGCCTGTTGCCACTCATGTATCTCTAGATATCAACTGTGGCATAGGAAAATTTAAAGAGAGAAAAAAAGAGACAGAAGAAAAGGGATGTTGTCAAATCGATAAGCCTTTCTCTAAAGCCAATTTTTTTTTTTTTTAATGGATTCAAGCTAGAGCTGAAGCATTCCTATATTATGAATTATGATTGACAACAAACTTTATTGACAAGTAAAAGCAGATATGTATTTTTTGATAAGTAAGGAAACAAGATAATTTAACACCCTATTACAATATGTAGAAGCTCATGAATAATGGCTGTTACTCAGCTCAAACTAGGCAACGATTCCCATTAGAATCATTTTGGTTCATTAAAACTATTTCCATAAACCAAGCAAACTGCATGACAGTGCAAATAATATGAAGCCAGGCACAGCAATCTGCTATCATTCCCTAGACCTAACGTGCAATGAAATCATAGCATTGATTAGATGGAAAAGATGCAGCAGCCCTTCAATTATTAAACATACCTCGACACAGCACCATGGCGATGACAATTACAATATTACAGCTTATTTTTATGACCAACTGATTTATGCCTATATTCTTTAGGAATTAAATTTTGAGAAGAAACTGGTAGCAATATCAAGTTAGAAGAATCCAATTAGTGAGTTGGGGTTTTTATTTTCTAGCAGAAAAGAACAGATGTTATTGGTTTGTTTGAAATGAATCATCAATGAAAAAGTGAAAAAATTTACAATGATATTTGAAAGGTTAAATTTGAAGTTGAAGGGGTTGTTATAGTTAGGGGTGGAGGCTAATCCTAAATCCTAATCCATCTAACTTTGCAAAAGCTTTTCCTTTTCCCATCTCTTTAATAAAAAAGAATATTCATAGTCACAGATGGACAAAAAAAAGAAGAAAATTTAGCTCTATTGCTTTGCTTGCGGTTGTTATAGATTATGCAGAGTAGAGTTGTTACAAGTCAAGTGTGAGGAATTAGGTTTTGGATTTAGTTTTAAATTATTTTGAAAGGTCCAATTCCAATTCCAACAAACAAAAATGCAACAGGTTATTATTGTTGAACAGGACACAGATAGACTGAAACTTAAATAGAAAAAGAAGGCAACTTTAAAATCATAATCACAATCACAAAGTTGGGTTGTTGATGGGTTTTGAGATAGTTATAACATAGCATAAGAAAAGGTTGAATTGTAGTGGAATGAAAAAGCATTCCCAAATGAAATCTCGTAGTGTAGATGATAAAATTTGGAGACAATGATAATAATAATGTGAATGAGGGATTAGGGACTAAAGGAAAAAAACCTACCTTGGAGGTTGGAGGTTGGAGAGAAGTATTCTTTAATCGGTGTTAAGGTTTTGTTTGGATAGACATTTGGATTTGGATTTGAAATCCATTGATTTAAAATGCCTTGATTTGAAATCCATTGATTTTAAAATTCCTTGTTTGTGTCTTTTTAAACAATGAAGGAATGAAATTTATCATTTGAAATTCCACTGTTTGGCTACCTAAGTTTGGATTTGGATTTGGATTTAAGATCAATAAAATATATTTTTAATTATTATTTTTCTTAATCCTTCAACATGAAATCACACCAAAAAGTATATTTTACATGAAAGTTCTTAGGAGAAAGAGAAGTAATAATTTCCAAGTATATGTGAAAGTTTTTAGAAGAAAGAGATGTATTAGTATCCAATTATATAGGATATATAGAAAATTATACATCTAACCAGCATTACTAATCACCTAGCCCTGTTAGAAACATATCAGAAGTATAGCATGCTTGTGCTAGTAATGACCAAGTTTTTAGCCAAGAACTGGTAACCAAAAATCAAATATTCACTATGACAAGTTTCTTAATTCTGAAAACTAAAAGTAGAGATACAATTCCTTTAATCAAACATGTAAGATATAAGCAAACTATACAAACAACAAAACACCAGCAACAAAAAGCTGCAACACCTAAACAGAGCAATCAGCAAACTAAATAAAAACTGGAACCATACTTAAAATAATCAAACTTATTTTTACGATAACAGTAACAAGACTTTTATTATCCACTTCTTAAATTGGTCATGGTTGCATATATAGAAGAAGATTAAAGAGAATCATGAGGTGGTCAAATTATAATTTGAGATCATAAAATTTTATTGAAAGCATAGCAATGAAAACAATTGATTTAAAATGCCTTGAATCCAAATCCCATTCGTCCGTACTAGTTAGCTTAATCCGATGGTTTTTATTTAAGCAAGTTCCATGGACATACATGATTGGCAACACACGTAATAGAAAATCACTATAAAGATAAGTACCAATCCAATTAAAATCAGTTTCTTTAGATTTAAAGCAGGTTGGGCGTGGGGGTCAGGTGACCATCACTACTTGGATTACCATTGAAGACAACCAACAAACTTTACTAACCTATACTAACTTGTCACTGTGGCACCAGAACTCAAAATATGAGTAAAAAAATTCATGCACCAAAATACACAGCTCACAGAGGCATTTCATCGAACAGTTAATTGCTTGCGTTTCAGTTAGACAAACCTTCTAACTCTGAAAAACATAAAATCTCCAACCATTCCTTAACAAAACTAAAGCAACCCAAGCACCAAACCTCGTTATTGACACTCCCAGCCTTACCAATACCACATGGCCAAATCCAAAACAAAACAAAATACCCATGAAAATTTCAACTCTCTTCAGAATCACATTCAATAAACCCAAACCCAAACACAAACAAATTATAGAATAGAAAATACAAAACCCATAGACAAAAAATTGCAATGTTGTTTTGTGAAGGCAGAAGGAAGAGAGGTTAAAGAGGACGAGAGAGACAAACCTGAAGCCCAGAGCGGTTGATGGTGGTATCGGCTTCAAGTTCAACAACTACAGCACCTGAGTCCAATTTCAATTTCAAACATGAGCGTCCGTGGATTTCCCAAATTCCATGTTTTCAGAAACCTCGAGCGAGCGAGCGAGCGAGCGAGCACGATTCAAAGACGAGACTCAACTTATTAACTATTCTCTGTTTCTACAAATAAAAATTGACACTTCTTCTACATACTCTATTTTACTCCGAATTCTGAACACTGTTTTCCACAACTCAAGTCTCAAGTACCAAGAATCCACTCCTCTACATACCCAATTTTTTATGTTGCTCAATTTTACTTATATACCCATTGCCAATCTTAACTTAACTAGTAACTACTAAATGGATACATGCTGAATTTGATTTCTATTCAAAACTTCATCAAATATTAGTTAAGCTATATGATTTTTGACAACTCTTTTTCTTTTAAAAATTTTTGATTTCTTCTTTTGAAGAAAACCTTTTTTTAAATATGGTTAATTTTTTTTTTCAGTATCTGGTGGCATTAGATAATGTTGTTCAAAGGAAAATTAAAAGTTGGTTAATGAAAAACTTTAATAAAAAATTAGTTTAATTTCAAGAGGATATTTTTCACTTTTATTTTTCAAAAAACAATCTCATTCTCATAGTTGCTCTTTTGTGTTTTGAATTATATAAGAAATATTATTAATTTTTTGTGCATACCACACATTAGAAAACATTTTTCAACTTATTTACAAGGTCATTACCAAATATAGGAAAATGCAACAGTTTTCTTTTTGGAAGATAACTCAGTTTCTAGAAACCATTTTATTGTTTTGTCAAAACATATGGACCATATATTTTAGACCCTATAGTGGAAGGGAATGTAACAAATTAAATCATATAGTTTAACAAAAGTAACGAAATTAACCTTGACATTTTAAAAAATATATAACAAATTAAATCCTAAGATTAAAAAAAATATTGTGTTTGAAGTTTCAAAAAATAACAAATTAAACTCTATAGTTGTTATTGTACTCATGATATATTCTATTTTGCTAGGTAATAAAAAGATATTATAAGAACAAAGAAAGAGGAGGAAGCATTTCCATCTCTTTCAGAAAGGTGCAAGACAAAGTATCAACATCTCCTTTAGAATGGGCAAGAGAGCTTACAGGTCTCAACCATGCACGCGGTTATTTAGTTAGTAAATTCAGAGCACCCCCCATTGAAAAAAAAAAAGAAAAGAAGAAAACTCCTGTTCTTTAGCCTCACATGCAATTAGGAGAGCAATGGGATTTTTTTTTTTTTTTTTTTGATAATTCAATAGTTAAAATTAGAAGGAAAAGTTTAAATTCTAGACAACACTTGTGATTTATTTGTTTTTGTAATTTATCAAGTTGCCCATTGTTCTATAGCTCAAAAAAAAAAAAAAAAAAAAAAAAAAAAAAAAAAAAAGAAAAGAAAAGAAAAAGAAAGTTGTGCATTGTCCATGCTCGATGCAACCAATCATCAGAAGTCAAATATACACAAATATCGATACTAATGTATAAAACCACATGTATAATTATCCTCGAGTCTCTTGACCTTATAATCATTTCAAAATTATTGCTCTCATGTGCTAGCTCTTGTTTTTTTTCTCCGTGATGAATTTGTATTCGAATTTCTAAAGTATGATGGTTTCCGTTATTTCAACACAACTAGTCACGTACAATTACATGCCATATGGAATCAGATTCTGTATAATAAATTGAACTGTGACTTTAACAAAGTAGTGATTTCTTTTCTATTCTCTCATGAACGCCTTAGGGTAGTCAATATATAATCTTGAGGTGCATGCACAATAAAAAAGCCACAATCAAAATTAGGCTTGAATCAAGAACAATTCACATACCACATTCAAGCCACAATCAAAAAGCTGAATGTGTAGAATATGAAAAACGTGTCACTAACTTTTATGATCAGGTCCATTTTGCACTCTCTGACGGAGATACCAAACCTTCTAGATAATTCAGCCTGCAACTTTTTCAAGCGTTGAATTCTTTGTTTTAACAAAAAATATGCCTGAAAAATTCCTGTTGTTGTACCCTGAAAAAACAGATCTAAAGCAAAAATCAATACAAGTAATGGCCACTTTAATTAAGTGAAACACAAAAATTTATCAATCAAAAAGTTAAAAAGATAGAGAAACAGAAAAAGAAACACTATTCTAAGTTTCGTATTTCTTTTTATTAATCCACACCTAACAAGTACTAGTAGTTTAGATTCAATTTTAAAAGCCTATAGTTTAGCAAATAAATTAGAATATATACGTGTAGATTGGTCGAGGGGCATGCATTGCAAATTTGAGTCATTAAAACAGTAACTTTGGTATTAGAGATGGCAATCGCATCAGCTAGAAGGCATGCAATAACAACATCCCCCAAGCAAGGATTTATTAGATTCCTGCAAATGCTTTCTCGATTTATCACTCAACCCACCTTTTGCCTTAAATTATAGTAACAACCGTATAAACAAGTTATTCTCTACATGTAAAACTTACGCAGAGTACCTTCCAAGAGGACTGTTGAAAAAATCCTTTTGAGCTATTCAAAAGCAAACCAAATTATACTTCTAATCTTCATCCATACCATCCATATAAACAAATCCCATCTCCCCAAATTTTCATACGGGCTATATATAAGCTAGCTTATTAGAAGTTGAGTAAAAATAAGAAAAACCCCTCATGATGAAAATCGACAAAGAGATTTCTCACCCAATCCATCCACTGCACAAGCTAAAGCTTGAATACACAGAGATCCCATTCAATTGTGATGGGTGCAAAGAAGCTGGTATTGGCCTCAAATACAAATGCCAGCAATGCGAGTTTGACTTACATAACGCCTGTGCTGTGGCACCCCCAACTAGTATTTTTCATCATCCTTTTTACGAGAAATGTGAGTTCCAATTTCACTATAATCCCCCTGGTGCAGCTAGGAGAATATGTGATGCATGTAGGAAAGATGTTCTGGGGTTTGTGTACCACTGCAAAAGATGTGGTTTTGATCTTCATCCTTGCTTTGCAAACCCCCCACAGGTCCTAAACGATGGGGAATACAACCTTTACTTGTGCCTTAAGCTCTCTAGTTCATGCCATCGTTGTGGGGGCAAAGGACATGGTTGGTCTTTTAGGTCCCACTGCAAAACCTATCACCTACATGTGTCATGTGTTAAGGAGTTGCTTGTGGAGAACTGGCAGGCTATGTATCTTAATGTAGACAAGAACAAGGTCAGGGAAATGCAAACTAGGATCCCAAGCCTTAAAGGGACACTTAAAAACTATCATGGTCATGGAGCAGGGAGAGGAGGAAAGGTGAGCAAGTGCTGTAAGATTGCTGGTGGAGCTGTTCGTGATATTGTCTCTGCCATCTTGGGGGATCCTACAGTTAATATTTGGAGTGGTTGGGGGTTTCATATCCAAGTAGGTAGAACAGAGCAAAACACCAACGAAGATATTAATGCATATGATATATATGTAATTATTATAGTATCTTCTGTTCTGCATGTATAATATTCACGTGTGATATTACAAAGTTTGATTATAACATAAGTTTTACAAATTGATGCGTCACAAGTTACAAAAAAAAAATTCATTTATTATATTATTGAAGTATAGTCAATCACATTCATTGGAACAGAACGAAATTAATAACGTTGTTGTAGGGACTTGGTTCGAGCACTATTCCTTGCGAATGAGTGGACTCAAGCCCAGCTGGCCTAATACAATGAATTTGTAGAGTGCGGGTCAAAGAACTAGGTCCTAGTGATGGTTGTACAATTAAGCATGGTAATACATGAATCGATTGGCGAGAATACGAACTAAAAGTATGAAGTTAGGCTCCTTGGCCACCTTCTCGGATAGTATATTCTTATTCCTTCTTTGACACTAGATTACAAAGATCATACAAGGGCCGCGGTCCTTTTCCTCTCCTAAAACTGCTGTCCCCCTTTTTGGAGGACTTGTTACATTTTATACCCCCTTCTGGTTAATCTCGGCTCTCCATCTGTCGATCATGCAGGTCATCACTCGAGTGCCTATCCCATCAACCACCTTCTCATCCCTTCTGTGGGTGGTAGCAGCTGAGGCGGCATTGTTCATGGGTCACTTCTCCATTTAATGCGGCCAGAACGTTAGTTGTAGGTATTTAATGTGGAGGTGACAGTTTCTCCTGGGATTGCTCATCCACCATGCTTCCATGGCTAACTCGTTGTACTTGCCTTTGTTTTGGATTGCTCTGGAAGGTTACCTTTGAAGGCACTTTGCTCTTCCTTTCAATAATCCGTGGCCGAGGACATGATTGTCCTCGGCGGTATTCCCCGCGAATGGAGCTTCCTTGACTCGTCCTCAAACACATCTTTATCCTCGGCGTGGGCCTTGGGCTTAGCGTAGAGTGGACCGGGGTTGCCAAATTCTCTGGCCCCACAATAGCCCCTTAAAATTCTGCTGTCAGGCTCCTCGGACGGAGAGGAGGATTTTGACATCCTCGGGCCTCTACTGCGGCTTGTCAAGTCTTGTCCTCTATGAGTATCAGTGCCTTTTCACCTGTCCAAGGCACGTTTTTGACGCCTTGGTATGCGGAGCGCGCTCGCATTAAATTCGGGCGGCCTTGTGCTTCCCACGTTCAACGGTGTGATGATATTCTAATGGTGGTGATCTTCTTGACTATATGGGCGGGAAAACTTGCACGGTTGTTATTTTTTATTAGGGGTATAAATATCCATTTGAATTGATCCGCCTATTTACTTTCGCATTCAAGAGACCTTGCGCACATACTTCGAATTCGGTCACGTCTCCAATTGAACTTACGACTTCCTTCAACACAAAAAGCCTGCCCGAGAAGCTTTTCCTCACTTCTATAAGTCTTCTTCTCTCTCTCCAAATTGCATTCTCCCCTCTTCTAGACTTCTTTCTTCGTGTCTCTTAGTTGTTTCTAGGGATGGGTAGGTTCAAAAAATTGGTTGAGTCTGAAGAGGCGATGGAGAAATTCATCGCTGATTATAGAATACCCAGTACCGTAGGTCTAAGGTATTGTGAAGAGGGGGAGTGGAGGTTTAGGAGGGAAGAATGAGAGGTGGTGATTCCCATAATCACCTTCTTAGAGGGCGGCATGCGGATCCCCATGGGTTAGGTGATGATGAGTTACCTTAGGCATTTTCGGCTTGCCCCCACCCAATGCTGCGTCAATATGTTTAGGATTCTAGGCTGTGTGGATGCCCTAAATGAGAAGATGGGGCTGAGGCTAACCCATTATGACGTGAACTGGTGCTACAACCTCCAGAACCTGAAGGGTAAGTCCTATTACATGAAAACGAGGGAGGATAGGGTACAGCTTATCTAGTGCCTCCTCTCGTCTAGCAAGGGACTGGACAAGGACTTTCTCATCGTGTCCGGGGAGTGGCACGATGGGCTTCATTGTCCCACAGTGGAGGGCACGCTAGGTGGGGCACTCGGAGTAGGAAAGGGCATTACTTTTTTTTGAATTTTCGTTGCCTGCTTTGTTTGGTTGCTAATATTAGTACGTTTTCGCCTCTGCAGATCCACACGCTTTCGAGCGTCATTTTGGTTTGGTCAACAAGGAGGACTTGGAGAAGGTGCTAAGGGCGGAGATCTTCGTGAACGAGGCCGACAACCAAGTTAGAGCTGTTCACAGGATCTTGGGGTACGACCCTACTCAGAAGTCGTTCGCAGCGCCAAAGTGTGTGATCAGGGCAAAGGATCCTCGGCTTCGGAGAATTACCGTAGTTGAGGTCAGTTTCTCGATCTCGGAGGGGTCCCCTACTCTAGAGGGTACTCCATTGGCGGGCTCTTCTACATCCCACTGAGCTACGGAGGCTGAGGGGGGAGGTGAACAAACAGAGGAAGAAGGTACCTGTACGGATCCGGCAGAGGACGACTTTGGCGTGTTCGAACAAGTTCGCTTGCCCGAGGATCCCTCTGGTGACTTGGGTGACCAGAGCCTAACCGAAGCAGACTTTCTATCAGCAGGGGATTCTTTTCGGGCCGAGATAGGCTTCAGGAGGAAAACCCAGTTCAACTTGCTTGATCTGTTTGAAAGCTAACCGGGGAAGCCTCAGCCTAAGCTTCCTTCTCCTCTACCCAAGTCTCAGCCTGCCCAGACCAGGTCAACCTCCACCCAGCCCAGGCTTCCTCTTCCTCTATCTAGGCCAGAGCCTTCTGATCCTAAGCAGAGGAAGGACAAAGGTAAAAGGCCTATGGGAGGGGACAAGCCCCATTCCTCCCAGGAGGAGAGTGACACTCGGCGACCCTCAAAGTAGCTGAAGATAGGGTCTCAGGGTTAAGACAAGCAGGTCGCCGCCCATCCCGAGGCTCATGCCTGGGTCCCAGCCTCGATGCTCCATGGGGGGCCTCTGATGGACGATGCCTCTCTTAGAGACTTCCAAGGGGGCGAAGGCACACTGGTAGCCAATGCGCTGGAGAGGTCCTTCCTCCTCCTACTCCCTGTGGACATGGTTGAGTTGGAGGCTTTGAGGAGTAAGGAGGTCTTCCTCAACCTCAAGCAATACTTGGGAATGGTAAGACTCTCAGCACTTATGGTTCTTCTGACTTCAATTTTCTTTTTCTTTTTTTTTTTTTCTTTTTTTTTTTTTGTTCCTTACTTACTTGTGCATTTGTTTCAATCGGCAGGCTGTTCGGGCTACTTTCAGGTTGGAGGAGGCCTCCATTAAACAAGACAAAGCCCTCGAGGTAGAGCGTGATAAGCGCATAGGGGCTAGTCGGATCCTCAAGGCCTCCAAGGCTGATCTTGCAAAGGCCTGAGAGGAGCTAAAGGAAGTAACCAGGGCTCGAGACAGCGCTAAATTAAGCCTAGTTGGTGCCCAAAGGCAGGCCCAAGATCAGACGAGGCGTTTGACTGAGGTGGAGGAGCAGCTAAAACTCGCAAACGAGCTGATTTTTGATTTGAAAAAGTAGGCGGCCGATGCTGAGAGGGCCAAGAAGGTGGCTGAGTGGGCCAAAGAGGAGGCTCTAAGGGCTAAGGTTGAGGCGGACTTTGGTAGAGTGGAGGCCCAGGCTTCCAAGGAGGCAGCTTACACAGCTGGGGTGGTCGAGACGGAGGCTGCTCTCAGAGCCCAAGTCCCTGAGGTATGCAGGCTCTACTGCTCTCAGGTTTGGAATGAGGCTCTCAAACAAGCTGGGGTGGAGGCCTCGTTCGACCTGTGGAAGGCAGAGAATGTATACTATCCCTTTGCTATCCGCGAGGCTGCACCCTCCAACCCTGAGGCCAAGATGGCCGTTGAGGGGACTTATACTGCCATTAATGAAGAGGCTGAGGAGGCTGCGATCCCTACTGAGGCGGTCACTACAACCTCCGGCGAGCCTACCGTGGAAACTGGTCCTCTCAGGGTGACTGAAACAGTCAAAGGTCCTAATGAGGAAGCATCTCAAGAGGCCGCAAATCCCTCAGTCGATGCGCTGGCCCCTCTTGCCAAGGAGGCAGCACCCTCTGTGGCGCCCTTACAGATTATTCCTCTAAGTCAGGGCTTAGGGGACCCTGAGGCCACCACAAATCAGCTACCCACAGGGGGGAAGAAGATTAGGATGAAGAAGTAGGCCCCTTGGCGCCTTTATCTTATCTCCCTTTTATTTTTTTATTTTTTTATTTTGAACAATGTAATGACATTTTTTCCTTGTCTTTTTTTTTTTTAGACGTAATATGATTCTCGTTGTGTATCTTTGGTGAACTTAATGTAGCGCGCGGTTTGTTTTCCCTTACTTGTCGAATACTTATAGAATTTATTGAAGTAGTTAGTTTCCCCAAGGGCTTGAGTCCGAGGACCATACAAGGCCTTGGTTCTGTCTAACACTTATCTGCCGAAGTAACTAGTTTCCCCATAGGCTTAAGTCCGAGGATCATGCAAGACCTTGGTTCTGTCTAACACTTAGTTCTTCTGAAGTAGCTAGTTTCCCCATAGGTTCGAGTCCGAGGACCATGCAATACCTTGGTTCTGTCTAGTACCTAGTTCTTGAAGTAATTGGTTTTCCCATAGGCTTGAGTCCGAGGACCATGCAAGGCCTTGGTTCTGTCCAACACTTGGTTCTTCTGAAGTAGCTAGTTTCCCCATAGGTTTGAGTCCGAGGACCATGCAATACCTTGGTTCTGTCTAACACTTAGTATTTTCCAAAGTATCTAGTTTCCCTACAGGTTTGAGTTCGAGGACCATGCAATACCTTGGTTCTGTCTAGGACCCAGTTTTCTTTTTGAAGTAGTTAGTTTCTCTACAGGCTTGAGTTTGAGGACCATGCAAGGTCTTGGTTCTGTCTAACACTTAGTATTTTCCGAAGTACCTAGTTTCCCCATAGGTTTGAATCCGAGGACCATGCAATACCTTGGTTCTGTCTAGGATCCAGTTTTCTTTTTGAAGTAGTTAGTTTCCCCACAGGCTTGAGTCCGAGGACCATGTAAGGCCTTGGTTCTGTCTAACACTTAGTATTTTTCGAAGTACCTAGTTTCCTCACAGGTTTGAGTTCGAGGACCATGCAATACCTTGGTTCTGTCTAGGACCCAGTTTTCTTTTTGAAGTAGTTAGTTTCCCCACAGGCTTGAGTCTGAGGACCATGCAAGGCCTTGGTTCTGTCTAACACTTAGTATTTTTCGAAGTATTTAGTTTCCCCACAGGTTTGAGTCCGAGGACCATGCAATAACTTGGTTCTGTCTAGGACTTTTCCCAGGTGCCTTAAAAGGCTCAGCCCTGAGGGTGTTACCACAGCATGAGGTAGCAGTTTTCAAGACTTGCTCTACTTCGCATGGGTGGTAGTAGTTAAGGAGTGTTAATCTCCCCTTAGCACCTGGTCCGAGGACTGCAGGTGTGACTAAGGTTCGCATTTAAACACATAGCCCAAGTGCCTTAAAAGGCTCAGCCCTGAGAACATTGCCACAGAATGAGATAGGACTTAGATGGCTGTGAGGGCATGAAACATATAATCGTGATAGACTAAAAATCTGAATTAACGGAAATGCTTTTATTAATAATAATACATTCGCAGGTTATTTACATTCCATGGACGAGGTACAGGTTTTTCATCTAAATCTTCTAAGTAGTATGCGCCTATTCCCGCCACTGAGGTGATTTGGTATAGTCCCTCCCAGTTGGGTCCTAACTTCCCATAGGATGGGTTCTTGGCCGCACCTACAATTTTCCTCAACACTAAGTCCCCTGGTGCTAGTGGTCTTAGCTTCACGTTGGCATCATATCCTTGCTTGAGCTTTTGGTGGTAGTAGGCCAGCTGAATCATTGCCTTCTCCCTTCGTTCATCAATCTGATCTAGGCTCTTCCTGAGTAGCTCATCATTATTGCCTAGGGAGAAGGAGCTTGTCCTCAGCTTTGGAAAGTTCGCTTCTAAAGGGATAACGGTCTTAGCCCTATAGGTCATGGCAAAGGGTGTTTCCCCCATTGACTGCCGAGGTGTGGTCCGATAGGTCCATAGGACCTGCGGTAGCTCTTTTACCCATCTTCTCTTGGCGTCATCTAGCCTCTTTTTGAGCCTGTTGACTATGACCTTGTTGATAGTTTCGGCCTGTCCATTTCCTTGAGGATAGGCCAGAGTTGAGTACCAGTTTGTGATCCCCAGCTCACAACAGTATCTTCTGAAGGTTTTGTTGTCAAATTGAAGCCCGTTATCTGAAATGAGGGTATGAAGGACCCCGAATCATGTAATAATGTTCCTCCAAATGAACTTTTTTGCATCCACATCTCTAATGTTGGCTAATGGCTCAGCTTCGACCCACTTGGTGAAATAATCTGTGCCGACCAACAAATATCTTTTGTTCCCCAGTGCCTTGGGGAAAGGACCTATAATATCCAAGCCCCACTGGGCAAACGACCATGGGCTGGTCAAAGGATTTAGGACGCCTCCTAGCTGATGAATATTTGGGGCAAACCTTTGGCATTGGTCACACTTCTTAACATACTCCAGAGCTTCCTTCTGCATCATCGGCCACCAGTATCCCTAGATGATGGCTCGGTGTGACAGGAACCTTCCTCCCGTGTGACTTCCACAGATCTCTTCGTGCAACTCCTCGAGTAGTAGCTCTGACGCATCGGGGTGAATACATAGTAAGTAGAGCCCAGAGCAGGAGCGCCTATATAGTTTGTGGTCCTCGGATAACCAGAACCGAGGAGTGTTCCTCCGTATTTTATCAGCCTCTAACTTCTCCTCAGGTAGGATATCATCTTTGAGGAATCTGACTATAGGGTCCATCCAGCTGGGGCTCACTCTAGCCTGGTGTATATGGGTCGTGCTTTTTGTCACCTCACTCGCCCTCTCTAGATGCTCAACAAGGATAACCCGAGGCAGATCTCCTGCCGAAGATGTAGCAAGTGTGGCCAATGAGTCTGCGTGGGTGTTTCCACTCCCAGGGACGTGTGATAGGCTGAAAAGGTCGAAGCCTGACTGTAGGCGTTTGACCTGGCTTAAGTACTCTTTCATCCTGGTGTCCCTGGCTTCCAATTCTCCGCTTACTTGGCCCACCACAAACCTCGAATCCGAAAACATATCCATTGCTCTTCCACCCATTTTTTGTGTCATGACCATTCCTTGCAGTAAGATTTCGTACTCAGCTTCGTTATTTGTGGTAGGGAACCCAAGTCTCAGGGACTTCTCCACAACGGACTTCTCTGGGGACACCAGGACTAGCCCTACTCCAGACCCCCTTTGATTCGCAGCCCCATCAAAGTACACCTTCTAGCATGGGGGCTCGGGGACAGAGATTGGTCCCAACTGATTTTCCATCCATATCTTCCTTTTCGGCCACTGTTTCTACTAGCGGTTCGGCAAATTCGGCCATCAAGTCAGCCAGGACCTGGCCCTTTATAGAGGTCCGAAGCATGTACTTAATGTCAAAAGCCCCCAAAATCGTGTTACACTTGGCGATCCTTCCAATGTAATCAGTAGACTGAAGTACAGATCTCAAAGGCAGTTGAGTTAGGACGACTACCGTGTAGGCCTGGAAATAGTGGGGAAGCTTTCGCGTAGCATGGACTACAGCCAGTAGGGCTTTCTCCAATGGCAAGTACTTGATCTCAGCTTTATGCAGCGACTTGCTAATGTAATAGACTGGCTTCTGAATGCCACTGTCATCCCGTATCAGCACCAAGCTCACTACATTAGGGGCTACAGCAATGTAGGCGTATAGGACTTTGTCGGCGTCGGGGTTAGACATGATTGGTGGCCGGGATAGGTATTCCTTAAGCTGCTGGAAGGCCACGGCACAATCCTCGGACCACTCGAATCCCTTCCACTTGTTGATTAGGAGGTAGAAAGGCCTGCACCTATCAACCGACCTGGAAATGAACCGGTTTAGGGCCGCGATCATTCTAGTGAGTTTTTGGATCTCCTTAGGATTTTGCGGGGGCTTCAAGTTATTGATAGCCTTAATCTGATCATGATCAACCTCAATTCCCCTGTGGGTGATGATGTAGCCCAAAAACTTGCCTGACCCTATGCCGAACGAGCATTTGGAAGCATTCAGGCGCAGCTTGTGCTCCCTTAGGACGTTAAAGATACAGCCGAGGTCCCTTAGGTGCTCGGACACCACTTTACTCTTCACCACCATATCATCAACATAAATTTCAATGCTTTTGCCCAGCAGCGGCTCAAACATTCTCGTCATCATCCTCTGATAGGTGGACCCAGCGTTCTTCAGGCCAAAGGGCATTACCTTATAGTGGTAATTCCCAACAGGTGTCATGAAGGCTGTCTTCTCCTGATCATCCAGGGCTAGTGGTATTTGGTGATAGCCCTGGAAGGCATCTAAGAAACTCATCCGAGGATGTCCCGCCGTGGCATCCACCAGCTGGTCTATTCGTGGCATAGGGAACGGGTCTTTTGGGCATGCCTTGTTTAGATCCGTGAAGTCTACACAAACTCTCCATTTTTCGCTTTTCTTCTTGACCACCATAGTGTTGGCCAACCACTCAGGGTAAAAGACCTCCTTGATGGCTCTTGCACGCTTAAGCTTCTTTACCTCTTCTCTAATTGCATCGGCGTGCTTCCTTGACGGGCGCCGAGGTGGCTGTTTCTTAGGAATGATAGACGAGTTGACATTGAGATGGTGACAAATAAAGGCTAGATCGATCCCTGGAGCATCGTAGGCGTCCCATGCGAATACGTCAATGTTAGTTTTGAGGAACTTGATCAACTCCTCCTTCTCTTGAGGAGGCAGTCGAGCCCTGACCTGGAAGAACTTCTCCGAATCATCTCCAATAATCATTTGTCAAGATCTTCATACTTTGTTTCTTCGGCGGCTGCATCGGGGGACACTGCCGGGTCCTTTGATTGTTATAAGCCCCCTTCAGCAGTGGCAGAGGGCCCCGCTTCGAGCCGATGCGATGTGGCAGCCACCATGCACTGCCTTAACGTGGGTTGGCAACCACGAATTTCAAGGACATGGTCCCCTGATGGGAATTTCACCTTCTGATGCAAGGAGGAGGCGACAGCCCCCAGGGTATGGAGCCAGGGCTTGCCGACAATGGCCATGTACGGGGAATAGGTGTCCACCACGATAAAGTCTACCTCCACTACTTCTGGGCTGGTTTGGACAGGCAACCTAATTATGCCCTTTGGGATAACTAGCTTCCCATCGAAACTCATCAGGGGGGAGTTATAGGGTGTCAAATCTTCTGGTTTTAACCCTAACCCTTTGTAGAGGTCGGGGTACATAATCTCGGCCCTGCTACCATTATCCACCATCACCCTTTTCACATCATAGTCCCCGATTCTGAGGGTGATCACCAGCGCGTCATTGTGGGGCTGGATGGTGCCGGCCTTGTCTTCCTTTGAAAAGCACAGGGTTGAGTGAAAATTCCTTCTAGCCTTCTTCGGCTCTAATTGGGACTCCTCAGCACGTATCTGGGCTACGGACAACACTCGCAAAGGGCGCGTGCCTGTTCTCCCCGACGCAGCCAAGATCACATTGATCGCCCCTGTGGGTGCCCTTAAGGCAGTATCTCTCTGGGGCTCCTGATAGGTTTAGCCTTGGTGACCACTGGAATGGTGCAGAAGGTGCTTCAGCTTCCTTTCCCAGACTAGATGGTCAAGATAGTCCAGAGGTTCCTGCAGTCCTCCGTGGTGTGTTTGTGGTCCTAATGGTATTGGCAATACAGGTTCTGATTGCGCTTCGTGGGATCCCCCAACATCTTATTCAGCCCGTTAAAGTATGGTTCATTCTTTATCTTCTCCAACACCCTGTGTACTGGCTCTCGGAATACGGCGTTGACAGCTTGAGCGTTGGTTGCCCCGGATTGCCCTGCGAAATCCCTCCTCGGGCGGCTGCTGTTGTACTGGTCTGACCTGAAATCCCTCCTCTTCTGAGGGATAACCTTCTCTTTTCCCTTACTTTGCAGCTAATCCTCTTCTACCTGTTTATACTTATCGATCTGATTCATCAGCTGGCGCATGCTGGTGGCGGGCTTGCCGGTCAGAGACTTCCTCAGGCCATGCCTCGTCGGGAGACCGTTTTTGAAGGTGCTGACGGTGACATCCTCATACTTGCCGTCCAGTTCGTTGTATACCTCCCAGTATCGGTTCGAGTGGGCCTTTAGGGTTTCTCCATCGTTCATGGACAGAGACAATAGCGCGCTCAAAGGCCGAGGGGGTCTGCTATTTATGACGAATCGGGAGCTGAAGGCTTGCGTCAGTTGCCTGTATAAGCCTATGGAATTCGTCTTTAGACCATTGAACCATCTCATTGCCACTAGTCCAAGACTAAAGGGAAAGACCCTACACATTAGCGCCTCATTCTTGGAGTGGACAGCCATCCTTTGGTTATATTGGCTCAAATACTCCACGGGGTCCGTCCTGCCATTATAAATGGTGAAGGTTGGCTGCTGAAATTGCCGAGGAAGTATAGCCTCTTCGATATGGTGGGTGAAAGGTGATTTGGAGAGCTGATCTAGTGCCTTGCTCATGGCATCACTCCCCACGCCCCTAGGGGACGGACTTTTACATTTGCGTCTCCAATAGTGCTCTTCTTCGTGAGAGAAGGTCTCGCTTGGGGGGGTCCTTGATCTTCGCCTATAGTCATCATTGCCCTCTTCATCGGAGGATGTGTCGGGGTTAGGACGAGATTTCCTTCGTTGTGCATGGCGCAGCTCTCTCCTTAGACCGTCTATCTCTCGTTGCATGGCCGCCTTATCATCTGCCTCTTGGACACGTGGCTCTTGACCTCTTCTGATTGCACGGTCTGGTCATCATTTTGCCTCCATAGTGTGTGACTGCCCCCGCGAGTGTGGCTTCTACTGGTTTGTGTGGTGTGCACACTTCCCTCTCGAAACCTTCCATTTTCTTCATTTCGACCGCGTTCGGGGTTGGGGAAGGTACCCTGTTGTTGAGACCTCGCTGGTTTGGACTGGTGGGATCTGGTTTGGTGAGGGTCTGTTCCTGCCATGGTTGATCGTTGCCCTTACTAACGCACAAGTTCTTCCCACAGATGGCGCCAATTGTAGGGACCTGGTTCGAGCACTATTCGTTGCGAATGAGTGGACTCAAGCTCAGCTGGCCCAATACAATGAATTTGTAGAGTGCGGGTCAAAGAACTAGGTCCTAGTGAGGGTTGTACAATTAAGCATGGTAATACATGGATCAATTGGCGAGAATACGAACTAAAAGTATGAAGTTAGGCTCCTCGGTCACCTTCTCGGATAGTATATTCTTATTCCTTCTTTGACACTAGATTACAAAGATCATACAAGGGTCGCGGTCCTTTTCCTCTCCTAAAACTGTCGTCCCCCTTTTTGGAGGACTTGTTACATTTTATACCCCCCTCTAGTTAATCTCGGCTTTCCATCTGTCAATCATGCAGGTCATCACTCGAGTGCCTGTCCCATCAGCCACCTTCCCATCCTTTCTATGGGTGGTAGCAGCTGAGGCGGCACTGTTCAAGGGCCACTTCTCCATTTAATGCGGCCAGAATGTTAGTTGTAGGTATTTAATGTGGAGGTGACAGTTTCTCCTGGGATTGCTCCTCCACCATGCTTCCATGGCCAACCCGTTGTACTTGCCTCTGTTTTGGATTGCTCTAGAAGGTTACCTCTGAAGGCACTTTGCTCTTCCTTTCAATGATCCGCGTGGGTCGAGGACATGATTGTCCTCGACAGTATTCCCGGCGAATGGAGCTTCCTTGACTTGTCCTCGGATACATCTTTATCCTCGGGGTAGGCCTTGGGCTTAGCGTAGAGTGGACTGGGGTTGCCAAATTCTCTAGCCCCACAGTTGTAATTTACAACTATGTTTTTATGTTGGCTTTAATTTCGTGTCAAATTTGATTGTAATTTTTGTTCAATCATTTCCTTGTATTTATTGTGGGATTTAATGTAAAGGCTGTGTGTGAGAGTTGAAGATCTGTGAAGAAGGAGAATTCGTGACTGGCTCGCGAGTGACAACCCCTGAAAGGCCACTTGAAAAGCACATGCTAGAATCTAAACAGTCTCATGCCAGACTGGATTTCGCGAGTCACTTCGCAACTTAGGCCAAATTACGAGTCACACGCAAAACTCACTGCCTGGAGCTTTTTTAAAGTGGGTTTTTCTCATTCCTTTACCAACACTATATAAGCCCTTATTACCAACGAAATTGAAAGAAGGAGTTTTTCCAAGGAACTTTTAAGAAAGAAAATCCTAGCTATACATTTGAGAGTTAGAGATTGTAAACCCACAATTATCTACACCTTTTTTCTAAAGTTTTCCTCTACTCCTACATTTCCATTTACATATCCTTAAGAGGTTCTTAGCCCAAACACTTATCACACCCATTTTGAGTGTTGAGAGAAGTTTTGGTGCATATGAGAAACATTGGAAGAAGCCATAGATTGGTGGATGCAATTTGGAGCTAATTGTAGGATCCAGATAACTAGTGAAAACATGGCTCTGTGAAGCCCATTGGTAGCTGGAACTTGGAGGGTTCAAATACATTGGGTATATTAGACTTGAAGGGTCTTTTTGATATTTATATACTCTAACTTTATTCACTAGTGGATTGATTTCGGCTTCGAGGGTCACGGAGAGGCTTTTCACCGAGTACTTTAGTTTTCTCTTTGATAACATGTTTTGGTGTTATCTTGTATTTGCATCTCTCTTCCCTTACTCTTTAAGTTTTATATTTATCATTGCTTGCTTATGGTTATGGCTTAGAGAGTAGTTCCGGTTATTACGTATTATTTACTTTTGTTCCGCAACTTAGATAAGTTAAAGTAAAAACAATTAAGCCGTGTTTTTAAAATTGTTTTATCAAAAATATTTACTTATATATTTCTAGGATGTCTCCTAAATATTATTTGTTTCAATGAGCTATTAGGATATACGAGTAATTAGAGGAAAAATAAAGTATATTAATAATTTATAAACTTTTTATTTTTATGAAATATATTAAATACATTTTTAAATAATGAGTTATGTGTGGTATATAAGAGTAATTTTTGTAAATAAAAATAATATATTAGTCAAATCTATGGGGGCTATTATTTTAAATTATACATAAGTTTTTATATTTTTACCAAAAATAGAAGAAGGAAGAGCAATTTTTGGAAAGTCAAGAGGGCTATGACCCCCCTTCCCCTGCCCTTGATTCTTAAGCTTAGGGATATTGCTAGACCATGTATAAATTAATAGGATTATTTTTTTTTAAAATGGAATATTTTGTTAGTGTAAAATGGGGTGTCATTTCATCAAACGTTCGAGTGGAATGTCATTTCATAAAATCTCAAGTGAGGTTAGTGTAATTTGAGAGGCCAAGAATGTATTGACCATTTTGGTAAATTAATCAATTAATTAGCCAAGTTAATTCATTAGATTCAATTACATATAATAAGCGTGGTAGCACAAATAAATCACCAATTAAGTTAAATGCAGTGGAAAATAAATTTGACACAGGTAATTTGTTTACGAATGGGAAAAACCATCGAGACAAAGCCCCACCGGGTGAATTTAAGGTCACTACTCCCGAGAATCCGCTATTATCAAAACAAGCGGTTATAAGTAAAAGGAATTCTAGTACCTAATACCAACCTATAGTTGAACCCTTACCCCAATACTCAATTGGACTTGCAATGTAGTGATAATCTCTCCTTTCAATGCATGACTCCAAGTACGTGACCAACCAATCGATGTACGGATCCCAATATGTGACTAACATACCAACTTGAGAAAGATGTTGGCTGCAAAGTTCTTCAGTTCATCTACACGATGAAGATCAAGAAACTTCTTGGTTACAAAACCCTTAGCGTAAAGATGCAGAAGCTTTTACAAAGAAAGATGAATTAGGGAAAATTGTCTCTGGTCAAAATTTGAGTGAATAATCACTTTGCATCAAGTTGCATCACCTTAGACGGCCCTTTAGAATAATCCTTATATATGTCTAGGATTGTGAGAAAAAAAAAAACCCTACATAAATAGCTTGGATATGCGTGAAAAATAGATCTAGAAATCTGAATTTCATAATTCTCGATAAATACAGCTTCTGTCGAGAGTTGTCAAGAATCATATATTAAATCTCGATAGATACATCTATCGAGCTTTAATGAACAACACTTCTTCACTTGATTCTTGGGCAGATTTGCATGGCTTCAATACTAGACTTGAACTTTTTTTCTTTGTAATATTAAACACATCCTAGATCTACTCAATTATAAGTAAAGTGCATTTTGTCAAAGGATTAGCCAATTCTATATAACATATGTTCTAACAAGTTCTACACATGTCCTAACAATCTCCCCCTTTGGCAATTCATGACAAAACCACAACAAACAAATGAAGTATGAGAGAAGTCATAAATCACTCAATTCATAATCACTTGTTGAATGCAATAAAATCTAATCCTAACACAAACTCTTGAAAAACTTTGCAAGAAGAGAGTTCATGGCATGATAGACTTTGACAACCTGTCTTTCTGAAATATTTTAAACAAAACTCATCAAAACATCTTAGTGTGAAACAGAAATAAAAGATTGCATACATAATAAAAAACATGTGTATAAAAAGAGAAAAGAAACAACATATGGAGAGATAGGTGGAAATGATAACAACATCATCATATATATATATCAAAGATAAGAACAATGTTTTCTATCACTAAGTGGTCACAAGACCGATGTACAAAAAGATAATGTATCTAAAAGAGAAAGAAAAGAAAATATACATAAATCCTCACTACATCCCTCAAAAGATATAAACACTCCCCCTAACAAAAAGTCCTATGCTAACTCTCCCCTTAAGTGCATGACTACTTTCAACCCAAAACTACTCCCCCTTTTGTCACGAATGACAAAGGGAAAGTCACTGAGAAGCGGTCATCTTCTCATCACTGGAAGAGTTAGTATCCTCATCCTTATCATCATCATCATCATCATCATCATCATCATCTCCAGAGCCATCATCATCGTCCTCATCCTCTGAAACCTGTGGAGGTAGAGAGGGAGATGGAGACGCGGTGAAGCCAACCATGCGAGCCTGTCGTTGTGCGATACGACTAACACTGGTGTTCACCTGATACAACTCAGTAGTGAGTGTATCAAGATGAGTATCTATGTGCTCAAGCTGTGCCATGATAGCCTTAAGTGTCACACCACCCGTAGAAGAAGAAGAAGAAGGAGCAGAGGTGGATGGAGCAAAATGGGCTGGAGGAGTCGCCATCTCGGTTCGTGGCCGTTTCAGTTGAAGCTGGGCCTTACTCCATTGAACAGACGCCGCATTGATAGCACCCATGATGGTGAAATGAGAAGACTTGGGATAGGAGATAGAGGCATGACGAATGATCATCGTGATAGCAGAAGGAAAGATAAGCTTATCACGGGTCGCCGTATCCTTATAGACATCCATAAGGGAAAGAATGAAATGAGAGGGAAAGTCTATAGTAAGGTCCTCAATGAGGGAAAGCAAAAATCGAGCACGAGATTTGGTAATAGAGTTATAGTGAGACAGGGTATGAAAAACAAATGTTATCACCATATTCAGGAACCTCAGACCTTTTGCAAAGCCTGAGCATGAGGTGTTTTGGCGATCACCCATGAAGAATGTGTCTCACAAAAGAGAGAGAGAAGTTCGTCTTTGGACACAGTCCTCAGTCATAGACGTCCAGGGTAATCAGGATGCGATACTCTCGGAACATGTAGCACATCAGAGGTAAGCTCCGGAGTGACTACTATACGTGTACCTTGAACCTAAGTAATAAACCAAGGCATAGAAGAATCAAAACTGTGCATATTGGAGTAAAACTCCTGTATGATCATGGAGGGACAACTCACGAGTATCTCACATAGAGATTCCTAACCCCGCCTGTGAATGACAGTCGGTAAAGTAGTATCAGAAAAGTCCGATAGAATCAAGTGGGGTTTCGAATGAATGCCACATTTGAAGAAGTTCTCCAAGAAGTCTTGACGGGCCTTCTTATCATGAAACCTGACAAGAAGAGGAGTAGGATCAGAAGATGATGCCCCGAAACGAAGAGGGTTCCATGATAGAGTAGTTTTGCGTTTGGGTGCCATACGCAGACTATCTGAGAGAGAGAGAGAGAGAGAGAGAGAGAGAAACAAAAAAGCACCATCAACATAGAGTACCAAATATGGAAATGAAAAAGTACATATGCATGAACAATGCATGAACATGTGACGTGCAAAAAAATTGCGTTATGGGTTCAACCTAAACCAATCCTAACTACACACAAGGTTCTAACTTAGAAACACACATCTATAATGCATGAAACATTGTGAAAATGCAAATGTAATGCAATGCATGAACATATATCGTCAAATAAGTAAAACCTAACCCAAAAATTTCACAAAAATCCACAACCTAGGTCTAAATGCATGGAATGCATGAAGAATTAGAGATTAGAGAAGCATATCAGAGGGAAAAAGCAAGGATTAGACTGAAAACAAGTGGGGAAGATGAATGGGTTGAGGGAAAAGTGTTTGGGAGAGAAAAAGAAGTGTTTTTGTTGAGAGAAATCAAAGAAAATGAGATCAGATTTCGCACTGGATCTATTTAAAGAAATTGCATCTCGATGGATCGAGGATCTATCGAGATTCAGTCGAGCACTAATTCTCGATAGATAAATCTGTCGAGAATCTGTCGACGGCAAAAGTACCTTAATGGATCGAATAGCTATCAGCTAGGCAGAACCTTTCTCGATGGATCGAGAAGCTATCGAGACAAATTCCAGAAAACTTCGATGGATCGAAAATGCATTAAGATTTGTCGAGGAAAGAAGTCTAAGGGTCTCGATAGATAGCTATCTGTCGAGATTTGTCGAGAAGCTGTCAAGCTTGATAAAAACAGGTTTTTCAAAGAGAGGAAAAACACACAGAAATGAATGCAATCATTAAAGCTACTCAACCAAAGATCTAATCAACATGTTAAGCTATCAAAAACATCTCTCAACAAAACAATGCAAAGCATTTATAGATCCAAAACACACACACACACACACACACACACACACACACACAAACTAAACAAGTCTAACCAATTTTATATTTCAAAAACAAGTCAAAACAGTTTAGTGAGTATACATTAACACATGTATCCCATGTGATGGCCAAATCATATTGTACTTGCATATGTATCAAAAGTAGTAAAGAATTTGTGTGTTGTGTGTGAAAACATCACAAGATTGCATAAGTGTCTTATGTTATGAAGATTTGAGATATGAGAAAATTAATTTAACTCACACATAATCATAACTGCTTGATAAGGACTATCACCTTCGAGGCACATCCTATAACTCTTACATCTCCTAGAAACACGCTTGCAACCATGTTTAAAAGCATTTTGATTCTTTTTGCTTTTGTTATTCTTTGCATATATTTTTTTTCATTTTAAGCATATCATGCATGGGCTTATAAGGGAGAGAGAAGAAATACCCAATTATATAAGCTTAAACATCATAATTTTGATATGCCAAAGCATACAAATGTTATTCATGATTGGCGGGCTTTAGTGGTGAGATGGTTATTTATGCATTTCTTTTAGAATTTTTTAGTTCTTCCCGTCAAAAAGAGTGATATGAGTATTAAGTATAAGAGATTATTTAATTGTACTCATCACAAACACGAGTCGCTAAGCTCACTTGCTTAGTTGTGCATTGAGATGCTCATCTAAGCTACAAAAGATACAAAGTTTAAAAAATTTTGTTTCAATGGCCATCCAAGGTACACAAGTACCAATGTACATTGAACATACATTGTTTTTGTATTTTTCTGATTTTTCAATTTTTTTTCTTTAAAAAAAAAATGCAAAACTAAAAACAAACAAACAAAAACATGTTAAACAAAGTATGGCATAAAACTAGATTGACTCAAAACAAGAAAGAGAAACACACAAGTAGTGCATAAACAAAATGAGAGGGAGAGAGAGAAAAAGTGACTAAATCACTTTGAACCTTTTTCCTTCCACACCTTGGAAGAACCATTCCGTTTGGCGAACCCTGGGTCTGGGTGAGGGGGAAGAATTGAAACCATTCAAGTTCGAAAGAAACATTAGGGCCTTAAGAAGATCTCTAAGAGGAGCAAAGAGGATGGAAACTGATTCTGGTTTCTAGATGAGATCATACTATTGCTTTGTTGAGTGGCTAACCACTTGTAGCAATTAGGTCGAGTATGTCCTGTAACTTCACAGTGATGACAGAGATGCTACTTCTTCTGTTTAGACTTTTGGTTATTACCCTTCGTAGTCCTAGGTTTTCTAATCTCTTTCTTATCCAGCTTAGGGGGTGCTCCTAAGATAGATTTTCCCTTGTCTATGTTCTCACTAGCTAAAACAGTTTTAACATCATTGTTCTCAGAATTAACATTATTAGCAGGTGAGACAAACACAGTAGTACTAGAAGAAGAATATGAGGAGAAGAGAAATCATACCCTAAACTGGTTCTATCAGAAGCAGATTTCTGAAAGCTAAGTATCTCATCAAGTTTTGCATTGGAGGTCCTCTTCAATTGAGCTCTAACTTGAAACAGCTTCGTTTCAAGCTTCTTGGTCTGTTCAGCCAAGAAATTGTTCTCAAACCACAGTACTCCAATAGTTTGATTAGTTTCATCAAACTTTGTGGAAAGCTCTTCTCGATCAAGTTCCACTTCACTCAGCTTTTTGGTGGCTAACCTATATAGTTTCTCATGCTTCTCAGAAATCTTGTACAATTTTTTATAGGTTGTATGGATGTTATATTGATCATCTATTTTCTCAAACTTAGAGTCCACCAAGTCCTCATCGTCATCTACTATTTCTGAAACCTCATCAGTAGAATCAACTGTAGCAGTGAAGGCATTCAAGATTCCCTCGTCATCATTGTCATCTGAATCATCCTCAGGCTCGGTGTCACTTAAGGTAGCAGTAAGAGCCTTGCTTTTCCCACTAGTTTTGAGATAAGTTGGACATTCTTGTTTCATGTGTCCAAAATCTTAACATCCGAAACATTTTGGTTTTGAAGGAACAGTGTACTGACCACCTTCCTTAGCATCCTTCTTTCCTCTGTCTTGGTTCTTGAACTGAGACGAACTGGACTGTTTACGATCTTTATCAAATCCCTTTGCATTGACATTCTTCATGAACTTTTTGAACTGCCTCGTGATATAGGATTTCATTTTAGAATCTTCATCATCAAAAGACTCATCAGTATCACTGCTTTTGGCCTTCAAAGCCATACTCTTGCTCTTGCTTGATTTCCCTATCCTAGTCAAACCCAATTCATAGGTTTGCAAGTTGCCAACCAACTCTATCAAAGGAATTTTGTCAATATCCTTTGATTCCTCAATAGCAATGATCTTGGTATGAAATCTCTTAGGCAGAGATCTGAGCACTTTCCTTACAACCTTGAGTTCGGGGAATGGTTTTCCCAAGATTAAAGGCAGAGTTCACTATGTCCTTCAGCTTGGCACAGAACTCATCAAATGACTCATCTTCCTCCATCTTAACCTCTTCAAAGCTCGTAGTAAGCCTTTGAAGTTTTGAATCCTTGACAACCTTAGTCCTTTCATAGGTTGTCTGGAGGATAGTCCACGCTTCCTTAGTAGTTTCGGTGGAGGATATCTTCTTGAATTCCTCATTGGTGATTGCACTGAATAAAGCATTCAATACTCTACTGTTGAAGTTTGCCTCTTTGATCTTAGCATCATCCCAATCAGCCGACGCTTCCTTTGGCTTGGTCCAGTCTATCTTCACAGCTTGCCATACTTTCTCATGTAAAGACTACAAGAAAACTCTTATGCGTACTTTGCAGTATGCATAGTTAGTGCCATCAAATAAAGGAGAGATAATTAAAGATTGTTCTCTATCCATGACAAACAAGGGTCAATGGATCACATAACAAAGATTAACCCTAATCAGAGTGTGCCCACTTTAATACCACTTGATAGGCCAATAATGTATTAACCCCTTTGGTAAATTAATTAATTAATTAGCCAAGTTAATTAATTAGATTCAATTTCATGCAATAAGCATGGTAGCACAAACAAATCACCAACTATGTTAAATGCAGCGGAAAATAAATTTGACACAGGTGATTTGTTTACAAATGGGGAAAACCACCGAGGCAAAACCCCACCGGGTGAATTTAAGGTTACCATTCCTGAGAATCTACTATTATCAAAATAAGCGGTTACAAAGAAAAAGAATCCCAGTACCTAATACCAACCTACAGTTGAACCCTTATCCTAATACCCAATTGGACTTGTAATGTAGTGAGAATCTTTCCTTTTAATGCACAACTCCAAGTACATGACTAACCAATCGATGCACGGATCCCAGTAGGTGACTAACACACCAACTTGAGAAAGATGTTGGCTGTAAAGTTCTTCATTTCATCCACACGATGAAGATCAAGAAGCTTCTTGGTTACAAAACCCTTGGCGTAAAGACACAGTAGCTTCTACAAAGAAAACTTAATTAGGGCAAATTTTCTCTGGTCACAATTTGAGTGAATAATCACTTTGCATCAAGTTGCATCACCTTTGACGGCCCTTTAAAATAATCCTTATATATGTCTAGGGTTGTGAGAAAAGAAACCCTACACAAATAGCTTGGATATGCGTGAAAAACAGATCTAGAAATTTGAATTTCGTAATTCTCAATAGATACAGCCTCTGTCGAGAGTTGTTGAGAATCACATATTAAATCTCGATAGATACATCTGTCTAGCTTTAATGAACATCACTTCTTCACTTGATTCTTGGATAGATTTGCATGGCTTCAATACTAGACTTAAACTCTTATTCCTTGAAGTATTAAACACATCCTAGATCTATCAAATTACAAGTAAAGTGCGTTTGCAACACACATTGAAAAGAATTTTTAGTGTTCATCTTTTTGTGTTGGTTTTTTTTTTTGGTTACATTTGATAGTTATAATGGGGAAAGGATATTCGAACTCTAGGCATTTTCATTGGAAATATAAAAAAATGTCGTTAGATTACAAGGTTCTCGGGAGAGTTTTTAGTGTTAATTTTGTTACATCATACATTTACTACTAAGTACTATCAATGCAAAAACTCTTAAAATTTGAATTCTCATATATAAGCTGCCAACGTTTGTAAGTTGTAACTACCATTATTAGAGCACTAGCATTGGGGGTATAAAACATTCCAGTTACTATTTTAGCAACTAGCAAGCCATAAATCCTTCACATCTGGGGGTGGGTATTCATTTTTTTTTTTTTTTTTTACAACCTGTGAATAGTTGGTTCTCAAATATAGAACCAACTGTAGTTTGGGATGCAAAACAAAAAATATTATTTTAATGCAAAATCTCCCCTCTCTTTCTCTCTCTCTTCAATCACAATTCTCTCTCTTTTTCTCTCCCTCTCTCCTCTTTCCCTAACTCTTCATTTCTTCTCTCTATCTCCTCTCTTCTTGTTTTTTGTTTTTGCTTATTGTAGTTGCTATGTTTGAGTGGTTGTGGGTTGGTGTTTGAGTGGCTGTGGGTTGGTGTTTTAGTGGTTGCTAGGTTCAGATTGGTGGTGGGTTTCAGTGGTGGTCGTTTGGGTGTTGGCTGGGTTTTAGTTCTAGTATATATTGAAGTAGGTTGTAGACAATTGAGGGTATATTAGAGAATTGGTCAAAGTTAAAACCTGTAATTATGGAAGAATGGGTTGAGAATAGAGTAGAATGGATATATACTCACTGAGGACTTTCGGATGGAAGGTATTCTCATCTCTAGTAATAACCTCACAAGTAAGAGATTTTCATATCCAGTTTCCACTATGGGTTTACAGGCTGCACCTGCCATAGTATAAGACATGATTCAATTTTGACATCACAATTATTGGATTTCATCTTTTCCATTTCAAAAAAAGAAAGAATTAAAAATAAAAAAAAAAGAGGTTTCCATAATTACAAACACAAATTGATGTGTATGTCTTATTTTTCAAAGTATGGCCAATTGACAAGGACGAAACCAGGATTTTAAGCTACCAAAAAAAAAAAACAAAAACAAAAATAGAAAAAAAAAATAATGTTTTTTTTAATACTAGGTTGGCTAGGATTTTTTTTTTTTTTTTTTAATTTGTTGAAGTTAGAGCATTCATGGCAGTATTGTTACAAATTTTAGCTTTTAACACCTCAAAAAGCTATTTTATTTATTTTACCACATCACTTTACAATATACCCAATATCAAATGTTCTATTTTTTTTTTTATCACTTCATTTAAAATAATATAAACAACTCATTAAATTAATAAAGGAAGAGAGAGAATTTGAGTTTTTTAATTGAAGGAAGAAATATAATCTTAATGAAATATTGTATTTTATTTTTAACAACTTGCTTTAGTCAATTGGTATTTATACCAGTTTACAGTAGTTGTAAAAAATTTAGTTTTAGCTTCTTCAATAACACATAATTTTTTGGTTCTTTGGTGATAAAATAGTTTTTTTTTTTTTTTTGGTCAAGATACAATCACCATTGTGAATGTTTTTACTTTTTTTGTTAAGTTTTTGGGTTGGATAGTTGCCATTTGGGTGAGGCTAGCTAGGCTTATTGAGGAAAATTGGGGGCCTGAGGTTTTAGAAGGGGCCACAACTAAAAAAAATTAAATATATAGTAACTAAAGAATAATAATTTGATGATAATGTGAATCATTGATAAAAAGCTTCTTAAAATTGATGATAAAAACTTCCACAACATAGTTAACTGTCATAACATGAATCGGTGTGGGTTGGGTTGTTTGGCTAGGTTGTTTTGGAGGTGCTTAGCTTTAGTTTCGGTGGCTGGTGGTTGGGGCTTGCATTTGAACCGGTGGTGGTGGTGCTAGATAGAGGTAGGGGACGAAGTGGTAGAGAGAGAGAGAGAGAGAGATTTATAATATATTATTTTGTATTTATATTATTTTATTATGTTGACTTATATTATTTTATTGTGTTGTATAAAAAAATAAAAACTGGGATGTAAAGTGTATTATAAATTGGGATGGTATAATACATAAAATAGGTTTTTTTTTTTTTTTTTGGTTGTTGATAAACTTCAATGTCATTAAACTAAACGAGGGAAATACAAGGGGGGAAGTCTGCCTTATAAGCATCAGCTAAAACTAGTGGCAGACTATCCTTATTAAAATATAAAGACGTGTTGGAGTTCAGAGCAATCTTTACAGCTACGTGGGCAGCAAGATTGCCTGCTCTTCGAACCTAAACAAAAGAGCATGAAAGGAAAAACACACTATAATTGAGGACATTACTAACAATGTTGGCGATAGCCTAGCTAGGCTGAAAGTTAACCATAGAAAGAGAGTGAATGCACTCTTTTGAGTCTCCTTCGAAAATTACATGGGTCCAACCTTCATCAAAGGCAAGTTGGACAACTTAGAGTAAGACAGCTGATAGGCCAAGAATGTATTGACCCCTTTGGTAACTTAATCAATTAATTAGTCAAATGAAATTAATTAGATTCAATTACATGTAATAAGCGTGGTAATACAAACAAATCACCAAATAACTAAATGCAGTAGAAATTAAATTTGAAATGGGTGATTTGTTTACGAATGGGGAAATCCACTGAGGCAAAACCCCACTGAGTGAATTTAAGGTCACCGCTCTCGAGAATCCATTATTATCAAAACAAGCGGTTACAAGTAAAAGTAATCACAGTTCCTAATACTAACCTATAGTTGAACCCTTACCCCAATACACAATTGGACTTGCAATGTAGTGAAAATATCTCATTTCAATGCATAGCTCTAAGTACGTGATTAACCAATCGATGCACGGATCCCAGTACGTGACTAACACACCAACTTGAGAAAGATGTTGGTTGCAAAGTTCTTTAGTTCATCCACACAATGAAGATTAAGAAGCTCCTTGGTTACAAACCCTTGGTGCAAAGATGTAGTAGCTTCTACAAAGAAGATGAACTAAAGCAAATTGTCTCCGATTACAATTTCAGTGAACAATCACTTTGCATCACCTTTGACGGCCCTTAAAATAATCCTTATATATGTCTAAGGTTGTGAGAAAATAAACCCTACACAAATAACTTGGATATGTGTGAAAAACAGATCTGGAAATCTGAATTTCATAATTCTCAATAGATACAGCTTCTGTCGAGAGCTGTCGAGAATTAAACATTAAACCTCGATAGATACATTTGTCAAGCTATCTATCTAGTTTTAATGAACAATACTTCTTCACTTGTTTCTTGGATAGATTTGTATGGCTTCAATACTAGACTTGAACTCTTGTTCCTTGAAGTATTAAATACATCTTAGATCTACCCAATTACAAGTAAACTGCATTTTGTCAAAGGATTAGCCAATTCTACATGACACATGTTCTAACAAGTTCCACATATGTCTTAACAATCTCCCCCTTTGGCAATTTGTGACAAAATCACAACAAACAAATAAAGTATGAGAGAAGTCATAAATCACTCAACTTATAATCACTTGTTAAATACAATAAAATCTAATTCTAACACAAACTCTTGAAAAACTTTGCAAGAAGAGAGTTCATGGCATGATAGATTTTGACAACTTGTCTTTCTGAAACACTTTAAACAAAAACTCATCAAGGCATTTTAGTGTGAAACAGAAATAAAAGATTGCATACATAAGAAACATGTGTATAAAAAGAGAAAAGAAACAACATATGAAGAGATAGGTGAAACGATAACAACATCATCAAATATATAAGATAAAGAAGTACAATGTTTGCTATCACTAAATAGTCACAAGACCAGTATACAAAAGATAATGTATCTAAAAAGAAAGAAAAGAAAAGATACATAAATCCTCACTACATCCCTAAAAAAAATAAACACTCCCCCTATCAAAAAGTCCTATGCTAACTCTCCCCCTAAGTACATGACTACTCTCAACCTAAAACTACTTCCCCTTTTTGTCACGAATGACAAAGGGCGAGTCATGGACAAGCGATCATCTCCTCATCACCGGAACAATCATCATTGTCCTCGTCCTCTAAAGCTTGTGGAGATGGAGGGGGAGATGGAGACGCGGTGAAGCCACCCATACGAGCCTGTCATCATGCAATACGACTAACACAGGTGTTCACTTGATACAACTCAGTAGTGAGTGTATCAAGGCGAGCATCCATGCGGTCAAGCTACGCCATGATGGCCTCTAGCGTCACACCACCCTCAGAAGAAGAAGAAGGAGCGGAGGTGGATAGAGCGGAATGGGTTGGAAGAGTCGCTGTCTTGGTCGAAGCTAGGCCTCTCTCTGTCGAATAGATGCGGCTGATGGCACCCATGATGGTGAAGTGAGAAGACTCGAGATAAGGAGCAGAAAAATTTCAGATGATCCTCGTGATAGCAGAAGGAAAGATTAGCTTATCACGGTTCGCCGTATCTTTATATACATCTATAAGGGAGAGAATGAAATGAGAAGGAAAGTTTATAGTAAGGTCCTTAATGAGGGAAAGCAAAAGGTGAGTACGAGGCTCTGTAATGGAGTTATAGTGAAACAAGAGATGGAGAACAAATGTCATCACCATATTAAGGAACCTCGGATCTTTTGTAAAGCCTGAGCATGAGGTGTTTTGACGATCACCCCATGAAGAAGGTGCCTCACAAAAGAGAGATAGAAGTTCGTCTTTGGACACAGTCCTCAGACGTGGACACGAAGGGTAATTAGGATGCGATACCTTCGGAATGTGTAGTATCTCAGAAACGATGTCCGAAGTGACTACGATACGTGTACCTTGAATGCGCGTAGCAAACTGAGGTATAGAGGTATCGAAACCATGCATGTTGGAGTAGAACTCTTAAATGATCACGGTGGGACAACTTACGGGTATCTTATATAGAGATTCCCATCCCCGACTGTGAATGATAATGGGTAGAGTAGTATTGAAAAAATCCAATAGGATCACGCGGCGCTCCAAATGAACACCATGTCTGGAGAAGTTCTCTGAGAAGTCTTTTTGGGCCTTCTCATCACGGAACCGAATGAGAAGAAGAGTAGGATTAGAAGAAGATGCCCCAGAACGAAGAGGGTTCCAAGACGGAGTGGTTTTGCGCTTGGGTGCCATGTGTAGACTATTTGAGAGAGAGAGAGAGAGAGAGAGAGAGAAACAGAAAAGCACTATCACAAATAGTACCAAAATATGGAAATGAAAAGGTACGTATGCATGAACAATGCATGAGCATGTGACGTGCAAAGAAAATTGCATCATGGGTTCAACCCAATCCAATCCTAACAGCACATAAGGTTCAACTTATAAACACACATCTATAATCCATGAAACATTGTGAAAATGCAAATGTAATACAATGTATGAGCATATAACATCATATAAGCAAAACTCAACCCAAAAATTTCACAAAATACTCATTAATTTTCAAAAACCCCAAAAATTTCAAGAAAACCCAAAACCTAGGTCTAAATGCGTGAAATGCATGAAGAATGAGGGATAGAGAGATCATACCAAGTGATTTAAGACTTGAATAGGCCGAAAATCACGTGGGTTTGAGGTTTAGAGAGAGAAGAAAGTGTTTGGGAGGTGAAAAGACAAGTTTCTGTCGAGAGAGATAGAGAAAAATGAAATCTAAAATCGTGTTGAATCTATTTAAAGAAAACGCGTCTCGATGGATCAAGGATCTGTCGAGATCTGTCGAGCACTAGTTCTCGACAGATAAATCTGTCGAGGTTTTGTCGATAATCTGTCAAGAAGATATTGAGACAAATTCCAGAAAGCTTTGATGGATTGAAAATGCATTAAAAACTGTCAAGAAAAGAAGTCCAAGGGGCTCGATAGATAGCTATTTGTTGAGATCTGTCGAGAAGCTGTCGAGTTTGATAAAAACAGATTTTCAAAGAGAGGAAAAACATAGAAATGAATTTAATCAAGCAAGCTACTCAACCAAAGATCCAAACAACATTTTAAGCTCTCAAAAAAACCATCTCTCAACAAGAAAATGCAAAGCATTCATGATCTAAAACACACACACACACACACTAAACAAATCTAACCAATTTTATATTTCAAAAACAAGTCAAGACAATTTAGTGAGCATACATTAACACATTTATCCCTTGTGATGACCAAATCACATTGTACCTACACATGTATCAAAAGTAGCAGAGAATTTGCGTGTTGTGTGTGAAATCATAGCAAAAGTACATAAGTGTCTTATATTATGACGATTTGAGATATGAGAAAATCAATTTCACTCACACACGATCATAACTGTTTGATGGAGACTATCACCTTTGAGGTACATCCGATAACTCCCACATCTCCTAGAAACACACTTGCAACCATATTTAAAAGCATTTTGATTTTTTTTGCTTTTGATTTTCTTTGCATATTTTTCTTTTTGAGCATATCATGCACGAGCATATAAGAAAGAGAAAAGAAATACCCAATTATGTAAGCTTAAACATCAATTTTGCTATGCCGAAGCATACAAATGTTATTTATGATTGGCGGGCTTTAGTAGTGAGATGGCTATTTATGCCTTTCTCTTAGGATTTTTTAGTCCTTCCCATCAAAAAGAGTGATATGAGTGTTAAGTACAAGAGATTACTAAACCGTACTCATCACAAACATGAGTCACAAAGCTCATTTACTTAGTTGTGCATTAAGATGCTTATCTAAGCTACAAAAGATACAAAGTTTAGAAAATTTTGTTTCAATGGCCATCCAAGGTAGACAAGTACTAAAGTACACAAAACACACACTGTTTTTGTATTTTTTTTATTTTAATTTTTTTTAAATTTTTATGAAAAACAAAATAAAGTAAAACTGAAAACAAATAAACAAAAACATGTTAAACAAAACGTAGTATAAAACTAGACTGACTTAAAAACAAGAAAGAAAAATACACAGGTAATGCATAAACAAAAAAGAGGGAGAGAGAGAAAAAGTGACTAAATCACTTAGAGCCTTTTTCCTTCCACACATTGGAAAATCCTTTCCATTTGGCAAACCTTTGATCTGATAGTGAGGGGGAAGAATTGAAACCGTTCAAGTTCGAAAGGAACATGAGGGCCTTAAGAAGATCTCTAAGAGGAGCAAAAGAGGATGGAAACTGATTCTGGTTTCCAGATGAGATTATACTGTTACTTGTTGAGTGGCTAACCACTTGTAGCAATTAGGTCGAGTATGTCCTGAAACTCCACATTGATGACAGAGATGTAGCTAGAAGCAATATTAGGAGAAGAGAAATCATACCCCAAGTTGGTTCTATCTAAAGCAGATTTTTGAAAGCTAAGCCTTTCATCAAGCTTTGCATTGGAAGTCCTCTCCAATTGAGCTTTAACTTGAAACAGCTCGGCTTCAAGCTTCTTGGTCTTTTTAGCCAAGAAATTGTTCTCAAACCGTAGTGCTCCAATAGTCTGATTAGCTTTGTCAAACTTTGTGGAGAGCTCTTCTCGATTAAGTTCCACATCATTCAGCTCTTTAGTGGCCAGCCTATATAGTTTCTCACGCTTCTTAGAAACCTTGTACAATTTTTCATAGGCTGTATGGATATCATCTTGATCGTCCATTTTCTCAAACTTAGAGTCCACCAAGTCCTCTTTATCATCTATTGTTTCTAAACCAGATGGCTCGAGCAACCGAGCAAAGGATGAATAGATGGCAAGTTGATTCAGGAGCATTCCCACATAGCACGCAAGTTGGATTATCAATATGCATTCTTTTGCTCAAATTATCTTTCGCAAGGAGAGCATTAGAGGCTATCCTCCATAGAAGCATTTTGACTCTTTGATGCATCAATTTTCCATAGCTTTTTCCAAAGCGCTTCACTTAGATTGTTAGAAGTAACTTGCTGACTAGAGATCCGGTAGGCAAATTTTATAGAGAACTCACCTTTAGAGTCAGGCACCCAGATGTGTTTATCTTCACTTGGTCTGGTGGGGATGGGGAGTGATGAGATGGTTTGTGCAGAGGGTGGATCGAAAATGCGCTGGATCAAATCTTCCTTATATTGATGAATTTCTGTGTCAAAAAGCATAGATACCATCAAGGGGGTTTCAGCAAAACTAGCTTAAGACAGCTTCAGAGTGAAATCTTGGATCCAGGGAACCCATGGATCAAGCCATACATTAATTGAAGCTCCATCTCCAATAAGGTTGCATGCACCTTTAATGATAATTTTTTAACTACTTCTATTACTTTCCAAACTGGGAAAGCAGATTTTGGAGGGTCCTTCCGCAACAAATCATGTCTAACTTTATACTTTGCTCTTAGGATTGACATACAGAGGTTGTCTCTCTTGGATGCTATCATCCAAGCGAGCTTGGCTAAGAGGGCACTGTTCAATTCCTTAGCTTTTTTAAACCCAAGTCCACCCTTGCATCTAGGTTGGCATAGCTTGTCCCAAGCTATGAGAGCCGTGTATCTACCTTCTGTTTGCTTCGGTTTCCACCAAAACGTATGGGAGAGAGCATCTAAGCTTTCACAAACGTTGGAAGGTATGTTGAAAGAGGACATGGCATAATTTGGGATGGCTTGAGCTACTGAATTGATCAGGGTACTTCTACCTGCCCACGAGAGGCTTTTACTTCTCCAACCCATAAGCTTGGATTTAACCTTATCTATAAGATATTTGAAATCCTTAGAGTAAGCTTTAGAGAGGAAGAGTGGGGATCCCAAGTAGATGGCATATTTCTTTAAGTTCTTCATCTGGAGGATATGCTTAACAGTTCTACGATTATGCTAGTTATTGAGTTTTGAGAAAAAAACTCCAAACTTTAAAGCATTGAGCTTTTGACTTAACCACATGCAATATTTATCAATGCAGTTCATGATGGCAGAGGCATTTTTCCTTGTGGCTTTAGAGAAGAGAATGATGTTGTTTGCATACATCACATGCGTGATGGCCGGTGCTCCAATACTAGCTCTAACACCATCTATGTTTCTATTGGCAAACTCTTTCTCAATTAGTCTCGAGAGTAGGGGTGTCAATTCGGGTTAGTGTGTTGGATTCGTGTCGCGCTGAGGTAGGGATATTCGACTAAATGGCTCAACCCGAACCTAACCCATTTAATAATCGTGTCATGATCCTTCAACCCTAACCCGACCTATTAATAAGGCGGGCTGACCTGACCTAACCCACTTGACATGCTTAATAAACGAGTCGTGTTAGGTTGACACAAATGTAACACAATCCATTTTAACCTGCATAATATTAAATATAACATCCATTAAGAAATATATATATATATATATTTTACATCCTAAAAGTAATGCATACACTTCAAGTCTTCAACCCACATTCAAAATAATACAGTTTAACAAAAATATAACATCTATCTAGAAATAAGTTCTTTATACCCCAAAGGAAGTGCATACACTTCAACCCAAATTCAAAATAACATAGTTCAACAAAAATATAATATCCTTAGGGTTTGTAAAGTTTCAATTTCTAATTATATCTCTTGTAAGTTTTTGTAATTACTCACTTTTCTTTATAAATTTAAAATATAGGTTGGATATAAAAGGTATTTGACAAATCTAAAATAAAATAAATATTTATTTGTTATACGAGTTAAATGAGTTGTGTTTTAAATGAGTCATTTCGGGTTGACACAAATAAATTGGCGTGTCAAATGTGTTTATTGCGGGTTATGCGGGTTGACCCACTTATGCCACGTTTCTTATCGTGTTGCATTCAAGTTGACCCGTTTATGACCCAAACCTGTTAAGGCCCAACCCTAACCTGTAAAAACCTGTGTCGAGTTTGTATCATGTTTGCAGGTTAGGTCGAACATTGACACCCCTACTTAAGAGGACTTCCTGGCCAATTATAAATAAATGGAAAGATAACGCGTCTCCTTGTCTTAGACCTCTGCTCAACTTGAATTGGTTGGACTTGGGTTCAATAGTATTTTTGTTGGGTGGATTTTAGCTTGTGTATCTTCTTTGTCTAGATAAAATAGTTTTTTAGGCTGCAAAATAGCAACTTTTATATCACCAGGGATGCTAGTCCTCTTACACATTACATATGCCACCAAGTATGTGCACGCCACCTAACAACTGGATTATAAATACCATGCCGCATTGCCAACGAACAAATGCATTGATTGACATTGTGAACAATATGCTGATTGGAATTATTGTCGTGAATAGGAAACATGTATGGAAAAGTTTTTTTTTTTTTTTTTTTTCAAATTTAGTTTGGAGAAAATTTTTTCAAACTTATTCTATATCTTTTTATTGGATTTGAATTTTGAAAATCTAATATTTGAATTGCATGTTTTTATTATATTCTCCACACTTGTAAAATTTCAAGAAGATAAAAGATCAAAAGCTATGTCATCAATTAAATATTTAAAATTTAAATTTTTGTGATATAAAATGTAGGGACTCAATTTGTAATGGACCCTTAGCAATAAAAATTTGTAGAGTGTGGGTAAAAGGGCTTGACATCATCGAAGTGAACAACGGTTGATATGAAGTGTAAAATGATAGATGACATGAAATTTATAAGAATCTTATCAAAGAAATTTAGCTAAGTGTTTTTGTAGAGAATGATCATCACTTTGGTTAAGTGTTTGCAAGGACCTTAGTTGTGATTTTGGCTAAGGGTTTGCGAAGCATATTTGTCTTAATCATGTCTCTCTGCCCTTTAGGACTTATCCCCCCCCCCCTTTTATGCTGGGAGTCTTATTGGTTATATAGTCTCATTTTAGTTAATCTTAACCATCCATTTGTCAATTATCTGAGCTCTATGTACAGGGGTTTGTCCCATCATCTGTATTTGCAGGCTTTATGTTAGTTCCTAGCTGCCTTTGCAGACTTTCTAATAGTTGAAGTGACTGAAGCATTAGGGTTTGCAGGTCACCTCACCATTAAGGCGGCCAAAATGTTGGTAGCATTCATTTAATGGATGAAGGATATTTTCCCTTCATCAAAGTTGGTTTGCCGAGGATGTGGGCATCCTCGGCGAGGCCCTTGAATGACTTGGGCTCTTTCCTATTATCCTTGGCCTTTATATTATCCTCGGCGTGGGCCTTAGGCCGAGTATAGAGTGGGCCAGAGTGGTTAATATGGTGGGGCCCCACATAAAATTATGCATAAAAAATAAGTTTATTGATCGAATAGTAAATAACATCCATTTGAACGAAATTTGACATACATATTAAGAACATAAAGAGTATGCAATACAAGGGTTAGATTTTCAAAATTTACATACAATAAAAAGATACAGGAGGAGTTAGACAAATTTGGAGAGAAATCTTGTCCATTATTAGATAGCTTGCTTTAGGTAAAACTTTATTACCTAAATTACAAGAAATTTTATATTTTAATAGAGTAAAGTTTACACACTACATGTAATATTTGCACCAAATGACTCAGTATATGTATGTATTACATGTTGTAAAATGAATGGATTTATGCCATTTGATTCATCATTAATTATTAAAATAGTTAATTCATTTAGATAAAACACTATTGAAGCTTTAAGTAGCTTACTAATTATTATAGTTTTGATTTATGTTTGTATAATTTTTTAATTAAATCGTGTAATACTTCTAACGTATTTAAAATTATTTTAAGTCCATCTAAAAATACTTCAAGCTCATTTTATGGAAACCCTATTTGAAACCACTTCATTTGAAACTAATCCAAATGTTCTTACATAATTATTAGTTAAAATATAAAATTCAGTGAAAAATTCTACCATGTTTTAAAAAATTGTTTGTTTCTACTTTATAGCTTATTTGAAAAATATAAACATGGCAAAATTTTATTGCATTGTTCTCTTATTGGAGACATGTTTAACTAACATGAATTAAAGATGCTCTGGACCCCATTGCGTTTACCTTTTGTTCATAAGATAAAAAGCAAATAAATAAAAAAGTTAGATTGTTAGGTGAGGTCTTTTCATTCATTATTGAGAGAGAGATGTAAATCATGCACTTCATTGAAGGATGATTAGCATTTCTAATAATCTAGGACAACCCAAAATCCACTCTATTTTAGCGAGTAAACTCTTAAAATATATGTGAAACAGTATCTCTAAAAATATAGAAATTTTTTTTTCTTTGCTCATGAACAGTGACTCTTTGTCTGAAGAGCCAGCATTCATTAGCTATAAAAAGGTGTTTTTTTTTTTTTTTTGGTCTTAAAAGGATGAATAAGTGTAGAAACAATAAAAGTGTATTTGAAAGAATGAGAACAAAATTTTTTAAGAAATAATATTTGAATGTGATAGAGAAAGAATAGATAGTTTATTGGAAAGTTTATTTAAAAAAGTAGCTAAGTGAATGAAAAAGTAACCATGTGAATGCAAAAATAACTTTTTCTTATGGCCATAATAAAATCTCACAAGTCACAACAATGAACAAAATGAGTTATTAGTCTATCATGAGTACAAATTCTCTATATCACTTTTTGTGTACCACTCTGTATTCCACCAATCATAACTTTTCATGTATTGATTTTATTTTCCTTATAAAATAATTAAAGTTTAAAATGGAGTGAAATCATGCACATAGCAAGTTGTGATTGGTGGAATATAAATTGGTATACAGAAAGTGGTATAAATGATTTGTATTTGTATTTGTCTATTGAACCTCTCTCAACAAAAAAGAAAAAAAAAGTATTTGTTTATTGGACAAAACTTATGTACAATATTTAGGTGTTGTTCCTTAGGTTTCCCTTTTAAGATTGAGTGCAAATTCTCTGTATCATGAGTACAAGTTCTCTATATCACTTTTTGTGTACCAGTCTATATTCCACCAATCATAACTTGTCATGTATTGAGTTTATTTTCCTCATAAAATAATTAAAGTTTAAAACGGAGTGAAATCATGTACATAGCAAATTGAGATTGGTGGAACATAAATTGTAATACAAAAAGTGGTATAAATGATTTGTATTTGTATTTGTCTATCGAACCTCTCTCCCAAAAAAGAAAAAGAAAAAAGTATTTATCTATTGGATAAAACTTAGGTACAGTACTTAAATGTTGTTCCTTAATTTCCCCTTTTAAGATTGAGCCATGTGACTGTACGCAACTAATTAAAATACGCTTTCATCCCATGAGAAAAAAACCACATGACTGAATCTTAAAAAAGGAATCTAAGGAACAACACCTAACTACTGAACCTAAATTTTGTCATTGCCTATTAGAGGTTGAAAAAAAAGAAGTTATATTAGAACCCACAACTAAAAATGAGGGTGTAAAGAAAAAAATAAAAAAGTGTCGAGAAAATGTTGCGAAATTTTGTTGTACCAAGACTTACTCTTCCCAAATTGGCAATGACGTTAGACCAATCACACTAGTCCTTGCAAGAGACAAAAAATTGTTAATTTTACACATTTTTCTTCAAAAACACCCCACACCAGTCCTTCTAAATCACTATAGATTTTTATTTTTGCTATAGTAACCCTGTAAATATACACGGTTACTGTAGCTTTGCATCTTAATATTTTATTAATTTCATAATTTTGCTCCTTTTTTCTCTCTCTTCTCTATCTGCAAAACCAACTCAAACTTCTGCTTTCCCTCATCATCTTCTTCTTCCTTTGATATACACAAACACACCCACACAAACAAACCAAGACAAACACACACAAACACACCCACACGGATAAACCAACAGAGAGAGAGAGAGAGAGAGAGAGAGAGAGAGAGAGAGAGAGCATTGTTGTGAACTTGATACACTTGTGGATCGGTGTTGGCGGTAGAGATCGGTGCTTGTGGGTCGAGGGGAATGGTTTTTGCTGCTTGTGGACTAGTGCTTGTGGTGGAGGGGTAATCTGAGAGAGAGAGAGAGAGAGAGAGAGTGTGTGTGTGTGTGTGTGTGTGTGTGTGTGTGCGCGCGCGCGCGTGCGGGTGGGGTGGGGTGGGGGGGGGGGGGAAGGCTCTGGATCGTTTGATTTGAGAGATGAGAGGATAAAATAAAAATAAAAAGATAGAAATATAAGGATAAAAGAAAAAAGATAAAATAATAATAAAAAATTAAAAAAATATTATTATTTAAATAGAATAGATTGTAAAATAGATTGACTAATGTAAGTGTTTTTATATTAAAATAGTTGTGTAAAATATAAAAAATAAGTTCTTATGTTAAAATGGACAAAAAATTTTAAACAGACTAATGCAAATGCTCTTAGGCTTAATTTGGGCAGGTTTTTCCAATTTTTTGCAAAGTAGACATTAGGCTTAATTTGGGCAAGTTTTTCCAATTTTGTCTCTGTTTGATGATGAATTTTTCTTCCTTCTTAGAGCATCTCCAATGGACTAGCCAAAGTCATTTTTTTGGAAAGATAACCCAAAATATCAGCTCCAATAGCCTCTCTAATAGGTAAACTTTTCCAAATTTATTTTAGAATTGCTACAATAGTTCTCTTGAAGAAGAGGGCATTGTTGCAACTCCAAACCATTTTTCTCACTTAAAATAATCCTCACTTGAATAAATCTGAAAAAAAATTTCGCACGGTTAATTATAATTTCAACATTTATCACATAGAGGTAGCCCAAGAAGTAGAAAATGAAAAGCAAAAGTGAAGATAAAGAGGAGAAGTAGCGATACAGGTAAATGAAGAGGTAGAAAATGAAAAGCAAAAATAAAGATAAAGAAGAGAAATGGGGATACGTGTGTGTGGAGGAGAAAAAAGAAAAGAAAAAGAACAAATGTATGGATGGAAAAAATGAATAGAGAAGAAAAAAAAAATAGAGAAATATTACTGCTATATTTTCACAATAAATCTTAAGTAACAGATTGTTATTGACTATTACTGTTGAGAAAAAAAAAAATTCGTGATGGGTTCAAATTAAAACCAGTACTACATAGAATTTGTTGTGAAATTATTTTGAAAATGTTATGAATAGAACACTTCTCATTAAAAAAATATCTCCAAAAAATTTAATTATTAAAGAAATAATGAAAAAATAATATTTAAATAGAATAGAGAAAATATAGAGAGTCAGTCGAAAAATGCACTTAAAAAAGATTCATAACACTTCTCATTCAAAATATTAATTACTTTTTTTTTTTTCTTATAAAAATTTTCTTTAAATAGATTATTAATCAATGTCCTAAAAATACTCATTAATATTTTTCTTTAAAAAAATAAATAAATAAAAAATAAATATAACATTCACTGTCTAAATAGCATAAAAATTTAAAGTGATTGTTGAAGATGATCGTAGCCAGTATTTTATTAGTCATTCAGTAGGTCCACATTTTCTTTTCAGCAATTATGGGAGTGACCTTATAGCTGTTTGTCCTGATCCTAACACTCAAGTCAGCATTACCACCCGTGAACAACTTTATTCATTTATGTCAATAAAATACTTTCTAAACATGGGTCCACCCACTTGTGAGACAGAAGTAATATACACCGAAAACATCATAGATTAGAATCACTAAGAACTAAGAAAGACAAAAATAAAGAATAAAAAATGAAAGTTTGATGACAATTATGTGGCCGCTATAAGGGCCACTGTCAATCTCTGTGCATTGCTGGTTTGACGTTTGTACTTTGTAGGCTGATACTGTCGAACTCTTCATCAAGGCCACTGATCGGAGCTCCAACAATAGTGCTACGAGGTCGTTTCGTCAAAAACACTTGCTGTTGGCTGTTGCGTTTATATTTTTTTTTACCTAGTTATAAGATCAAACACCTTTTCTTCCAAATGTTGTGTGCGCCTTTGATTTTATATTTGCAGTGGCTGCTGGGTTTCAACTTTCAAGGCATAAATGATCTGCTGCTCTTTTTCTTATTGATTCGCATTATTTTTGTGTTTGAAGTGTTAAAAATAACTTTTTAGTAGTTTTCGCTAGGGAGCCTTTGTAATTGATCACATTTGTCAGCCTAAGAATTGTGGATTCAAGCAGTGACAGTGGGTCGAGAGTTGTGATTTGTGAACACATAGTTAAGCTCCCTTTTTCTTCCATAATTTTTTTCCCTCTGTTATATAGGTGGTTGTCAAGTCATGATAGGAATCAATGTTATGAATTTTGTTCCGTATGTTTCGCATTAGATTAAATTTCGGCCAATTTTGGGATTTTCGACCATTCTGGTTAATTCCAAGTAATTTCAACTGAAATTCAAAATTTTCCTCGTATGAAATGCAAAGTTCTCTGAGTGAGAGTGAAATTTTGGAATAGAGAGAGGAGGTGAAAGAGAAAAAATGAAAATTTTTTTGTTGACAAAATGAAACTATGAACTAGATCTGGCATTCTTTTGTTGTCGACAATTCCACCATTGCTAAAATCTTACTGTTTACTTTTGGTTGGAGTAGATCTGATTTGTTTTGGAAGAAGACAGAAGAGGTAGTAGAGGCTAGAGGAGAACAAAGAAATTGGGAAACGGAGAGGGAGAGTTATAGTGAAGGAAACTAGGGGCTGGTTTTTTCTTTTTTTATTTTCTTTTAAAATCAAATATACCTCTTAAGTCTATCTCATAGGTGAGTTTCGGTTAGCTCAACAGGTAGATTCTTTGATAGTTGAATAAGAAATTTAGGATTCAATTTCTGCCTACACAAAAAACTGATTAATGTTTTGGTCTAATAATAAAGAGCTATCATCAGAAGCAGACACCATAAGTTAAAACTCTTTAAAAAAAAAAAAAACTCTCTAAAAAATATCATCAAAAACCCTTGCTTGGTACCACATTAACATCCTTTTTGTTTCCTTTTTTCTCTCCCAAAAAAAAAAAAAAAAAAAAAAGTCTGTCTCATCATGGTTGGATTGAAGGTTTTGAAATCCGAACCTTTCATCGAACCGTCAAAGGAAGAAGTTTAAGGTTTTTGAGGTCGGACTTTGAGATCAAACCGTAATGACGTCATAGTTAATTTAATAATTATTTAAAATATAAATAAATATATTAAATTAGTACAAATAGAAAATTTGACTAAAATAAATCAAATAAATATAAAAGCCATCTTTCAAATTTATTTTTCATATCACAACATTCATTATAGTGTTTCAAAAATCAATGTAATATTATCAATTGCAAAGGCAGCATTACTTGTTCTTCAGGGGATTCAAATGAACCCCTTGACTTGATAAATAAATAAATAAATATATTTATAATTTATTATTAGTTTAATTTACCTTTAAAAATAATGTTGCACACCCTAACTTAGATATTGCACACTCTGACATAGATCACTCTAAACCCAACAACAATACAAATTAGCCTATCCCAAAACCAACCAATAATATAGATTACAAATCTCTCTCTAATGAATCTCTTTTTTCTATCTGACTATTCACTATTTCAAACTCTAAGAGTAAAGAGTGAGTGTTTGTAAGTTCTCTTTTTATTATAAATTTATATATTATTTGTGTGAGTGTGTGTCTGATACTGATTGTGTATATTATTTATTTATTTTTTGCTATAATGTTAATTGTGTGAATTTGTGTGTGTATAATGTGAAAATAATATTAATTTGTATAATTTAATAATTAGTAAATATAGAGGGTTTGTTACATGCGTGTTTTGTTATCATATTATAATAACATTTTGTTATAAAGTTAGTGATTTAAAAAAGAAAGAAAGAAAGTAAAGTTAGTGATTGTCTTAGCATTTGATTGGTTAAAAGATACATAGTGTATTATTTATATATGTATGAATGGATTTAGCTCTTTGAGTTAATAATTAATTTAAAGCTTGTAGGTTGAGTTTTGTCATTTAGTTTAAAATATTTTATAAAAACAATGATAAATAGATAATGAAAATTGCATAAAAAAATGTTATATAAACTTAACAAAATAAAATTGTTACACTTACCTACATCGACAATAGATAATGGCAACTCATAATGAATTATCATGTAAGGATTTTAAAATATGAAAACTTGTAGAAGGAAATTATAAAATTTCACGTTTTTTTCATGTTTTTTTTTCATTGATAACTAGATATATTTAAATTCTCTTTTTGTTAAATTTTGTTTAACTTAAGTTTCTTAATGAACCGTTTGAGAAGAAATCTTGGAGCTTCCACTGATCAATTGTTAAATAGAATAATGACAATAAAAAAGAAAATTATTTATTTACATTATACTATCAAGATAAGATTTACATTATAAACTAAATAAATGCTGATAACATTATACATTTGTATGCAAATGTATATAATATTGTACACTTTTTATACAATATTTTACATATTTTTTTAATCTACTATTAGATTGATAGTATAGAAGCAATAAATAAATTTAGGGAAATGTTAAAGAATGAAAAATGATAAAACAATTAATTTTGTTGACAACTTTTTATATTTTCCATAAAAGTGATGTCAAAACTTTTTTAATATGGTTTATTAACAATATGAAGGCACTTATTAATTATACAAATCGGTGGGTTTGTAGTATGCTACCTAAGAAAGAACTGAATCACATGTTAATAGTAGACTTTTTTTTTTTTTTGATAAGGAAACCAGTGCATCCATCCATTCAACTATGTAAAATCTGGTTTACATCCGATGAAATCTCAGTATTTATAATGGGTGGGGTTTCCTCCACCCATGTTACAAAATCATCAATACACTGTGCGTACTTAGCTAGTCCATGTGCTGCCTTGTTTCCTTCCCTTCGAGTATGGTGAATTTCGAACTAGCGTAGCATTTGCATGTGGTGCAGAGTACCAGCAATAATGTTGGCAATAGCTGGGGAAACTTCTAAGTCCCCTTGTATAGGTAAGCAAACCAATAAACTATCACTTTCAAAGACCACCTGCTGGATGCCGATGTCCTTAGCAAAAATGGCTACCGTCTCCATTGCTTTTGCTTCAATTTCTAAAGGCCCCAATGGAAGCTCCAACTTCTTACTCATGGCCATAACCACCTGGCCTTGGTTGTCTCTTGCTATCACACCAATTCCAGTCCATTTGTGTTTCGAAAAGACAACTCCGTCTGCATTCACCTTATACCATCCAATTGGAGGAGCAACCCACCTATGTTGAGCTGGTTGTGTATTCTGTGGTTGTTGTGGGGTCCCCTGAGCTGCTGTGTATTCTTGCAATAGTCTGTTTGCCATTTCATAAATTTTTGCAACTGCCATATTCCTCCCCTCACACCTCACCTCATTTCTGTTTCGCCATATACTCCATGCAATCATTAGTATCATGTCCATTAAGCTTGAGGCATTACCTTGGTTCATCACGCACTGCCACAGAATGTCCATAAAATCCCCTTGGCCTTCTACCATATTGCTCAAATTGCAACGGGACCAAACTGCCTTTGCCTTTGTGCAATGACAAAGGACATGAACAGTAGTTTCTGGGTACAAACTGCATTCTTCGCATGTCGGGTTATCAATGACCTTCCTATGGAAAAGGTTTATTTTTGTTGGCAGAATGTTTTGACAAACTCTCCACCCAAAATTTCTCACCTTGTTTGGGACTTTGGCTTTCCATAACCTTTGCCAAAACCTGTGCATGCCTGAAGGGTCTGAGCTTTCACCATCCTCGCTCCTGGCCCCATTTCTAGCCAAGTGGTATGCACTCTTTACGCTGAATTTCCCATTACCATTTATTGTCCATACCAGTTTGTCAGCTGGTAGTGTTGTGCTTAAGGGGATGCTTAAAATGGAGTCAGCTACGTGTTCCAGGAAGACTTCTCGAATCATGTTAGTTTTCCATGCTCCACTTTCTACATCAATGAGTGCACTGACCTTTGCCTCCATGGGTAGGATTCTTTGAGGTGAGAACATACGAAAAGTGGACGGGTTGTTAGTCCACTTATCTTTCCAAATGTTGATACGCTGCCCATTGCCCACCTGCCATTTAACTCCATCTCTAATTACAGCTTGGGCTGTCTTAATACTCCTCCAAGCAAAAGAAGGGTGATGGCCTTTCTTGGCATGCAAAAAATCTTCATATGAGAAATACTTGTTTTTAAAAACTCTATAAAAGAGAGAGCTTCTGTCTTGTTGCAGCCTCCACCCCTGTTTAGCCAAGAGAGCAATATTAAAAGCACTTAGGTCTCTAAATCCCAAACCACCTTTACTCTTTGGGTCACAAAGCCTATCCTACCTTATCCATGCCATTTTCCGTTCATTACCCTTTTGTCCCCACCAGAAATTACGGACCATGCTTGTCATATCATCACAAAGGCTCTTTGGCAGCAAGAAACAGCTCATGGTGTGTGCCGGTACAGCCTGTGCCATCGCTTTTATAAGTATCTTCTTACCTGCCCAAGATAAGAGCTTCTCCTTCCACCTCGATAGTTTGTTTACCAATCTTTCCTTCAGCTATTGGAATGTGTTCCGCTTCGATCTCCCCACTAATGATGGTAACCCAAGGTATTTTTCATGTTGCTTAATAATTTCAGCACCAAACATTTGCATTATGCCCTCTTGAGTATCTATAGGAGTGTTTCGACTGAAGAACAACGAAGTCTTCTCCTTATTGAGTTGTTGGCCTGTAGAAGATTCATACACTTGTAGGAGTCACATAAGTTCACCACACTCTTCAAGTGTTGCCTGACAAAACAGCAGGCTATCATCGGCAAAGAACAGGTGTGATATTTGTGGTCCCCATCGACAGATAGATATGCCATTAATTTTTTCCTCCATGGCTGCCTTCTAGATTAGCAATGATAGTCCCTCTGCACACAACAAAAACAGATAAGGAGAAAGGGGGTCACCTTGGCGTAAGCCTCTAGTTAGGGTTATATGCCCATGAGGGACCCCACTAATCCGAATAGAATAGGTTACAGAAGTGAGACAATGCATGACAGTATTAATCCACTTAGAATGAAACCCCATTCTTAACATAATCTGCTCTGGTGCCCCCCATTCTACCCGGTCATATGCTTTACTCATATCTAATTTCAGTACCATCTCTCCCACTTTGCCCCCTCGCTTCTGGCTGATATGATTCATGACCTCAAAAGCCACAAGAATATTATCAGTGATAAGTCTACGTGTCATGAAAGCACTCTGGTTCTCTCCTATGATGGATGGTAAAACTACTTTAAGTCTGTTGGCTAAGACTTTGGATGCTATCCTAGAGAGAACATTACTCAAACTAATGGGCCTATATTCAGTAATTTTCTTGGGACTTTTTACTTTGGGGATGAGTGTGATATGAGTTTCATTAAACTTAGGTGGTGTGACACCTAGATTCAAGAAGTCCAACACATATTTCGTTACACAATCTCCTACAGTTGGCCAAAAGTGCTGATAAAAAAGAGGATTCAAACCGTCCGGTCCTGGTGCTTTTTGTGGATGCATTTGCTTAATCGCTTTCCTTACCTCCGTAGCTTGGAATTCTCTGGTAAGTAGTGCATTCATTGGCTCTGACACTCTGGCTTCAATTGCATTGAGGAGTTCATCCTGAACAGTGTATGGGAGGTGCTAAACAAGTGTTGATAATACTTGATGGCAATATTCTTCACTATTGTCGGATCTTCTTGCCACTGATTGGTTTCATCCATTAGTCCAAAGATAGCATTTTTCTATTTCTTATGGGATGCCTTTTCATGGAAATACCGAGTATTTTTATCTCCAGATTTTAGCCAGCAGCTTATTGACCTTTGGTGCCACATGTCTTCCTCCATGGCATACAAATTGTTCAAGTTTTTCCTTGTTTCACCTATCTGTGCTTGGTTCGAGAGACCAATAGCATGAGTTTCCAAGAGCTGTAGCTCTCTTTGTAGCCGCTCTATATTCTGTCCACGTGTCCAAAGACTTGGTAGTTCCATTTTGTTAAAGCTGACCTGCAATTATCCAAACAACATTCTATTGGATTTATTCCCCCCATCATCTCCCCTGCTTCCCATGCTGCCTTGACAACCTCTTCACATTGGTCATGTTTTAGCCACATAGCCTCAAAGCGAAAGGGTTTGGTTTTTCCTTTAGTTTGACGTGGAGCTTGGTCCAATCTCAGTAGTAGGACACAATGGTCCGAGGCTGAACTTGCTACATGATACAGTTTAGCTCTTGGGAATTTTCTTCGCCACTCCATTGTTGCTATGGCTCTATCAATTCTTTCTCTAATGCATCCATAATCTCTTCTGTCTACTGCCCAAGTGAACCATGAGCCTGTGTATCCCAAATCTATCAATCCCGTATCTTCCAGACATTCTCTAAATTTCGCAATTTGTCTACTGGATCTATCCACTCCCCCTTCCTTTTCATTAACACTGAGGATTTCATTAAAATCTCCTATACAGACCCATGGCTTATCAAACTGCTGTCCAAGACGTTTTAGCATCTCCCATGATTCTGTTCTTCTATGCGTGTTGGGATTGCCATAAAACCCGGTTAATCTCCATTCTCCAATGTCTCCACTAGAATCAATCATCGCATCAATAGTAGACTATACCAATAAATGAAGCAATCAAATAAAAACAATCTTTAAAATATTAGAAACCAAATGAAAGGTGAAGATGTAGCCACATGTCCAACGTTTTCGCATAGGGAAAGGTTAGTGCCTATCAATGCCATGGTGGTAAACAACTCATTGAAAATGAAAAAAGAATCTTGGCTTTTGCATACTAGTGACTGGTGACAGAAGAAGAATGAAGAAGGAAAACGGCAAAAGAGGAGGAAGAAGGAAAACACTGATGAGGAAGAAGAAGAAAAGGTTTGTGATTTTCATTTTATTTTATGGGGATATGCTACTTTAGTGTGTTTTGGGATTGCAATTTCAAATTTGGGGTTGAGAAGGAGAAATAAAAAGACAAAAAAATGTCACAAAGTGGCAAAACAATTCATTTTTATCGGAGATGAACCGAAGAAGTCATCTATTTTTATTTTTTAAAGTTTTGGCTTGAACCATGAGATCCGGTCATAGTTCTCAAACCCGGGTAGTTCGATTGGACTTTTTGTGTAGAGTGGGCTGGTGTTAAGCTAAAAGAACCATTTTAATGGGCAGTTCTTAGTTAACCGGGTTGGACAATAGGTTTTGGTTTGGATTTCAAAACTATGGATTAAAGTGGGTCTTTATTTTTTCTTTATTATTATTATTATTTATTTATTTATTTTCCGTTTAAACCTTTAAACAGCACATTGGCACTGCTAAAGTATTTGTACTTCTGTGTATAAGTTTTTAAAAGTATTGTTTTAAACATTATATATTAATATATAAATATTTGTAATATTGTAATATTTTTTATATATTACTATAAAGAAGTATAAAACTTACCTAAAAAATTGTAAAAAAAAATTTACAATTATATATATAATTTATATGCAACAGCAATTTCAAAATGGTTTGGAACGTACACTCATACCGAAAATTTTTTTTTTTTGATGGATCATACCGAAATATTCTGTTCTATAATCAAACTGAGTACCGAAATATTCTGTTCTATAATCAAACGGAATGATTCCGAAACAGTATTCCTAACTTTCCTGGGAATTAACATGATCACATGGGTTTTAAATCAAATTGCACTAGCATCTGTAATAAATATCACGTGATTCAGATGTTCTCTTGACAAAGATAGTAGTGCTTGTAGCCTTGCTTGCGTGGTTGTCAAATAAAGAGGTATTCTGGCAAAATAATGTTTTTCAACAGTTTTTCGTACGTTCAGATTCTAGTCGGTAAAAACTCAAGATTAAAAGAAGAGTAATATGAGGATACATAATTTTTTTTTTTTTAAGAACTAGGGACACATAATTAATATAATTTGGTACTATAATTCATCATATGACAAGTTATAATTGATAAAAGTGTGATTGTGAGTTATATGAAGATAAATTTTTACCAATTACAACTCACAATATGACGAGTTGCAATAACTGACAGATCAAAAGGGCTTGGCCCTCCAAAACTTTTGAAAAAATTAAAATTTTTTTTTAAAATATCTTAAATAATTTGTAAAATTTTAAATAACCTTGTCATTTTCGTCCGAAAGGGCCCGGCCCCTCCAAAACTTTTGAAAAAATTAAATTTTTTATTGAAAATATCTTAAATAATTTGTAAAATTTTAAACAACCTTATCATTTTCGTCACTACCTAATAATAAACATATATATTTAAAAAGTTTAGGGCTTATCTGTACCCAACAATAAAAAAACAAAACTGAAAAGTCATAAAGTACCGCACCACCAAATTTCTCACATATACGACAAAATATTTTGCCTCACCAAGGTGAATCTTTCCCTCTTTCCGTCCTTTTTTGTCACTTTGCCTCACCTATCTTTTTACACAAGTCACTGCCGTGGGTCCCCCACTGTGCAGAGTGCAGTAGCTGTACCTCATAGCTGACAGGCTCTAAATGATTTTAACGTGATTTCAGATTAGGCAAAAAATTGGCCAATGCTCTTTATTAGTAAAAAAAAAGCAACATTCTGGCTCTTTTTTAAATTAATTAGGAAAGTATTCCTTTTTGGAAACTTGATTGGCTCAAAATCCCAGACCCAGCACTCTTGTCTGAAAATAAGATTATATATTTAAGACTGTACATCCCAGGCCCAGCACTCTTCTCCATACTTTCTTTACCACATAAACAAAAGGATAATGGAAGTTCCCTAGCCATTAATGTGGAGATGTATTATATCTTTTATACAAAATCTACTGTCAGATATTTCAGTTCGTAAGGATGGGTTACAACCTAGTTATACTTGATGGATTATAATTAAATTTTGAAATCCAATTACTTAGGCAAGTTAAAAACTATTTGATCTATTCATGATGACATTTCAGAAAATAATACTACTCTTATGAATTCTAATGTTGAGTTATAAAGTAATTAATTTATATATTTACTAGTATTTACATAATACTTTAGACTATTTTCATTAGGCCCCCAAAGACAAATTTCAAGCTCCGCTGCTGCTAGGATCCACCACTGACCCGCTAGGTAATAAGTGAAAAGGGAAAAGAGGAAAGAACATGAAAAAATATACTATAAGAGAAATAGTAATCCTGATTTTAAGACCTTTATCATGTAATGATATAGGAAACATAAATATGCGAAGGAAATGACATGATATCTATAAAAAACATAAAAAATAAAATAAAAAGATCAATATAGTCTCAAATATAGGTGGTCCACTTCATCCAAAAAAAAAAAAAAAAAAGGTGGTCCCCATAGGTGGTGTTCTTTTTTTTTTTTTTTTAAGAGAATATCAGGCAATATTTGAATTTGTTGCTAAACGCTGAAAACGTGCTTCAGCCATGAATGTAATAATATTCAAAAAGGTAAAATATCATTTTCGTCCTTAAATTATTATAAAAGTTCATTTTTTGTTTCTAAACTTTCAAAAATTTTATTTTTGTCCTTAAACTTTTCCAAACGTATTGATTTTCGTCCCTCTGTCTGACGGAGTGCTGACGTGGCTTTGACAGTGTGTTGATGTGAGAGGGACAAAAATCAATACATTTGGAAAAATTTATAGACGAAAATAGAACTTTTGAAAGTTTAGGGACGAAAAACGAACTTTTATGATAGTTCAGGGACAAAAAACGAACTTTTGAAAATTTAGGGATGAAAAACAAACTTTTGTAATAGTTTAGGGACGAAAATGATATTTTACCCTATTAAAAATAATTTCAGATGCGCCATGCTTTATGTCGCACATTTGTATAAGAAGGTTTGGAACTCCTTTTAGAGTAGTGGAAGCAAAAGCCTAAAGGAGAGAGAGAGAGAGAGAGAGAGAGAGAGAGAGAGAGAGAGAGAGAGAGAGAGAGAGAGAGAGAGAGATGGAAAGGAGGCCATGCAGTGCGAAAGGTGTAATCAAAGGAGCATGGTCTGCATGGGAAGATAAGATCCTTAAAAACTACATTAAAATCCATGGAGAAGGGAAATGGACAGACCTGCCTCAAAGAGCTGGTTCTAACTTCTAACAATATATGTTGCACTATATATATATATATTCTCTCTTCTATCAAAGTGGTTCTCTTTTGTCGATTATTCATACTGACACTTCTTATTTTGTAGGGCTGAGGAGATGTGGGAAGAGTTGCCGGCTTCGTTGGTTGAATTATTTACGGCCAGATATTAAGAGAGGCAACTTTTCTGAGGACGAAGAAGATCTCATTATCAAACTACACAAGCTTCTTGGTAACAGGTATGGGAAATCTGCTTCTTCTCCTCCGGAGCCGGTTCAATATAATTTGAGATTTGAGGTGATAAATTTAAATATGGTTTTTATATTTAAAAATATAGATTTAGTAAATTATTCATAAATATATATATAAATTAAATAATTTTATTTAATATTAGAGATATAATTTTTTCCACAACTTTATGTGATGATAAGTTGACTACATTGTTCAAAAAGTTATATGCCTAACAGTGATTTTCATATATAATATTGTATAAAGATTTTTTTTTATTAACTTCTTCTGAGTAAACCAAAATATATTTTAGATTAAAAAGAAAACTAAATAATAATTATTATTATTAATGTTATTGTTATTATTATTATTATTATTATTATTATTATTATTATTATTATCATTCTCTGATTTAAATATGATAAACAACACCTTTTTTATTATAATAATTTTATGATGAAATGTTAAAAACACCTTACACATTGCTATTAATTGCAAATTTGATAATATATAGTGATAAGTATAACAAGTATTAAATAAAAGATCAACATAAGTGACAGTGAATTTAATTTTGAGAAAAAATTTATAAAATCCACAATTGTGCAAATCATAAACAAGTGAAAGAAACTCATTTTGCATGCGAGGGTTTTATTTATTTATTTTTTTTAAAATTCGATAGTTACAAAGGAAGATGAAATATTTGAACTCTGAATATTTTCATTAAAAATATCATAAAGTGTCAATCAACTGAACTAGAGGAAATTCGCATAGAGTATATGGTCTTTTTTTCCTTTGGGTTTGGGGAAAATTCCCCTCCCTCTTCCCAAATGTCACACTATAAAGTGATTATTAATATGCTTACAAACTAGACATTGTGTAACAAATGTTGCAGTTGGTCACTCATTGCTCGGAGATTACCGGGACGAACTGACAATGAGATAAAGAATTACTGGAACACCATTTTAAGCAAGAGGGTGCAAGGTGACAAGATTCATAAACAAAGTAGTAGAATATTAAAATCCATTGGAAGAAAGTTGACATCAGACTCCAATCCAAGAATAAAACCGGTTGCTCACCCTGTGATTCGACCAAAAGCAATGCGGTGCACAAAGGTTATCCTCCCATGGCAACCAGATAATAATCAAATGTTCAATGAAAATATAGTTCCTTATGGGAATAGTGAAAAGCTATTTCCTTCAGTTCAGCCGGAGAATAATATCTCTGACTTTCTAAAAGATTTGGATATAAATTATCTTTTGAGATCAGATGTGCAAAATTCAGATGGCCACCAAACCAATGAAATTGACGTACATAACGTTTTGTTCGATTTGCCAGTTTTTGGATGCGATGCCAAGCTTAAAGATTTAATGGACGAAGGGAAGCCTGAGAATTGGAGGGCTACTACTCCTTTTCAGCCAAATGAAGCTATGGATCTTAACACATTGGCTTCTTTTCTGGATTCAGAAGATGCATGGATTAGCTAAAAGTAAACAAGATGCATAACTAAGCCCATTATCTCATGAATAATTGGTGCCCATTGTTGTTAGCATTTTCTTATGTTGTGGGTTAGTATTGTCATCTATGTGTATATATCTAATTAAATCATGAATAGTTGGAGTGTATTTTGCTTGGCATCTATTGAATCCAATAATGGATAATGCTCACCACATGTTAATATTAGACATTTTTCAGTTGCAAATGTATTGGTTTGACCCATTAAAGCCCAATACATTAATACTCTCATATACCAAATATATATATACACACTCATATATATGCACTACATATTGTGTTAGTGGTACCCACATATGTGTTTGTTATTGCAAATGAAGAGGTGTAATTCACCTTCCTCACACAAAAACAACCATTCTTGACATTGTAGGAACTTGTGGCTTCTTCCTCTCATTCTCATGGCGAGTTTCTCATTAGTTGTGTTTTGTCTACCTACTATTTTTTAAAATAAATATATACTAGTGATATTTGAGAGTTTGGTAAATTGTTTTTAGTTTTCACCCCCTTTTGTTCTCTGGATGTTTTAATTCCTTTTCTTTTTTGGTACGTGGATCTTGGTTGAAAATTTTCAACAATTGCTTCATGTGTTGTCATGTATGAGTAGTGGATTGGATGTATATATTGTATTGATTGAATAAACATATAGACACTGGTGGCTCCACATGGAGTTCAAGGTGGTCACAGGACCACCCTCACCTGGCAAAAAAATTAATTATTATATATAAATTTTAAAAATTTTATGATTTTATTATCTTTAAGAAATATTTGTGACCACCCTAAAATTTTTTAGGTTCAACGTAATTAATTTTTGGACAAAATTTGGCAATAAACTTGATTATAAACTAAGATTACAACTCCACTCAATATATATATATATATATATATTTGGATGTGAATTGTGACAAATCATCATTGGATTACATTTTCTTCTTATATCCTCCATATTTGCAAAATTTCAAAAAGAATAAAAATCAATAGCTATTTCATCAATCAAATCTTTAAATTTTGAGTTTCTGTAGTCTAAAATTACATAAAAATCTAAGTTTATGAATTAAATAGTAAATAACATCCGACTAACATGAAATTTGACATGTTTTTTTTAAAAACATAAAGAACAAGCAATTCAATGGTTAGATTTTCAAAATATGTAGCTATATTAATTTGTTTAGTGAGAGTTGTAGTCTTAGGCTACAACTAATTAGTTTGTAGCCAAACTTTGACTTTAAATTTTAGCTCCCTTAACAATATATTAAGTCATTACAAAAAAAAAAAAAAATTCTCAATAAATTTTTTATCTAACTAAAATTTTGAAAGAGATATAACTTATAACATTGATAATGAAATTATCATGCAAAGATTTTCAAAATAAAAGAATTTGTAAAAGAAAATTGTAAAACTTTATGTACACTAAAAAAAACAACTAGGCATATAGTGGTTTTTTTTAGTGGTGTTTGTCAAAAACGCCCCTATAGGCACCCTATAGTGGTGTTTTATATAAACGCTGCTATAGGCATATCTATAGTTGCGTTCAGGGAGTCTTATAGTGGCGTTTTAAAACAATAGGTCTATAGTAGCGTTTCCAAGGGCCTATAGTGGCGTTTGTCCTAGTCTTACAAATGCTACTATAAGCACTTTTTATTTCTTTTTTTTTTTCCTTGTTGGGTTTTTTTTTTTTTTTTTTTTTTTTTTTTTTTTTTTTTTTTTTAATAAATAAGGGCTAGAGGAGAAAAAAGACATATAGTGGTGTTTGACAAATGCCACTATAAGCACTTTTTTTTTTAAATTTAATTTTATTATTTTTTTAATAAGGGCTAGAGGAGAAAAAAGACCTATAGTGGCATTTGACAAACGCCACTATAGGCCTTTCTATAGCCTATAGTGGCGTTTGTCAAACGCCACTATAGGTTCTTAAAGATATTTAAAAAAAAAAAAAATACCCAATCCCTAAAGCAAAATTATGGCATATTTTAATAATATTCCTAGAATATTCTATGGCATATTCCAAACTATTTCTTAAAAAAAAAACTCAATCTATAAAACAAAAACTACGATATATTCTAGGAATATGCCATAGAATATTTCTGGCATATTCCAGAATATTCGATTAAAAAAAAATTAAAATCACTCCTCTGTATAAATCTCAGACTCTCTCTTGTGGTCTTAGCCATGGTTTGCCTCAATTATGACGTGACCCATTATTTTTCCTCTACTGTTCACACTTTGTTATATCATAATTGTGATAAAAAGTTGTAAAATATTTTGTAACACTAAAGGGGTGTTTGGTACACCATTTCAAAAAAAAAAAAAAAAAAAAACTCATATTTTTAAATAACATTACACGTATTTCCATACATTTTTTTACCTACATGTATTTTCACACATATTTTCAAACAACAAAACACATGTTTTTAAATGCATGTGTCACGGAAGCTTGGAGTATGCTATGCATGTTGAAATCAAAACCACACTTACCATGGTCCTGCATGGGTGATTTTAATGAACTCTTACACATGGAAGAGAAGAGGGGTGGACGACTTAGACCGCATGCTCAGATGCAAGCTTTTCGTGACACTTTGGATTTTTGTGGCTTCATGGACCTTGGCTTTACAGGTCTGGAATTTACTTGGCATGGTAGAAGACATGAACTTTTGATTTGGGAGCGTCTTGACAGGGAAGTGGCCAACTATGATTGGTTCTCAAAGTTTCCAGCTGCGACAGTCCGCCACCTTCATTGCTTTTCTTCTGATCATCGGCCTATTAGTCTTACTTTTAACCCAAACAATGAAGCCCAGAGGTGGAGCAGACATCCGTTCCGGTTTGAAGAGATGTGGCTGACCGATAGTGGGTGTAGTGATACAGTGATGAGAGCGTGGCAAGTTGATCACCAGGGGACCCCTATGTTCAAAGTAACGAAGAAGCTTAAGAAGTGTAAGAAAATGTTGAAGTCTTGGAGTAAAGAGCACTTTGGAAGTGTTAAGTCTCAGATTGCAAAGAAGAAGGAATTATTATGGAAAGCGGAAGAAACGGCTGCCAAAGGTGGAGAATATGAGCTAGTTGTCACCCTTAGACGTGAACTAAATATTTTGCTTGACAAGGAAAGCCGGATGTGGAGACAGAGAGTGAGAACACAATGGTTGGCTAAAGGGGATAAGAATACAAAGTATTTTCATGCAGTGGCGACCCAAAGAAAAAGAAGAAATTTTATAAAGGGAATCCGAGATGATGATGGGGTATGGCAGTCAGAGGAGGAGGTGGTGTCTTCAATATTTGTTGATTTTTATACTAGGCTCTTTACTTCATCAAATGCCCATGATATTGACCGAATCTTTGAGGGAGTGAATAAGGTTGTCTCTGACAGTATGAATGCCGATTTGTTGAAGCCTTATTGCAAAGAAGAGGTGGATGTAGCTATTAAACAAATTGCACCTTTAAAAGCACCAGGGCCAGATGGGATGCCACCTATTTTTTATCAGTCCTTTTGGTAGAATGTGGGCTCAAAAGTTACAGAAGTTGTCCTATCCTATTTGAATTCTGGTACTCTCTTTAAATCCATTAACCACACTTTTATTACATTGATTCCCAAGGTTTGCAATCTTGAAAGTGTTACGAAATTTAAACCCATTAGTCTATGCAATGTGCTTTATAAGATCATTAGTAAAGTTATTGCAAATAGACTTAAACCTATCTTAAACTCTATAATTTCAAAAGCTCAAAGTGCTTTCATTGCTGATAGACTCATCACTGATAATATTTTGATAGCTTTTGAATCTTTGCATTATATGAACACACAATGTTCAGGAAGAGAGGGCTATATGGCCATGAAGCTCGATATAAGTAAGGCCTATGATAGGGTGGAGTGGTGTTTTCTGGAGAAAATTTTATTGCATATGGGTTTTACAGAATCGTGGGTTGCAATGATAATGCAGTGTGTATCAACAGTGACATATTCCATACTCATTAATGGAGAGCCAAAAGGCTTCATTCAGCCTTCACGTGGTTTGAGACAGGGTGATCCTCTTTCCCCCTTCTTTTTTTGTTTTGTGTAGAAGGTCTTAATGCTCTCTTATGCAAAGCAGCAGAAGATAAGGAAATAACCGGTCTATCTCTATGCCAGCAAGGTCCAAGGATTACTCACTTGTTCTTTGCAGACGATTGCCTTTTGTTTTGTAGGTCAAATGCAATTGAATGCCAAAAAATTCAGCTTCTTCTTGATTGGTACAAAGCTACTTCGGGCCAACAGGTGAACAAGGCTAAGACCACTTTATTCTTCAGCCGAAATACTTCTGAGGAGTTTCAACAGGAGATTAAGGATCTATTGGGAGTGCCGGCCATAAAGCACTATGACAAATACTTGGATTTGCCATCTTTTGTGGGGAGGCAGAAGAAAGCATGCTTCAATCAGATTAAGGAGAGAATATGGAACAAGATGCAAGGGTGGAAAGAAAGACTATTATCTCAAGTCGGAAAGGAAGTAATGATTAAGGCCGTGATCCAATCCATCCCCACCTACTCCATGAACGTGTTTCGATTGCCACTTGGTTTGATTAAAGATATAGAGTCTATGATCCGCAAATTTTGGTGGGGAAATCAAGAGAATACAAGGAAAATGCAATGGGTGAAGTGGAGGACGCTTTGCTCCCCAAAATCTCTCGGAGGTATGGGGTTTAGAGATCTTCAACAATTTAATGATGCACTCCTTGGTAAGCAAGTGTGGAGACTTTTCCATAAAAAAAAATACTTTGCTTTACAAAGTGTTTAAGCCAAAATATTTTTCTTCGGGTTGTATCCTTGATGCTGAAATCAATCCACGGAGCTCTTTTGCATGGAAAAGTATAATGCAGGCAAGGGATGTTATTTGTAAGGGTGCTAGATGGCGTGTTGGGGATCGCTCTTCAATAGATATTTGGAAGCATAGGTGGCTAGATTCTTCAGGGGGTGGAAAAATCCTTTCTCCTAGGGTGGACTCATCTTTGGCTGTAGTTAAGGATTTGTTTATCATGGGAACAAAGATGTGGAACTCAGACCTTATTGATCAGAATTTTTATCCTTGGGAGGCAAAAAGTATAAAGAGCATACCTGTTAGTCTTCACACTAACAAGGATTTACTTATCTGGCCATAGACCCCGGATGGAGTATACTCGGTCCAGAGTGCTTATCGGTTTATGGCTAATGAATCGCTCTCTTTCTAGGCTGGTTCGTCCAACCCAGAAGCTTCAAAAATCTTGTGGAATGGTGTTTGGAAGCTCAAGGTCCCTAACAAAGTCAAGCACTTCATGTGGCGGGCGTCAAATGAGTCTCTACCTACAAAGTTTAATCTCTGTGCACGGCATATCCTACCTGATAATAGTTGCGAACTATGCGACGAGTTTCCAAAAGATGTCATCCATTGCTTATGGTCATGTGACCATGCAAAGTGTATTTGGCTCTCGGATCAGGCCTTTTACTACCCACGTACAAGGAAGTTTAGATGCTTTGGTGATCTGGTGGCCTTTGTGCTTTCAAAATTATCTTCAGGAACTGCTGCGCTTTTTTCCGTGGTGGCGTGGTGTATATGGACTTGACGTAATAAGTTGCGAGAAAGGCAACCAGTGTGGGATGTTGGAGAGACTGTGAAGAGAGCGAGGGAGCTGTTGCAGGAATTTAATGACGTGCAAGATATTCCTACATGGTTGGTTATTCCACGGGTGGAGGCGAGATGGAAGCCACCTGGTGTTGGGTTATTCAAGATCAACTTCGACGGGTCTGTGTTTGAGGACAGGTCGCTTGCTGGTTTGGGTATTGTCATCCGCGATGAGTCTGGGTTGGTCATTGCGGCCCTTAGTTAGAAAATCCCTTTGCCAAGTTCGGTGGATATGGTTGAAGCTCTGGCAGCAAGGAGAGCTCTTATTTTTGCCCAAGAGATCAACATCTTCAAGGCTGATGTGGAAGGTGATTCCTTGAAAGTCATACAGGCAATAAATAATCCCAAGCCTAATAGAACTCAACTGGGTCATATTATTAGTGATATCCAAAGATTAGGGGATGGAATGCAGTTTTGTAATTTCATTCATACACGTAGAGGGGGTAATAGGTTGGCCCACTCCCTTGCAAAAAGAGCAGTTTTAGCTGTTGATACAGATGTGTGGTTAGAAGAACTACCACAAGATTTTGTTGATGTATACCAGTTTGATTTGTCTTAATAAAGTTTGACTTACCTTTCCCTCAAAAAAAAAAAAAAAAAAAAAATGCATGTACCAAACACCCTAATTTTATCATTTAAAAAAATTGTAAATATTAATTAAAAGTAATTTTAATCATAGGAGGTTAGTTGTTATTGGTTCAAATTTGAACGTAATATTAGGATTACTTTTTTGCTCTAATAATAACAACTAATAACAACCTATTACTTAAAATTTGTTGTGAAAATTTTGTGGACATATCATTTAATTTTTCTCTCTCTCTCTCTCTCTCTCTCTCTCTCTCTCTCTCTCTCTCTCTCTCTCTCTCTCTCTCTCTCTCTCTCTCTCTCTCTATATATATATATATAAATTAAAAAAAATTAAAACCCACCTACCCCTACTCCCATATCTCTCCCTTATCTCCACAAGACTTCCTTTCTCTTTTGTTTGGTTTTTTTTTTTTTTTTTTTTTTTTTTTTTTGTTTTTTTTTTTTGTTTTTGTTTTTAAATTTCTTTCTTTCTTTTTCTCCCTTATCTCCACTCCTCTATCTTTCTTCTTTTCTTTTTCTTTCACTCTTCTTTCACTTCATACCTGGATTGATTCTTTTCTCTTCCTCTCCATTTTGATTTTGTTTCTTCTATTTTATTTGTGGTGGTGTTACTGTTTGTGGGTTTTGGATTTGCAGATGGTGTTGCAGCTTACTGATTTTGTTCAAATTTGTAGATGGTGTTTGATGCCATTGGTTGTATAGTTGTAGGTAAGCATTTAAAAAAAAAAAAAAAAAAAAATTTATGATTGTTTTGGTCTATTCATTTTTTAATAATAGTCCTTGTTTGCTGTCAACTTTGCTTCGTGGGTCTCTGAGATTTCTGATTAATTTTTGTGAATTCTTTGGTTTTTTTGTTTATTTATTATTTTTTTATTATTGATAGGTCTATCTCAAGTGTGATAATATCTTTGTTAATAGAACCAAGAAAGTAGTGAAAAATTCAAAATCAATTTGATGATTTCTTTTTGCAGGTTGGTCTATGGCGGCTGAATGTGTTGGGGTGGAGTTGCTATTTTTAAAAAAAAAAAAATTTTGGATGTGAGCATGTTGTGTTTGATTTTGAATTTTTTAAGGTGGGTTTGTGTTTCATTTTGAATTTGCTGGGCTAGCTATAGTGTTTGTATTTTGTTTTATTTATGTATTTTGTTTTGTATCTTTTAATTGAATTAAAATTGTAATTTTAATTTAATTACAATTTTAATTCAATTAAAAAAAACTTTTTCACATAAAAAAAAAAAAAAAAAAAACTTCTGATAATTTTTGGTAATCAAAAATTTTTTTTTTTTTTTTGGTGTGGTGTTTTTGGCTATAGTGGTGTTTTGCAAATGCCACTATAGATTTTTAACCACTATAGGGTGAGTCTATGGTGGCATTTGACAAAAACACCACTATAGGTTTGCCCTATAGTGGCGTTCTAGAACGCTGTTATAGTCTTTTTTAAAAATTAAAAAAATTGGTCTATAGTGGCGTTTAGAAATGCCACTATAGGGTAGACCTATAGTGGAGTTTTTAGTACCTATAGTAGCGTTTCACAAACGCCACTATAGGTCTAGTTTTTTGTAGTGGTATTTTTTTCCTGTATGTGTGTGTGTGTTTTGGTCAATATATAAAGTTATCTTTTTATTAAATTTTGGTCAATAATATCTACCCTGAAAAATATTTTTAGAGCCACCATTGGATATAGAGCGACACTCTTTGGCTATAGAGTGACACGCCTACTAACACTAACACACCCCATTACATGTCAACAACTTCGTAAGCCACCCATCAATACTTTTTTTTTGGATAATCTCCGTCCATCAATACAGACATTAGAAACACCGCCAGTACTACTTCTGGGGTTCTTTCGCTTTTTTATTTCTATTTGTTGTCCTAAGTTACGTTTGGTTACAATTTTTTCTTTTTTTAATCAAGCAAAATTTTTTTTTTAATTTATTCATATTTTTTTTATAAAGCTAAATTTTCATTGAAACACAAAATTCGCCAGTGCTTCTATTGTTTCGTTAGTACGTAGTACGCCAGCCATGAGGTTTTGCCTTTTATGGTTTGTGTCATGTACAAACGGTACCAAAGAAAGAGGCGAGGAACACAAAAATATTCATAATTTTTTGTCACAATGGTAACATGGGAGACTGTGATTGAAGAAAAAATTGTGGGGTCGTGTATAAATGATAGTTAACCACTCACAATCTACCACATCAGAATTGTGACAAAAAAATTATGGAATAATTTATGGTCCTAGAACTAATCAAGTACCGAAGATAAGATATCATACATCTTCAAATAGCCATGTGCCTCGCAGGCAGCCCTGCTCTAATTAAAAAAAAAAATTTTATGGAAAATTTTTAAAAATATTAATGGATGCATCAATTGATAAAAGCCAATTTTTATTTTGCAGATGAGGGTGTTTTTAATTTATGAGGTTCATGTGTTGCAAATTTGAGGGCTTTTTGGGCTTAGAAATTTTACTACAACTTAATCTAAGTGTGTGTGTATATATATATATATATATATGAGAAGCTCATTCTTAAAGACTTGAACATCGGTCATTGTCTCATTCCTTCCACTCTACAAGAACTTGTACTTGTAGAGTGACTATTGCGTCAATAGTTCATAATAGTATTATTTCTGTCACTCTAATAGTGTTTCGTTTTATAATCACTAACTATAGAATGTCATGTATATAGATTTTTCTATTTTTAACTTTGATTACTTTATAGAAAAGAAAGAGTGATGTATGACAAATTGTGATTGGTAGGGTATAGAGCAAAATACTAACAATTACAAGGATTTTTTTTTGCGTTACTCCATAGGGTTCTTTGCACTTTGTTTCTTTTAAAAATTAAAACCTTGTTATTATTATTAAAAAAAAACGTTTTGATAATATTCCTTATTGCAAGAGTAAAACGAATGATGTTACAGAATTTACTCTCATTTTGTGAGTGTTTCTCAAAAAAAAAAAAAAAAAAAAAAACTATAATTTTGTGAGTGTAATTATGAGGTTTATATAATTTTTTCATCATAAATTATTAAGAATTAATATATGTGGTGGTCAATAGTCATGTGGTGGTATGAAATATGAATCAACAATCACATGACCCTTCATGTGGAATTTGCTGCAACAAACCCGAATCTATTGACTATTGGCCACTTAATTGCTTTGGGAATTTCCTCTTGCGAGGAATGTCTAGGCTCTGTTTAGAGGAAAGCTCCAAAAATGCCGAAACGATGTCTAAGATTTTTTCCTGCTATTCAAACAGATGATAGGAAAGCTGGATACTCGTCACTTGAGTGATGGGCAGTGACTTCGTGGGCGATTTGAAATGCTCAGAAAAAATTCTATCTCGAGAAAGCTCAGGCCCAGCCGAAGAGAATCCTGGATGGTGCTGTTGGCTTCCTTGAAGAGTACCATAGACGACTCTTGTTAGTCTTTCTCCATGCTTATTTTTTTGCTTCCTTTGGTCTGAACTGTTTATTTTTTCTGTTTGCTCCCCCTTCACCTCTTTTTAAAGTGTTAGTATATAGGTTAGTCAAGCCTAGCCCATCGGACTTAGCTCAGTATACTATACTTGTAGTATACTCATATTACTTATACATCACACATACTTAGCCTATATAAGACTCTTTATTGTGCAGTGTTATTTATACATAATATACTTCAATATACAGACTATTCAATCTTTCTTTCTCTCATTTTATATTATTAACATGGTATCAGAATGATTGCTTTGACTTTCTAGAACCTATGGTCATCTTTGGCGTTCTTCCGCTGCCCTCGCCTTCATCTAGTAACACCACTGTCAGAAGTGAGTTACCGCCGTCAAGCCACAGCCATGACAACCCTCAGATCCAATCTTTTCTCTTATCAAATCGTTGAACCACGACTATGAATTGATAGATCAGACTATCCCGAGAGTTGGAAAAATCACGAGACTGCTTCTCACACACCCACATGCACCGCCAAAAGTTCTCTGCAAATCGATCATGTGCCTCATGCGCCTCCACGCTCCACCAGAACTTCCCACACGCTGGAATTGAGCTGCCACGCACCAAACCAGTTTGTGTAACGCCACGTCAGCCTTAGGGTTACGTCATCACTCTACGTCATCATTTTGCGTCATCAATGATGTCATCTTGTCACGTCATCATCCTACGTCAGCATCTCGCATCAGCACACATCATTCGTTGACTGTTGATTCTGAGCATTAGCCGTTGACTTTGACTATTGACTAGGCGTTGACTTTTTACAAAAAAGTAAAAAATTTTCAACAAGGCCTATGTTTTTCACGTAGATTTCGATTTTGGACTCCGTTTCTTTGTTTGAGGTCTCTAAATCCCTCTTTTTGGTCATTTTCTTCATTATGGCTCAACAAAACGAACGAGACATTATACTTCCTATCACCATTATCATGGATGGTCCTACTAGCTATCATGCATGATCTCAAAACATGATTTTTTTCTCAGGGGTCGCAAAATATGGAGGTATGTAACTGATTCGATTCCCAAGCCAGTACCAATACCTTAGTTTAAAGCCACAACTAATGCTGATTCTTCCAAATGACGTGGCTGCATGTGCGTCCCAAATGATTTTTTTTTTTTTTTTTTTTTAACTGAAAGCCTAAAACGCACCATGGTGGAGGAAGAAGAGAACAAAAAATGAACAAGTGTTTTTTTATTTTATTTTATTTTTTCAGATCTAGAATAGTGGTTTTTTTTTTAAAATAAATAAATAAATCTGGCATGCCCTGAAACTGATGCCTGGATCATTTTCTTTCCACGATACAAAGGCAGCAAGAGAAACTAGGAAAAGAAAAATAAGAACATTTCGTTTACAAAAATCTAGGAGCTGATTCGTTGCATTCGAATTAAAACCAAGCATATGTTACTGAATCTTCCTAAACGAATGGGGAAATATGATTTTAAACATGAGAAATGCTAAGTACATAGTTAAATGATGTTAATTCAAAAAGGGAGTTTCACACATATATATATACTTGGATTAGACTAGTATAAAATTTCTATCTTGTAAAAAAAAAAAAAAAAAAAAAAAAAAAAACATAAAATTTTATAGTCTAATAATTAATACAGGGATCCCTTCTATTGTATCCACCGTTTCTTTCTAATTTTTAATTAGATATAAGAAATGAGGTATTAAAAAAAATCAAATAGCACTACTTTTACTATTAAAAAAAAAGATATATATATATATATATATATTATTATTATTATTATTGGATTCAACGTGGCCTCACTCACACTTCAAGAATTTCTAAGTGTTAGTTTGCATTGAAAGTGAAAATACATAAAGTGTTAAGTTAACGTGCTCACAATACTGATGACAATTATTTAGGGGTCCACTTAGATTTTGATTAATTTGCCCTATTTTTTATTGAGGAACTACAACCTTATTCATACAATAAAAAATTCAGAAACTTTTTTAGTCCAATAATTGATACAAGAATCCCTCCCATTAAATCTACTGTTTCCCTCTAATGTTTTAGTTAGATATAAGAAATAAGGTATTAAAAAATCAAATAGCACTACTTTTACTATTAAAAAATGATATATATTATTATTATTGGATTCAATGTGGTCACACTCACACTTCAAGAATTTCTGACTGTTAGTTTGCTTTGAAAGTTAAAATACATCAAGTGTTAAGTTAATGAGCTCACAGATGACATAAACTTAGGGGCCGACTTAGATTTTGATCAATTTGCAACCCTTTTTTTTTAACTGAGGAACTACAACCACATTCATACAATAAGTAGTGAAATAACTTTTCTAATAACTTTTATTTTCCCAACTTGCTCAAGAGACATGTTGTAATTGGTATATAATAAAAAAGAAATGTTAGCAACAAAATCATGTAAAATTAATGTTTCACCAATAACAACTTACCACCTCAACAATGTTAGGAATATAATTCTTTTGAGATGATAAGTTGAGTAAATTGTTAAAAAAGTTATATGCCTAAAAGTGATCATCATATATAATAATATATACAGTTTTTATTAACTTCTGAGTAAACCAAACTACATTCTAGATTTAAGAAGAAAACAAAATATTATTATTATTATTATTATTATTATTATTATTATTATTATTATTATTCTATTATTTTAATATAATAAACAACATTTTTTTTAATATAATAATTTTATGATGGAATGATAAACACCACCTGACACATTGGTATTAATTAAAAAATTGATAATATATAGTGGTAACTTTAACAAGTATTAAATAAAAGATCAACAATAATTAATAATAAATTTAATTTTAAGAACAAATTTATAAAATCCATAAATGTGCAAATCATAAACAAGTGAAAAGAAACTCATTTTGCATGCGAGTGTTTATTATTATTATTATTATTATTTCAAATTCAATAATTACAAAGGATGATGAAAAATTTGAACTCTAAATATATTTTTTTTAGAAACATTATGAAATGTCACTCAATTGAGCTACAAGGAGTACTTGCATAGATTATATGGCCTTTTCTCCTTTGGGTTTGGGAAAAATTCTCCTCCCTCCTTCCAAATGTTACACTATAAAGTGATAAATCAATGTGCTTACAAACTATGTGTTGTGTAATGTGTTATAGCTGGTCACTCATTGCTCGGAGATTACCAGGATGAACTGACAATGAGATAAAGAATTATTGGAACACCATTTTAAGCAAGAGGGTGTAAGGTGACAAGATTCATGAACAAGGTAGTAGAATAGTAAAAACCATTGGAAGGATAAGAAAGTTGACATTAGACTCTTATGCAGGAATAAATTCAGTAGCTCACCCTGTGATTTGACCAAAAGCAGTGTGGTGCACAAAGGCTATCCTCCCATGGCAACCAAATAATAATCAGACGGTCAATGAAAATATAGTTCCTTATGGGGATAGTAAAAACTCATTTCCTTCAGTTCAGCAGGAAAATAATATCTCTGACTTTTTGACGAGTTTGGATATAAATGACCTTTTGAGATCGGATTTGCAAAATTCAGATGGCCACCAAACCAATGAAATCAATTTATGTGACATTGTCTTGGATGGGGAAGGTCATCCCAAGAACATGTCTTTCTATCCTAAGGATTTGCTAGGTTTTGGATTTGATGCCAAGCTTAAAGATTTAATGGATGAAGCGAAGCTTGAGAATTGGAGGGCTACTAATAATTCAACCAAATGAAGCTATGGATATTAACAGACTAGAATGTTTTCTAGATTCAGAAGATAAGTGAGTTAGTTGAAAGTAAACAAGATGCATAACTAAGCCCATTAGATTCATGAATAATTTGGTGCTCATTCCTATTAGCATTTTCTTATTTTATGGGTTAATATAGTCATCTTTGTGTATGTTGGAAATATTTTAGTGAATAAACAAGTTTTGATACAAAAATAATATCTCAAATAATTAGAAAGAACATAAAATAAAAAGGAGTTTAGAACAATCTCACAATGCTATAGAATCACGTTGCGAAAGTGTTGTCCTTAAAGGTTGATTCGTGCCACCCAAAGTAAAACTTGGTGCGATTGATTCTCTTGGCCAAACAACCCCCTAGGATTAGACTATAACGTCGACCTTTGTGATGTATGCACTTCCACTCACAAAAAGTTTAAGAATAACTCTCTATTGCCTTTCCTTAGAACAAATATAAATTGTAGAAAAATATGTAAAAGAGACATATAATAGGATTGTGTGTATCTAAATATATAGTAGTCAAAAAACTTATATAAGGAATGGTGTGATAATGGGTATTATATAAGCTATTCATGACAATAATAACCTATAGTTATTAGAAACTAATAACCCACAAAAGTCCAACGGCTATATTATCCATTATTGTCTAACGGCTATTTTTCTCATAATTGCCAACGGCTATTTTACTCATAAATTTCTAACGGCTAAAAAATAAATAATAATATAGTGTTTGGAACACACACCCACACTAACAGTGTATTTAATAAAATCATGATTAGTTGGAGTGTATTTTGCTTGGTATTTGTTTAACCCAATAATAGATAATGATCACCAAATGTTATTTTTTGGCATTTTTTAATTGCATATGTATTGGTTTGACCAATTATATTAAACTCAGTACATTGATACTGTTAAATATTAGCATTAATACACCATGTTGAATATGCTAGTATGGATGTGGAAGCGAAAGCATAAAGTATAAAACACAATAACACGTGAGGGTTATGTGGTTCAGCCTAACAGTCTACATCCATGGAGGAAACCCCAAAGGACTACATCAATAATATATTACAATGAATTATAACATGTGCATATACAGTATACTAAACCCTAGACTAATAGACTTTTAGTACAAGTAGGAGACTTGGCTTGTACACAAAGTAGAATTAGGCTTAGGCCTATGCTAATGGACTAATATATCTCCAACACCCCTTCTCAAACTCAAGATGGAAGCTTGATGAAATCTTGAGATTTGATAAGGTTGAGAAGATCCCTTGAATGAAGTTTAGCTCTGTGACGGTAGTTTGAGGAAGACAATGGTCTTGCAGTGTTGATGCGACTTCTAATAGTGGCATGGCTATACCAGAGAGTTTTGACGGCAGCAGTAGGAAGCCAAAGAAAATGAACGCAACGAAAAAACACTGAGAAAGACAAAGATTGCTCTTAAATATACTATAAGAACAGAAAATCATGGCCACCAAAAGGTGGCTCTAATACCATGTTAAATATTACCATTGATACACCATGTTGAATATGGTAGTATGGATGCGGAAGCGAAAGTATAAAGTATAAAACACAATAACACACGAGAGTTACGTGGTTTAGCCTAACAGCCTACATCTATGGAGGAAACCCTAGAGGGCTACATCAATAATATATTAGAATGTAGTACAAATCCTGTATTACAATGAATCATAACATGTGTATATATAGTAGACTAAATCCTAGACTAATAGACTTCTAGTACAAGTAGGAGACTTGACTTGCACACAAAGTAGAATTAGGTTTGGGTCTATACTAATGAGCTAAAACATCTCTAACAGATACTTTATATGTGTGTAGTGAGATTGCAAATGAAGAGGTGTAATTCACCTTCCTCACGCACAAACACGACCATTCTTGACATTGTAGGAACTTGTGGCTTCTTCCTCTCATTCTCATGATGAACTTCTCATCAGTTGTGTTCCCTTTTGGTATGGCTTCCAAGTTGCATTTCTTCGAAAGGCTCCCAAAGCTTCTAGAGTTGAATTCTTCTTTTGAATTGATTCATAGACTCCATTTTCTACTTTTAGGAACTTCAAGACCTCTCTCACTCTTTCCGAGAAGACTACTCATCGGTTTCCTGCTTCTAGAACCATCTATTCGAATCTTGGTCACGATTCTCAAGGCCCTGGCCGCCGCCATTGATATTTATGCTGGAATGTTTTTGCTCTGTTTGATTCTTGAGAAACTAGTGAAAGCAAAACAAGAAAATAGAGAAGTTCGATTTTTGGTGTTCTATTTTGTGTTGCTTTTGTTTTTTGGGAAATGGATGATTATTAGTTTGACTAAAGATAAATGCTTGTTGGTTGCTGTAGTCTAATTAGTACTAATTATAAATAATGAAAAGATTTTAGAGTTTGCAAATTTAATTCCCTTTATTTCTTTAATTTTCTCGGATACCAAACAGAGGGTTAGGTTTATGAGTGAATGGTTTAGTTGCTTTTGTATTTAAAAAACGTGTAATTTCCAATTCGACTTTGCTAAATACATTTTGGTTATGAACAAGTCTGAGATATTCTAACAAACAATTCATAATTCAAAGCTTACAAATTTAGGACCCGTTTGGTAATGTTGTTTTGTATTTTTTGGACACGTGTCCGCATCGCAACTTGTTTAGTGGAACTGGCCACTGGACACAAACACCATCCAAGGACATTGGCTTAAGAGCTATTTTTAGAAACATTTTGTGGGAAAGAGATAAAATAATTAATTTTGTTGACAGCTTTTTAGATTTCCCATAAAAATTATTCAAAACTTTCCTAACATGACCCTTGTTTTATATCTACAAAAATTGATTGGATTGAAGGAAATTGCTTGATTCTGACTTCAAAGGCTATAAATTTAAGAAAATTGGTATAGAAATGGGAGACGAAAATATGCTTACCATTTTGCCTTAATTTCTTGGGCTTCCAAAACTTAGGGCCTACTTGGTTTGAGAAGGATCGAATGTAGTGAAGTAGAGTAGAGTGGGTAAGCTAATTTTGAGTCAATTCTACTCTACTCTACTCTATTTTACTTCCCTTTTCTCTTCCTCAATCCAAAGAGACCATTAGGGTGGGGAGGTTGCCGTAGTAATTGTTTCTTTGGAGGAAGAGTTTTTACTGATGGGCTCACAGTAATATATTAAGATTCACTCTAGGAACCTTTTAAACTGTCTGACAAGAATTACCTAAATCACTGACTTTTTGAGTATCTTTTAAGCATTAGGATGGGGTTGTGATAAGTAAGTAGTAAGTCACGGTCATGTATTATTGAGTATGAGATGTTTGTTTTTCTAATACAAAATATGGTGTTGGTTCGTTTAGAATTCAGTTCATATTGGATATTTATTGGAGGTGGATTATTGTTGAAAGGCTTAGGCATGGACAGGACATAATAAAATATGGATGTGGGAATGGAATTCAATGGTTTAACTAATTTATAAAATAAAGGATGAGAAGAAACATAGGCAATCACGCCTAGGTTTCCTTAGCAGTCATGCGAAGAAAGCATTACATTTTACACCCCTCTCAAAACTCAAAAGGGCTTCAAGGTTGCTGGAAACTCTCATTTTGACCCTTACTAATTGACAAATTAAATGCTATTTATATAGGCTGTTGTTGGTCCATATTAGAAGTGGGACAGACTCCTCATTTTGGAAACTATAAAATTTTGGAAAATTTGACTAACAGAACAAGCTTTTAACAACCATATCCAGATGTAAAGGCCCAAAACCACAACTAAACACGAATGCTGGCCAAATAAATGTCATTATCTCTATACATTAAGAAGATTCAGAAAATTAGTTATTGTCTTTTTTTTTTTCTTTCAAAAATACTCATAATTTAATTAACTTATCCTTATTCCTAAAATATAAAAATGAGATTAAAATTGTAAATTGATAAAAATTTTATTAAAAAAAACCTACCCATGTTTATAAAACTATCCCATGTTCTATAAAACTTCCCACTACCCTATGTACACAACCCAAACTACCCCCATGTTCCTATAAAAAAAACAACCCCATGTTCTAAAAAAAAAAAAAAAAAAACTACAAAAAAAAGCCGCATTGCACATGCAAAGCGTGTGTGATAAGGCTAGTATGTGTATATATATATATATATATAATATGTTTGTAATATGATTTAACATATGTTATTTTCTAACATTTAACAAAGTATATACATCAAGTATATATATATATATATATAACTTTTCTCCAAAAAAAAGAGTATATATATATATATATAACATTAATAAAAATTAAAGGATTATTTTAACTTCTAACCATAAAAATCCATATTTATGCTTTCTTATAAAAAGAAAAAGAAAAATTGTCCCTATCTCTAATTTTCTAAAACCATTAAAATTAATATAGAAGGTTTTATCAAAAATATATACTTATACATTTCTAGGATGTCTCCTAAATATTATTTGATTCAATGACCTATTAGGGTATACGAGTAATTAGAGGAAAAATAAAGTATACTTATAATTTATAAACTTTCTATTTTTATGAAATATATTAAAAACATTTTTAAATAATGAGTTATGTATGGTATATAAGAGTAATTTTTGTAAAAAAAAAAAATTATTAGTCAAATCTATGGGGGGCTATTATTTTAATTTATACATAAGATTTTATATTTTTACCAAAAATAGAAGAAGGAAGAGCAATTTTTGGAAGTCAAGGGGGCCATGACCCCCCCTCCCCCCCCTCCCCTCGATTCTTAAGTTTAGGGATATTGCTAGACCATGTATAAATTAATAGGAATATTTTGTTAGTGTAAAATGAGGTGTCATTTCATCAAACTTTCGGGTGGAATGTAATTTCATAAATTCTCTAGTGAGGTTAGTGTAATTTATCCATTATCTTTAATTTTATAAAGTACTAATTCTTTTACATGAAATGGCAACTCTTCATTTCAAACTCTCAAATAAAAAATGATATTTTTTAGATAGTTTTTTGTGGAATGAACCTTTTGTTTTATTTTGTTTTATTTTATTTATTTTTTTTTTTTTAAATAAGGGTATCTAGACCTTTCGAGTATCTAACTATTCTCTTAGCATGTGCAATCCCACTATCCCACACACACCAGGTTATTACATGGAGGAATCCCATGAGGGTGGTCTTAATATGCTGGCAAAAGGTTTCGGACCTAAAATCTCATGAATATCATAAGGCGTTAGGAAACACTAATCCAACCCCTTGGGGTAGGTGGAATGAACTTTAAGAGTGTGTTTAAATGAACTTATTTATTGATAGTACTATAAAATAAAAAGATGTGGGTTCCAGTTAGCTTAATTGATAAAGTCTCTAAAGATTGTATAAGAGATTAGGGGTTCAATCATCACTTACACCAAAAATTGATTGGTATCTTGGTTTGATGATAAAGAGCTATCATTAGGAATGGATGTTATAGGTTGAAACTCTATCTCAAAAAAAAAAAAAAAATATATATATATATATATATTTATTTATTTTTTTAATTAAGGTTCATCAGATGCACACTAAAAACAATTTTAAGTATTCATTGTATTGGCATCATATGTTTTCTAGTATCAAAGTAAAAATTCTTAATATTTAATTTCTGCGATTAGTGGTGGCACCAAGTTGAAGGCTGGGTAGTCACAGGATCACCCTAACTTGAAAAGAAAAATTATATATAATATATTTAAAAATTTTATGATTTGTATACCCTTAAAGAAAAAAAAAAGTGATCACCCTAACAAACAAAGAAAAAACAGTGATCACCCTAACAAACAAATTTGACCACCTTGAGAAAAATCTTTAGATGAATATTTGGTTGGCTTCTTCTTCAAACCTTCATTGTCGTCTTCTTACTTAGTTCCTTTGCTTTGTCTTCTTCAATTCTTTCTTCTCTATTTTATTTTTCATTCTTGCTATTTCCTAGCCCTCCCCCCATGTGAATGAAGTTATTTAGAGTTTAAAATTTCAATAGATGGTAGACAACTATTAGAGAATAAAGTGACGAAACAAATTATTGATGTATACTCTTTATATGGGACCCTAGTGTAGACACTCGATTTTGTATCCATGATTTAATCAAGGAGAATGACTTGAATGATCATTCATGTACCCGAAAAATCATGATTGCATTACATGCATCAATTTGTTCTTGCATTGCATACATCAATTTGTTTTGCATTACATACATCAATTCATTCATGGCATATCATAAAAATGAACTTGAGATTCTAATGGTCACAATGGTATGTTCGATTTCCAAATCGAACCATCGGATTGAAAGATATCGCATGATTAAGTTTGCACGGTTAGCATGCATTGTGTCTAGGTAGGGCCAACCACACATGATTAATTTAAATTAATTTTGATTGGTTAAAAAATTAAAATTAATTAAATAATTCCATGATTGGTTGATAATTATTGTTTAAAATAGGATTGCATGCATAGGAATAAAATGAGTGATTGGATAACAATAAAATTGTGGATAATATGGACTTTATCAAGATTCACTTTAGGGTATTTATCTACAAGATAATTATTCTTGAAAAAGCCTGGATTATCTAGAAAAAAGATAAAAATCATAGACTAAGGAAGAAAACACATCTAGGTACAAGGATTGGATAAAAAAAACCCTAAAAATAGAGTCCAAAACACACCCAAACACGGAAGAATGTTCGGCGTCCAAGAGCACCATTTGGCACTTTTGGAGTGCCGAACGGCACTTTAAAAGGGCCGAATTTCCTTCTTTAGGGCTTCGGCCCAACTCCTTTCAAGTGACGATAAGGCATACCCTTTTCGATCTTTTCGCAAAAAGGATGTGTCCAGATTTGCATCCTAATCTTTCGTGCCTATTTTTTAGAGTCTTCTGGCCTCTATAAATTGAGACTAAATCTCATAATTCAGCACCTTTTTTTTACGCTCTGGGAGGCATACATTTTGAGGCTCTCAAATTGCTAATATTTGCTGATCCTTTCTGAGATTTGCTACTTAAATTAGGGTTTTTAGGTTTTAAAGATAATTGAATAAGTTTCTTTGAACCCTAAAACAATCATCTCAAGAACAAGGAGTGCTCATGTAAGAGGTTGTTTTCAATCACCCTATTCTTTTTTATGCTTCTTGTTTATGATGATGCATATTCCTTTTTTCATAACATGATTTATTAACTATTGTTTTGTTTAAATCATGATCTTGAATTTCTTGTATATAATTGTTACAATATCTTTCTTAATTTCAAATATTTGCATATAACCAATCAATTTTTCTTGAAATAAAAAAAACAAATCTACATCTTTCCTAGATGTAGATCTAAATTTTTCTCAAACAAAAAATGGATCTGCATCTTCATTAGATGCAGATCTGAATTTTTCCCAAATAAAAAACTGATTTGTATCATTCTTAGATACAAATCTGATTTTTTTTTTTTTTTTTTAACATATGCAGATTTTGAAACAAAGGAAAAGATTATGTGAATGTGTTTATTGTTTGTTGTGTTTAGTCCATGTTGCATAAATTTAAATTATGAGTGAAATTCTCTTCTTAAACAATCTTTTCTATATTTTTTAAACATATAAAAAACAGATCTGGTTTTTCTGTCATAAAAAAAACCATTTTTTTTTTATTATCACAAAACAGATCTGATCTTTTACGAACCAAAAAACCATTTTTTTTAGTTCTTAAAAACAGATCTGATGTTTTTCAAATCAATAGACTTTATTTTATGTAATAAACACATATCTGAATTTTTTATCTCCAAAAAACACTTTTTTTTTCCTGCATACTACAAAACAAATCTGGTATTTTGACAAATCAAAATCAATTTTTTTTTACCAACTAAAACATATCTGAATTTTTTTATATAAAGAAGAGAATGAATTCATAAATAAATCTATGTGATTTAATTTTATTTCACATGTTCAACATATCATTCATAGCATGCATAAAGGATACATAGGTCATAAAAGTCTAGAAGACCGGACTCAGTTTGGGCAGAATGAGTGCCTAACACTTTCCCATCTTATAACCTAGTCTCTGGATTTAGATTTTTGGATAAGTAGATTTGGCCTTGTCTTTATTTTATTTTGGGTAGAATGTAACTAAGACAAAAAGCCATGTAATTTGTAACTAGGACCCAATGCTATGTAATTTTTCAATTTTTCAAATATGTAATTTTTTATTCAATCAATGAAGAGAACAATTCAGTCATGTATTTATTTTTTTCTTATTTTTTTGTATAAAAAAAAAAATAATTAGCAACTCCATACCACTTTCCCAAAAAGAAAGGTGCCCTAAAAAGTACCCAAATCTCTTTTTTGAGAGCACCCCAGGTTTGAGGTCTCTCACACTTGGCCCCATGTAAAAGGCTTTAAAACCTAAGTTTTAAATTATATTTTATATTATTTATTGAATTATTGTTGTAGGGCCAAAAATTGGTGGCTGACCCTAAACAATAGAATTTGTAGAGCGTGGATAAAAAAGGGGTAGGCACTCACGAAAACAATGGCGCAGCCAGTGTCCAAACCTCTTATGTAATTTTGGTAAGAATCAAAGGTTCCCTGGGGAATCACGATTGTGATCTTTCTCGGGCCTCAATGAAGATATTGGCCGTGTTTTTGGGTGTTTCCTTCTCTTCGGTTCAGTCCGAAGAGATTCAACCCCTCCCTCTGGCTCCTTTCCCCCCCCCCCCCCCCCACAGATAGGGGATCATTTTTCGTTAAATAGCCTCCTTTTCACTGATCTTAACCGTCCATTTGTCAGTTATCCGGACGTTGTGCATTAGGGCCTGTCCTATCGCCTACTTTTTCAGATTTTATGTTAGTTCCCAGACGTTCTGGCATACTTTAAAAGTTGAAGTGATTGAAGTCTCCAGGTTTATTAGTTATATCATCATTTAAAGAGGCCAGGGTGTTGGTGAGACACTTTTCAATGGGGGAAGGATATTTTCCCTTTGTCCACTTAAACTGGCCGAGGACATGGGCGTCTTTGGGCAGGCCCTTTTGAAGCTCAGGGTCCATCCTCTGTTTTCGGCCCGTGTTTTCCTTGGTGCGAGCCTTGGGCCGGCTGTGGATTGGGCCATGCACCTTGACACTTAGGGCCCCACAATAGCCCCTCAAAATTCTGCTGCCTGTCCTCTCGGGCGGGGAGGAGGATTTTGATCTGCCTGGCGCACTTTCATGCTCTACGGAGCATCACCTCTCCGTTAGTTTGTTGTCTATCCCAGCGGCTTTTGTGACCTTTCTTTCGACACTCGGTTTCTTGTGATTTTCGTCGCTAATAAGGCTAGTTCGGTGTAGGTTTGGGCCCGAATACTATGAAAGACCTTGGCCTCTCACGTACTCAGCATATAGTAGAGTGGTCCTCCTATCCGCTTGGGCCCTAATTTTCTCCTTTTAAAATTGTTAGTTTCCCCAGAGGCTGGTGTCCGAAGACCATACACTGCCTTGGTTCTGTAACATTTAGCTTATTAATTGGAGGTAGCTGGTTTCACCGGAGGCTGGTGTCTGAGGACCATACAATGCCTAGGTTCTGTCCAGTACATAATTTTCTTCTTTTAAGATTGTTAGTTTCCCCCAGAGGCTGGTGTCCGAAGACCATACACTGCCTTGATTCTGTCTAACATTTAGCTAATTAATTGGAGGTAGCTGGTTTCCCCAGAGGCTTGGGTCCGAAGACCATGTAATGCCTAGGTTCTGTCCAGTACCCAGTTTCGAAGTAGCTGGTTTCCCCAGAGGCTTGGGTCCGAAGACCATGCAATGCCTAGGTTCTGTCCAGTACCCAGTTTCGAAGTAGCTGGTTTCCCCAGAGGCTTGGGTCCGAAGACCATGCAATGCCTAGGTTCTGTCCAGTACCCAGTTTCGAAGGTTCTGTCCAGTACCCAGTTTCGAAGTAGCTGGTTTCCCCAGAGGCTTGGGTCCGAAGACCATGCAATGCCTAAGCTCTGTCCAGTACCCAGTTTCGAAGTTTAGTCATCTACTTTATATGTTTATCCGTAGCCGTTTAGTTCTACATTGCTATAATTTTACAATAAGCATTAAATAATTACACTTTTCAAGCAGAATAATAATAATAATAAATGTGGACTGGAGTTGGTGGAAGATAGGACCTTGCCGTGTTTCGCCTCTTCGTTTGATGGGACTTTTCTGGCTACGAGGCGTCTCTTGGGTTGTCCAAGTAACGTGCGGTGACGTTTCGGTTCCTTTTCGTTAACGAGGCGCCTCCTCATTAATGCTAGCCATGGATCCACGAAGATTTAACGGTTGACAGGCCCCTTGGTATTTAGGGCGGAGTTATTGCCTCCGGAAATCGCTCCCTGGGATTTATTGTGGATTGGCCCTCATCAATATCCCACCGTCTATATAAGGCGTTTCTAGGGCAACCCCCTCCTTCATATTTTGACAAACAATCATCTTAAACCTCCCCCGAAGATATCACCTAAAACAGATTCTGCCAAACATAGCCATTCGAGCCCCTTCGAATGAGTTGGCCCTTGGAAAGGGCGATCTCGGGGATGCACAGCCCCTACCAGGAGCCGAGGATGGCGCTCCGACCCTGGACGTCACCTTGGGGTTGGAGTAGGGGAAATCCAAAGGTTCTCCTTCTTTTCAACCTAGCCAGATGAGGAACCCTCCTCTCCGCCTAGAGGAGGGTCCAAGGAAAACGTAACCACCTCCCCTTGGGTACGGGTCATTGACCCTCCAAGCCGACTGCATTGGGGGTGGGAGGGAAATAAGGCGGAACTCAGAAGTGGAGCCGTCCTGTGCCGCGACCTCTTCCACCTCCTATGTAGCTCTTCTTCCCTATTTTCTCTTCTTTGTCTTCTTCTTTTGCTCCTCAACTAGTCTTCCTTTTTTCTTTTTCTTTTTTATCTCTTCTATTTCCATCTCCCAACCAGTCTCCCCCTCTTCATTTCCTCCTCTCTTGCTTCTCTTCTTTTCTATCTTTTGTTCTTCAGTCAGCTTTGCTTTCTACTATTTGTTCTTCATCTCTTCCTTCGCTTCTTTTCTATCTTTTGTTCTTCAGTCAGCTTTGCTTTCTACTATTTGTTCCTCTGCCGGCCTCGTCAAGCGTCTGCCTTTGTAGTTAGCTTTAGAACAAGCCCCACGGGCTTCACTTGTAAAAGATGTAATTTTTCTTCATGTATGAATAAAAGAAGTAGACTTGTTTTGTGTTACCTATATTTTTTTTTACTTTCGTTCTTGCAATCGCTAACTCTTGACTGTACGTTGTTGCTGTAATCTGTATTGCTTTTGTGTTTTGTTTTTCGAAAACGTTGCCCTTGGTTTCTTTACGCCGACCACCGCACTTGCTAGCGCGCAAAACCCCCTCCCCACAGACGGCGCCAATTGTAGGGCCAAAAATTGGTGGCTGACCCTAAACAATAGAATTTGTAGAGCGTGGATAAAAAAGGGGTAGGCACTCACGAAAACAATGGCGCAGCCAGTGTCCAAACCTCTTATGTAATTTTGGTAAGAATCAAAGGTTCCTTGGGGAATCACGATTGTGATCTTTCTCGGGCCTCAATGAAGATATTGGCCGTGTTTTTGGGTGTTTCCTTCTCTTCGGTTCAGTCCGAAGAGATTCAACCCCTCCCTCTGGCTCCTTCCCCCCCCCCCCCCCCACAGATAGGGGATCATTTTTCGTTAAATAGCCTCCTTTTCACTGATCTTAACCGTCCATTTGTCAGTTATCCGGACGTTGTGCATTAGGGCCTGTCCTATCGCCTACTTTTTCAGATTTTATGTTAGTTCCCAGACGTTCTGGCATACTTTAAAAGTTGAAGTGATTGAAGTCTCCAGGTTTATTAGTTATATCATCATTTAAAGAGGCCAGGGTGTTGGTGAGACACTTTTCAATGGGGGAAGGATATTTTCCCTTTGTCCACTTAAACTGGCCGAGGACATGGGCGTCTTTGGGCAGGCCCTTTTGAAGCTCAGGGTCCATCCTCTGTTTTCGGCCCGTGCTTTCCTTGGTGCGAGCCTTGGGCCGGCTGTGGATTGGGCCATGCACCTTGATACTTAGGGCCCCACAATAGCCCCTCAAAATTCTGCTGCCTGTCCTCTCGGGCGGGGAGGAGGATTTTGATCTGCCTGGCGCACTTTCATGCTCTACGGAGCATCACCTCTCCGTTAGTTTGTTGTCTATCCCAGCGGCTTTTGTGACCTTTCTTTCGACACTCGGTTTCTTGTGATTTTCGTCGCTAATAAGGCTAGTTCGGTGTAGGTTTGGGCCCGAATACTATGAAAGACCTTGGCCTCTCACGTACTCAGCATATAGTAGAGTGGTCCTCCTATCCGCTTGGGCCCTAATTTTCTCCTTTTAAAATTGTTAGTTTCCCCAGAGGCTGGTGTCCGAAGACCATACACTGCCTTGGTTCTGTAACATTTAGCTTATTAATTGGAGGTAGCTGGTTTCACCGGAGGCTGGTGTCTGAGGACCATACAATGCCTAGGTTCTGTCCAGTACATAATTTTCTTCTTTTAAGATTGTTAGTTTCCCCCAGAGGCTGGTGTCCGAAGACCATACACTGCCTTGATTCTGTCTAACATTTAGCTAATTAATTGGAGGTAGCTGGTTTCCCCAGAGGCTTGGGTCCGAAGACCATGTAATGCCTAGGTTCTGTCCAGTACCCAGTTTCGAAGTAGCTGGTTTCCCCAGAGGCTTGGGTCCGAAGACCATGCAATGCCTAGGTTCTGTCCAGTACCCAGTTTCGAAGTAGCTGGTTTCCCCAGAGGCTTGGGTCCGAAGACCATGCAATGCCTAGGTTCTGTCCAGTACCCAGTTTCGAAGGTTCTGTCCAGTACCCAGTTTCGAAGTAGCTGGTTTCCCCAGAGGCTTGGGTCCGAAGACCATGCAATGCCTAAGCTCTGTCCAGTACCCAGTTTCGAAGTTTAGTCATCTACTTTATATGTTTATCCGTAGCCGTTTAGTTCTACATTGCTATAATTTTACAATAAGCATTAAATAATTACACTTTTCAAGCAGAATAATAATAATAATAAATGTGGACTGGAGTTGGTGGAAGATAGGACCTTGCCGTGTTTCGCCTCTTCGTTTGATGGGACTTTTCTGGCTACGAGGCGTCTCTTGGGTTGTCCAAGTAACGTGCGGTGACGTTTCGGTTCCTTTTCGTTAACGAGGCGCCTCCTCATTAATGCCAGCCATGGATCCACGAAGATCTAACGGTTGACAGGCCCCTTGGTATTTAGGGCGGAGTTATTGCCTCCGGAAATCGCTCCCTGGGATTTATTGTGGATTGGCCCTCATCAATATCCCACCGTCTATATAAGGCGTTTCTAGGGCAACCCCCTCCTTCATATTTTGACAAACAATCATCTTAAACCTCCCCCGAAGATATCACCTAAAACAGATTCTGCCAAACATAGCCATTCGAGCCCCTTCGAATGAGTTGGCCCTTGGAAAGGGCGATCTCGGGGATGCACAGCCCCTACCAGGAGCCGAGGATGGCGCTCCGACCCTGGACGTCACCTTGGGGTTGGAGTAGGGGAAATCCAAAGGTTCTCCTTCTTTTCAACCTAGCCAGATGAGGAACCCTCCTCTCCGCCTAGAGGAGGGTCCAAGGAAAACGTAACCACCTCCCCTTGGGTACGGGTCATTGACCCTCCAAGCCGACTGCATTGGGGGTGGGAGGGAAATAAGGCGGAACTCAGAAGTGGAGCCGTCCTGTGCCGCGACCTCTTCCACCTCCTATGTAGCTCTTCTTCCCTATTTTCTCTTCTTTGTCTTCTTCTTTTGCTCCTCAACTAGTCTTCCTTTTTTCTTTTTCTTTTTTATCTCTTCTATTTCCATCTCCCAACCAGTCTCCCCCTCTTCATTTCCTCCTCTCTTGCTTCTCTTCTTTTCTATCTTTTGTTCTTCAGTCAGCTTTGCTTTCTACTATTTGTTCTTCATCTCTTCCTTCGCTTCTTTTCTATCTTTTGTTCTTCAGTCAGCTTTGCTTTCTACTATTTGTTCCTCTGCCGGCCTCGTCAAGCGTCTGCCTTTGTAGTTAGCTTTAGAACAAGCCCCACGGGCTTCACTTGTAAAAGATGTAATTTTTCTTCATTTATGAATAAAAGAAGTAGACTTGTTTTGTGTTACCTATATTTTTTTTTACTTTCGTTCTTGCAATCGCTAACTCTTGACTGTACGTTGTTGCTGTAATCTGTATTGCTTTTGTGTTTTGTTTTTCGAAAACGTTGCCCTTGGTTTCTTTACGCCGACCACCGCACTTGCTAGCGCGCAAAACCCCCTCCCCACAGACGGCGCCAATTGTAGGGCCAAAAATTGGTGGCTGACCCTAAACAATAGAATTTGTAGAGCGTGGATAAAAAAGGGGTAGGCACTCACGAAAACAATGGCGCAGCCAGTGTCCAAACCTCTTATGTAATTTTGGTAAGAATCAAAGGTTCCTTGGGGAATCACGATTGTGATCTTTCTTGGGCCTCAATGAAGATATTGGCCGTGTTTTTGGGTGTTTCCTTCTCTTCGGTTCAGTCCGAAGAGATTCAACTCCTCCCTCTGGCTCCTTTCCCCCCCCCCCCCCCCCACAGATAGGGGATCATTTTTCGTTATATAGTCTCCTTTTTACTGATCTTAACCGTCCATTTGTCAGTTATCCGAACGTTGTGCATTAGGGCCTGTCCTATCGCCTACTTTTTCAGGTTTTATGTTAGTTCCCAGATGTTCTGGCATACTTTAAAAGTTGAAGTGATTGAAGTCTCCAGGTTTATTAGTCATATCATCATTTAAAGAGGCTAGGGTGTTGATGAGACATTTTTCAATGGGGGAATGATATTTTCCCTTTGTCCACTTAAACTGGCCGAGGACATGGGCGTCTTCGGGCAGGCCCTTTTGAAGCTCAGGGCCCATCCTCTGTTTTCGGCCCGTGCTTTCCTTGGTGCGAGCCTTGGGCCGGCTGTGGATTGGGCCATGCACCTTGACACTTAGGGCCCCACAATTGTGATATTCACGTTAATTTGTGAAAAAATTCTTCTATTTTAATATAAGAACATATCATTTCTATTTTAAACGATCACTTTTCAAAACACTTTATATCAAATTATTTATTCTATACCATATTTCATTAAAATATTATTTATTTATCAATTTTTTATTATTTTCCCAATTCCTATATCTTTTTCTCTTATTTTATTTATTTATTTATTTATCAATTTACATAGCAATAGTAACAAATATAAAAAATAACATTTTATATTATTTTTCATTCACCAATGTGAGTGGCTGAGTGCTCTGACTATTGAAGGCAGCAATGAGATAGTGTAAGCATTAGCATTAGGTGTTTTAAAAAATAAAAATAAAAATGTTATTTTGACATATCAAAAAGCTATTGTGGGGTCTCATATGTTTAAACCACCCCGGCCCACTCTATACCCGGCCCAAGGCCCACACCGAGAATATTGTGAAGGCCGAGGGTAATGAAAATAGCTCAATACACCCAAAGGCCTCGCCGAGGATGACACGTCCTCGGCACACCGACTTCGCTAAAGGGAAAATATCCCTCATTCGTTGAAAATATCTCACTAACATTCTGACCGCTTTAATGGTGATGTGACCAACGAACCCAGTCGCCTCGGTTACTCCAACTAATAGAAAGCCTGCAAAGACGGCTGAGAACTAACATAAAGCTTACAAAATCAGATGATGGGACAAACTCTTATCCACAGTGACCGAATAACCGACAAATGGACGACTGAGATTAATTAAAACAATACTATATAACCAAGAGGATTCCCAACGAAAAATGGGGGATTAAAAGATGAATCAGTCCAAAGAAAAAGAACAGAATATCTATCAACTCTAAGAAAACTAGATCCTCGGCTTGGGCCGAGGACAAATATGCTTCGTAAACACACAACCAAAATGATGGTTATTCCTTATAAAAACACTTAGCCAAATTTCTTTGAGGAGATTCTTATGAACTCCATGTCACCTATTATTTGTTATAAACACCATATCAACCGTTGTTTACTTCGGTGATACCAAATCCTTACACCCATATCTCTACAAATTTTTATTGTTAAGGGTCCATTACAAGTTGAGTCCCTACAGCTATTTTATCTATTTTAACATATCACTTTACAATACACCTTAAATCACATATTTTATTTTTTTTGCCATTTTAGTTAAATATTATTTCTTTATTATTTTTTTATTCTTTCTTTTTTATTATTCCCAAAGGCATTGAAGACATTAAGAGAGAGAAAGTTAAAATAATATAAATTAATTCAAATAATCATGAAGAGAGAGAAAATTGGAATAAAAAATTACTAAATAGTTATACAATTTCCCACCATACCTGCTTCAATTAAAATTTCACTGTAGCTTGTGCCAAATTATTTTGACATTTGGCATATCTAATATAGGTGGTTTTTAAGTGTTTGGTACGTTAAATGCTAAATATTTAGTATTTAAAACACTTAATACTAGTGCTCCATTCAATCTGGAACTATGCCAGTCCGTAATGCAACTCCATTCAAACCCACTTTCACATGGCCTTCGATGGTTACTGGCTTCAGTAGCAGTACTAATGACAGTACACTTACTAGTAAAACATTATCTTCCTAAGGTTGGTTTGTAACATGGACTATGACATTATTGCAGAAAGCTTCATCCATCCTTGCGTTGGAGACATTAGAGCGGAGATCGGGTAAGAAAACGCTTAGCCCATTTTTCATATAACATGGACTACGACATTATTGCAAAAAATTTAGCCCATTTTGCATTATCATGCGACCTTGTTACCTGCATGTTATTGTTAGATCCAAGCTTCCAATATGGCTTGGGTCTTCCATTTTTTTTTTTTTTTTTTGGTGATAAATGATAAGTAAATATGATTCATTTCCCATGTAATCTTCTTCTTTTCTTTTTTGGTTTTTGTTTTGGGGGGTCATAATTTCCCTGCAATCAAGTGCATGCATGAGATTTATTCTTGTTCTTTCCTTCTTCTCAATTTTATACATAATTTTAAAGTGACTCGGATGTTTGATTGCTTCAGATTCGGAAGACTCCGTGGCAAAGGTGTATTGTATAAGGTCAGAGTTGTTGAATGGTGTTGCACGGTTTGACTTTGTAATTAATTGTAGTTAAATGTAGGGTCAGTTAAAGGATGACCTGAGGTCATCCATTAAGAGCAGTAAGTACTCATCTAAAGCTGTCTTAGGCAAATGTTCAAATCTAATTTAATCTTATATTCAATGAACTAATACATCTCCATCTGAAAATCATATTTCTTTTTAAAGTACTATGGGTAAATAGTTTTAAAAAAGAAACAAAATTTGAAACTAAACTTTGTCCCCCTCAATTAGTGCTAAACATGTTTGAGGAGTCATTCGACTGACTGTCTCACGGTCTAATCTATGACCAACCTGTCTTTTTTCTTTTTTCTTTTTTTAATTTTATTTTGTTTTGTTTTTTGACAAGAAGATTCAAAATTTCATTAATGAAACTTGAAAGAAATGGACTACAACTGATTCATTTATTAATCAAGTATAGAATGCTCTGTCTTCTTGCTCCTGACATCTCTAAGTCTAAGGAACTCCGGTTAGTCCTCAATCCAAATTGCTTATTGACTAACATTTTTGGCATGCCAGGCTAGCCGACCATGTTGATTACCAAGTGATGGCACGGGAAGGTAAAATGGGTTGAAATTCACAAAAGTTGAAAGAAAATAAAAATAAGAAATGGGTGTTTTGTGTAATTAATCTTCACTCTCTCAAAAGTCAAAAGTAATCCTATTGAAATTAAAAGTGAATTTTTTTTTTAATTTTATTTCCCTGAAAACTGAAGTAAATTGAGGTAATTTTTGGACTGAAATGATAGAAAATTGAGGTAATTAAGTCTACTTAGGCAATGCGTTAATAAAGGCCTTAAATGTATTAGTTATAAACGGGGAAAAGAAGAACACAAGCATGCAAAAACGCACATGGTCATGGGTAAAGAGCAAGCCAGTTGCTAAATGGATATATGATATGATCATGACTATGACTATGGTGGAGCCTTTCACATGTTATCAAGAATGACAATAATTAAACCAAACCACTTATTAATATGAAGAAAACAAATAAAAATGACTGGGAATATTTATATGAGCTGTAAAAGTATCAGATTCAATAGATAGATAATCAGAGCAAAAAAGCTACGTTAAGTCCAAAGTATACTTCAAATTTTTTAAAGCTAGAGACCAACTCAGTTTGAGGTATAAATCATGAACGCCACTTTAAATTTTCTATTTTTTTCAGTTTTGACTTTAGCTTAGTGTGTATGTGTAACACCCCGACCCAATATTATAATTAAACTATGTGTTTAAGTAATTAATTATTATTTTAAGACACTTTCAAGAGTATTTAATAAGTATATTATTTTACAATACCTTTGAATAAGAATTGTAAAGATCATAAATAATTGAATGGTTAATTTTATTATGTATATATATATATATACTAAGTATGGACAAAACTATTTTAAGTGATTAAGTTATGAGATATATATATATATATATATAGTTGTTGGACTATATTAAGTGGCTAAGTTATGATATATATATATATATATAGTTGTAAGTGTTTTAATTAAGCATGATGCATGGGATAGTATAGTAGAGATTTCACCCATGCAACCAATGAGAATTCAACACAAGTAAAGCCAAAGTTTCATGCATCTTGACAAGCCAAAGAACCAAGACTTGGCCGACCATGCACTCACCAAAAGCCACTTCAATTCTTCCTTGACTTTTCTCAAAGAAACTAGAACATAGATGCTCTTTTAATGTGATGGATATAACTTTGTAAAGGTAAGGATATATATATATATATATATATATGTATGCAAAGTGATATTATTTTTGTAGGAAGTGTGAGTGTGAATGCAAGAAATTATTTTTGTAGAAAAGCATGTGTGAATGCAAGAAAAGTTGGAAAAAAAAAGTGGGTTGGATATTTTCTTCATTAGCATGATACGTATGCAATCCAAGTCCACCCTCTTTATCTTCTTGGCTGCCCAAAAGTCTTCTCTTCATCTTTTCTTTTGCTGAACCAGAAAGTTCAGCCCTCCTTCTCTACTCCTTCTTTATTCTGGTTTCTTTCTTCTTCCCCTCTCACACGGCAACACCATCTCACAACAGCCCTCATTTTCTTCCACCAAAAATCATAGATACCTCTCTTTAAGAAGGAAATCAAACTCTTACTAAAGTTTAGCTTCAATTGTGGGTAAGTATATATGTTTATTTTCTGTTTGGGTATTTTAATAGTGTGATGATTTGCTTGAGTTTCAGTTCTGTATCCTCTGTTCTGATTTTAGAAGCTAAACTTGTGATTCTGTTTTAGTAAATTGAAAGTTTGATGATTATGGTCATTTGGATGCTTATTAAGGTATTTCAATATGTTTAGGATAGGTATAAAAATACTCAAGTGATATGAAGACCTATTGCTATTTGTTGTTGATTTTAGAAAGAACATGCACTGAAGCTGTCTCTGTGACAGATTTGATGTTTACAACAAGAAAAATATGTATTAAATCATATTTTGTGAAATTGGATGCTAGGGTTATTTTCTATGAAAGCTAAGACATGTATGGTTTCTATGGAAGTGGTTTCACAGCATTTGGATGAATAGAAAAATAATTATTTAATTTCTAATTTGCATGAGTTTCTGCCAGGACAGAATTGAACACGTTGGTTTGTATGATTTTTAATAAATTATGGTTTTATGATTTGACCACGAAAATTTTATGGTATATAATAGACATACAGGGGAGTTTCTCTGTAGAATTTCATGATGATTGAATGTGTTTTGGTAGTCCATTTGTATTTTACAATTGAAGCATATGCTGCTGGAATAAAACAGTGAGCGGTAAGGGACATGCCTTACTTTGAGGATTTAATTCTAAAGTTAGGTTGAGTGATTTGAGCTATAATTTATTATGCTCATCATTTGATATGTCTAAATCATAGATTAATTTGGTATAACTTGGTTTAAGGTTTAGAACTCAAAGGAGGAGTTCTAAATCACTCTACTGCATTTTCATGTTGTTGTCTTGTTCAACGTGTCGTATGTTGCCATGCGAGTGTTTATGGTTACATGACAACGCTTAAAAGAGTTTATGTTTATGTTTGCATTATTGCCCTAATCTTAAAGTACCTTTTGAAATGAAGTTAGCTCCTATGGAAATATGATATAAATATGAGAATGTTGGTTTCTCTATGATTTGATACATCACGATGTATGATAAACGTATTTTGTGTTTGTGGGAACCTCTTTGAGGTGGGAATTAGGATTTCCTTGATTCTAAGAGATAGGCTTTGAGATGAATGTGTAAGTTTATGATAAGGAATAATGGATAGTAATAAGTTTTGATTTTGGTTTAGGTGTTACCAGTCGCCAATTCTAAGCTCCTTCGACTTTAGGCTCTCGGTTCCTCTGCTTTCAGGTAAGGGATAAGTTATATGGGCATTTGGTAAGTCATGAGGTTATTTTAAAGTATATTATGCATTAAAATGTTTTTTATTAGAGATATGGCATGTAAGCATTATTAGACAAATATATGTTCGTGAGTTTTTCCGAAACTTTATGTATATGATTTAAGCATATTGATGCTATTATTAATTCCACGAACATGATGAAGAAAACAATGGAAATGCTTTTATTATGAAATGTTATGCAAAATAAGAAAATTCAGTATGATGAATAAGTATGAAATGTTTTCGGGTTATGTCCTCTGGTGATCTGAACTCGGTCAGTAGGGGTTAATTACTGGCTTTCCATGGAAAAATGTATCTGTTTGGCCATTTAAAATAGAGGAAATGGGGCTGCCCGTAACTCTAGGTCATTTAAAGTAGAGGAAATGGGGTTGCCCGTAACTCTAAGGCCTTCTCCCCAATGTGTACGGACGGCGGGGAGGAACAAAACCTGGAGGGGATGTGCCATCAGGCCTCCCAAAGGGGACAATATCATACACACGAGGTTACTCAAATGTGATGAGGCATTCTCTGTACAGACTTATCAGATATGGACTAACCAATAAGTTATGTATGAACAGCTATATTATGTTATTAAGCATGAGAGAATTATTTTGTTTAAATGCATTGTGAAAAGTAAAAGCTCTCATGAAAAGAAGAAGTTTCTGATGAAAAGAAAGCTGTTCATTAAAGATAAAAGTTTCTGAAATTCTGTTATGTTATAAAGATAAAGCTTCTGATGAAAGTACAATTTACGTTAAGAAGTTATTAGATATCTGTTTTTCTTTATGAAACGTAAAGTTTTATAATTATGAAAGTTATAATATTTTACGAGAACAAGTTTATGAAGGAAAGTTTTATTATTATTTATGATGTTTTTAGTTTAAGACAAAGTTACCGATTATCTGATTTAAGTTAAAATGATTATTTTGTAATGAAAATATATATGGTGACTTTGTAAGAAATGAAAGAAATTCAATCCGAAAGGTTTTGATAATATTATTCTGATGAGAAAAAGGAGAACAATTATTTTCCTACAAGAAGCGTATAAGTTATTATTATATATAGTATAAAATACTATGCATGAAAAGACGTTCTCCTATCCGAACAATTATAAGATGAAATCAATGGATTTACATGCATTCTTATTGAATTCTCATATATCTTACCTTTACTGGGCTTCGCAGCTCACCCTATTATTTTTCAGTCAACAGGTTTTATTTTGGAGCAAAGGGAGCCTTAGTCGAGTTTTGGAAGGAGCTGATTTTAGTTTATATGTATAGATCCTAAAGTAGTATTTGATGTTTAGTTTTGCAGTATTGTGAATTTTAGGATCTAATGAAAGTTGTACTTTAAGGTATTAAGAGATGTATTATGTGATAATGTGGAAATGGAATGATTGATGGATTATATTATTTTTGAGTACAGTGTAGATGCTCTGAATGTCACAGAAAAAGTTATATCTTTAAGTAAAGAAACAAAGATGATGAGAAAGAGGGAAGCTTATGTAAAAGTTTTGTAAAAGTTTAAGTTGGTTCGTGTTAATATCAGGCTTAGGCTTGGTATTAGCATGCCGGTCATGGTCACAAATCCGAGTATCGGGTTTGGGGCATGACAGTATGTACCTTCCCTGTAGCCAAACACTGGCTGCACTCATAATTCGTACACCAGTAGTAACAGTTGTTGATATTTGTTGGACCTTGGCTTGGACGCATATGATAGGTACAGTTGCCCAAGAAGAATAGAAGATAAGCTTGCTTGCTTCATGTTGCGTATACTTTTGTTCTTCTAAGTTTGTCTTTGCCTCATTTTTTAATTTGGTCATTTCCTTATTTTGGTCACATAAGAAATTGCTTGAGGCCTTCCAAGTTGCGTTGTGGTCTTGCTTTTTTGTATCACTATTATTTGCATTCTTTGTATACATATATACATGCTACAGCTACTCAGAAATTTCTTTTAATCTTTAATAATGCCAAAATAATGATTCTCCAATTCCAGCCAATATTGACTTTTGAGTTTTGACTTCAAAACTCCCACGTTTTCAACAATCAGCAAGTCCTCTTTCGGGAATAATTAAAGAAGAAAGAAATTGTCAAATTGATTAACAAGATGATCTGAGAGGCATAGAACATATTTTCATTTTTCATAAAAGTGGTATCAAAATTTTTTTAAAATAAATTATTAACAAGTGTCCTTAGAACTCTCATTAGCATGACCTTAATTTTATTTATATATATAAGAGTAGGTTACAAGTTGTGTTCATTTGATCCCAATCTTCAGTTTCTCTTTCTTTTTGCCACCTTTTGTCTCCTGCTTCTCCTCTCAAGTCTCAATCCAAAAGAACCACCTACTGCATAGCTATTTTCACATCAATCATATTTGAAACTGCTTCCAGAGTCCCCTTTTTTTTTATGCAACAAACTGATATCAGAGCTTCTATTGTTGCAACTAGCTGGTTTTAGAGCTTCCGCTATCACAACAGTTACAAAAATGGGTACTATCATGTCAAATGGTGGAAGCTCCATCACTATTGTTATTATCCTTTGCTGTAGCCTTTTGCATCTGGTTGATATCCAAGCTGCACCACAAATAAATTTCCCTGATTTTGATATGACGAGGGATAGAGATTGGTTGAAGTTTGAAGGGGATGGTGCGACTATTGATTTTAGAGCCCTGCAGATAACCCCAGACACAAGCAACTCTGGCTACAGCCTCCTCAACCAGACTGGTCGCATTATGTATAAACAACCTTTCAATATGTGGTTGTCCGATGACAAGCAGGCCTCATTCAACACCTTTTTTTCTCATTAACATTAAAAGAACCCAGGAGCCGAATCCTGGGGAGGGCCTTGCTTTTCTCATTGCTCCAGATCTCTCAATCCCTGATGCTAGTAATGGGCAATGGCTTGGCCTCACCAATGCTACCAATGATGGTAACCAAACCAACCAGATTGTGGCCATAGAGTTTGATACCGAAAAGCAAGACCACGATCCTAATGGCAATCATATTGGCCTCGACATCAACTCTGTTAATTCAACTGCGACTGTCTTTCTTGATAATTATAATATCGAATTATCCCCAGAAGTAGGCACCGACTACAGCGTCTGGGTGCGATACAATGGCAAGTCGAAGGTGATGGAGGTTTACATGGTGAAAGACGGCCAACCCAAGCCTGAAAAGCCTCTTCCTAAGGAGACCATAAACCTGAAACAATACGTGAATAAAAAATCCTACTTTGGGTTTGCTGCTTCTACAGGTGATCCACAGGTTGAGTTGAATTGTGTATTGAAATGGACCTTAGAGATTGATGACCTTCAAAAGAAAAGTGATTTGCTTTGATTGAAGATAGGTGCTGGGGTTGGAGTTCCATTGGTGACATTGTTGATCCTACGTGGGGTTTTATATTTGAACAAGAGAAAAAGAAGAGGAAGAGGGGGTGATGAGGAGTCTAAGGTGCTTGGCACACAGTTGAGATGGTTGCCTGGGATGCCAAGGGAATTCAAGTACAAGGATTTAAAGAAGGCCACCAACAACTTCCACGAGAGTATGATGCTGGGTCAAGGTGGTTTCGGTGTTGTTTACAAAGGAATTCTGCAGGACAAGGATCATAAATCTAGTACTGAAATAGCTGTCAAGAAATTCTCCAGAGACAACATTCTAAGCAAAGATGATTTCTTGGCAGAGCTCACCGTTATTCACCGTCTACGCCATAAACATCTTGTCCGCTTAGTTGGTAATGCCCCTCTTCATTCTTCTTTATTTATTTATTTTTGTCATTCTAATATATTAGACAACTTGCAATTCAATTTTCTTGAAATTATTCGAAGATCATCACAAGATTTATCTGCAAAGTACCCAAGAATTTGATTTAAAAGAAACATTCAACAATTGAAATTGCATTATTCATTTTGTCAAATTAAGGAACTTTCCCAGAAGTCTTAGAGGGTGTGCTTTGACATTACAACCTCTTGCGGATCAACCCCATGAACTTTTAGGGTTTTCTTGTGTTTAGAAAGAATGCAGAATTCTCTCACTCTCTCCCTTACTTGGTAGAAGAATGTGCTTCTATTCTTTAAATTGTTTTTTTTTTTTTTTTGAGAAACAGGCCTTCATGACTTGATGGAATTTGGTAACGGCCGTTCGTTTTTTTTTTTTTTTTTTTTTTTTTTTTTTTAAGATGAGAAAGAAATATTATATAATATATTATTACTATTTGGGAGTCCTCTTATAAGTGGAGGCTTTAGGCGGTGGCCTAAATGGCCTATAGCTTCAGCTGGCACTTATAAGTATATATAAGCTAGCTTATTAGAAGTTGAGTAAAAACAAGAAAAACCCCTCATGATGAAAATCGACAAAGAGATTTCTCACCCAATCCATCCACTGCACAAGCTAAAGCTTGAATACACAGAGATCCCATTCAATTGTGATGGATGCAAAGAAGCTGGTATTGGCCTCAAATACAAATGCCAGCAATGCGAGTTTGACTTACATAAGGCCTGTGCTGTGGCAACCCCAACTAGTATTATTCATCATCCTTTTTACGAGAAATGCGAGTTCCAATTTCACTATAATCCCCCTGGTGCAGCTAGGAGAATATGTGATGCATGTAGGAAAGATGTTCTGGGGTTTGTGTACCACTGCAAAAGATGTGGTTTTGATCTTCATCCTTGCTGTGCAAACCCCCCACAGGTCCTAAACGATGGGGAATACAACCTTTACTTGTGCCTCAAGCTCTCAAGTTCATGCCATCGTTGTGGGGGCAAAGGACATGGTTGGTCTTATAGGTCCCACTGCAAAACCTATCACCTACATGTGTCATGTGTTAAGGAGTTGCTTGTGGAGAACTGGCAGGCTATTTATCTTAATGTAGACAAGAACAAGGTCAGGGAAATGCAAACAAGGATCCCAAGCCTTAAAGGGACTCTTAAAAACTGTCATGGTCATGGAGCAGGGAGAGGAGGAAAGGTGAGCAAGTGCTGTCAGATTGCTGGTGGAGCTGTTCGTGTTATTGTCTCTGCCATCTTGGGGGATCCTACAGCTATAATAGCTGTAGTGGTTGGGGGTTTCATATCCAAGTTGGTAGATCTGAGCAAATCACCAACGAAGAAATTAATGCATATGATATATATGTAATTATTATAGTCTCTTCTGTCCTGCATGTATAATATTCACGTGTGATATTTCAAAGTGTATAAAATAAGTTTTACAAATCGTTGCGTCACGAATTACAAAAAAAAAAATTATTTATTATATTATTGAAGTAGAATCAATCATATCCATTTCCACCGCATTGCAAAGCAAAGTTGACAAATTAGTCTATTTTGCTTTAGTCCGATAGCTATTATAAGACTAGCCCTTCATTATTCTATGTTTATGCTTTGTTTGTTATTGTGTATTATTTAGCAGTTAATGTCAATATTAGACTCACATATTCATTTGGGTTGTGTGTGGTACGGGTACCCCTATATCTATGTGAAATTATATAGACATGTAATAAACCCCAGCTAGTTATCCGCTTAATTAGAAGAGGAAGACGACTGATGCTCTCCATTTTAGTCAATAGCTCATCCACTTCACAACCTGAACAGAGAAAGAAGAGAGACACAATGCATTCAAATTAAGATAGGTCCACTTCCATTAAAAAAAAAAAAAAAAACAAAAGAAAAAAGAAAAAAAGATAGGTCCACTATGTTAATTAAGGTTGCATTTGGCATTAGCTTAAAAAACCAATTTTTTTACTATTCAACTTATTTTTGCTAGAGTAAGACTTAAGTACAGTAGTTAGGTGCTATTCTATTAAGTTTCCCTCTTAAAATTCTGCCATGTAAATTTTTCTCATGGGATGAATTTTATTTTTAAGTTAAGTATCATTTTAAGAGAGAAACTTAAAGAACTTTACCTAAAGTATTGTACTTAAGTTTTGTTATTTTTGCTATTATTCAGCTTATTTTTGTTACTATTTATGAGTCATATTTCACTTTTTGGTATTGTTTATAGGTCTCACTATATTATTTCAGTTACCTTTTATCTTTATCTATTTAACGTTTTCAATTTCAGCTAATACATGACTACATTTTGAATTTAGGGAATCTATCCATGCGCTTTTGTCTTTATTGGATTCTATCTCATTATACATATATATTAGATGATTGATCGATGGAGAACTAATTAATTTAACCCCGTAACGTGGAAAAAGGCAAAATGATTAACTCGTAGAAAACTTTTAAGCGAGTAAACTAACTTTAATGGGTGAAAGTCAAGTGCGTACAAATACGAACTACGTACAATGTGCATGAATAATCTCAAAATTATTTATTAAATTTTTTGTGAAAATACATATCCAAACTATTCACAGGTTCAAACAATTACCACCGATCTTCAACAAAAAAAAAAAATTCCTTTAAAAATATTTGACAATGTCATCTTGTTTTCAATAAACTTCTATTTGTACTTTGGAGGTTTGGGTTTTGATGGGACTGACAAATTCAACCTCCTGAACGATCTCATCAAGACCGACGAGTCTGTCCTCTAAGACAAGCTAACCACATGTCCATATCACTAACGAAAGTAACAAAGCCATTCAATGCAGCCAATAATGTCCCGAGTGGTTACCAAATCAGTTGTACAGACCGTTAGTGGCCTCATTAAGGCCCACATTACTGAGCATGAAGCGTTGCCAAGAGGGACATTAAAGCCACATTAACAACTACAATAGCAAGGGGATGTGGAAACATATATAAAGCCCTCACAACACCAATACAAGGTACATAGACACTAAAAAAGCACCACTAGTTATTCTGATACTCTATTATTTCTAAAAAAAAGCTTTCTTATACCGACTTTGGCATCAGAGACGTTGTGGCAGGCACCACACTGGTAACCACTTTAAAGGAACTGTCTTACCCTTTTCACGGTGACACAGACCAATATTCGGCTCCATCTGGATGTACTTACAACGATTGACGAATCTGCACTTCATCAGGTTTTATTTTATATTTTATTTTTGGTTAAACAATGAGCTAGGGTGAGGCTCTTCATGTACCTTATCAAAAAAAAAAAAAAAACACTAGGTTATTGGGCTTGGTAAAGTTTTTAAGAGTATTTGGGTGTTTAATGTTTAAGATAATGGAATTCATGTACTTGGGTTGGATACTTAGGGTGGTTTACACATTTTAACTTTAAAAGGGATGTTAATCTTGAAAACTTCCCTCTAATAAAAAAACAGCTTAGTCCACACAAAATTATGAGAGTATTATAAGGTGCACAACTAATTTGAACTCCAACAAATTTAGATGGGGAGTAGTATTGTAAAATACTCCCCAAATAGGATGTTGATTTTAAAAGTTTGAAGCATATGGTACATGTTACTAATAAGATAATTTCATTCTTTATATATATATATATATATATAAACCATATAATTTATGATAGATAGTTACAATTTTTTTTCTCAGAAAAAATTTTGTTACAATTTAGCTATTTTTGCTTGGGGTGGGGGACATTTATGTGTTTTGTTTTTATGTATACATTTATGTGTTATTGCACTATGCAACAACCTTTACAATTTACCTATAATTTTGTTTTTTGTGCTATAGCTAAGGTTATTGCACTATGCAACACCACATTGAAGGGCTAAGATTAAAAGCGCTTTTGATTTTAGTCTTTGGATAATTAAAAAAAAAAAAAAAAACCTTATAATCTCTACTTTTTTAGCTCTTTATTTTTTTTTAACATTTTTCTCTCACATTAAATTATAAACTATTACACTGAATTTAAATCCCACAAGGAGTGCTGATTTTTTATTTATTTATTTTTTTTTTGGGTTCAATGGCAAGTGAATACTATTTTCACATTAATAAAAAAAAAAATTTGTTTTTGTTTTTGTTTTTGGCTGGGTAATGCCTCTTTCATTAAACAACAAAGAAGAAAGATGCATACATATTAAGCAGAGCAAGGGCAACAAGAAATCAGGATAGTTGGATACACACACAAAAAAACAGGGAAGAATGGGCCTGTATCCATCTCTATCATCTGGAACATGGATCCAATCCGACAAGTCAAAGATGAATGCAAGCCCAACTTCTGATTATAAAAAGCCCAAGGATTCATGCGCAGACTATATGTTAGGTTTGATAACATCAACAACTAGTGCTAATTGATATCTACTTCTAATGGCCAGTTATTCCAGTGGTGGAAAAAGAAAAACCACTTGAAAGTAAGTATACCAAAAAAAAAAAAACCAACCAACCCTATCTGTTATTGGAAATTGCACTTCTAATAAGTTTGGTTTAGATGAACTTATTTACATCTTTTTTTTTTTTTATTGTACAAAAGTAAAATTGTAACTTAAAAAAAAAAAAAAAAATGCTTAAAAGTTTTAAATTTTGTTTTAGGATGAAAATTAAGCTCACCCAACTTTTTTTTTTTTTTGAGGGTGTAAGCTCACCCAACTTGAAAGCCATAATTTGCCTCCACTATGCATTGTTGTTCAAACCTATATCTTATTTAGTATTATAGGGATATGTTTGCAAAATTTTACAATTAATACTATAATTTAATGTTAAATTTCAATGTCAATTCCCCCAATGTCCAATTGGAAAAGGTTTTTCTCCAAACTAATTTGGAGAAAAACCGTTCAAACTCCCCCTATCTCTTTTTATTGAATGTCAATTTTGAAAATTTAACGATTGGATTACATATTTTTTATGTTCTTAACACATATGCAAAATTTCATTCAAATTAGATGTTATTTATTATTCGATCAATAAACTTATTTTTTATTTCAAATTTTAAACCAATTTTTTTTTTTGAAATATAAACATTTGATTGATAATATAGTTATTGATTTTTGATCTTCTTGAAATTTTGTAAATATGGAGGATATAATAAGAATATGCAAATCAACGATTACATTTTCAAAATTTACATTCAATAAAAATATTTAGGGAGAATTTGAAGAATTTTAAAGAAAAACCTTGTCCTGTCTAATTTAGTATCAAAATTACACTTACCTATTCATCTTAAACCATTAGAGCATTTGCAATGTACAGCCCAAATCATAAGAGTGTTGCAATGTACACACTCAATTATGAGATGTTCACCACCAATTTGAGCACTAACCCACCCCCACCCCTCGTTGGTGTGTGTGTGTTTTTTAAAGTATACATAGTGAATATTGAAAACTAATCTCACAAACTCTTAGGTTTCGATTATTAGGAGCCCGTTTAGTATATGTGTTTAAATACATGTTTTCAGTTTTTAAACAACATTACATGTATTTTCACATATTTTTTCACTTACACGTACTTTCAAAAATACAAACAACATTACTAGAATAACATTACCAAACGGGCCCTAGATATCCTAATTTCATTAAGCCCAGTTTAGGTTTGATGGTTTGATAAGTCATCTTTAGACAGACACTAGATCAACATTGATAAGGCTCAGCTTAAACTAATGTGGACAGCCAAACTTTGCGAAGCCCAATTCTAAATTTTGAAGAACTGAATTTTGCATTAGCTAAGTTGAGAGGACAAAAGAGAAAAAGTGGAGGGCCAATTTCCATTAATTTGGGCTTTAGTAGATGTTTAATTGTTAAGCACATTGCAAGTAACGAAGTCAGCAAGCTGGCCATTGTAGTGTAAATGATTCCATTTGACAACTTCTTGGTTTTTTGTTTTTGTTATGCTTATAAAGCTACCCCCAAGAACAAAATGGGTAAAAGGGAAAACCAATTGTGACAAGTCTATGTGTGTGACATAGGCTTATATATACGGGCCTATGAGGAACCCAAGTGGGGATCCATACAAGTGGGGATCCATATATGCTTCCTTATGTAAGATTGTAAGTTTGTAACTTGTAAGTTAAACTATAGCCTAACTTCAATCCCATCCAAGAAGTTAGAGACAACAATAATAATATATATAAAAACAAACCAGTGATATATGGTTGCTTACTAAATTTGAGCAAAGCCTATTTTACACGAAGACTATAATCATTGAATACAAATTTGTTATTGATCGAATATATAGTAAATAACATCTAATTTGAATGAAATTTTACGTATGCGTTAAGAACATAAAAAAAATATAATCCAATCGTTAAATTTTGGCGAAACCACACTATTGGTCCCTGAAGTTTATCCAGTGAGCGCAATTGGTCCCTCAAGTTTCAAGTGAGCACTATTAGTCCCTCAAATTTTAAAAGTGAGTGATATTAGTCCTTCTGTTAACTGCTGTTAGTGAGATTGTCTATGTGGCTAACGGAATAATGACGTAACATTTTTAATTTACTAAAAGTACTTACAAATTGATGTGGCAACTTAAGTGTCTTATGTCATTTTTAATTGATTTTTATTTATTCTTGTGGAAAAAAAATATTGGCTTCAGCCCCACCCTCTCTTCCCGTGTGTAAGTAATTCCCTATGTAAGTATTTCCCTTTCATTTCACCGTTTTCCAATTTTCCGCTCAAGTTGCCAGAATACCTCAGAGCCAACAAAATATGCCGGGAAAACTCAACAAAAATCAAGAGCTGAGAGAAGTCTAAGGTTCAGTACAAGCAACCCAACAAAGAAGATTTTGAGTGCAACAAATGTGACAGGCAATAAAGATTCTCACAATGACTGCCACTGGTTTAGGGCGGAGAAAGAAAAAGGACCAATATTTCTTTCATTTTTTTTCCCAGATAATAAAACCTGTATATAATACTTAAAATTCTTCAAATATTTGAAAATTTCTAACTTTCATGCCTTAATTTTTGAACTTTCAAATACCACACCTAAGTTTCTGTTTGAATCCTTATAACTTATTAATATCTTAAACAATTGTAATCCATTGCTATGTGGCATAGTAAGTTTGTAAAACTTATATATACTAATATTTTTAGTAATTTCTAATAATTTTTGTAATTTTTTAAATTAAAAAATGACACATCATTAAAAAAAATGACAAGTCATTACTCAGTTAGCCACATAAGTAATATTATTTAACAGAAGGATTAACATTGTTCATTTTTAAAACTTGAGGGACCAATAGCACACACTTGAAACTTAAAGGACTAATTGTACTCACAAGGTAAACTTCAGGGACCAATAATGTAGTTTCGCCTTAAATTTTCAAAATTGACATTCAATAAAAACAGAACATTAAATTACAGTATTAATTATAAAATTTTGCAAACATATCCCTATAATACTAAATAAGAAATAGGTTTGAACAACAATGCATAGTGGAGGCAAATTACGGCCTTCATGTTGGGTGAACTTAATTTCATTCTAAAACAAAATTTAAAACTTTTAAGCGTTTTTTTTAAAATTTTTTTTAAAGTTACAATTTTACTTTTGTACAATATACAAAAATAAATAGATGTAAATAAGTTAATCTAAACCAAACATATTAGAAGTGCAATTTCCAGAAAAGGACAAGATTGGTTGGTTTTTTTTGTTTTTTTGGTATACTTACTTTCAAGTGGTTTTTCTTTTGAGAAATGCTATGTCTACAACATTTCTACAACATTTTTACAACATTTCCTAAGTGGCAGGTTGTTATTGGTTGTTATTGTTGGGGCAAAAAAATAATCTTAGTGTTAGTTTCAAATTTGAACCAATAACAATTAACCACCTGTGATTTGTTGTAAAAATGTTGTAAAATTGTTGTAGACGTAGCATCTCTCTTTTCTTTTTCCACCACTGGAATAACTGGCCATTAGACGTAGATATCAATTAAGCACTAGTTGATGATTTTATCAAACCTAACATATAGTCTGCCCGTCAATACTTGGGCTTTTTATAATCAGAAGTTGGGCTTGCATTCATCTTTGACTTGTCGGATTGGATCCATGTTCCAGATGACAGAGATGGATACAGGCCCATTCTTCCCTATTTTTTTGTGTGTATCCAACTATCCTGATTTCTTGTTGCCTTGCTCTGCTTAATATGTATGCATCTTTCTTCTTTGTTTGTTTAATGAAAAATGTATTATCCAGCCAAAAACAAAAACAAAAACTTTTTTTTTTTCTTTATTAATGGTTCAATAGTATTTACTTACCATTGAACCAAAAAAAAAAAAAAAAAAAAAAATCAGTACTCATTGTGGGATTTAGATTTGATGCAATAGTTTATAATTTAATGTGAGAGAAAAATGTTAAAAAAATAAAGAGGTAAAAAATTAGAAATTCAAAGTTTTTTTATTTTATTTTATTTTTTTTAATCCAAGGACAAAGATCAAAAGGGCTTTCAATCTTAGCCCTTCAATGTGGTGTTACATAGTGCAATAACCTTAGCTATAGCACAAGATCTCAATTCTTATCTGTGTATACATTAAAAAAAAAAACACACACACACACACATAACCGTCCCCCACCCCAAGCAAAAATAGGTAAATATTGTAACAAATTTTTTTTTTTTTTTGAGAAAAAAATTGTAACTATCTTTCATAAATTATATGGTTTTTTATTTATTTAAAGAATGAAATTATTAGCTTATTTGTAACATGTACCATATACTTCAAACTTTTAAAATCAACATCCTATTTGGAGAATAATTTACAATACTACCCGCCATCTAAATTAGTTAGAGTTCAAATTAGTTGTGCACATTATAATGCTCATAATTTTGTGTGGACTAGCCTGTTTTTTATTGGGGGGAAGTTTTCAAGATTAGCATCCCTTTTAAAGTTAAAATGTCTAAACCACCCTAACTATCCAACCCAAGTACATGAATTCCATTGTCTTAAACATGAAATACCCAAATACCCTTAAAAGCTTTACCAAACCCAATAGCGTAGTTGTTCCTTATGTTGTTGGGATACATGAAGAGCCTCACTCTAGCTCACTAATTGTTTAAGTAAAATAATAAAATAAAAAACAAAGCCCAAACCTCCAAAGTACAAATAAAAATGAAACAAAATACGAAAAATGTTAAAGAATGCCCTAAAACCATTAATTTAGAAACTAATTTTAGAGATATTTTATAGAAAAATGATAAAGCAATTACAATACCATGGATTTAGCATTTAATTAGAAGAGAGGTTAGACTTGAACTTTCACTAACAATGCCACTGTTACAAATGAGGCCTAGTCACCTTCCCCAAATGCACCGATAGTGGGTAACTTAATCATGTAGCAATTTTAAGCTTTATGACATACCTTAATATATATGACAATATTTTTAAAATAATACTCTGGTGTTCAGTTGTGGCCGGTCCATATAAAATTTTCATTAATTTACTGTGACACTTATTTTTTATTTTTTGTGAGCAGAAGAATTCCATTAGTACGGGTTAGAACATGTATCGCCATGTAGTTGGACTTCCACGTCCTTGTTTGGATTAGTCATTAAAGTCATATATATAAAGCACGCGAAAAATCTCAATCTCCTCCGTGCATTTTCACTCTCTAGCTTTCAAAATTTCTTATATAGCTTTAATTTGTGGCTTAGTGATTTTGAATGTGAACCGAAGAATGAGGCGATGCGACTTTAATGTGCAAGTCCAACCATCAAGAAGGTCGATTTGGTTGATGCCTCAAATATCTACAAGTTACTAAAAACTTCAAATTTATTTTGAAAAGTAATAGGCTTACAGCATTTTTACTCCACTTTCGTAATAAATTTTAAATTGTAGATTGTTATTAGTGGGTAAAAAAATAATTTAAGTTATTATTTAAATTAAAACTAATAACAACATACTACTTACAATTTATTATGAAAATATTGTAAACAAATCACTTTTTATTTGTTTTTGCTTCTTATTTCTCATTTAATGCGCCAAGGCAACCACTATTATTTTGCTTAATGTGAAAAGGGCAAACACCTACGGATAAAACTTGCTGCCTCTCTATCTTACTTTTTCCCTTTAAATATTGACTAAATATAGGAATGCAATTGTGCATGATTAAAATTTACCATAGCTTTTGAGTGGAGTTGTGGTGTGCCTTTGTGTTAGAACCCCTTTCCCTCTCTCCTGTGTATGTGTTTGTTTCTCAAATATATATATATATATATATAAAGGGGGAAGGGGTTGCAGTGCTGAAGGCGGAAGCACAGATTATATAAAGAAAGAGTGAAACTAAGATACTAAAATTAAGGCGGTAAAACTAGCCAAGCAATGTATATCAAAATAATTCAAAGTAAGTGAAAGATCCGTCCGTTATGGCGGTAATCCGTCCAAGGTGGCGGTAGCAACAATAAAATATGAAATTGAAATAACTGAAAGTACTTATTTATTGAAAATAGAATAATAACTTACAGTAGTAGTCTTAAGCTACAAGGTTGAGAAACATGATAAGTGTTACAAATTACAGGTTACAGGTTTGGAGTAAATAGAACAGCAGGGAATTCTCTCTCAAAGTAGTTTCTCTAAGAAGGGAGCAAAGAATTCTGAATTCTCCAAAGAAAATCCTATCTAACATAAGGGACAACCCCCCTTTAAATAGGCTAAATTCGGAAGAATAGTAAACTATGAACAGTAACAGTGAGTAGTGACCAGTGAATAGTATTGTGAATAGTAACCAGTCACTTTTACATCAATTTGTTTTTTAAAGCTTGTGGATGCCTCCAAATAATGCCAAAAGAGAATTTGGTCAAAAAGATGAAGAGACCAAAAGCAAGATTCTTTTTCAAGAATATCATTAGTAGGGGTAAAGCAATAGTAATGACTTTAACAGTCTGAAAATATTGCAGTATTTTGGTCATCGTGCAGGCCAGACAAATAGAGAATCAATCTTCCGCTAAATCAGGATCTTCGTCATCATCATCATGACCAAACCATTCCTGATTGTAGGGATAATAAGGGTTCTTTGTAGCAGGTGCTTCAGAGCACTGTCCTTCAACAGATAGTTTCTCTCTAGCCATCATTTGAAGGAGAGAATACATAGCATCAGGGTCTTGATGGATATCATCCAAGATAGAAGCCATTTTCTTTTTAGGCTTAACAGGGGTTGCAACAGTTTTAACAAAGGAGCAAGCAGGAGCTTCTGCTAGCTGAACAGGGGTAGTAATCGCAGTTGTAAGCAAAGTATTAGAGGGTGGGAATTCTTTGAGAACATTATTAGCAATCTTATGGGCATGCTGGAATTTGGCCCACCATTTAACATACCAACAACGTTTGAGTAAATCACCTGCTTTAACATATTGCCACTTCAAGATCCAAGGGACCTTATATTTTTTAACAAAATGGATTGTAGAACAGAATTTTGCATCATAAGCACTAACTCTGAAAGTGCTAGTAAAGTGTGCTAAGGCCTCTTTTAGCTGCTTAGGAAATATTTCTGGAACAGAACGAAATTGAGCCCACCATCGAATAAACCAAAGAGGCAGCTTATAGTCAAAGTCCTTGTCAAAATTAACAAACCAGGAATGGGACATATATTCATTTTGATGGAGCATGAATCGAAACCAAGCAGTGAGATAATCATGGTAGCAGTAGGAGACCAAAGATTTTGGTAATATCCTTGGGGTAGTAAGGTTAGAACCCCACATTTCTTCAGAAATAATGTGATTAATAGTAATACTATGGTAGATTACCTTAGAAGTATCAACTCTATCAGTAATAGCCTTAATCTTGACAGACTCTTCATGACAAAGGATATTCGCTTAGTATTGTACATCTTTATCAAGATGCTCAGGGATCCAATGAAATTTCGGGGAGAAGTAACTAGTGGCCAGTATAAAGGGATCAAAAATAGAGGCTCTGTTTGTCTCCACATAAAACAGGTTTTGGTCACTGGGCTTTTTAACATGTTGGGTAGTGTAAGGGGTTGTAGAGAAAGCATTTGCTTTAACAGGTTGATTAGTATTGGAATAAGGATCATAGGCATTTGCCAAAACAGTAGAGTAGTTTGGTTTGGGTATAGTACCTAAAGGAGTAAAGCGACTAGTAATCTCCAGAGGAGTAATAGGTTCAATCTTTGCAATAGGTTTGGTGGCTGGGGTTTTGTCATTTGACCTCCTACTTGCCATGGTAATTCTGTAGGAATTCACGGGTGAGGAAATCAGGAATTGAATTTTGAGATCCTTTAATATATTCAATATCAAAATCGAAAATACTTAGAATAGCTTGCCATCTGGCAAAAATATGTTTTGAAGCAATATTTTCAACATCTCTTTCAATAACATACTTAGCATTTTTACAATCAATACGTAACAAAAAATTTTGATTTAGTAAATCACTTTGAAATTTTGAAATACATAATACTATAGATAAAATTTCTTTTTTAATAGTACTATAATTTAGTTGTGCAGTATTCCAGATTCCAGAATGGAAGCTAACAATTTTTTCAAACGAATTTGGTGAAACACGTTATTTCAGAATACCTCCATATCCAATGTCAGAGGCATCAGTTTCAACAATTTTGAAAGTATTGGTAGTAGGAATCAGCAACATAATTCAAAGACCCAAGAAATCTCTGAAGCTAAGTTTTGTCAATAATAACATCAGGGAATTTATCAGCAAACGAATGGCTCTATCAATAGGACGAATTTGTCCTTCAGAGATATCGTATCCAAGAAAACGAACTTTTGTTTGGAACAATTTGATTTTCTTAGCAGAAACAACAAGACCATTTCTTTTGATGGTATCTAGAAACAAGTACAAATGTTTCCAGTGTTCATCAATAGAGTTGGAGAAGACAAGAACATCATCAATGTAAACAATGGTGAAATGACTGGACAAGTTAAAGATATCATTCATAATATTTTGGAATTCACTAGGGGCATTCTTAAGACCAAAAGGCATAACATTCCACTCATAATGACCAAAAGGAGTGGTAAAAGCAGTCTTATATCTATCATTTTCACTAAGCTGGATATGCCAAAACCTAGATTTCATATCAAACTTAGAGAATACTACAGCCTCACTCAACCAATGGACCAAGTCATTCTCATTAGGGATGGGATACCAGATCCATTCTAAAACCTTGTTCAAGGGTTTATAGTTGATGACTAGGCGAGGGGTACCTCTCTCAATCTCAGCATTTTTCTGGACAAAAAAGGCAGAACAAGACCAAGGGGACTTGCTATTCCTAACCATTTTTTTTTTCCAACAGATCATTAATTTCATTTTTGCAAAATTCAACAATTTCAGCATTCATATGAATAGGGCGAGCTTTAGTAGGAATGTTTTTTTCATCAAAATCTTTAACATAAGGTAGATTAACAATATGCTTTTTTCTATGCCTGAAAGCATTAGGAATATCAGAACAAACACTATCAATTAACATTTTCTGAAAATTATCAATTTTTGAAATCAACAATTTAGCAGAAAGCTGTTCAGTAATTTTCTTGTATCTAACTTCTTGTTTAAGGAAGTTGAGATGTTTTTCTTTAGCATGAATCAATCTAAAAGTTTTATAAATGTCAACTTCAAGTTTTGAAGCAAATTTGAACTTTACTTTCTGTCTGAAAGGATCAGTAGTAATACCATCATATTCAACAAGAAAAAGATACAAAGCATTTATAAAAGGCAAACCAAGGATCACCTTATCAATCATGTTCTTAACAAGAACAGAAGGAATCTTAAAACAAACATTATCATGGAAAACATGTGCATTACTCAATTCATATCTAATCTTCATTTTAGTGCCATTAGCAGAAACAAGTGATTCAGTAGATTTCTCAAAATATTTTGTGGGAATTAATTCCTGTTGAATACAGTTCATATTAGCACCAGAATCAATCATAGCAATAACATTGAAATGATAATCAGGTGAAACAACAATTTTTACTTTTGTAAACCATTTAGGAGGAAGAGATTTCCTAACAAGAGCAAGTTTAGAAGTATTTTCAGAACAATCAACAACAAGATCATCAGTGATAGGATTATGAACAATACCTTTATCAGAAAGAAGAGTCTGTTGACTGGGATCATTTCCATTCTTGTGCTCGTCAAAGTTATTAGTTTTATCAAGTTTTTTATCAAATTTTATCATTAACAGTTCTTGTTTGAGACAACTGTTATCACTTTTAATATTTTTAACTTCATGTTTTAGTTCAATAATTTCTTGTTTAACAATAGCAATTTCATGTTGAAAATCATTAACGGTTAATTCTTTGGATTTCTTTTTAGATTTATTAAATCTTTCCAAAGTTTCTTCAAAGCTTATAGTGGATTTTAGTTTTTTTCCAGTTTCGTCTTTTAATAGGTTTTTCTTAAAGCTATCCAAATATTCTTTTTGTAAAACAGGGTTTTCCATTTGCCCTATTAATTTTAGTAGCAAATTATCATTTTGTTCACTTTTAGTGAGAACATTAATAGATTTGATAACATTACAACAGGAGTCTCTGCATCCAATCTTAATATTAGGTGAATCAGAAGATTCAGCAGAGTGATAATTAGAATCAGATGAGGAAGAAAAATACTCTTCCAAGGAATCAGATGAAACGTTTGATTCAAGGATTCGGAATAGATCTTCTTGATCTTCATCAGCAAATTTTAACATGTTAAATTTGTTTTTAAGGTTACTAGGTTTTTGTTTACAGTCTTTACTGTAATGACCATGTTTACCACAGTTGAAGCATTTTCCTTTATTAGGATTCTGCCTAGTAAATTTTTTAGATATATTTTTCTTTTTAGCATAAAACTCATTAGATTTAGCAAAATTGGTTTTGTATTTTTTATGGTTATAATTTTTGTGAATTTTATCATGTTTTTTACTCTTTTGCTTAGAAGGAGCAATAGAAGGCAAACCATATTGTTCATAGAAATTACCTATTTCATATTTAGCTTTTCTTTTATTTTTTAGTTGGTGTTTTGGCAATTTTTCATCATTACACATGTTAATACCAAGTTTTTTAATAGTGCTTAATATATTACCATAAGTTAAATTATCATAATCAACAGAATCATTATCATCAATTAATTCTTGTTTTACCTTATGAGCAAAGATAGGAGGAAGTCCGTCAATAAACTTCTCTTTCCAATAAGGCTTGTAGCAATCTTTCTGGAGCATAACCCTGGAAATAAAAACATCCTGATACCATCTATAATTAGACATAGTAGGGCATCTCAGATTATTCAAATATTCAGCAATTCGAGATGAAACATTAGAAGGAGTTCCAACAAAGTGTTTGAGAATGGTATAAACCAAAGTATTAACACCATCAGGAATACCACAACCAATATTTTCATCAAAAATAGGAAGACCTTGGTCATCCTTTTTAACAGCATTTTTAATAGACATTCTGGAGTCTTCTGTGAGATAAGAATCCCACCATCCACGAAGAGAACTAGAAAAACAAGTAACAAGCATGTCAACAATTTCAGGTTGATTAAAATTATGACCATTAGCATAAGCAATACCAACCATGGACATATGACTCATTTTATTAATGATTTCTTGTTCAGAAAAACCATCAATATTCCATTCATAAATTTTATCGGCAGAAACAGAAAATTGAGTTTGAAAAGATCTTTCTTTAAACTGCATATCTGGAGGAGTAGGTTTAGAATACCAGTTTTTAGTAAAAGATATAGGATTAGATTTTCCAACAAATCTTTTAATTTCTGGTAAATCATCTTTGAAAACATTTTCAACAGAAGTAGAAGAAAATGATTCAGAATTTGTAGTATTTTCAGAGACAGGTTCTGTATTATTTTTTGAAATAGCACGAGCAGTACTGGTAGAAGTACTCTCTGTTTTTACTTTCAAATCAGTAAGCATTTTTTCAACAACCTCAAGAGTTTTCGTCGGAGGGGATTTGAAAATCATGTTTTCTCTTTGACTAGGTAAACTAATCAAAAGTTGCTCAGGTTTAGAAACAGAAATCTTTTCTTCTTTCAAACCTTTTGAAACAGTGGTTTTTTCATCAAGCTTTTCTTCAATACGATCGAGCTGTTGCCCGATAATATGTAAAGATTCATTAGTAAAATTGTTTTGTTCAATAATGCTAACAACAGGGGTAGCATCATCAGCAATTTTGAAAGGACAAGCCTTCATTTCAACTTTATTACAAGTTATCATAACTGTGTCAAGTGGAGAATGAGTGGACCTAACAGTAGAAGCATCAGCTTTAACAAAAGTATGCTTTTTTATCACATTCAAATAATGTTTTGAAATCTCATCTTTTGAGACAAAATAATTTTCCAAAAAGTCCAAAAACAAAATATGTCTATTCAACTCTTTCATTTTTTCTAACCATTTCCTTTTAATACGGTATTTTTCAGACTGAGCAAAAGTATCTTGATAATACCATCTCTTAGCTTTATGCTTAGAGGAAACAAATTCATCATATAGGGATTGCAAATCAATTTCAAAATCAGCATTTAAAACATTTATAACTCTGAATTGACTAGTTTCATAATCAACAGGTTTAATAGGAGGAAAATCAGAATCAGAGGGAGCAACTGAAACAGAGTCGTCTTCTTCTTCATTAACAGTTTTAATAAAAGGAGAAGAAGATTAAGCTTTAGTAGAATAAAAAGGAGTACTGACTAGAGAATTAGTAGAAACACCTTTTAATTTCAAGTTTTCAATATTTTTTTGCAAAATTTCATCAACATCTTTGTCTTTTTTTGGAAGACTATTAGATCCAGCAAAGGAATGTCTTCCTTCGTTGATCCTTAAAGCAGGAGCATTTTGAAAACTTATTTTAACAGTTCCATCAACAAATTGTTGGATATTAGTTAAATCAAGTTCATCAAAAGCAGGTTTAGCAATGGGAGTTTCTTGTTGCAAATACCATTGATTGGGGATTTTAACATCATTCCAGTTAATCATTTTTGGAACTTGAACTTTAGCATCAGGGGTAGAGCAAGTGATTAGCATAGTTTTACCAGCAGGTTCTCTATGAGTCCTAGCCTTAGGATTCAACTGAGTACCTAACAATCTGTAATAGATGCAATAAATCAAAGCAAAATTTTTACTACCTTCATCCATAATATAACTAGATGTCAAAATATTTAAAGTCAAGGCTTGAACAATATTAGGATCATCCAAAGCAAGAGTAAGATCAGGATACCAATTAAAGTAAACAGGACCATCATACAAAGAAGCAGTAATCATACCAAGAAGCATTAATCATACCAAGAACACTATCAGAAAACATTTTAAATCTTGCATCACGCAAACACATGAGAATAGAAGCATTAATACCTTTTCTAGTAAGTGGTTTAATAGCAACTTGCACCATACCAATGTGCAAATAACTAAACATCTTTTTAGCAAGAAAATCTTGAATATTTCTTTTTGAAAACAAACAACATTTTTCATGATGTTTTGAAATAGAAAATACTTCTTCAACAGTTCTAACTTTGTAAGCAGTAATAGATTCAGTCCAAGTAGTATTATAAACAGTCTTAGTTTCAACTTTAGGTATGTTCCATTTCTGGAAATTAGGGAGCTCATGTTCTTCAACAGTGTGATCTTCTTCATTCACAATATTAGGAGGACAACTAGTCCTGGAGCTGACAGAGGAATTGGATCTCCACAATCTATCCATATTTATCCTAGTTTTAACACTCAATTATCATGTTCTTCTCACAACCGTTGCATTTCGTAACACATACCCTAAACAATCGTCTACCTCTCATGCCTTATACGTTCTTCTAGCTTAAACAGGCCTTACTGTTCGGTTCTCGGAATTTACTTTACGTCTAAGGTGGTGCCAACGACTGGAAGAAGGGGACACAACAACAGAGTATCAAAAGTTCAGACAGACACGAACAAACGGTAGAAACACAACAACACTATCACCAGCCAGAAACGAAGATGGCTCTAATACCGTAAAGGGGGAAGGGACGCAGTGCTGAAGGCGGAAGCATAGATTATATAAAGAAAGAGTGAAACTAAGATTCTGAAATTAAGGCGGTAGAACCAGTCAAACAATGTATATCAAAATAATTCAAAGTAAATGAAAGATCCGTCCATTATGGCGGTAATCCGTCCAAGGTAGCGATAGTAACAAAATATGAAATTGAAATAACTGAAAGTACTTGTTTATTGAAAGTAGAACAATAACTTACAGTAGTAGTCTCAGGCTACAAGGTTGAGAAACATGATAAGAGTTACAGGTTTACAGGTTACAAGTTTCAACAGGGAGCAAGGAATTCTCTCTCAAAGTAGTTTCTCTAAGATAGGAGAAATGGGAGAAGAGAGTTCTGAATATGAAACTATCCAAAAAACTTTGTGTTAAAACTTATGTAACAAAAGGGACAACCCCCCTTTAAATAGGCTAAATTCAAATGAATAGTAGACTGTGAATAGTAACAGTGAATAGTAACTAGTCACTTTTACATCAATTTGTCTCCCAAAGCATGTGGATGAATCCAAATATTACCAAAAGAGAATTTGGTCAGAATGATAAGGTGACCAAAAGTAGGAATATCATCATTAGGGGCAAAGCAATAGTAACGGCTTTAATAGTCTGAAAATATTGCAGAGTTTTGGCCATTGTGCAGGCCAGACAAATAGAGAATCATTCTTCTAGAATCATTGAAATTTTCTGGAGAAAGGCACTTCATCAGAAGAGTGTGTAAGTAGTAGTAACCTAGCCAAATAGCAGTGATGGCTAAAATAGGTTGCTAATCAGTAGAAGGAGCATCAGAAGGATAACCATCATAAAGATCCCATGGGGGAGAGTCATCAAAGTCATGTTCATGGTAGATAACATATTTACCACAAAATCCGCAATAAATTAGTGGTTCAAAAACAGGAGTTTTTCTCGGAGTAATGAGACTTCTTGGATTGCAGTGGTCTCTAATTGGTAAATGAACATAGGCTTTAGCATATGGTCTTGGGCCAAAAACAGAAATCCGATCTGTGCTTCCTATGAAGTGATAATCTCGCCATAGGTTTTGAGCAACTTCACGAATTTGGTTGCCAAAATAATCTCTCCAACATTCAGTAACAGTAAAAGAACATTTGAGGGATAAGTGGGAATTCCCTTTTAACCATTGCCCTTGGTGAGTATGACCATTAATGAGAACAAGATGCTTAGATGGCTGGACGTTCATCCAATTGTCTCTTTCCCAAATTGGCAAGGTACTCCAACATCTGATGGAGGCAATAGGACCAGCAAAATCCTTAATAGCAGACTGAATAATTTGAGGAAGCTGGCTAGCTTGTTTATGACTTGTTAATTTTATAAATCTGATGAAACCATATTCAAACATTTGGGAAAGCCAATTAGGATCTCCGGCTTCATCGCCTTCCTCAGAATTGTCTTCTGAATCATCATTAAAATGATTAGCAATATCAGGGTCATCATAATTAATCAAGAGACCAGGGAATGGGTGTGACTTTTCATATATTCTAAGACTAGGACCAAAGTACTCTTCCCAGTCTAGCTGAACAAATACATTGTCACCCTCATCAATTTTTTCTGGATCAGGAATAGTAGCTGAACAAGTTTGTTGAAATATTCGAACCATAAGTCAGAAGACCTAAACATAGCCTTACTTCCTAGAATACACAGTTGTATATCTGTTGGCAAGTTGGCAACAGCACTTCTTAATAGAGATTGGGTCTTAAGACTCATTCTAGCATAATTAGTGCCCATTATAGTCGTTCTATCCTTAGAATGGATATCCTTTTTGCCAAAGAGTTGACTAATGTATGTGTTATTTGTAGTATTCAAGTGGCTAACAAGGTGGGTATTAAAAGCCACATTTTCTGAAACAAGATTTACAAGGTAACTTCTAAAGGAATCATTTTCAGAAACAAGGTTAGCATGATCACTTATTAGGGCTTCATTATGGGTAGTAAGGTTAATAAGATGAATCTCAAGGGCTTGAAGTGTTTTATAGAAATGGACATGGTCATTTAGGGTGAAGGAAGCATTGAGATTATCAAGGATAAATTTAACAGAATCAGGTAATTCACTATAGGTTCCATTATGGATTTGCAGATTTCTAGATAGAATCTCTTGCAAAGCAATAATCATATCACCACTGGAATATGTCGCCTCCTCTGGGACACACTCCTAAAGGGATGTTGATCCATTAGGTTTTACCCTAGAGGATGCGCCTTCACACATTTTAAAAGGTTGTCCCGCTGGGAGCCTTTTATTTGGGGAATAGTCTTGTACAAGAGCTTTTCCCTTGTTTTTCCCTTTTGCCAAGGGAACCATAGTAATCCACTTACTAGTGGTATAAATATTATTATTATCCCACTTATTAGTGGTAATAGTATTTGTATTCCACTTATTAGTGGTGGTTATATTGACAGCAGCATTGGTATTGATAGTGCCTGTATTAGTATTATGCTCCTTGGCCTGCAAAGAAGCATTGAGAGTATTAAGACAAGCTATATTGGTTGTGATTATAGTAAAAGCATTACCTTGAAGTACTTTTGTCGAAAGGAAGGATTTTCTGTTAGTATAATGCCTTTTAACAATATTCTTGTTTTTTATCCCTTGCTTAAAGGAATTAAGACATTCTTTTTCAGAATGAACAATCCTTAAAGCCTTATCGATATCAACTTCAAATTTAGAGGAAAATATGAATTTTACTTTATGTCCGAAAGGATCAGTAGTAATACCATCATTTTCAACAAGAAAATGATACAAAACATTTATAAAAGGCAAGCCAAGGATCACCTTATCAGTCATGTTCTTAACAAGAACAGAAGGAATCTTGAAACAAACATTATCATGGCAAACATGAGCATTACTCAATTCATATTTAATCTTCATTTTAGTGCCATTAGCAGAAACAAGTGACTCAGTAGATTTTTCAAAATATTTTGTGGGAATTAATCCCTCTTGAATGCAATTCATATCTGCACCATAATCAATCATAGCAATAACATTGAAATGATAATAAGGTGAAACAACAATTTTAACTTTTGTAAACCATTTAGGAGGAAGAGATTTCCTAACAAGAGCAAGTTTAGAAGTATCAGGTTTATCAACAATACCTTTACCAGGAAGAAGAGCCTGTTGACTGGGATCATTTCCATTCTTGTGCTCATCTTGTTCATTATCAGAATTATTAATTTTATCAAGTTTTTTATCAAATTTTATCATTAACAGTTCTTGTTTAAGACAATTGTTATCACTTTTAATATTTTTAACTTCATGTTTTAGTTCAATAATCTCTTGTTTCACAACAGCAATTTCATGTTGAAAATCATTAACAGTTAATTCTCTGGATTTCTTTTTAGATTTGTTAAATCTTTCCAAAGTTTCTTCAAAGTTTATAGTGGATTTTAGCTTTTTACCAGTTTCATCCTTTAACAGGTTTTTCTTAAAGCTATCCAAATATTCTTTTTGTAAAACAGGGTTTTCCATTTTCCCTATTAATTTTAGTAGCAAATTATCATTTTCTTCACTTTTAGTGAGAACATTAACAGTTTTAATAACATTACAACAGGAGTCTCTGTATCCAATCTTAATATTAGGTGAATCAGAAGATTCAGCAGAGTGATAATTAGAATCAGATGAGGAAGAAAAATCCTCTTCCAAAGAATTAGACAAAACGTTTGATTCAAGAATTCGGAATAGATCTTCTTGATCTTCATCAGTAATTTTTAGCATGTTAAATTTGTTTTTTAGCTTACCAGGTTTTTGTTTACAGTCTTTACTGTAATAACCAGGTTTACCACAGTTGAAGCATTTTCCTTTATTATGATTCTGCTTAGTAAATCTTTTAGAAATATTTTTCTTTTTAGCATAAAAATCATCAGGTTTAACATAATTGGTTTTATATTTTTTATGGTTATAATTTTTGTGAATTTTATCATGTTTTTTACTCTTTTGCTTAGAAGGAGCAATAGAGGGCAAACCATATTGTTCATAGAAATTACCCATTTCATATTTAGCTTTTCTTTTATTTTTTAATTGATGTTTTAGCAATTTTTCATTATTGCACATGTTAATACCAAGTTTTTTAATTGTGCTTAATATATCACCATAAGTTAAATTATCATAATCAATAAAATCATTATCATCAATTAATTCTTGTTTTACCTTATGAGCAAAGATATGAGGAAGTCCGTCAATAAACTTCTCTTTCCAATAAGGCTTGTGACAATCTTTCCGAAGCATTACTCTGGAAATAAAAACATCTTGATACCATCTATAATCAGACATAGTAGGGCATCTCAAATTATTCAAACATTCAGCAATTCGAGATGAAACATTAGAAGGAGTTCCAACAAAGTGTTTGAGAATGGTATAAACCAAAGTATTAACACCATCAGGAATACCACGACCAATATTTTCATCAAAAATAGGAAGACCTTGATCATCCTTTTTAACAACATTTTTAATAGACTGTCTGGAATCTTCTGTGAGATATGAATCCCACCAACCACGAAGAGAACCAGAAAAATTAGTAACAAGCATGTCAATAATTTCAGGTTGATTAAAATTATGACCATTAGCATAAGCAATTCCAACCATGGACATATGACTCATTTTATTAATGATTTCTTGTTCAGAAAAACCATCAATATTCCATTCATATATTTTATCAGCAAAAACAAAAAATTGAGTTTGAAAGATCTTTCTTCAAACTGCATATCAGGAGGAGTGAGTTTAGAATACCAGTTTTTAGTAAAAGATATAGGATTAGGTTTTCCAACAAATCTTTTAATTTCTGGTAGTTTATCTTCAAAAACATTTTCAACAGAAGTAGTGGATAATGATTCAGAATCTGTAATATTTTCAGAGACAGGTTCTATATCATTTTTTGAAATAGCACGAGCAGTACTGGTAGAAGTACTCTCGGTTTTTACTTTTAAATCAGCAAGCATTTTTTCAACAACCTAAAGAGTCTTAGCTTGAGGGGATTTGAAAATCATATTTTCTCTTTGACTAGGTAAACTAATCAAAGGCTGCTTAGGTTTAGAAATAGAAATCTTTTCTTCTTTCAAACCTTTTGAAATAGTGGTTTTCTCATCAAGTTTTTCTTCAATACGATCAAGCTGTTGCCCGATAATATGTAAAGATTCATTAGTAAAATTGTTTTGCTCAATAATGCTAACAACATGGGTAGCATCATTAGCAATTTTGAAAGGACAGGATTTCATCTCAACTTTATTACAAGTTATCATAACTGTATCAAGTGGAGGATGAGTGGACCTAACAGTAGAAGCATGAGCTTTAACAAAAGTCTGCTTTTTTATCACATTCAAATATTGTTTTGAAATCTCATCTTCAAAGACATAATAATTTTCCAAAAAGTCCAAAAACAAAATATGTCTATTCAACTCTTTCATTTTTTCTAACCATTTCCTTTTAATACGGTCTTTTTTAGACTGAGCAAAAGTATCTTGATAATACCATCTCTTAGCTTTATGCTTAGAGAAAACAAATTTATCATACAGGGATTGCAAATCAATTTCAAAATCAGCATTTAAAACATTTATAACACTGAATTGACTAGTTTCATAATCAACAGGTTTAATAGGAGGAAAATCAAAATCAGAAGGAGCAACTGAAACAGAGTTGTCTTCTTCTTCATTAACAGTTTTAATAAAAGGAGAAGAAGATTCAGCTTTAGTAGAATAAAAAGGAGTACTAACTTGAGAATTAGTAGAAACACCTTTTAATTTCAAGTTTTCAATATTTTTTTGCAAAATTTCATCAACATCTTTGTCTCTTTTTGAAAGACTATCAGATCCAGCAAAGAAATGTCTTCCTTCGTTGATCCTTAAAGCAGGAGCATTTTGAAAACTTATTTTAACAATTCCATCAACAAATTGTTGGATATTAGTTAAATCAAGTTCATCAAAAGTAAGTTTAGCAATGGGAGTTTCTTGTTGCAAATACCATTGATTGGGGATTTTAACAGCATTCCAATTAATCATTTTTGGAACTTGAACTTTAGCATTAGGGGTAGAGCAAGTGATTCCTTGGCTTTATGGTATCACTCTGCTGAATCTTCTGATTCACCTAATATTAAGATTGGATGCAAAGACTCCTGTTGTAATGTTATTAAATCTATTAATGTTCTCACTAAAAGTGAAGAAAATGATAATTTGCTACTAAGATTAATAGGGCAAATGGAAAACCCTGTTTTACAAAAAGAATATTTGGATAGCTTTAAGAAAAACCTATTAAAAGATGAAACTGATAAAAAGCTAAAATCCACTATAAGCTTTGAAGAAACTTTGGAAAGATTTAATAAATCTAAAAAGAAATCTAAAGAATTAACTGTTAATGATTTTCAACATGAAATTCCTATTGTTAAACAAGAAATTATTGAACTAAAACATGAAGTTAAAAATATTAAAAGTGATAACAATTGTCTCAAACAAGAATTGTTAATGATAAAATTTGATTAAAACTTTGATGAGCACAAGAATGGAAATGATCACAAGAATGGAAATGATCCTAGTCAACACACTCTTCTTTCTAATAAAGGTATTGTTCATAATCCTATCACTGATGATCCTGTTGTTGATTGTTCTGACAATACTTCTAAACTTGCTCTTGTTAGGAAATCTCTTCCTCCTTAATGGTTTACAAAAGTAAAAATTGTTGTTTCACCTGATTATCATTTCAATGTTATTGCTATGATTGATTCTGGTGCTGATATGAACTGTATTCAAGAGGGATTAATTCCCACAAAATATTTTGAGAAATCTACTGAATCACTTGTTTCTGCTAATGGCACTAAAATGAAGATTAGATATGAATTGAGTAATGCACATGTTTGCCATGATAATGTTTGTTTCAAGATTCCTTCTGTTCTTGTTAAGAACATGACTGATAAGGTGATATACCGCCCATAAGTATTGTTGTGTTTCTACTGTTTATCTGTGTCTGTCTGAACCTTTGATACTCTGTTGCTGTGTCCCCTTCTTCCAGTCGTTGGCGCCACCTTAGACGTAAAGTGAATTTCGAGAACCGAACAGTAAGGCCCGTTTAAGCTAGGGGAGCATGTAGGGCATGAGAGGTGGAAGGTTGTTTAGTGTATGTGTTATGAAATGCAACGATTGTGAGAAGAACATGATAATTTAGTGTTAAAACTAGGATAAATATGGATAAATTGTGGAAATCCAATTCCTCTATCAACTTTAGGACTAGTTGTCCTCCTGATATTGTGAATGAAGAAGATCACACTGTTGAAGAACATGAGCTCCCTGACTTCCAGAAATGAAACATACCTAAAGTTGAAACTAAGACTGTTTATAATACTACTTGGACTGAATCTATTACTGCTTACAAAGTTAGAACTATTGAACAAGTATTTTCTATTTCAAAACACCATGAAAAATGTTGTTTGTTTTCAAAAATAAATATTCAAGATTTTCTTGCTAAAAAGATGTTTAGTTATTTGCACATTGGTATGGTGCAAGTTGCTATTAAACCACTTACTAGAGAAGGTATTAATGCTTTTGTTCTCATGTGTTTGCGTGATGTAAGATTTAAAATTTTTTCTGATAGTGTTCTTGGTATGATTACTACTTCTTTGTATGATGGTCCTGTTTACTTTTAACATCTGGTTATATTATGGATGAAGGTAGTAAACCTTTTGATTTGATTTACCGCATCTATTACATATTGTTAGGTACTCAATTGAATCCTAAGGCTAGGACTCATAGAAAACCTGCTGGTAAAACCTTGTTAATCACTTGCTCTACTCTTGATGCTAAAGTTCAAGTTCCAAAAATGATTAATTGGAATGATGTTAAAATCCCCAATCAATGGTATTTGCAACTAAGCAACTCCCATTGCTAAACCTGCTTTTGATGAACTTGATTTAACTAATATCCAACAATTTGTTGATGGAACTGTTAAAATAAGTTTTCAAAATGCTCTTGCTTTAAGGATCAACAAAGGAAGACATTCCTTTGCTGAATTTGATAGTCTTTCAAAAAGAGACAAAGATGTTGATGAAATTTTGCAAAAAAATATGGAAAACTTGAAATTAAAAGGTGTTTCTACTAATTCTCAAGTTAGTACTCCTTTTTATTCTACTAAAGCTGAATCTTCTTCTCCTTTTATTAAAATTGTTAATGAAGAAGAAGACGACTCTGTTTCAGTTGCTCCTTCTGATTTTGATTTTCCTCCCATTAAACCTGTTGATTATGAAACTAGTCAATTTAGAGTTATAAATGTTTTAAATGCTGATTTTGAAATTGATTTTCAATCTCTATATGATGAATTTGTTTCTTCAAAACATAAAGCTAAGAGACACTATTATCAAGATACTTTTGCTCAGTCGGAAAAAGACCGTATTAAAAAGAAATGGTTTGAAAAAATTAAAGAGTTGAATGGACATATTTTGTTTTTCGACTTTTTGGAAAATTATTATGTCTCTGAAGATGAGATTTGAAAACAATATTTGAATGTTATAAAAAAGCAAACTTTTGTTAAAGCTGATGCTTCTACTGTTAGGTCCACTCATCCTCCACTTGACATAGTTATGATAACTTGTAATAAAGTTGAGATGAAGGCCTGTATTTTCAAAATAGCTGATGATGCTACCCTTGTTATTAGCATTATTGAGCAAAAAAATTTCACTAATGAATCTTTACATGTTATCGGGCAACAGCTTGATCGTATTGAAGAAAAACTTGATGAGAAAACCACTATTTCAAAAAGTTTGAAAGAAGAAAAGATTTCTATTTCTAAACCTGAGCAGCCTTTGATTAGTTTACCTAGTCAAGGAGAAAATATGATTTTCAAATCCCCTCAGGCAAAGACTCTTGAGGTTGTTGAAAAAATGCTTGCTGATTTGAAACCAAAAACCGAGAGTACTTCTACCAGTACTGCTCGTGCTATTTCAAAAAATGATACAGAATCTGTCTCCGAAAATACTACAGATTTTGAATCATTATCCTCTACTTCTGTTGAAAATGTTTTTGAAAATAAACTACTAGAAATTAAAAGATTTGTTGGAAAACCTAATCCTGTATCTTTTACTAAAAACTAGTATTCTAAACCTACTCCTCCTAATATGCAGTTTGAAGAAAGATCTTTTCAAACTCAATTTTCTGTTTCTGTTGATAAAATGTATGAATGGAATATTGATGGTTTTTCTGAACAAGAAATCATTAATAAAATGAGTCATATGTGCATGGTTGGAATTGCTTATGCTAATGGTCATTTCTGTTGATAAAATGTATGAATGGAATATTGATGGTTTTTCTGAACAAGAAATCATTAATAAAATGAGTCATATGTGCATGGTTGGAATTGCTTATGCTAATGGTCATAATTTTAATTAACCTGAAATTGTTGACATGCTTGTTACTGGATTTTCTGGTTCCTTTCGTGGATGGTGGGATTCATATCTCACAGAAGATTCTTGACAATTTATTAAAAATTTTGTTAAAAAGGATGATCAAGGTCTTCCTATTTTTGATGAAAATATTGGTCGAGGTATTCCTGATGGTGTTAATACTTTGGTTTATACCATTCTCAAACACTTTGTTGGTACTCCTTCTAATGTTTCGTCTCGAATTGCTGAATATTTGAATAATTTGAGATGCCCTACTATGTCTGATTATAGATGGTATCAAGATGTTTTTATTTCCAGGGTTATGCTCCGGAAAGATTGCCACAAGCCTTATTGGAAAGAAAAGTTTATTGATGGACTTCCTCCTATCTTTGCTCATAAGGTAAAACAAGAATTAATTGATGATAATGATTTTATTGATTATGATAATTTAACTTATGGTGATATATTAAGCACTATTAAAAAACTTGGTATTAACATGTGTAATGATGAAAAATTGCTAAAACATCAATTAAATATATATATATATATATATATATAGAATAATGATGCATGCCTTAGCAACGACTAGCCATTCCACGTGCAACAACAAAATAAAGATGCGTAATGCGACGTAGTAGGTACATAACGTTGTACGAACATGCATAAAGCCCTAATGTTTTATTTATTAATTTATTTATTTATTTTTAGAGAGTTTCAACCTATGACGTCCGCTCCTGATGATAGCTCTTTATTATCAGACTAAGATACCAATCGATTTTTGGTGTAAGCGGGGATTGAACTCCAGATCTCTTATTCAATCATGAGAGACTTTACCAGTCGAGTTATTAAGAGAATCTTTCTATTGATTAGTGCTTGAAGTTCTGCTGGATTGTGTTTGACTTTGACTGAATTAATCTTCTACTAGAAGTTTCTCTACTAAATTGAAATTTGGATATTATATTAATTTGTTCCTCAAGCCGAAGAATATTGAAGCAATATGACTCTGACGTGCAAGTCCAACCATCTAAGAAGGTTTTTTTATTTTTGGTTGATGCAGTCAATTATATCTGCAAGTTGGTGATCGCAACGTTCAATCATTACAACATTTTCACAACATTTTGAAAATAAATCATAAGTATTAAGTTGTTATTGGTAGGTAAAAAAGTAATTTAAGTAGTTGTTCAAATTAAAACCAATAACAACTTACCATTTATAGGGTTCGTTTGGTTGGAGGGATGAAAAAGTGGGAGGATAGAAAATTGTGGAATGATGGAAAAGTGGGAGGATAGAAAATATTTTAATTTCTCTCTTTTTTGTTTGGTTGGGAGTGAAAAAGTGGAGGGATGAAAAAAGTGAGTTTGTATAAATTTTTTCATACACTCTTGTTAAAAAATAATGGCCAATTAAAACAAAAAAGTGACAAACAACCAAAAAAAAAAAAAAAAACCACCTAATTTATTAAAAAAAAAAAATCATGTTCCAAAAAAAAAAAAAAAACACGTCTACTTAAACAAACAAAAAGAAGAAGAAGAAGAAGAAGAAGAAGAAGAAGAAAAACAAAACAACTATCACACCCACAACCTAGAAAAAAAAAAAAAGCAACATCCTTGAAAGAAAAGAAAGAAAAAAAAGAAAAAAAGAGGCAAAGTGCACCCACAACCTGAGAAATCAAAAAAAGAAAAAGCAACGTCCAGTTGTCCAAGAAAGAAATGAGAAAAAAAAAAAAGGAAAAAGAAAAATAAAAATAAAAGAAAGAGGCAATGTGCCCAGCAAAAAAATAATAATAATAAAAGAAAGAAAGGATCTGGACGTGGTCATTTTTGTCTATTAAGCAGGCTTATTTTCTCCCGTCAGTTTTCTCTCCATTTTGGAGAGAAAACTTTTTGGTGGGATAGGAAAGAAAACACCCAAGTTCTACCATTTATTTTTCTTCCTTCCCACCCGACCAAACACACTCATAAATTATTGTCAAAATGTTGAAGACCTAACACTTTTCATTTTTTTTGAACTTGGCACCAACAATATGCCCACTGTTACAGTGAGACCTAGTCACCTTGACTCAAATGCACCGATAGTGGGTAACTTAATCTCATTTAGCAATTCTAAGCTTTGTGACATGCCTTAATATGTTTAATATTTTATGATTATTAAAGCAACCTGGCATGCCTTAATCATTGACTAATTACTTGCAGCAAGGAATATGAAAACGAAATGTTATAGGAATAATAAAAGGTTGCATGGGGTTTATTTCATACTTGTTATTAGGGCTATCCATGGGTCGGGCTGGGTTGGTTTTGGACTCGACCCATTGGCGTCGGGTGGAGGGCGGAGGAACCTGAATCCGATCACTGGAAAAATCAATTGAGTCAGTCGGGTCGGAAAAATGTGCCAGAAACTACATTTTATCGCCGGAATTTGCATTTTTTTGGCTAAAATTTGTTGGGATTTGGTCGAATTTGGCTAAATCCTGCCAGATCTAGCTAGATCTGGTTGAGATCTCGCTAGATCTGGTCAAGATCTCGCCGGATCTAGCTTATTTTTGCAAATTTGGTCGGATTTTTTTATAGCTTCGGTCAGGTTCGGGTTGCTTGGGTTTTGGAGATGCAAACTTGCCACTCGACCCGCTGGTGTCGGTTTTTGAGAACATAAACCCGCTGTCGATCGACTAGATGTTCGGTTCAGGCCGAAATCGGGTCGGCATCGAGCGGTTTGGCCAGGTTGTCGTGCTCCGGTTGAGTCTGGATAGCTCTACTTGTTATTGCACGATGGTACAAAGTCATAATTTCAATTCAAAACACCACCCTTTTATTATGGGTAGATACTAATACACAACCATATACACATACATTTTATTTAAAATAAAATCATGTTCTAGAGAAACAACATCAAAGACTACAAGTTTGGTGCACAGCTAGAAAGTGGATATTTTGCAGCACTACTCAACTCATCAGGGGTTGCCAATGGCATCATGGTCCATGTGTGGTTGGATTAGGGGCAGAAGGTGGGACTAGACCTTTTTCCTGTGGAACATATTCACTACCTTGATCCATATGACTTGCACTCTTCTCATGGTTTCTGGGGTGAGGAGGAGTGGCATACAGAATTGGTGGACCTCTTGGACCTGGAGTCTCTCCTTTATTGGCTACATATTGCTCTTTGACTGGTGCTTCAACAGTTGAGCTAGGTAAGGACTGATTCTTCCCCCCCTCCACCTCCATGCTTGGATTCAGAGGCCGAGCTTCAGATCTATAATAAAAAAAAATCAAACAAAATTTTAAACTAAGGCAAGGGTGGGAGGCGTCTCTCCCCGATGTGGGATTGAATAAATTCGTAAGGGTGGCATCGGCTCTTTGGCCCATTCCCAAAGCGAACAATACCTGATTGAGAAAAGATTCGTTCCTCTCACAATGATCATCAAATTATTAACTAAAAATCAATTTAGTTCCTTAACTATTAATTATGTCAATTAGTCGCTCAACTTTTAAAACCAAGTCAATTTTATTTTTAAGTCTCTTTCTTTATTACAATTTTAATAGAATTAATAACTAATATTGATCTAATTTCAAATTTTACACTTTCAATAATGAAATTTTAATGTATATTTTATTTGTCATATCACTTAATCCCTTTAAAATTTAAAAATAATCGAGGATGATAAATTTGACCATATTTTATACTTCATAGATATTGTTGAATAGGTCAACTATGATATATGAAAAAAGATATAGCTACACACGAACTGCTATTCCATCTTTTATTTTCATTTTTTATTATTATTATTTATGAACAAAAATAATAATAAAAACCGTTCGTTCATACAAAAAAAAAAGAAAAAGAAAAAATAACAGATCAGAATGGTTTTGAATAAACTTACAGAAGATGAGGGACAAGTACAACCAAGAGGACGAGGGACGAGTACAGCCAATACATTTTTCTCTGTAATAAAGAAGAACTTGGACATCAATAGGTTTCTTTGTGCCATAAAAATAAAAGAGGAAGACTTATTAATGCACAAAATATTGTGTAATGCTGAGTATAAGCAAAAAAAGTGAAATAAGAATTATTGATTCATAAAATAATCAAATACTCACGGTGCTTATAATATAAGCAAAGACATTCAAGAAAATAATGAAAATTCACAAAAAGCAGTGATTCTAATTTCTAAGCTCACCTAACCACGTTGAATGAGCACATAACGGCAAGCGTCAGCTGTACGGCTAGACTAAGTCTAAACTCTAGCTACAACCAGTACTATCTGCATCTTCTTTTAGGAGAAATTATAGAGTCTTTTGGTAGACTACATTATTTGTCCACCATTCTACTAAAAAAATTTTATCTATTTAAAATTGTTGAGTAATTAATTTCTGTTTAAAAAAAATTTCTAACTAACAATTTTAAACAGGTGAAAGTTTTTTGGTAGAATGGTAGACCATATTACTTGTCCACTATGTGAATCTTATAATTTTTCTTCTTTTAGACTGCATGAAAATTTATTTATTACTATTTTTTTTAGGAAAGTTAGGCATGAATCGAATATGCTATTGAATAGCAGATACCAAGAATAGAGTCAAAGGATATTAGTATTATGGAACAAACCCTTACTTTTACGGTTGGTTCCATTTGTTTTATATATAGGGAAATATGCTTGTTAAGGTGAAAAAATAAAAAACAAAAAAATTGTCATAAAAATTTTAAAAAAGTAATTGTAAAAAAAAAAAGATATTTAGCAAATTATGATTAATAAAGTATAAAATAGAACACAAAAAATGATAATTCTATAAAAAAAAGGAAAATAAAAATATTATATCCACAACATTTTCACTACAAATTATAAGCGGTAAGTTATTATTATTTTTAATTTAAACCTATTATTGAAATTATTTTTTTACCTATCAATAACAACTCATAACAACTTAGTATATATTTTTTGTTGTAAATTATTGTGAAATTATTGTAAACATAGCATTATTAAAAAAAATATATATTGTACTTTTACAACAACATTTATTGACTTCAAATATGTTTTTCATAAATTATTGATTTCAAATATGCTTATTGACTTTATGAAAACATTTATTTACTCAAAAAGGAATCTTATCCCATTTTTTCTAGTGTAGTGTTTTTCTTTTCTTCTTTTATATTTATTTATTTATTATATAAAAAGTATGATAAGAGTCAATGACTTAGTCCTTGCATACCACGAGGGGTTTAATGATCTCATAAAATATTCTTTTCATAATCTCCTACATCGGACTCTTTTCTTAATAAAAAAATAAGGACCCATTGATATTGAGCTAATCTCGTTTTACCAATATCCAATTTATTGTTAAATTTTTTTAAAAAAATCATAAATAATTTTGATTAATTCACCCTGTTGAATTCAATTTGAGTAATTTTTTAAATTATAATAGCTATTTGTTTATTTATTTATTTATAATCTTTTTTTTTTTTTGGTTAAATTTATTTATAATCTTTTCAATACCGTAGGACCTGTCTATTTATCTTTTTTGCTGACGTGTTGAATGGCCCTCCACCATAAATTTTTGTCTCATCGGACATTAATTCTGCCCATTTTGTCGGTCCGAATAAGGAATAAAAATTGATTCGATTTTATACGTTGGTCCCCAACATGCGTGCATTCCTTAAAAAGTCACGCTTTAGCTCTCTTGAGTCAGCTATATGTCCCATCTTCTTCAGTGAACTTTTACACACAGATATGAGTATGACTTATTTATTGACTTTAGCTTTGGTAGGCTAAAAAAAAAATCAAAAAGTCCATCACTAATCATATTAGGGAATTTTAATTAATTAATTAATTATAAGTTTTCATAATCAAGCTTTATCCTAAAGCAAACCTTTGATGAATTATCAAAACATATTTCCATTAAAACTCAGAGACCCATAAATCAATATATCAGATAATTTAAAGTACAAACTTATGTTCACAAATTTATAAGATTGGAAGCAAGATATAAAAATAAAAAAACAAATCATCATGTACAAACACAACCAGATATCAAAAAAAAAAAAAAAAAAAAAAACCCAAAACAAAACAATCAAACATAATTATAAGTCACTGATTAACTAAGATTTAATCCTCTAAATTAAGATACCTAAAAACCGAAGTTCATCCCAATATACTTATATACCATAATAAAGAAATGATAAGATTTAGGTACAATACTTAGTGTTGTTCGTTAAGTTTTCTTCTTAAGATTCCGTCATGTGAATTTTCTCTCCTGAAATAAAATTTTATTTTTTAGTTAAGTATTCACATGTTAGAAGAGAAAAACTTAAAGAACTGCATCTAAAGTATTGTGCGCTAATATCCTAACTAACATAAGAGACCGAAACTATAAGATCTGCAACAACAACATTGACGTTAAAACATATATATATATATATATATGCAGATTCAAAGAAAAACAAACTGAATCTAATAACCCAAGAATCAGATGAAAGAAAACCAGATATATAGAAAGAGATCGAACCTGAAGAGAGAGAAAGAGATAGCTGTGCTAAAACCCGCGAGAGAAAGAGTATTAGTTTGTTTATTTTTCTGGAAAACTGAGAAGAGAGAGAGAGGGACAGTATGTCCTTTTATAATGGTCATGCCGAGTTGAGTTTACGTAAATACCCTTCGAGCTAACCAGAATCACTAACGTGTCCTTTCTTACTCAAAGAAGTCGATGAATATCTTTGATGGGTGAGTTTTTGAGGCAATAACATTTTAAGAATATTTTCTCAATAAATAATAGTTGGTATTTTCTCAAGAAAAAAAAATTAATAAGTTACTATTGGTTTTAATTTACTTATACTGAAATTATTCTTTTCTAAAAATAACCCGTAACAATTTGTCACTTAGGGGTGTGCAGCCAACCCCCTAACCCGCCAAAATTGACTCGACCCAACCCAACCTGCTAGGTTGGGTAAGTTTTTAGGACTTGGTGGGTTGGGTTGGATTACAAAATTTTTTTTTATAGCGGGTCGGGTTGGAGTTACATTGATACTAATCTTTAGATTTTTTTAATATATTTATATATATATATTTTTTTTTTCTACTCAATTTAATAATAATAATAATAATAATAATAATAATAATAATAATAATAATAATAAATTTGTCCAATCCATGTGTTCAACTCGACCCAACCCGATCCATGTGAGTTGGGTTGGACTTATGTGATGGGTTAGGTTGAGTTGGATTTTTTTGACCTATCATGGTGATTTGGGTCAAAAAATCCTCTTAACCCGACCCATGCACACCCCTCACTTATAATTTTTTGAAAAATATTGTAGATATAACATTTTATTTTTTTAAGATCATTCTAACATTTTGATTGTTTTAATAAAAAATCTTATGTAAAGATAGCTTTTTTATTTATATTTTTCAGTATTTGATGGTATCATAAAAAAGGATCATAACTTCTACCTTTTTGTATTTTTCAGTATTTGGTAACATCAGGAAAAAACTTTGCCAACCTAACTTTTACTTTTACCTTTTTTTTTTTTTTTTTTTTGGAGGCACTGCTAGCTACAGCCAAAAGTTGATCATTAGTTAGGCACGATAATAAAAATAAAATAACTTGGGCACAGGCACAATAAATTATTATTATTTTTTTTAGAAGAACAATAATCTAATTATCATTAGTTGATCTTGTCAAAGTTAGCATGGTCCGCGTCATTCTTAAGCTAGCTTCAGTATTTGAAAGGATGTGTGTTATAATTAAATTTAACTCTCAAATCTTTTTAATAAAAAGATGGACAGCGAAATGGGAAAACAGAGAGCCATTTCTTGCTTGACCAGGTACCTTTTCAAGAAACAAAAATGTTGAAGACGTAATGAACTTGCTTTCTTCCTTTCGATCAAATTATTAGATAAAAATTTAGAGCACCAACAATGGTTGTGCTAAAATGCAATTTTAACACCACAAAATATAAATACTAAAAAGAAAGCTATAATGGTGGTGGTATATTTAAATTTTTTTTGCTAACGGTAAATAGTGAACATCTATCTTCACATGCCCACTATAGCTCTAAAAGGGAAAAAAAAATTGTTTATTAGGTGGTTGTGGGAGGTAAAGAGACAAAATGTAGAGAAATAAAGAAACAAAGAATAAAGTAGGAATAAAAAATATAATATATAGAATATTTAAATGAAGTGGTAAAAAAAATATGGAAAATGCTAACGAGTGCCCTTAGGGCATTGGTTAACAATCTATTTTAGGAAAATTTTGACATCACTTTTATGGGGAATGAAAAAAACTGTCAAAACATTAATTACTTTTTTTGTTTCCCCATAAAAACTTTCTTTAACTGGATTATTAACCAGTGTCCTAAGGACACTCATTAGTATAACCCAAAAAATATAACCATTAATGCTGAGTGTATTGTAAAGTGTGGTGTTAAAATAGATATAAGGATGAATCTTGCATCAATCACATTCAATGAGTCTTGGCAATCCTTGCTGTACACGTGTTTGGCTGTTTCGTTTGATCCTTTCTCTCTCTCTATGTATATATATATATATATATATTGCTTGGAATTTCATAGTTTTTGGATTCAAGTACAAATGGCATTAGCTTGGGCAAGTCTTTGGAGTCAATTAGCATGCTTTTAACATTAATGGTGTTTAAAAGTGGCGGCTCCAGGAATTTTTTTTAGGAGGTCATTAAGAAATTTAAATTAAAAATTTTTTAATAAAAAAAGAACTTAAATATATCAAGTTATCGACAAAAAAAAAAAAAAATGAAATTTTATAATTTTTTTCTACAAGTTTTTAAATTTTGAATTGTTACATGATAGTTCATTATGAGTATTTATTACCAATGTGGGTAGCTATGACCATTTTATTTTGTTAAGTTTGTCTAACATTTTTATTTTTATGCAATTGTTATTATCTATTAATTTGTCATTGTTTTTATAAAAATATTTTAAACTAAATGAATAAACTTAACTCATTGGCTCTGTATTAATTATTGATGTATACAATCACACTCATTTATATATAAAATAATATACTACGTGTCTATTTAACCAATTAAATACTTGAACAATCACTAACTTTACAATTTTTTTTCTTGAATTTTTCTGACTTTATAACAAAAAGTTATTATAACATGATAACAATATACACACATGTAATAAACTCTCTCTATTTCCTAATTATTAAATTATATAAATTTACATTATATTTATACTGTACACACAAATACCCACACACATCATTATTCACACAAACAACATTATAACAAAAAGTAATGCACACAATTAATATTAGACACACTCACACACATATAATATAAATTTATAATAAAGAGTGACACTTACAGTTTACAAACACTTACTTGTACTTTTAGAGTTGGAAATACTTGTAGTAAGGGTGTATAAGATTTAAGTTAGGGCATGCAAAAATATTTTTAAGAATAAATTAAAATATTAAATTAACAAAAAAAAATATTATAAAAAAATATATAATTTTTTATATTATACTTCGAATACCCTTATGAAACACCCTTATTTTGCTTGGAATTTCATATTAAACACCCTTATTCGAGTGGTTGAACACCATTAATGTTAAAAGCTTGCTAATTGACTCCAAAGACCTGCCCAAGCTAGTTGATGCCATTTTTTGTTTTTTTCCAGAGAAGCTAGTTGATGCCATTTGTATTTGAATCCAAAAACTATGAAATTCCAAGCAAAATATACGTAGGACCAAACGAAACAGCCAACACGTTTACGGCAGTGGCAACTCCAAAATTTTTTTCTAAAGAGTTCAACAATAATAGAGCAAGAAATTTATCATGGGAGTAAATAAAAAATAAAATGATATTTTGTTTTTCTGTTCATACAACTTTCATATTATATACAATAATCTAAAATAGTATTCTAAATACAATTCAGTATATAATACAATTATATTGTACAATAATATAAAAAAGTTATTAATAGTTTAAAGATCAATAAGACAATAAATATAATTAAATAATTAATCTTACATTTTTGTAAAATTAATAATAACTTATTATATTTATATGTATTATCAATTAAATAAAAATATATGATAAAGAAGAATACTAACACACCTAAGAGTAGAACTAAGAGTAATGTGAAACAAAGAAAAAAAAAACTAATATAACTTTTTGCTTTTGAAGTGTATGGTTTTATTTATTTATTTTAGAATCATGTATGACTTTTTAATCATACATGTGATTGCTCTCTTGGAATTTAAGCAAGCACTAAAAAACTTCTTAGACTTGAAAATCTATAGAGTATTTATCAAACAATTTGATCAAATAAAGAGAAAAACTAAGAAAATATAGAAGAGAGAGAGAGAGAGAGAGATAAAGAGAATGGGAAAGAATCACAAATGTAGATAGAGATATATTGGTTGTAACAATAGTGTAATTTTTTGCTTATGGAGAAAAAAAGTGCATGAAAAAACAGCTTCATTTTGCTGTCAATAATAAAGTAAGTTAGAATCCTACAAAGAATATACATATATATTTTTAACAAATGAGCAAAAGTGATTTTTTTTTAATAATATTTGTGGGGCCCATGAATTCGGCAGCCCTAGCCCATTTCATATTAAGCCCAAGGTCCACGCCGAGGAGGAAGCAGCGTTTGAGGATGAACAAGGAGGGCCTAAGTTGCCAAGAGACATTGCCGAGAAGGTTCCTGTCCTCGGCCAGCCGAGATCATAGGTGGGAAGGGTGGTACTCCATCAGGGGCCTCGTCCTCGGCCAACCAGGATCACTAAGGGGAAGAGCGGCATGCTATCAAAGGCAGCTTCCTAGGACATCCCAAGGAAAAGGACAAGTACCATGGATCAGCCATGAGAGCGCGGTAGAGGAGCAATTCAAGGAGAAACTGACATCTCCATATTAAATGCCTGCAACTAACATTCCGGCCGCATTAATGAGGAAATGACCTCTAAACAGTGCTGTCTTGGTTGCTACAACTTACAGGAGGTCTGGAAAGGCGGCTGATGGGACATGCACTTAGGTATAGGCTTGGATGATCAATAAGTGGAAGACAGAGATCAATCAAAGAGAACTATATAATAGGAGAAACCCCCCATAGAGAGGGGGGCCTAAGGGATTCCTGGAACGATTCTTACTTATTAATTATGAGAGCAAAGCTCCTCGGATTGTGCCGAGCACAAACTTTCTAAATTTCAGTTTATTTCTGTTCGATTGCTGTGAATGCTATATTGACTGTTGTCATGCGCTAAAGCCTAGTTTTTTGGCCCATTCTCTACAAATTCATTGTATTGAGCTAATTGAGTTTGAGTCCACTCATCCAAAACCAGAAGTGCTCAAACTTAGTCCTTACAATATTCAATACACAATACTTTCCCAAAAATTTTATAACAAAATCTATGTGGTAAGTTGTTAATGATAAGTAAAAGTAATATTAATTATAGATCCAAATAAAAACCAGTTACAACTTGTCATATAATATTTATTGTAAAATATTATGAACGTAGTATTAAAATGTTAAAATGATTATATTCAAATTTATTTTAGTTGAGTTTAAGTAAAATTTAAAATCAGGGTGTTTAAATTTTTATTTTAGAAGGGTCAAAATAAAAGTTAAAAAAAATTATTATATATATAAGAAAAAAATATATTTGAGAAGTGGCTTGAAGATAACGCGGCCCCTTCATTTGAACGGTTGAACCTCTGACTTGAAGATAACGCCGTTACGGCAAGGATTGCCTGGACTCTTTGAATGTGATTGATGGAAGATACCTTTCTAAAAATAAAAAAAAAAATTGATGGAAGATACATCATATCTGACAGCTCCTTTTTGGTTGCTAGACATGCAAACTTTTTGAAGGTTACGAGGTGTTGAACTTTGATCCATTAATGTCTAAAACATGCTAATTGAGTACAAAGACATGCCCTATGGTAGTGTTCAGGATTCAGATTTTTTAGAATTTTTAAAGTAGTTTATCAGTAAATTTTTTTAAATTTTAACTATTTTTTAATGATTTAATGATCAAGATTTTACAATGTCAGTATTTTTCAAACAATATTTTTAAAATAATAAAATAATATTACAAACAAAATAATTAAGATTATTGTTAACAAAATGCTGACATAGTAAAATTTTGACCATTAAATCATTAAAAAATAGTTAGAATTTAAAAAAATCTATTTGGTAGAGTACCCTAGAAAATCTAAAGGATTTGAATCCGTGTTGTGGTTGGAGCCTTTCAAATTATAATCAGTCATACTTCCAAAAAACTATGCTAATATGATTGTATATTAACTCGAAGACAGTATTAATCGCTACTAGTTGATATTGTCAAACATATTAAGCATGGTCTCTGCGTCAATCTTAACCTCTCGTAATATTTTGGAAGATAAAAAAACTGAATTGATTTCTGCCATGCTATCAAATTGGTAATTAGAAATAGTATATACTAAGAAAACAATTAATGGGCGTGTAGCAATTTCTTCATGGAGCGAAGTAGGCAATGCTTATTACCACCAAAAAAAAAAAAAAAAAGAAAAGAAAAAAAGAAGAAGAAGAAGGTAGGCAATGCTTCGATATCACGTGAGTGCATTGGAGTCTTTTTTTTTTTTTTTGGCTATGATTACTGATTAGTGAAGAGTTGACCAATGCTTAAATCGTGTCTCCATTCAAAATTATCAAAACGACACAAATCTTAGCATGTGCACGTTCTAGGGGACTATAATGTGTTATATTAACTATTTAAGGAAGCTCTCTTAAGTGATGTTAAAACTTTTTTATTATAGTTTATTAACAATTGTCTTAGACACATTTGTTAACATAACCCATTTTAATATTAGAGCATGCATCATTATGATCTTCAAAATCATATTTACTTTGTTTATTGCTAAAATTTAAGATCTCTCAAGAAGCAATAGATTACAACAAGATGGTCTTTGTCACACAATTGGCACACTGTCCAGGTCAAATTTATCAACGGATGATTTTTTAATCCTTCATATTTAAATGAGGCCGCCTGGCCCATTCATAAACTTCTAATTAGTTAGTGTCATTATTAGTCCATATGGTCAAACTTAGCACAGTCAGCGTTATTGTTAAGCGATAGCTTTAGTATTTAAAAGATGGAAACCTTAGCATGGTCCGCGTCATTTTTAAGCAGTTAAGCGGCTATTTGGTATTGTTGTTTTGGCAATAATTTTCAGTATTTAAATAATAATAACACTTTTGATATGTGTTTATATAACACTCAAACACATATTTCTAAAAATTGAAAACTGAACAACAATAAGTATTTCTATAACACTGTTCACACTTGTAGCAACACTGTTCATGCACTGTAGCAGCACTGTTTACACACTGTTCATGAGACCTACAACCACTTTATTCAGAAAAAAAAATATTAAAAATGGGTTCCATATTTAAAAATTATTTTACTACAGTGTTTTTAGTTTTTAGTTTTCAATTTCAGTAAAAATAAGTTGTATCCAAACGTAAACTAAAACCCACCATTATTTATATATTTATATGTATATCTTAATAGTAATTGTATATATAGACTGTCGGCTTGACTGGTCTTAGTGGAACATTTATCACCACCATTTTCTAGCACCATATTTGTCTATACAACCAAACTTGTCCTTCCTTTATATTTTTAAAAAAGCATGCTTCATTTCTAATTGGTTTGGATTTCATGATCATTAGTTTATGAGTTTATCCACAATATTCCAATGCCAAGCTGATAAGAGCGTATCGTTCAAATTATTTATAGGATTTTAACTCATTTTTCTTTTCCAATTATAACGTTTATTTAGTTCAAAATAGTAAAACTATCTTATTGTTTAGTGTTTATTTATTGAGAGAATATTAGATGATGAAGTAGGATTTCACCTTGTCAATATGTTCCTCGTCAGTACAATGGAGGCCTTGGAATCCTGTGTGAAAGAAAGCACTCAATAGATAATGGTACTAATTTGGAGCCTGCCAAGGACCCTTCAATGCTTAAGTTAGCCTATAATCTGTAGAGCAATTGTGTGTTCGTGTCTTTTTACCATGGGCAGCTCTAGGAATAGTTCAGGGGGTTCAAATGAACCCTCTGAGCGGGCCCAAAAAAAAATTTATATATAATTTTTTAATTTACTTTTTGACCCTCCTAAAATAAAATTTTGAACCCCTAGAAATCATTTAGATCTTAAAAAATTTGAAATAAACTAATACATAAAAGTTTATTGTATTTAGATCTCACTTGGAGTTTACTTAACAACATTAATTCATATGTTTATTGTATTTAAAAATAATAGATGATTTCCAAGATTTAATCTTAGTGATAATAATTAGTATCCTCATCATATTAATAAACTATTATAAAAAAAAAATTGTATTAATAAACAATATGCATTAAATTTCTAGTTGATCTTATATAAGAAATGCTATATTCATAATACTTTCACAGCAAATTTTAAGTAACAGATTGTTACTGGTTGTTACTGATGGGAAAAAAGTAATTTTAGTAGTGAGTTTAAATTAGAACTAATAACAACTTTTCACTTAAAATTGCTAGAAAAGTGTTATGAAAATTTTGTAAATATATCACTTTGTAATAAAGAAATCACGTAAGCTGTAAGATTCATTTTTTACCAAAAATGCATTTTCTTACTGACCCCCCTAAAAATATATCCAAGAGCTACCACTGCTTTTTACCTGTCTTTCTTGGCTTTATATAGCCTTATGTTGAGTTAATACCCAGTATAACGTTACATTACAGCTGGAGGAATTAATGCTCAATGATGGCCATTTAATCCCAATGCCTTCTGTTTGTAACCGACTCTTAATTCCGCATTATAGGACGAAGGTAACGGTTCCGTGCTATTCATTGCTTGATCATTGAATGTTGTCTGGAATTAATGCACTTACGCTCGTCCATACTCTTACTCGTCATTGTTGTGGATAGTTTGCGAGTGATAGACGACCATTTAGATGCTACTCGTCAGTTAACCTCTTTATTCCTTTGTTGTCCTTTGCCTAGACGAGCGAAGGAATATGGAAAGTCCTTCTTGGGTGGATCATTTTATTCGTGCCCCGAGATTCTTGTCCCATCATATTTATTATGGGGCGACATCTCTGTTAGCTGATTGCCACATTTCTTGGATGCACGTGTGCTCTTTCCTTGTGTTTCCCGCGCATTGATTTGGCTTCCTTTTTTAGCAAAAAACTTCTCATATTCTTCTTCTTCTTCATTATACGTTGAGCTTGAAGTTTGAAACTAAAAGAAAGCTTATACGCCTTTTGTACGGTAAGACTCCTTTTCCTTTAGATTCCATTAATGGCTGATTTTGCTTTCATTAGGAAGGAATCTCCCTTTGTTTCGTTCTTCTTTGCTAGGCTAGGGGTGTTTCTTGAGTCTTCTGGTGGGCATCGTCCCCACGTTGGTTTATTTGTACCTCGAGATTGTGGGGCTTTTAGGCCTGTCTTGACTAGCCTTTTTCCTTTGATTGGTCGTTCTTTGATCGCTCATCATCTGGAGATGATTGTTATAGAGTATAGAGATAGTGACGTTAGGTCTAGTGAGCTAGAAACTAGTCTGTCATCGAGTGGTGAGTCTACTGGTAAGGATTTTGAAATCGTAGAGTCAAAACCCCCATCGTCTTCAAAACCCTCCTCTTCTTCAAAACCTTCTTCTTCAAAACCTTCTTCTTTGTCAACAATCCCTTTCCATGCTTTCTTCAAGTCTTGCCTTTTAGAGTCAAGACATCTGAAATCTATTCGAAAAATGTTCCAATTCCCTGAAGGGATTGTTATAAGGTTACCTAGTTCTAACAAAAAAGCATGTACCTTTGCCTATGGCAAGGTGAGTTTTTACGAACCTACCTTTTCGTGTGGCCTTCGTTTCCATGTTCATCCTTTTATTATGCAACTTCTTTTTGCTCTTAACATTGCACCTGGCCAGCTCGTCCCTAATGCATGGAGGACGATCATTGGCTGTATGTCGATTTGGGTATTTGTCCATGATGGGGACATGATTACCCTAAATGAATTTCCTCACTTGTATTGTTTGAAGGCTTCTACCCACTATGGGTATTTTGAACTCTTGCCTTGGAATAAGGAGTCTAGGATTGTCCGTAGCTTTTCTACCTTCTTTTATGACTAGAAGTCACAATATTTTTTCATTTTTGGATCTGGATGGGAAACCATGTCTAAAGACCTATGGGGTGAGGTCCTGTGGTTGCTACGGAAATGGAAAATCCCCTCTCTTGGTGTGTCTCTCTACCTCTTCATTAAACTAATTGTTTTAACTTTACCATTCCCTAATTTTTTCTTGCTAACTTGTTTTGCAGTTTTTGATCGTCCTTTATTGGAAGAGCGTTATCAAGGTCGAGTTCAAGCTGCCCTCGAGTTTGCCCTCACAATCAACAATTTTGATGGCTTAGTTGATCCTCGTTGCTTATACGAGTGTTACCTTAGACCCGAGCCATCTACATTTGTTTTAAAGAAGATTGCCCAGAAAGAGAAAAGTAGGTTTAACTCACCCTTTTTTTTTTTTTTTTTTTTTTTTTTTTTTTTTTTTTTTTTTTTTTTTTTCTTTCTTTATAGGATCTCATCTTTCTAACCTTCTATCTTGTAGAAATGGCTACCAGGTACAGCAAAGACAAATACGCTCATGTGAAGAACTTGAAGAATGAGCCTTTGTCTTAGCTTACTCCTGGCTCGAAGAAACGTAAGCTTGATGAAGGGAAAGACGAAACTCCTGCCCCCTTGTCCCTTTTTGGCACCCCATCTTCTCCTACACCTTCCCTCGAGATGATGACCTTCACTCCCCCGACCACATGCTCCAAAGGGAAGGGTAAGGTTGGCAAGAGTGTCTGGGAAGACCCTGCCACAACCCTTGGATGAGCTCACAACGTCATCACTGACGACGAACTTTAAGGTCTCTTATCCATTCCTTCTCACGAACTGGTTAGCCATCACATTCATAAATTGGTGTAGATATTTTACTCAGCTACTCTTTATTGCTCATTAAGTATTTACACTTGTTAAAAGTTCTAACCTTTCCTTCGTTTTTTAGGTTCTTGGTGAATCCCTGTGCTTGACAACAGATTACCTGAATAGTGAGGAGAAGGTAGTGGTGGCCAATTCCAAGGTTGACTTAATTGAGGTCGAGAGCTCGAAGTTGAGGAAGGATCTTATCGAGGCTATGGGCCAATCGACGAAGGCCAAGGAAAAGGTGAAGGAACTGAAGGACGCACTGAAGGTTGAGAAGAAACTCGTCATTCAAAAGGACGAAGAAGTTCAAGTTGCCCTTCTGAAGACGGATGAGGAATGTGAGAAGGTGATAGCCAAGTTTCTTGAATCTGATTGCTTTTCTGATCTTCAGTTTGTGCAATTCTTCAAGGGCTTCGAGCTTCTTCGTAGGTGGATGATGAAGCACCATAGCCAAGTTGCGAATTTTGCAAACCTGGACTTTGAAACTATTGATACCAATATCCTTGTCAACTAGGCCAATGAGAAGGAAGGTGAGACTGTTGCAGAAGCTACTGATGCTGTTGAAGGAGATGGTATTGTTATGGGTGGTACTGTCGCAGGTGGAGTCACGGATGAGGCTTGTATGGACGTGGGCCAAGTTGAGGAGGTCGTCAGTGCTCCTTGAAAGAAGTTTTTTTTAAGTAACCTCACTTTGCTTTAACTTAAAAACAATGGGTGTCTCCTGTTTTCAGGCTTTTGTTTTAGAAACAATGCACTTGTTTAGGTTTATTATGGTTTGAACTTATGATTCATGCTCACTGTTTATAATTTTTCTTATGATTTTAACTCGTCATTTGAGTTTTCATCATTTTCTGTGATTTTAACTCGTCGTCAGAGTTATTATCATGCTTATGATTTTAACTCATCATTTGAGTTTTCATAATTTTTTGTGACTTTTAACTCATCGTTTGAGTTATTACCATGCTTATGATTTTAACTCGTCAATTGAGTTTTTACCATATTTTGTGATTTTAACTCGTCGTTTGAATTTTTACCACATTTATGATTTTAACTCGTCATTCGAGTTTTTACCATATTTTGCCATTCGAGTTCTTACCATGTTTGTGATTTGAACTCGTCGCTTGGTTTTAGGTACTTTTCATCTTTGAACTTAGTCTTGAAACTTTGTCAAACTTTGTTGAAAAAGGGATGGCTTAGAGAGCCTTATTACTTCATGCATCCTCATACACGAGGGAATTACAAGGAAATAACTGAAAATAACTTAGTCAAAATACTTGAAGGAAAAGAAATACTTATAGAAAAAACAATGAAATCTCGCTTATCTGATGCATCGTCAGGCGAGGTGCTCTCATAGACAGAGCTTATTAAACCAGGATATCTCTCATTGGTAGTACTTCTTGAGATGTTCCACATTCTAGGGACGTGGCAGTGGCTTGTCGTCCAAGTCCATTACGTAATAGCTTCCTCTTCTGGAGTAACGAACGACCATATATGGACCTTCCCAAGTAGGCCCCAACTTCCCTTGTGCTGGATCCCTAGTAGCTTGTGAGACTTTCCGCAGCACCATGTCGTCGGGGTTAAACCTTCTAAGCTTCACTCTCTGATTGTGGTACTTTTGCCTTTTTTGTTGATACAGGACCATTCTTAGGGCTGCCTTATTTCTGACTTCATCCAAACAATCCAAGTTGAGTCTCAGCTCATATTCTTTTTGAATGTTCTTCGACATTTTATTACTATGTTTTATTTTATTAATATGTTTTATTACGTTTGTGGGTGTAAACGTTTTCAATCTCCTAACAATTTTATTATTCCTTTTTATCAAAAAAAAAAAAAGAATTAATCTGATACCTGCATCAACTCATATTGATTCATAACTCCAGGTGTTTTGGAGTGCTGTTATGAATTATGAGTAGGTTTGCTATAAGAATAGAATTGCCATCCAGCAAAGAAAAAAAGGAAATGAAATGCTACTAGTTGACAATTTACACGAATTTATGCTTCCAACTAGAATTGCTCTTATTATACTAATTGGCAGCTAGCTCGCGATGAGCAGGTACAAGTTTGAACAACAAATCTGGCACCATTTCATGGATGACCAAAAACGGATGCTGGAAAATGTTTTATTGTCATAATTTTCACAACATAAATATAGCATGTAATCCATGATGAAACAAGACAACATATTAATCATTTTCTTTTTACTTTTTTTTTTTTTTTAAGGCTAATCACAGTATGTTCATTCGCCCATCTAAAGTGCATCATCAGGAATGCATCATTAAGACGTTAATAATTGGGCATTTTAGTTTACCCCTCCTCCTCTGCACTTCAAAGTGCATCAGGAGTCAACATTTGGGTATTCTTATGGCATTTCTTTTCCTCGTCACAAAGATCGCTCCTACTGTTTTTAGTCTAACATATGGTTCATCCAGCCAGATACTTCAACATTTGGATCTAACATCTTTATCATACATTCTAAATCTCTTAGGGAAAATAAATGTTTCAAATCAAACAGCGGCTGCCTGCCGCTACAATCACCCACCCTCTCACTTGCAAGATGCTCACTAGTATGTGAAAGATGTACAAGAAACATGAAATTTGTCATGCATGTACTGTTCATTCTTTCAAGCTAAGCCTCGCATTTTGAACCTTCACTGATAGCTTCAACTTCTGTTCTTCCATATCTTTCAGAACAGCTAGCAGGTTTGACAGATACACTTCACATCGTTGATTTGTATTCTCCAACTCAGCAGTCAATTCACTGATTTTTTTTTTCTTCTCATCCTGAGCAATTATTTAATGATTCATATCAAAGTCAAGATAGAAATGCAAGCACCATCATAACAAGCATATAAAGATGAGACTCTTCTAAGTTATGCCACAGAATTATATATATCTGGTTTTCTGAAGCACATTACAGAGAATCTTTAATGCTGTGTGCATTTCTGTTTAATTGCATAGTACACATCCTTGTTTAATTAAATGGCTAATCAGATGAGAAAACATATGATTTCCTTATTTATTTATTTATTTTTTCTAGTAAGAGTCTGTTTGGTTAGGTGTTTTGGGAGCTTAAAAGAGCGTTTTAAAGTCCCAAAACCCAAAACTCTGCTTTGTAACCACGACTCCTCATAACTTTTTTACAAACGCTCATTTCAAACTCAAAACACTGTTTTCCAATAGCTTATACAAATGCACCCTAAATAACACATGCTGAGTGGCTCTTAAACTCTTGACCTCACCCTCCACCATGTTCTTATTGTGGGAGAAAGTACAATTTGAGCTAAGAGCTGATTGACAAAACAATTAAACATGAATGTTTTACAAGACAAGGAAGGAAATTATATATATATATATATTATATCTTCTTTCAATTTTAGGAAACACTCTCATTTCAAATAACTAATCAATCAATTAAAAAAATTGCTCCAAAAAAAAAAAAAAACTTTCAAGATTTCCTGAAATAGATAAGCTTTCAGTTTGGGAGAGACTTACCACAGATTGATATGTTGCCGTTTGATTTTCTTGAGTTGCGTGCAATTCTTGTCCACCTCCATTTACTAGAGTAGCACCTTCTTTAGGTCCTGGACCTCGATTCTTCACAGCAGAAACCTTCTTAGCAGCCTCTTTTAAAGCATCCATTGCCACATTATAAATATGGATAGATTTTGCTCCTTCTACATATTTGATTGCTTCCTGATGTAGATTGTTATACCACACGGTTAAAGATTCCCAAGAACTGTTTGGCAACTCAGCAGCATGTTCATCCAACACTGCACCACTCTTGGCATTCCTTGTCCATCGTTTCAATATATACTGAGCTGGAAGAGTGAGAACGTTTTTCGCTCTAAAAACTGCTAATACATACCTACAAATAATTCCAGAATACTTTACATTTGGCAGCTGCAACTAGCTTTCATCTCAAAAGAATTGAAAGTCAGAGTGTGTGCCTTGTGGTCTTCCCCAAATTTGGCCACTCGATACACGGCGACTGTCCCTGAGTCATCAATTTTGGTTGCAGGATTAGCAAGGGTCTCAACCAGTTCCTCTTGAAATTTCATGAATATTGTCCTTGTATAAAGTTTTGCAGCTTGTTTTTCCATGGGAGATGGTGTCTTCAGAACAGGGGTAGCGTTAATAGTGTCATAATCTGCCTTTAATTCCTTATCATGCCAACTTGCTATAGCTTTCTCATACTGCTTAATCATCATCTGTATGGTAGTGGATGCATTCACATATCCATCAAAGAACAAATTTAAACCCACGCTTCCTTCACTTCTAGATATCTCTCCAAAGAAAGTGTTTCGCATGTATACTGGGACCCACTGTTGCCGAGCATTGTACATTGACTGAAGCCATTCATCACCCATGAGATAGTATCTCTCCAGCAGTGAAGCCCAGCATGACTCAAATTCATCAATTGCCTCAGTCTCATTTATGCACTTCTTGAATTCTGCATCGAAAGTAGGATGTGACTGGTATAAATGAGCCAGTTTCTCTTGCATTTCTCTGAATATGGTCCACTTACAGAAACGATGGCGGGTTTCAGGAAGAACTTGTGCGACAGCAACTTGTACAAACCGGTCTGGATCGCTTGTAACAGAGACAGGTGGTCGTCCAGACATTGCATGAAGCCAAGTTTGGAATAGCCATATGAGGGAGGACTCTGACTCATTGAGAATTAGTGCACAACCAAATAACACAGGCCCCATGATGATTAAAACCTGTGAATGAGGCAAAGGGTACCCTATACCGGTTTGTCCTGTATGTTGTGTCAAATAGGACAGCATCCCCAAAGTAAGAATAGTTCATTCTGGTTGTTGCATCTACCCAGAATATATTTCCACTAGCGTGATCATTATCACCCTGAACTGCAAAAAAGAAAGCAGGATTCTCTGCATGCATTCGTTTCAGGTAGTCCAGTACATGCTGACCCCCACCCCCAAGGGTCCTCTGCCTGTTGCCACTCATGTATCTCTAGATACTGTGGCATAGGGAAATTTAAAGAGAGAAAAAAAGAGACAGAAGAAAAGGGATATTGTCAAATCGATAAGCCTTTCTCTAAAGCCAATTTTTTTTTATGGATACAAGCTAGAGCTGAAGCATTCCTATATTATGAATTATGATTGACAACAAACTTTATTGACAAGTAAAAGCAGATATATATTTTTTGATAAGTAAAGAAACAAGATAATTTAACACCCTATTACAATATGTAGAAGCTCATGAATAATGGCTGTGACTCAGCTCAAACTAGGCAACGATTCCCATTAGAATCATTTTGGTTCATTAAAACTATTTCCATAAACCAAGCAAACTGCATGACAGTACAAATAATATGAAGCCAGGCACAGCAATCTGCTATCATTCCCTAGACCTAATGTACAATGAAATCATAGCATTGATTAGATGGAAAAGATGCAGCAGCCCTTCAATTATTAAACATACCTCGACACAGCACCATGGCGATGACAATTACAATATTACAGCTTACTTTTATGACCAACTGATTTATGCCTATATTCTTTAGGAATTAAATTTTGAGAAGAAACTGGTAGCAATATCAAGTTAGAAGAATCCCATCAGTGAGTTGGGGTTTTTATTTTCTGGCAGACAAGAACAGATGTTATTGGTTTGTTTGAAATGAATCTTCAATGAAAAAGTGAAAAAATTTACAATGATATTTGAAAGGTTAAATTTGAAGTTGAAGGGGTTGGTTATAGTTAGGGGTGGAGGCTAAACCCAAATCCTAATCCATCTAAATTCGCAAATGCTTTTCCTTTTCCCATCTCTTTAATAAAAAAGAATATTCATAGTCATAGATGGACAAAAAAAATGGAAAATTTAGCTCTATTGCTTTGCTTGCAGTTGTTATAGATAATGCAGAGTAGAGTTGTTACAAGTCAAGTATGAGGAATTAGGTGATTATTGTTGAACAGGACACAGATAGACTGAAACTTAAATAGAAAAAGAAGGCAACTTTAAAATCATAATCACAATCACAAAGTTGGGTTGTTGATGGGTTTTGAGGTAGTTATAACATAACATAAGAAAAGGTTGAATTGTAGTGGAATGAAAAAGCATTCCCAAATGAAATCTCGTAGTGTAGATGATAAAATTTGGAGACAATAATAATAATAATAATGTGAATGAGGGATTAGGGACTAAAGTAAAAAACCTACCTTGGAGGTTGGAGGTTGGAGAGAAGTATTCTTTAATCGGTGTTAAGGTTTTGTTTGGATGGACATTTGGATTTGGATTTGAAATCCATTGATTTAAAATGCCTTGATTTGAAATCCATTGATTTTAAAATTCCTAGTTTGGGCCTTTTTAAACAATGAAGGAATGAAATTTATCATTTGAAATTCCACTGTTTGGCTACCTAAGTTTGGATTTGGATTTGGATTTAAGATCAATAAAAAATATTTTTTAATTATTATTTTTCTTAATCCTTCTACGTGAAATCACACCAAAAAGTATATTTCACATGAAAGTTCTTAGGAGAAAGAGAAGTAATAATTTCCAATTATATGTGAAAGGTTTTAGAAGAAAGAGATGTATTAGTATCCAATTATATAGGATATATAGGAAATTATACATCTGACCAGCATCACTAATCACCTAGCCCCGTTAGAAACATATCAGAAGTGTAGCCTGCTTGTGCTAATAATGACCAAGTTTTTAGCAAAGAACTGGTAACCAAAAATCAAATATTCACTATGACAAGTTTCTTAATTCTGAAAACTAAAAGTAGAGATACAATTCCTTTAATCAAGCGTGTAAGATATAAGCAAACTATACAAACAACAAAACACCAGCAGCAAAAAGCTGCAACACCTAAACAGAGCAATCAATAAACTAAAAAAAAATGGCACCATACTTAAAAATAATCAAACTTATTTTTACGATAACAGTAACAAGACTTTTATTATCCACTTCTTAAATCGGTCATGGTTGCATATATAGAAGAAGATTAAAGAGAATCATGAGGTGGTCAAATTATAATTTGAGATCATTAAATTTTTATTGAAAGCATAGCAATGAAAACAATTGATTTAAAATGCCTTGAATCCAAATCCCATTCGTCTGTACTAGTTAGCTTAATCCGATGGTTTTTATTTAAGCAAGTTCCATGGACATACATGATTGGCAACACACGTAATAGAAAATCAGTATAAAGATAAGTACCAATCCAATTAAAATCAGTTTCTTTAGATTTAAAGCAGGTTGGGCGTGGGGGTCAGGAGACCATGACAGACGTAGTATAATAATTAGGTAAAAACTTAAAAAGCCCACTACTTAGGTTCAAACTTTACTAACCTTGTCACTGTGGCACCAGAACTCAAAATCTGTGTACAATTGCTCAAAACCTCAATAAAAAAATTCATGCATCAAAATACACAGCTCACAGAGGCATTTCATCGAACAGTTAATTGCTTGCATTTCAGTTAGACAAACCTTTTAACTCTGAAAAACATAAAATCTCCAACCATTCCTTAACAAAACTAAACCAACCCAAGCACCAAACCTCGTTATTGACACTCCCAGCCTTACCAATACCACATGGCCAAAGCCAAACAAAACAAAACAAAACAAAATACCCATGAAAATTTCAACTCTCTTCAGAATCCCATTCAATAAACCCAAACGCAAACAAATTATAGAATAGAAAATACAAAACCCATAGACAAAAAATTGCAATGTTGTTTTGTGAAGGCAGAAGGAAGAGAGGTTAAACCTGAACCCCAGAGCGGTTGATGGTGGTATCGGCTTCAACTTCAACATCAACAACAACAGCACCTGAGTCCAATTTCAATTTCAAACATGAGCGTCCGTGGATTTCCCAAATTCCATGTTTTATAGATTATTTATTTATTTTCAGAAACCTCGAGCGTGCGAGCACGATACAAGACTTGTTAACTCTTCTCTATCTAATCACTCCAAATTCTGAACACTGTTTTCCTCAACTCAAAGTCTCAAGTACCAAGAATCTACTCCTCCACATACCCAATTTTTTATGTTGGTCAATTTTACTTATATACCCATTGCCAATCTTAACTTAACTAGTAACTACTAAATGGATACATGCTGAATTTGATTTCTATTCAAAACTTCGTCAAATATTAGTTGAGCTTTATGATTTTTGACGAGTCTTTTTCTTTTTAAAATTTTTGATTTCTTCTTTTGAAGAAAACCTTTTTTAAATATAGTTTTTTTTTCTTTTTTCTTTTGCAGTATCTGGTGGCATTAGATAATGCTGTTCAAAGGAAAATTAAAAGTTAGTTTAATAAAAAATTAGTTTAATTTCAAGAGGATATTTTTCACTTTTGTTTTTCAAAAAAAAAAAAAAAAAAAATCTCATTCTCATAGTTTCCCTTTTGTGTTTTGAATTATATAAGAAATATTGTTAATTTTTTGTGCATACTAGATGTAGGGTCCAGGTTGGAGCACTCTCCCTTGGATAAAGTGGACTCAAGCCCAAATAACCCGATACAATGAATTTGTAGAGTATGGGTTCAAGAACCAGGCAATAATAAGGATTGCAACAACTAAACATGGTAGTAAAAGGGGGTTGAATGACAAGAATATAGGCTCAAGCATGAAGTATTGCTTCTCAGGTCTCCTCTTAGAAGTTGGAAGTTCTTATTACTTTCTCAGTGCTTGGTTATAGAAATGATACCAGTGCTGCAGTATTTTCTGCCTTTTTTTTTCCTTCCGTCCCTCTCTTTTTGGAGCACTTCTTACATTATATATCCATTTTCAGTTAATCCTAGCTCTACATTTGTCGACCAGGCAGGTCATTACTTGAGTGCTTGTCTCGTCAGCAGTTTTTCCATCATTCTGTGAGTTGTAGCTACTAAAGCTGCAGTGTTTACGGGTCATTTTCCCATTAATGCGGCCAGAACGCCAGTTACGGGCATTTAATGTGGAGGGGACAGTTTGTGTTGGATTTGCTCCTCCACCGTCCTTCCACTATCGGTACGTTATACTTGTTCTTTCTCCTGAGGTGCTCTAGGAGGCCGCCCTAGATGAGGTGCTGACTTTCCCCCCTCTAGTTGGGATTGGCCAAGGACATAATTGTCCTCGGCGATCCTCTCGGGTGATCTGGGCTTTTTCATGTCATCCTCGGGAGTTTCTTCCTCCTCAGTCATGGGCCTTAGGCTTGGTACGAAGTGGGCCGGGGTAGCTATTTTCTTTGGCCTCACAATAGCCCCTCAAAATCCTACTGTCCAGCTCTTCAGACGGGGAGGGGGATTTTGATATCCTCGGGTCTCTGTCATGGCTTATCAAGTCTTGTCCTCCATCAGTACAGAAGTCTTTTCACTTGTCCAAGGCGCGTTCCTGACTTTTCGGTGTATGAGGCACGCCTTCATTAATGTCCTCATGAAGTGGCACAGATCCAACAGTTGGGAATTTCTTTGGAAATTGGGCGGGATTTGCTTTGCCGTATCTCTCTCCTCGAATCTTGTACAGATTAATTTTTACTAGACTTTTTGCCTTCTATATAAGGCCCTCTGGAGAGATTTCTTTTTCCCATTTACAAACCCCCACGTTCATCAGAAACTTTAAACTCTTAATACCTTAAGCATTTCCAAGGACTCTGCCTAGGTCGTGGTCAAAGCTTAGGGAATGAGATAACCTTGGGTAAGGGCAAGGGCAAGGAATCCAGGCCCTTGTCAGGGGCCAAGGATGCTGTCCAGGTCTTGGGCGAGGCAGTTGGGGCAAAGGAAGCAAAAGACAAAGATATCCCTTCCCTTCAACTAAGTAAGAAAGTAGGCTCTCCTTCTTTAGTTAAGGATCGGAGCGAGCGCGGGTCGCATCAGGCTTTCGGCGTGATGAAGTTTGGGTCTCGCGTTGATGGCGGGACCCCGATGGAGGTTTGTAAGATTGCTGAACGGTTGACGCCCGAGAGTTGCCTTCTCCTAACGCTTGGTTATCATGAAGATGGGAGAGAATTAAGGGAACATCCTAGGATGGGGCAATCAGGCACCTCAGTTTCTTCTTCTTTTTCATTGCCGGTGCCGTCCCCATGGGCTTGAGTGCTGCCTGGACGAGGCGGCGAAACTACCATTCCCATAAGCTTTCTCTTTTTAGAGTTAGCCTTAAAACAAGCCTGCCTCAGCCTCTTCCACTGTAGTTAGTTTTATGGCAAGCCTGCCTCAACCTTTTCTATTGTAGCTAACTTTAAGAGACAAGCCATCATCGGCCTCCTCTATTGTAGTTAGCTTTAAGCCATCCTCGGCCTCCATTATTGTAGTTAGTTTTAAGAGACAAGTCATCTGATGTATGATGTATCTTTCTTTTATTCAATAATAAATAATAAAAAAGGTTGTTCTTCTTACTTTACGAATCTTTTACTTTCTCTGCAATAATTATTTAATGTGTGTGTTATTTTTGCCTCCAATGGGACTTTAGAGTTGATGCCGTTAGTAGTAACGAAGAATTGTCACCCTAACTTCGATAAAGCCGACGATAGCCCTTGGTCGCTATCTTTAACTAAGTTAACAATATGAGAATTACCAGGAAAGTAATTGGGTGTTCTGCCCCGTGGACTGTGCGACTAGTCGAGCATGCTGGATTTAAACAAGTGTCCGATTCGAGGATCGTTTTCTCATGGGTTTGAGTCCGAGGACTATGCAATACCTTGGTTCTATCTAGGACTTAGTTGTTTTCTCTGAAGTACCTAGTTTCCCCATAGGTTTGAGTCTAAGGACCATGCAATACCTTGGTTCTGTCTAGGACTTAGTTTTCCTTTCTGAAGTACCTAGTTTCCCCACAGGTTTGAGTCCGAGGACCATGTAACACCTTGGTTTTGTCTAGGACTTAGTTTTCCTTTCTGAAGTACCTAATTTCCCCACAGGTTTGAGTCCAAGGACCATGCAACACCTTGGTTCTGTCTAGGATTTAGTTTTCCTTTCTAAAATACCTAATTTCCCCACAGGTTTGAGTCCGAAACCCATGCAACACCTTGGTTCTGTCTAGGACTTAGTTTTCCTTTCTAAAGTACCTAGTTTCCTTACAGGTTTGAGCCTGAGGACCATGCAATATCTTGGTTCTGTCTAGAACTTAGTTTTCCTTTCTAAAGTACCTAGTTTCCTTACAGGTTTGAGTCCAAGGACTATGCAATACATTGGTTCTGTCTAGGACTAAGTTTTTCTTTCTGAAGTACCTAGTTTCCCTACAGGTTTGAGTCTGAGGACCATGCAATACCTTGGTTCTGTCTAGGGGTGGCAAAATTTGACACAACCTGCGAACCCGACACGACACGACACGACATGACACGAAATTAGCAGGTTATGGGTTGAGGCTTAACGGGTTCGTGTCATATTCGGGTTGACACGGTTGACCCGTTTAATAAACGGGTTGGGTTAGTGTTGAACACATAGAACCCGTTTGACCCGTTTAATTAATTGATATTTTACCAATATACCCTTCAAATTCTAGGTATATAAACATATTAGTTATTGTGATTTATTTTCTTTGACATATTATGATTGATTATTTATGATATTGGGATATGCTTAGTTTTGAATGATTATTTGTGATGTAATTACTCGTTAGTTCTAAATTTTATATTAAAAATATTTGTTTTTTCATAATTTGTTTTTTCATTTTGATAAATTCTGATAAATAGGTTGACACGATTGACCTGTTTAATAAATGGGTCGTGTTAGGGTTGAGGAATCTTGACCCGTTTAATAAACAGGTCGGGTTAGTGTTAACCTATATAGTCGAATACTCATGACTTGACACGATACGAATCCGACACGCGAACACGAATTGCCATCCCTAGTTCTGTCTAGGAATTAGTTTTTTCTGAGGTGCCTAGTTTCCCCACAGGTTTGAGTCTGAGGACTATGCAATACCCGGGTTCTGTCTAGGACTTGTCCCGGGTGCCTTAAAAGGCTCAGCCCCGAGTGCACAACATGAGGTAGCAGTTTTTTAGACTTGCTCTACTTCGCATGTGTGGTAGTAGTCACAGAGTGTTAACTTTCCCTTAGCGTCTAGTCCGAGGACTACAGGCATGACTAAGGTTCACGTTTAAACACTTGGTCCGGGTGCCTTAAAAGGCTCAGCCCCGAGTTCATATCATGAGGTAGCAGTTTTTGAGACTTGCTCTACTTCGCATGTGTGGTAGTAGTCACAGAGTGTTAACTTCCCCTTAGCGTCTGGTCCGAGGACTACAGGCATGACTAAGGTTCATGTTTAAACACTTGGTCTGGGTGCCTTAAAAGGCTTAGCCCCGAGTGTACATCATGAGGTAGCAGTTTTTGAGACTTGCTCTACTTCGCATGTGTGGTAGTAGTCACAGAGTGTTAACTTCCCCTTAGCGTCTGGTCCGAGGACTACAGGCATGACTAAGGTTCACGTTTAAACACTTGGTCCGGGTGCCTTAAAAGGCTCAGCCCCGAGTGCACAACATGAGATAGCAGTTTTTGAGACTTGCTCTACTTTGCATGTGTGGTAGTAGTCACAGAGTGTTAACTTCCCCTCAGCGTCTGGTCCGAAGACTATAGGCATGACTAAGGTTCACGTTTAAACACTTGGTTCGGGTGCCTTAAAAGGCTCAACCCCGAGTGTACATCATGAGGTAGTAGTTTTTGAGACTTGCTCTACTTCGCATGTGTGGTAATAGTCACAGAGTGTTAACTTCCTCTTAGCGTCTGGTCCGAGGACTACAGGCATGACTAAGGTTCACGTTTAAACACTTGGTCCGGGTGCCTTAAAAGGCTCAACCCCGAGTGCACAACATGAGGTAGCAGTTTTTGAAACTTGCTCTACTTCGCATGTGTGGTAGTAGTTATGGTCGCCAAAACAGCCTTCTCCGTTGATGGGAGCTTAAACCTGCCATGCTTGATCATTGCCCTTGCTAACACACAAGTTCTTCCCCACAGACAGCGCCAATTGTAGGGTCCGGGTTGGAGCACTCTCCCTTGGATGAAGTGGACTCAAGCCCAAATAACCCGATACAATGAATTTGAAGAGTATGGGTTCAAGAATTAGGCACTAATAATAATTGCAACAACTAAACATGGTAGTAAAAGGAGGTTGGATGACAAGAATATAGGCTCAAGCATGAAGTATTGCTTCTCAAGTCTCCTCTTAGGAGCTGGAAGTTCTTATTACTTTCTTAGTGCTTGGTTACAGAAATGATACCAGTGCTGCAGTATTTTCTGCCTTTTTTTCCTTCCGTCCCTCTCTTTTTGGAGCACTTCTTACATTATATATCCCTTTTCAGTTAATCCTAACTCTACATTTGTCGACTAGGCAGGTCACTACTTGAGTGCTTCTCTCGTCAGCTATTTTTCCATCCTTCTATGAGTTGCAGCTACCAAGGCTGCAGTGTTCAAGGGTCATTTCCCTATTAATGCGGCCAGAACGCCAGCTGCGGGCATTTAATGCGGAAGGGATAGTTTGTCTTGGATTTGCTCCTCCACCATCCTTCCACTATCGGCACGTTATACTTGTTCTTTCTCCTGAGGTGCTCTGGGAGGACGCCTTAGATGAGGTGTTGACTTTCCCCCCTCTGGTCGGGATTGGCCGAGGACATAATTGTCCTCGGCGATTCTCCCCGGTGATCTGGGCTTTTTCATGTCATCCTCAGGAGTTTTTTCCTCCTCGGTCATGGGCCTTGGGCTTGGTATGAAGTGGGCTGGGGTAGCCATTTTCTTTGGCCCCACATTAGACATTAGAAAACATTTTTCAACTTATTTACAAGGTTATTACCAAATATAGGAAAATGCAACAGTTTTTTTTTTGGAAGATAACTCATTTTCTAGAAACCATTTTATTGTTTTGTCAAAACATATGGACCATATATTTTAGACCCTATAGTGGAAGGGAATGTAACAAATTAAATCATATAGTTTAACAAAAGTAATGAAATTAACCTTGAGATTTTAAAAAATATATAACAAATTAAATCCTAAGATTAAAAAAATATTGTGTTTGAAGTGGAATAATATTGTGTTTGAAGTTTCAAAAAATAACAAATTAAACTTTATAGTTGTTATTGTACTCATGATATATTCTATTTTTGTTAGGTAATAAAAAGATATTATAAGAACAAAGAAAGAGGAGGAAGCATTTCCATCTCTTTCAGAAAGGTGCAAGACAAAGTATCAACATCTCCTTTAGAATGGGCAAGAGAGTTTACAGGTCTCAACCATGCACGCGGTTATTTAGTTAGTAAATTCAGAGCACCCCTCTTTGAAAAAAAAGAAGAGCAATGTGATTTTTATTTTTTTATTTTGATAATTCAATAATTAAAATAAGAAGGAAAAGTTTAATTTAAATTCTAGACATCTTTATTGGAGACACCAACAAGTTGAACTATAAATTTCTTGACAATACTTGTGATTTATTTGTTTTTGTAATTTATCAAGTTGCCCATTGTTCCATATCTCAAAAAAAAAAAAAAAAAAAAAGAAAAGAAAAGAAAGAAAGTTGTGCATTGTCCATGATGCAACCAATCATCAGAAGTCAAATATACACAAATATCGATATAAATGTATAAAACCACATGTATAATTATCCTCGAGTCTCTTGACCTTATAATCATTTCAAAATTATTGCTCCCATGTGCTAGCTCTTGTTTTTTTTCTCCGTGATGAATTTGTATTCGAATTTCTAAAGTATGATGGTTTCCGTTATTTCAACAAAACTAGTCACGTACAATTACATGCCATATGGAATCAGATTCTGTATAATACATTGAACTGTGACTTTAACAAAGTAGTGATTTCTTTTCTATTCTCTCATGAACGCCTTAGGGTAGTCAATATATAATCTTGAGGTGCATGCATACGGTCGCAAATACCGATATAAGGTATAAGGCTTCCAATTAAGTTCCAACTAAAATTGTAGCGTTAGTGACACAGAAGAGTGGCGTGGCATATTAATTAGGCTTGAATCAAGAACAATTCACATACCACATTCAAGGCACAATCAAAAGGCTGAATGTGTAGAATATGAAAAACGTGTCACTAACTTTTATGATCAGGTCCATTTTGCACTCTCTGACGGTGACGGAGATACCAAACCTTCCAGATAATTCAGCCTGCAACTTTTTCAAGCGTTGAATTCCTTGTTTTAACAAAAATATGCCTGAAAAATTCCTATTGTTGTACCCCGAAAAAACAGATCGAAAGCCAAAATCAATACAAGTAATGGCCACTTTAATCAAGTGAAACACAAAAATATATCAATCAAAAAGTTAAAAAGATAGAGAAACAGATAAAGAAACACTATTCTAAGTTTCGTATTTCTTTTTATTAATCCACACCCAACAAGTACTAGTAGTTTAGATTCAATTTTAAAAGCCTATAGTTTAGCAAGTAAATTAGAATATATACGTGTAGGTTGGTCGAGGGGCATGCATTGCAAATTTGAGTCATTAAAACAGTAACTTTGGTATTAGAGATGGTAATCGCATCAGCTAGAAGGCATGCAATAACAACATCCCCCCAGCAAGGATTTATAAGATGCCTGCAAATGCTTTCTCGATTTATCACTCAAACCACCTTTTGCCTTAAATTATAGTAACAACCGTATAAACAAGTTATTCTCTACATGTAAAACTTACGCAAAGTATCTTCCAAGGGGACTGTTGAAAAAATCCTTTTGAGCTATTCAAAAGCAAACCAAATTATACTTCTAATTTTCATCCATATAAACAAATCCCATCTCCCCAAATTTTCATACGGGCTATATATAAGTTAGCTTATTAGAAGTTGAGTAAAAAAAAGAAAAACCCCTCATGATGAAAATCGACAAAGAGATTTCTCACCCAATCCATCCACTGCACAAGCTTTAGCTTGAATACACAGAGATCCCATTCAATTGTGATGGGTGCAAAGAAGCTGGTATTGGCCTCAAATACAAATGCCAGCAATGCGAGTTTGACTTACATAAGGCCTGTGCTGTGGCACCCCCAACTAGTATTCTTCATCATCCTTTTTACGAGAAATGTGAGTTCCAATTTCACTATAATCCCCCTGGTGCAGCTAGGAGAATATGTGATGCATGTAGGAAAGATGTTCTGGGGTTTGTGTACCACTGCAAAAGATGTGGTTTTGATCTTCATCCTTGCTGTGCAAACCTCCCACAGGTCCTAAACGATGGGGAATACAACATTTACTTGTGCCTCAAGCTCTCTAGTTCATGCCATCGTTGTGGGGGCAAAGGACATGGTTGGTCTTTAGGTCCCATTGCAAAACCTATCACCTACATGTGTCATGTGTTAAGGAGTTGCTTGTGGAGAACTGGCAGGCTATGTATCTTAATGCAGACAAGAACAAGGTCAGGGAAATGCAAACTAGGATCCCAAGCCTTAAAGGGACACTTAAAAACTATCATGGTCATGGAGCAGGGAGAGGAGGAAAGGTGAGCAAGTGCTGTCAGATTGCTGGTGGAGCTGTTCGTGTTATTGTCTCTGCCATGTTGGGGGATCCTACAGCTATAATAGCTGCAGTGGTTGGGGGTTTCATATCCAAGTACGTAGGTAGAGCTGAGCAAAACACCAACGAAGAAATTAATGCCTATGATATATATGTAATTATTATAGTCTCTTCTGTTCTGCATGTATAATATTCACGTGTGATATTACAAAGTTTAATTATAACATAAATATTACAAATTGGCGTGTCACAAATCACAAAAAAAAAAATTCATTTATTATATTATTGAAGTATAGTCAATCACATTCATTGGAACGGAACGTAATTTATAACGTTGTGATTTACAACTAAGTTTTTATATTGACTTTAATTCTGTGTCAAATTTGATTGTAATTTTTGTTCAATCATTTCCTTGTATTTATTGTGGGATTTAATGTAAGGGTTGTGTGTGAGAGTTTGGTGAAGATCTATGAAGAAGGAGAATTCGTGATTGGCTCGCGAGTGACAACCCGTGAAAGGCCACTTTAAAAACACATGCTAGAATCTGAAAAGTCTCATGCTAGACCAGATTTTGCGAGTCACTTCACAACTTAGGCCAAGTCGCGAGTGACCCATAAAACTCACTGCTTGGAGCTTTTTTAAAGTGGGTTTTTCTCATTCCTTTACCAACACCATATAAGCCCTTATTACCCACGAAATTGAAAGAATGAGTTTTTCCAAGGAACTTTTAAGAAAGAAAATCCTAGCTATACACTTGAGAGTTAGAGATTGTAAACCCACAATTATCTACCCATTTTCTCTAAAGTTTTCCTCTACTCCTACGTTTCCATTTACATATCCTTAAGAGGTTCTTAGCCTAAACACTTACCACACTTATTTTGAGTGTTGAGAGAAGTTTTGGTGCTATGAGAAGCATTGGAAGAAGCCATAGATTGGTGGTTGCAATTTGGAGCTAGTTGCGGGATCCGGATAACTAGTGAAATCATGGCTCCGTGAAGCCCGTTGGTAGCTAGAACTTGGAGGGTTCAAGTACATTAGGTAGATTAGACTTGGAGAGTCTTTTTGATATTCGTATACTCAAACTTTATTTACTAGTGGATCGATTTCGGTTTAGAGGGCCGCAGAGAGGCTTTTCACCGAGTACTTCAGTCTTCTTTTCAATAACACGTTTTGGTGTTATCTTGTATTTGCATCTCTCTTCCCTCACTCTTTAAGTTTTATATTTATCATTGCTTGCTTGTGGTTATGGCTTAGAGAGTAATTCCGGTTATTACGTATTATTTACTTTTGTTCCGCACTTAGATAAGTTAAAGTGAAAACAATTAAGCCGTGTTTTTAAAATTGTTTTATCAAAAATATTTACTTATATATTTCTAGGATGTCTCCTAAATATTATTTGGTTCAATGAGCTATTACGATATATGAGTAATTAGAGGAAAAATAAAGTATATTAATAATTTATAAATTTTTTATTTTTATGAAATATATTAAATAAGTTTTTAAATAATGAGTTATGTGTGGTATATAAGAGTAATTTTTGTAAATAAAAATAATATATTAGTCAAATCTATGGGGGCTATTATTTTAACTTATACATAAGTTTTTATATTTTTACCAAAAATAGAAGAAGGAAGAGCAATTTTTGGAAAGTCAAGAGGGCCATGACCCTTCTTCCCTTGCCCTTGATTCTTAAGCTTAGGGATATTGCTAGACCATGTATAAATTAATAGGAATATTTTTTAAAAATGGAATATTTTGTTAGTGTAAAATGGGGTGTCATTTCATCAAACGTTCAGGTGGAATGTCATTTCATAAAATCTCAAGTGAGGTTAGTGTAATTTGATAGGTCAAGAATGTATTGACCATTTTGGTAAATTAATCAATTAAGTAGCCAAGTTAATTAATTAGATTCAATTACATGTGATAAGCGTGGTAGCACAAACAAATAACCAACTAAGTTAAATACAGTGGAAAATAAATTTGACACAGGTGATTTGTTTACGAATAGGGAAAACCATCGAGGCAAAACCCCACCAGGTAAATTTAAGTTCACTACTCCCGAAAATCCATTATTATCAAAATACGTGGTTACAAGTAAAAAGAATTCCAGTACCTAATACCAACCTACAATTGAACCCATATCCCAATACCCAATTGGACTTGTAATATAGTGACAATCTCTCCTTTCAATACATGGCTCCAAGTACGTGACTAACCAATCGATGCACGGATCCCAGTACGTGACTAACACACGAACTTGAGAAAGATGTAGGTTGCAAAGTTCTTCAATTTATCCACACGATTAAGATCAAGAAGCTTCTTGGTTATAAAACCCTTGACACAAAGACGCAGTAGCTTCTACAAAGAAAGATGAACTAGGAAAAATTGTCTCTAGTCATAATTTGAGTGAATAATCACTTTGCATCAAGTTGCATCACCTTAGACAGCCCTTTAAAATAATCCTTACATATGTCTAGCATTGTGAGAAAAAAAACCCTATATAAATAGCTTGGATATGCATGAAAAACAGATCTGAAAATCTGAATTTCGTAATTCTCGATAGATACAGCTTCTGTCGAGAGTTGTCGAGAATTATATATTAAATCTCGATAGATACATTTGTCGAGCTTTAATGAACAACATTTATTCACTTGATTCTTGGATAGATTTGCATGGCTTCAATACTAGACTTGAACTTTTGTTCCTTGAAATATTAAACATATCCTAGATCTACCCAATTACAAGTAAAGTGCGTTTTGTCAAAAGATTAGCCAATTCTATATGACATATGTTCTAACAAGTTCTACACATGTCCTAACAATCTCCCCCTTTGGCAATCCGTGACAAAACCACAATAAACAATGAAGTATAAGAGAAGTCATAAATCACTCAACTCATAATCACTTGTTAAATATAATAAAATCTAATCCTAACACAAACTCTTGAAAAACTTTGCAAGAGGAGAGTTCATGGCATGATAGACTTTGACAACCTGTCTTTCTAAAACACTTTAAACAAAACTCATCAAGGCATCTTAGTGTGAAACAGAAATAAAAGATTGCATACATAATAAAAAACATGTGTATAAAGAGAGAAAAGAAACAACACATGGCGAGATAGGTGGAAATGATAACAACATCATCATCATATATATATATATATATATATCAAAGATAAGAACAACGTTTGCCATCACTAAGTGGTCACAAGACTGATGTACAAAAAGATAATGTATCTAAAAGAGAAAGAAAAGAAAATATACATAAATCCTCACTACATCCCTCAAAAGATATAAACACTCCCCCTAACAAAAAGTCCTATGCTAACTCTCCCCTTAAGTACATGAATACTTTTAACCCAAAACTACTCCCCCTTTTGTCACGAATGACAAAGAGCAAGTAACTGAGAAGCGGTCATTTTCTCATCATTGGAAAAGCTAGCATCCTCATCCTCAACCTTATCATCATCACCGGAGCCATCATCATCGTCCTCATCCTTTAAAGCCTGTGGAGATAGAGAGGGAGATGGAGACGTGGTGAAGCCACCTATGCGAGCCTGTCGTCGTGCGATACGACTCACACGGGTGTTCACCTGATACAACTTAGTAGTAAGTGTATCAAGACGAGTTTCTATGTGCTCAAGATGTGCCATGATAGCCTCAAGCGTCACACCACCTACAAAAGAAGAAGAAGGAGCGGAGGTGGATGGAGCGAAATGGGTTGGAGGAGTCGCCGTCTTGGTCCGTGGTCGCTTCAGTCGAAGCTGGGCCTCACTCCATCAAATAGACGCTATGCTGATGGCACCCATGACGGTGAAATGAGAAGACTTGGGATAGGAGACAGAGGCATGGTGAATGATCATCGTGATAGCAGAAGGAAAGATAAGCTTATCATGGATTGCCGTATCCTTATAGACATCTATAAGGGAAAGAATGAAATTAGAGGGAAAGTTTATAGTAAGGTCCTCAATGAAGGAAAGCAAAAATCGAGCATGAGACTTGGTAATAAAGTAATAGTGAGGCAGGGGATGAAGAATAAATGTTATCACCATATTCAGGAACCTCGGACCTTTTGCAAAACCCGAGCATGAGGTGTTTTGGCGATCACCCTATGAAGAATGTGTCTCACAAAAGAAAGACAGAAGTTCGTCTTTGGACACAGTTCTCAGACATGGACATCCGGGTTATCAGGATGCGATACCCTCGGAATATGTAGCACATCAGAGATAAGCTCCGGAGTGACTACTATGCGTGTACCTTGAACCTAAGTAATAAACCAAGGCATAGAAGAATCAAAACTGTACATATTGGAGTAAAACTCTTGTATGATCACAGAGGGACAACTCACCTATATCTCACATAGAGATTCCTAACCCCGCCTGTGAATGACAGTTGGTAGAATAGTATCGGAAAAGTCCGATAGAATCAAGTGGCATTTCGAATGAATGCCACGTTTGGAGAAGTTCTCTGAGAAGTCTTGACGGGCCTTCTCATCAGAAGATGATGTCCCAGAATGAAGAGGGTTCTGTGATGGAGCAGTTTTGCGTTTGGGTGCCATGCGCAGACTATCCGAGAGAAAGAGAGAGAGGGAGACAAACAAAAAGCACCATCAACATAGAGTACTAAATATGGAAATGAAAAGGTACGTATGCATGAACAATGCATGAACATGTGACGTGTAAAGAAAATTGCATCATGGGTTTAACCCAAACCAATCCTAACATCACACAAGGTTCCAACTAAGAAACACACATCTATAATGCATGAAACATTGTGAAAATGCAAATGTAATGCAATGCATAAGCATATATTGTCAAATAAGTAAAACCCAACCCAAAAATTTCACAAAATACTCATCAATTTTTAAAAACCCCAAAAATTTCACAAAAACCCAAAACCTAGGTCTAAATGCGTGAAATGCATGAAGAATTAGAGATTAGAGAAGCATACCAGAGGGAAAAAGCAAGGATTAGACCGAAAACAAGTGGGGAAGATGAATGGGTTGAGGGACAAGTGTTTGGGAGAGAAAAAGAAGTGTTCATGTCGAGAGAAATCGAAGAAAATGAGATCAGATTTCGCGCTGGATCTATTTAAAGAAATCGCATCTCGATGGATCGAGGATCTATCGAGATTCTGTAGAGCACTAATTCTCGACAGATAAATTTGTCAAGAATCTATAGATGGCAAAAGTACCTTAATGGATCGAACAACTATCGGCCAGGCAGAACCTTTCTCGATGGATCGAGAATCTATTGAGAAGCTATCGAGACAAATTCTAGAAAACTTCGATGGATCGAAAATGCGTTAAGATCTGCCGAGAAAAGAAGTCCAAGAGTCTCGATAGATAGCTATCTGTCGAGATTTGTTGAGAAACTGTCGAGCTTGATAAAAATAGGTTTTTCAAAGAGAGGAAAAACACACAGAAATGAATGCAATCATTAAAGCTACTCAACCAAAGATCCAATCAACATGTTAAGCTCTCAAAAAAACCTCTCAACAAAACAATGCAAAGCATTTATAGATCCAAAACACACACACACACACACACACACACACACACACACACACACACACACACACACACACACACACACACACACACACACACACACACACACACACACAACAAGTCTAACCAATTTTATATTTAAAAAACAAGTCAAGACAATTTAGCGAGTATACATTAACACATGTATCCCTTGTGATGGCCAAATTATATTGTACCTACACATGTATCAAAAGTAGCAAAAAATTTGCGTGTTGTGTGTGAAAACATCACAAGATTGCATAAGTGTCTCATATTATGAAGATTTGAAATATGGGAAAATCAATTTAACTCACACATAATCATAACTGCTTAATAGGGACTATCACCTTCGATGTACACTCTATAACTCTCACATCTCCTAGAAACACGCTTGCAACCATGTTTAAAAGCATTTTGATTCTTTTTGCTTTTATTATTCTTTGCATATATATATATTTTTTCATTTTGAGTATGTCATGCATGGGCATATAAGGGAGAGAGAAGAAATACCCAATTATGTAAGCTTAAACATCATAATTTTGCTATGCCGAAGTACACAAATGTTATTCATGATTGGCGGGCTTTAGTGGTGAGATGGTTATTTATGCCTTTCTCTTAGAATTTTTTAGTCTTTCCCGTAAAAAAGAGTGATATGAGTGTTAAGTATAAAAGATTACTTAATCGTACTCATCACAAACACGAGCCGCTAAGCTCACTCATTTAGTTGTGCATTGAGATGCTCATCGAAGCTACAAAAGATACAAAATTTAAAAAAATTTGTTTCAATGGCCTTCCAAGGTACACAAGTACTAATGTACATAGAACATACACTATTTTTGTATTTTTCTGATTTTTTAATTTTTTTTTCTTTAAAAAAAAAAAAGCAAAATTGAAAACAAACAAACAAAAACATGTTAAACAAAGTATAGCATAAAACTAGACTAACTCAAAACAAGAAAGAAAAACACACAAGTAATGCATAAACAAAAAGAGAGGGAGAGAGAGAAAAAGTGACTAAATCACTTTGAGCATTTTTCCTTCCACACCTTGGAAGAACCATTCCGTTTCGCAAACCCTTGATTTGGCGGTGAGGGGGAAGAATAGAAACCATTCAAGTTCAAAAGAAACATTAGGGCCTTAAGAAGATCTCCAAGAGGAGCAAAAGAGGATAGAAACTGATTCTGGTTTTTAGATGAGATCATACTGTTGCTTTGTTGAATGGCTAACCACTTGTAGCAATTAGGTCGAGTATGTCCTATAGCTCCACAGTGATGACAGAGATGCTGCTTCTTCTGTTTAGACTTTTGGTTATTACCCTTCGTAGTCCTAGGTTTTCTAGTCTCTTTCTTATCCAGCTTAGGGGGTGCTCCTAAGATAGATTTTTCATTGTCTATGTTCTCACTAGCTAAAACAGTTTTAACATCATTGTTCTCAAAATTAACATTATTAGTAGGTGAGACAAATACAGTAGTACTAGAAGAAGCAATATGAGGAGAAGAGAAATCATACCCCAAATTGGTTCTATCAGAAGCAGATTTCTGAAAGCTAAGCATCTCATCAAGCTTTGCACTGGAGGTCCTCTCCAATTGAGCTCTAACTTGAAACAGCTCTGTTTCAAGTTTCTTGGTCTTTTCAGCTAAGAAATTGTTCTCAAATCATAGTGCTCCAATAGTCTGATTAGCTTCATCAAACTTTGTGGAAAGTTCTTTTCGATCAAGTTCCACATCACTCAGCTTCTTGGTGGCCAACCTATATAGTTTCTCATGCTTCTCAGAAACCTTGTACAATTTTTCATAGGCTGTATGGATGTCATCTTGATCGTCCATTTTCTCAAACTTAGAGTCCACCAAGTCCTCTTTATCATCTACTATTTCTGAAACCTCATCAGTAGAATCAACTGTAGTAGTGAGGGCATTCAAGATTCCCTTATCATCATTGTCATCTAAATCATCCTCAGGCTCGGTGTCACTTATGGTAGCAGCAAGGGCCTTGCTTTTCCCAATAAGTTGGACATTCTTGTTTCATGTGTCCAAAACCTTGACATCCGAAACATTTTGGTCCGGAGGGAATAGTGTACTGACTGCCTTCCTTAGCATCCTTCTTTCCTTTGTCTTGGTTCTTGAACTGAGACGAACTGAAATGCTTACGGTCTTTATCAAATCCCTTTGCATTGACATTTTTCATGAACTTTTTGAGTTGCCTCGTGATATAGGATTTCATTTTAGAATCTTCATCATCAAAAGACTCATCGGTATCACTGTTTTTGGCCTTCAAAGCCATACTCTTGCTCTTGCTTGATTTCCCTATCTTAGTCAAACCCAATTCATAGGTTTGCAAGTTGTCAACCAACTCTATCAAAGGAATTCTGTCAATATCCTTCAATTCCCCAATAGTAGCGATCTTGGTATCAAATCTCTTAGGCAGAGATCTGAGCACTTTTCTTACAACTTTGGGTTTGGGAATGGTTTCCCCAAGATTAAAGGCAGAGTTCACTATGTCCTTCAGCTCGGCACATAACTCATCAAACGACTCATCCTCCTTCATCTTAATCTCTTCAAAGCTCGTAGTAAGCCTTTGAATTTTTGAATCCTTGACAGCCTTAGTCCCTTTATAGGTTGTCTGAAGGATAGTCCATGCTTCCTTAGCAGTTTTAGTGGAGGATATCTTCTTGAATTCCTCATTGGTGACTGCACTGAATAAAGCATTCAATGCTTTACTATTGAAGTTTGCCGCTTTGATCTTAGCATCATCCCAATCAGCCGACGCTTCCTTTGGCTTAGTCCAGCCTATTTTCACAGCTTGCCACACTTTCTCATGTAAAGACTGCAAGAAAACTCTCATGCTTACTTTTCAGTATGCATAGTTAGTGCCATCAAATAAAGAAGGGATAATTAAAGATTGTTCTCTATCCATGACAAACAGGGGTCAATGGATCACACAACAAAGATTAACCCTAATCAGAGTATGCCCGCTCTGATACCACTTGATAGGCCAAGAATGTATTGACCACTTTGGTAAATTAATTAATTAATTAATTAGCCAAGTTAATGAATTAGATTCAATTTCATGCAATAAGCGTGGTAGTACAAACAAATCACCAACTATGTTAAATGCAGCGGAAAATAAATTTGACATAAGTGATTTGTTTACGAATAGGAAAAACCACCGAGGCAAAACCCCACCGAGTGAATTTAAGGTTACCACTCCCGAGAATCCACTATTATCAAAACAAGCGGTTTCAAGTAAAAGGAATCCTAGTACCTAATACCAACCTACAGTTGAACCCCTTACCTTAATACCCAATTGTACTTGCAATGTAGTGACAATCTCTCATTTCAATGCACGGCTCCAAGTACGTGACTAACCAATCGATGCACGGATCCCAGTACGTGACTAACACACCAACTTGAGAAAGATGTTGGCTGCAAAGTTCTTCATTTCATCCACACGATGAAGATCAAGAAATTTCTTGATTACAAAACCCTTGGCGCAAAAATGTAATAGCTTCTACAAAGAAAGATGAATTAGGGCAAATTGTCTCTGGTCACAATTTGAGTGAATAATCACTTTGCATCACATTTGACTGCCGTTCAAAATAATCCTTATATATATCTAGTGTTGTGAGAAAAGAAACCCTACACAAATAGCTTGGATATGCGTGAAGAACAGATTTGGAAATTTGAATTTCGTAATTCTTGATAGATACAACTTTTGTCGAGAGTTGTCAAGAATCACATATTAAATCTCGATAGATATATCTGTCGAGCTTTAATGAACAACACTTCTTCACTTGATTCTTGGACAGATTTGCATGGCTCCAATACTAAACTTGAACTCTTGTTCCTTGAAATATTAAACACATCCTAAATCTACTAAATTACAAGTAAAGTACGTTTGCAACACACATTGAAAAGAATTTTTAGTGTTCATCTTTTTGTGTTGGTTTTTTTTGGTTACATTTGATAGTTATAATGGGGAAAGGATATTTGAACTCTAGCCATTTTCATTGGAAATATAAAAAAATGTCATTAGACTACAAGGTTCTCGGGAGAGTTTTTAGTGTTAATTTTGTTACATCATACGTTTACTACTAAGTACTATCAAGGTAAAAACTCTTAAAATTTGAATTCTCATATATAAGCTGCCAATGTTTGTAAGTTGTAACTACCATTATTAGAGCACTAGCATTGGGGGTGTAAAACATTCCAGTTGCTATTTTAGCAACTAGCAAGCCATAAATCCCTCACATCTGGGGGTGGGTATTCATTTTTTTTTACAACTTGTGAATAGTTGATTCTCAAATATAGAACCAACTGTAGTTTGGGATGCAAAACAAAAAATATTATTTTAATGAAAAATCTCCTCTCTCTCTCTCTCTCTCTCTCTCTTTCTCTCTCTTCAATCACAATTCTCTCTCTTTTTCTCTCCCTCTCTCCTCTTTCTCTAACTCTTCATTTCTTCTCTCTATCTCCTCTCTTCTTGTTTTTTGTTTTTGCTTATTGTAGTTGCTATGTTTGAGTGGTTGTGGGTTGGTGTTTCAGTGGTTGCTAGGTTCAGATTGGTGGAGGGTTTCAGTAGTGGTCGTTTGGGTGTTGGCTGGGTTTCATTTCTAGTATATATTGAAGTAGGTTGCAGAGGGACTCACAGTTGAGGGTATATTAGAGAATTGGTCAAAGTTAAAACCTGTAATTATGGAAGAATGGATTGAGAATAGAGTAGAGTGGACATATACTCACCGAGGACTTCCAGATGGAAGGTATTCTCATCTCTAGTAATAACCTCACAAGTAAGAGATTTTCATATCCAGTTTCCACTATGGGTTTATGGGCTACACCTGCCATAGTATAAGACATGATTCAATTTTGACATCATAATTATTGGATTTCATCTTTTCCATTTCAAAAAAAGAAAGAATAAAAAAAAAAAAAAAAAAAAGAAGTTTCCATAATTACGAACACAAATTGATGTGTATGTCTTATTTTTCAAAGTATGCCAATTGACAGGGATGAACCCAGGATTTTAAGCTGCAAAAAAAAAAAAAACAAAAAAAAACAAAAAAACAAAAACAAAAAACAAAATAATTTTTTTTAATACTAGGTTGGCTAGGATTTTTTTATTTTTTATTATTTGTTGAAGTTAAAGCATTCATGGCGGCATTGTTACAAATTTTAGCTTTTAACACCTCAAAAAGCTATTTTATCTATTTTACCACCTCACTTTACAATTCACCCAATATCAAATGTTCTATTTTTTTATCACTTCATTTAAAATAATATAAATAACTCATTAAATTAATAAAGGAAGAGAGAGAATTTGAGTTTTTTAATTGAAGGAAAAAAAATATAATCTTAATGAAATGTTGTATTTTATTTTTAACAACTTTATATAGTCAATTGGTATTTATACCAGTTCACAGTAGTTGCAAAAAATTTAGCTTTAGCTTCTCCAATAATACATAATTTTTTGGTTCTTTGGTGGTAAAATAGTTTTTTTTTTTTTTTTGCTAAGATACAATCACCATTGTGAATGTTTTTATTTTTTTTGTTAAGTTTTTGGGTTGGATATTTGCCATTTGGGTGAGGCTAGCTAGGCTTATTGAGGAAAATTGGGGGCTTAAGGTTTTAGAAGGGGCCACAACTAACAAAAATAATAATTTGGACCCAAGGGGGCTCGAGCCCCCACCTAGGTCCGTCCTTGCCAATTGAGCACTTATTTACAAGATCATAATGTGAATCATTGATAAAAAGCTTCTTAAAATTGATGATAAAAACTTCCACAACACCGTTAATTGTCATAATATGAATCGGTGTGGGTTGGGTTGTTTGGCTAGGTTGTTTTGGAGGTGCGTAGCTTCAGTTTTAGTGGATGGTGGTTGGGGCTTGCATTTGAATCAGTGGTGGTGGTGGTGCTAAATAGAGGTAGGGGACAAAGTGGTAGAGAGAGAGAGAGAGAGAGAGAGAGAGAGAGAGATTTATAATATATTATTTTATTGTGTTGACTTATATTATTTTATTGTGTTGTATAAAAAAAATAAAAACTAGGATGTAGAGTGTATTATAAAGTGGGATGGTATAATACAAAAAATAGTTTTTTTTTTTTTTTTTTTTTTTTTTTTTTTTTTTTTTTTGTGGATAAACTTCAATGTCATTAAGCTAAACAAGGGAAATACAAGGGGGAAGTCTGCCTTACAAGCATCAGCTAAAACTGGTGGTAGACTATCCTCATTAAAACATAAAGATGTGTTGGAGTTCAGAGCAATCTTTACAGCTACATGGGCAGCAAGATTGCCAACTCTCTGAACCTAAACAAAAGAGCATGAAAGGAAAGACGCACTATAATTGAGGACATTACTAACAATGTTGGCGATAGCCTAGCTAGGCTGAAAGTTAACCACAAAAAGAGAGTGAATGCACTCTTTTGAGTCTCATTCGAAAATGACATGGGTCCAACCTTCATCAAAGGCAAGTTGGACAGCCCAGAGTAAGGTAGCTGATAGTCCAAGAATGTATTAACCCCTTTGGTAACTTAATCAATTAATTAGCCAAGTGAAATTAATTAGATTCAATTACATGCAATAAGCGTGGTAGCACAAACAAATCACCAAATAACTAAATGCAGCGGAAATTAAATTTGACATGGGTGATTTGTTTAAGAATAGGGAAAACTGCCGAGGCAAAACCCCACTGAGTGAATTTAAGGTCACTGCTCTCGAGAATCCACTATTATCAAAACAAGCGGTTACAAGTAAAAGGAATCACAGTTCCTAATACTAACCTAAAGTTGAACCCTTAACCCAATACACAATTGGATTGCAATGTAGTGACAATATCTCCTTTCAATGCACGGCTCCAAGTACGTGACTAATCAATCGATGCACGGATCCCAGTACGTGACTAACACACCAACTTGAGAAAGATGTTGGCTGCAAAGTTCTTCAGTTCATCTACACGATGAAGATCAAAAAGTTTCTTGGTTACAAAACCCTTAGCGCAAAGACGCAGCAGCTTCTACAAAGAAGATGAACTAAGGCAAATTGTCTCCGGTAATAATTTGAGTGAATAATCACTTTGCATCAAGTTGCATCACCTTTGATATGTTTAGGGTTGTGAGAAAAAAAACCCTACACAAATAACTTGGATATGCGTGAAAAACAGATCTGGAAATCTGAATTTCATAATTCTCGATAGATCTGTCGAGAGTTGTCAAGAATTAAACATTAAACCTCGATAGATACATCTATCAAGCTATCTATCGAGCTTTAATGAACAATACTTATTCACTTGTTTCTTGGATAGACTTGTATGGCTTCAATACTAGACTTGAACTCTTGTTTCTTGAAGTATTAAATACATCATAAATCTACCAAATTACAAGTAAAATGCGTTTTGTCAAAGGATTAGCCAATTCTACATGACATATGTTCTAACAAGTTCCACATATGTCCTAACAATCTCCCCCTTTGGCAATTCATGACAAAACCACAACAAACAAATAAAGTATGAGAGAAGTTGTTAAGGACATATTTCATGTAGTTGGTTAATCCTTTGACAAAACGCACTTTACTTGTTTTTGGGTAGATCTAGGATGTGTTTAATACTTCAAGGAACATGTTGTTCAAGTCTAGTATTAAAGTCATGAAGATTGAACCAAGAAATAAGTGAAGAAAATGTGTTCATTAAAGCTGGACAGATAGTCCGACACCTGTGGACAGATAGCTCGACAGCTTCTCGACACCTTCTCAACAGCTAGCTATCTATCGGGCTCTTAAGGTGTTTTCTTATTGCAATCTCGACACCTTCTCGACAGCTGGTCGATCGATCGAGAAAGCTCCTGTCCCCTTGACAGCTTCTCGACATCTCCTCGACACTTAGCTATCTATCGAGGTTTAATAAAGCTCGACACCTCCCGATCGTTCGAGGTATCTATCGAGGTTACGGGAATTCAGATTTTTAAATTTGATTTTTGGGCCAGGCTTATGTATTTGTGTAGGGTTTCTTTTCTCATAATCCTAGACCTATATAAGGCTTATTTTAGAGGCCGTCACATAAGAGAATAAGAGAATAAGAGAATACAAGGAGAATATAAGCAAAAGGTAACCGATGCCTTATTCTCTCTGAAAGAAGCTACTGCGTCTTTTGCGCCTTAGGGTTTTGTAACCAAGTGCTTCTTGATCTTCATTCTTGATGAAGTGAAGAACCTTGCAGCCAACAATCTTCTTCTAGTTGGTGATTGAAGTCGTGTACTGCGATCCGCGCAATTGGTTAGTCACGTACTGGGATTCGTGCATCAACAAAAGTGTGGCGTTCATATATTGAAGAGTTCAGAGGTTCTGAAGCGGTAGAAGGTTTCTGCTGTGAGTTCATCTACGGGAATTGTAGAGTCTAGGGACAAAGGTTTTGTACTAGATCTGAAACTTCTCTTTACTATAGTGGATTGTTTTTCGAGAAGGTTTCCCCCTAGGTTTTTTACTGTGAAACTGGTTGGTTTCATTGGTTTTCTTGGGTCATCATATCTTGTCTTACTTACTTTTCCGCTGTATTCATTATTGACATGATATTGATGTTTGTTTGTTTTAACAAGTTTTATTGATAATAAATCTAATTAACAACTTGGATTTAAAACTTGTCAATTTTATCAACCAGGGTCTAAATTTCCCGACAAGTGGTATCAGAGCGGGTTCACTCTGATTGGATTAATTTCCTGAGTGTGATCCATTGACCCCTGTCGTTATGGATAGATGACAATCTTTATATATACCTCATTTATTTGATGGAATTAATTATGCGTATTGGAAAGTTCGTATGAAAGTTTTTTTGCAAGCTCTAGGTGAACAGGTATGGCAAGCTGTTGAAGTTGGCCGGATTAAGCCAAAGGAAGCGCTAGTGGATTAGGATGATGCAACAATTATAACATCAAATTTCAACAGTACGGCCTTGAATGCTTTGTTCTGTGGGGTGACCAATGAGGAATTCAAGAAAATATCATCCACAGAAGTTGCCAAGGAAGCATAGACCATTCTTGAGACCACCTATGAAGGTACCAAGGCAGTAAAGACTGAAGTTTCAACAACTCACTAGTAGTTTTGAAGAAATAAGGATGAAGGAGGGTGAGACCTTTGATGAGTTCTATGCCAAACTCAAGGATATTGTGAATTCTGCCTTCAACCTTGGAGAATGTATTGCAGAATCCAAAGTTGCTAGGAAAATCCTTAGGTCCTTACCTAAAAGATTCCATGCTAAGATCATTGCCATTGAAGAAGCAAAGAACATTGATCAAATTCCTTTGACTGAGCTTGTAAGGAACCTTTAAACCTATGAGATGGGATTAGGCTCAATGGAAAAAGGTGAAAAGAGTAAAAACTTGGCTCTAAAAGGGATAGAGGAAGAGATTGAGGACTTTGAAGTTGAAGATGAAAGTGAAGATGAGGATATGGATTTAACCTTCATAACTGATGAGATTATCAAGCTTCTTCAGTTTAAGAAAAAGGATAAGGGCAAATCTCCTAGAAAACCTAAATCCTCTAGGAATGACAAGAATGAGAAACCCCTTATTCAATGCCATGAGTGCAAAGGTTTTGGTCATATGAGGATAGAGTGTCCAAACTACCTCATGAAGGAAAAGACCGAGAAGCCAAAAGAGAAAGGGTTGATTGCTACCTAGAGTGATACTGAGGATGACTCTTTTGATGAGTATATGGATGAATGTCATCACGTTATGGCCTTTGCTGCCTCAACTAATAAGGTGATTGTGGAGAGTGCTAGTGACAGTGAGGATTCTTCTGATGATGAAGTATCCAAGAAGATGACCCTTCAAGAAGCCTATGATAAGCTATGCACTGAATTCATAAAATCTGAAAAGACTTCTCATCTTTGTAGAAAAGAGCTTAACGTGGTAAAAACTGAAAATGCTAATCTGTTAGTCAGACTAGATGAGTCTACAAGGTTAGTTGAGACTCTTGTTGTAGAGAACACCTCATTAGAAGAGAAGGTCAAGAATCTTGAAGTTGAGCTTAGTCAAGCTAGAACTCAAATAAAGAGGATGCCTAGTGCAAAGCTTGATGAGGTATTGAGTGCTCAAAAGCCTAGTTCTGATAAGACTGGCTTAGGATATGCTGTTTCCTCCAGCCCCTCCTCTTCCACCGCTTCTGGATCAAGGACTGTCTTTGTGCCCCAATCTGATAAAGGTAATAAAGGTATGAAATTCAAAACTGATTTGACTAATTCTAAATCCTTTGTTAAACCTCATGTTTGTCATTATTGTGGTGTTGCTGGACACATTCGTCCTAATTGCTTTAAGTTGTATCCTCATAAGCAATTGTCCAAACGGTCAAAGGTTTCCTCTCAAGGACCTACACCTTTGTTTGGAGAGTTATTAAAAACTTTGAGCTTTTTAACTCAATTTCAAGGGAATTCTAATTCCTCTATGTCCTTTAGTAGACATACTAGGACACGTGCCTTTTCATCTTCACGGGCAAAGACTCGTGCTGTGTGGGTGAGAAAAGAGCCTAAGACTTAATTGTCTTTTCTATTTGTCCTCTGCTTTAATTTTTTTCTATCCAAAGTAGGGCTTTCTTTGTGCTTGATTTCTTATCTGCTTTTGGAATCATGTTTTCATGCATCTGCATTTTTCTATCATGTCTTCATGCATATGCATATTTCTTTCATGCTTTCATGTTGTTTGTCTGTTTTTGTTTGGTTGTTTAGTTTTTATTTTGTTTTGTTTAAAAAAAAATCAGAAAAATACAAGAACAGTGTGTGTTTTGTGTACATTGGTATTTGTGTACCTTAGATAGCCATTGAAATAAAATTTTCTAAACTTTGTATCATTTGTAGCTTAGATAAGCATCTCTATGCACAACTAAGCAAGTGAGCTTTGTGGTTCTTGTTTGTGATGAGTAAGATTAAGTTATCTCTTAGACTTAACATTCATATCACTCTTTTTGACGGGTAGGACTAGAAAATCCTAAGAGAAAGGCATAAATAACCATCTCACCACTGTTGCCTGCTAATCATGAATGACATATGTATGCTTCGGCATAGCAAAAGTGTGATGTCAATGACATTTGTGTGCTTCGGCATAGCAGAATTGGAATGTCAAATATCATTGGGTATTTCTTTTCTATCTCTTATATGCCTAAGCATGATATGCTTAAAAAGAAAATATGCAAAGAAAATAAAAGCAAAAGATTAAAAATGCTTTAAAAATGATTGCAAGCGTGTATTCTAGGAGATGTGGGAGTTATAGGATGTATCTCAAAGGTGATAGTCCTCATCAAACAGTTATGATTGTGTGTGAGTTAAATTGATTTTCTCATATCTCAAATTGTCATAATATGTATACACTTATGCAATCTTGCGATGTTTTTCACACACAACACGCAATATTCTTTGCTACTTTTGATACATGTGCAGGTACAATGTGATTTGGCCATCACTAGATTTACATGTGCTTATGTATGCTCACTAAATTGTCATGACTTGTTTTTGAAATATAAAATTGGTTAGACTTGTTTAGTATGTGTGTGTGTTTTGCATCTTTCTTTTGTCATCCATAGCATCTTGTTTCATTACATTCATGCATTTATATGGATTTCTTGTGCCCCCTTGATCATCTTGATGTTTCTCGGGTGAAGCTTTCTAGCTTTTTGTACCCTTTGTCAATCATGACAAAAAGGGGGAGAAATTGTGGAGACTTTGTGGTTTCTTTCTTTAAGATTCTACAAGTTAGGGGGAGAAATACATGCCTTTGTAAGGGGGAGATGTGTTTCATCTTGTTAGGGGGAGTTCTTACTTCCTTCTTCTTGTACCTTGGGTCTTGTGACCTTTTTTACATACATTGAACTTATCTTCTTTATATGTTGATGTATGTCTTTTTCACCTATCTCTACATGTGTTGTTTCTTTTCTTTCGTTATACACATGTTTCTTATTACTTGTATGCAATCTATTATTTCTGTTTCACACAAAGATGCCTTGATGAGTTTTGTTTAAAGTGTTTCAGAAAAACAGGTTGTCAAAGTCTTCTTGCTATGAACTCTCGTCTTGCAAAGTTTTTCAAGAATTTGTGTTAGGATAGATTTTATTGTATTAAACAAGTGAATATGAGTTGAGTGATTTATGACTTCTCTCATATGCTCATTTGTTTGTTGTGGTTTTGTCAAGGATTGCCAACGGGGGAGATTGTTAAGGACATATTTCATGTAGTTGGCTAATCCTTTGACAAAACGCACTTTACTTGTTTTTGGGTAGATCTAGGATGTGTTTAATACTTCAAGGAACATGTTGTTCAAGTCTAGTATTAAAGCCATGAAGATTGAACCAAGAAACAAGTGAAGAAAATGTGTTCATTAAAGTTGGACAGATAGCCCGACACTTGTGGACAGATAACTCGATAGCTTCTCGACACCTAGCTATCTATTGAGCTCTTAAGGTGTTTTCTTATCGCAATCTCGACACCTTCTTGATAGCTGGTGGATCGATCAAGAAAGCTTCTGTCCCCTCGACAGCTTCTCGACATCTCCTCGACACCTAGCTATCTATCGAGGTTTAATAAAGCTCGACACCTCCCGATTGATCGAGGTATCTATCGAGGTTACGGGAATTCAGATTTTCAGATCTGATTTTTGGGCCAGGCTTATGTATTTGTGTAGGGTTTCTTTTCTCATAATCCTAAACCTATATAAGGCTTATTTTAGAGGCCGTCACATAAGAGAATAAGAGAATACAAGGAGAACATAAGCAAAAGGTGAACAATGCCTTATTCTCTCTGAATGAAGCTACTGCGTCTTTTGCGCCTTAGGGTTTTGTAACTAAGTGCTTCTTGATCTTCATTCTTGATGAAGTGAAGAACCTTGCAGCCAACAATCTTCTTCTAGTTGGTGATTGAAGTCGCATACTGTGATCCGCGCAATTGGTTAGTCACGTACTGGGATTCGTGCATCAACAAAAGGGTGGTGTTCATATATTGAAGAGTTCGGAAGTTCTGAAGCGGTAGAAGGTTTCTGCAGCGGTAGAAGGTTTCTGCTGTGAGTTCATCTACGGGAATTGTAGAGTCTAGGGACAAAGGTTTTGTACTAGATCTGAAACTTCTCTTTACTATAGTGGATTGCTTTTCGGGAAAGTTTCCCCCCAGGTTTTTTACTGTGAAATTGGTTGGTTTCATTGGTTTTCCTAGGTCATCATATCTTGTCTTATTTACTTTTCCGCTGCATTCATTATTGACATGATATTGATGTTTGTTTGTTTTAACAAGTTTTATTGATAATAAATCTAATTAACAACTTGGATTTAAAACTTGTTAATTCTATCAATCGGGGTCTAAATTTCCCAACAGAAATCATAAATCACTTAACTCATAATCACTTGTTAAATATAGTAAAATCTAATCCTAACGCAAACTCTTGAAAAACTTTGCAAGAAGAGAGTTCATGGCATGATAGATTTTGACAACTTGTCTTTCTGAAACACTTTAAACAAAAACTCATCAAGACATCTTAGTGTGAAGCAGAAATAAAATATTGCATACATAAGAAATATGTGTATAAAGAGAGAAAAGAAACAACATATGAAGAGATAAGTGAAACGATAACAACATCATCATATATATAAGATAAAGAAGTACAATTTTTGCTATCACTAAATGGTCACAAGACTGGTATACAAAAGATAATGTATCTAAAAAGAAAGAAAAGAAAAGATACATAAATCCTCACTACATCCCTAAAAAAAAAAAACATAAATCCTTACTACATTCCTCAAAAAATAAAACTCCCTTTATCAAAAAGTCCTATGCTAACTCTCCCCCTAAGTACATGACTACTTTCAATCCAAAATTACTCCTCCTTTTTGTAACGAATGACAAAGGACAAGTCACGGAGAAGTGGTCATCTCCACATCACTGGAACCATCATCATTGTCTTCGTCCTCTAAAGCCTGTAAAGATGGAGGGGGAGATGGAGACGTGGTGAAGCCACCCATACGAGCCTGTCGTCGTGCGATACGACTAACATAGGTGTTCACCTAATACAACTCAGTAGTGAGTGTATCAAGGCAAGCATCCATGCGGTTAAGCTGCGCCATGATGGCCTCTAACGTCACACCACCTGCAGAAGAAGAAGAAGGAGCGGAATGGGTTGGAGGAGTCACTGTCTTGGTTGAAGCTAGTCCTCTTTCCATCGAATAGACACCGTGCTGATGGCACCCATGACAATGAAGTGAGAAGACTCGAGATAAGGAGGAGAAAAATGTCGGATGATCCTCGTGATAGCAGAAGGAAAGATTAACTTATCACGGGTCGCCGAATCTTTATAGACATCTATAAGGGAGAGAATGAAATGAGAGGGAAAGTCTATAGTAAGGTCCTCAATGAGGGAAAGCAGAAAGTGAGCACGAGGCTCGGTAATGGAATTATAGTGAGACAAGAGATGGAGAACAAATGTTATCACCATGTTAAGGAATCTCAGACCTTTTGCAAAGCCCGAGCATAAGGTGTTTTAACGATCACCCCATGAAGAAGGTGCCTCACAAAAGAGAGACAGAAATTCGTCTTTGGACACAGTCCTCAGACGTGGACACAAAGGGTAATCAGGATGCGATACCCTCGGAATATGTAGTATCTCAGAAACGATGTCCGAAGTGACTACGATATGTGTACCTCGAATGCGCGTAGCAAACTGAGGTATAGAGGTATCAAAACCATGCATGCTGGAATAGAACTCCTGAATGATCACGGTGGGACAACTCACGGGTATCTCATATAGAGATTCCCATCCTCTACTGTGAATGATAGTAGGTAGAGTAGTATCAGAAAAATCTAATAGAATCACGCGGAGCTCCAAATGAACACCATATCTGGAGGAGTTCTTTGAGAAGTCCTTTTGGGCCTTCTCATCACAGAACCAAACGTGAAGAAGAGTAGGATAAGAAGAAGATGCCTTGGAACGAAGAGGGTTCTGAGGCGGAGTGGTTTTGCGCTTGGATGCCATGTGCAGACTATTTGAGAGAGAGAGAGAGAGAGAGAGAGAGAGAGAGAGAGAGAGAGAGAAAAGCACCATCACAAATAGTACCAAAATATGGAAATGAAAAGGTACGTATACATGAACAATGCATAAGCATGTGACGTGCAAAGAAAATTGCATCATGGGTTCAACCCAATCCAATCCTAACAGCACATAAGGTTCAACTTATAAACACACATCTATAATGCATGAAACATTGTGAAAATGCAAATGTAATGCAATGCATGAGCATATAACATCATATAAGCAAAACCCAACTCAAAAATTTCACAAAATACTATCAATTTTCAAAAATCCCAAAAATTTCAAGAAAATCCAAAACCTAGGTCTAAATGCATGAAATGCATGAAGAATGAGGGATAGAGAGATCATACCAAGTGATTTAAGACTTGAATAGGCCGAAAATCACGTGGGTTTGAGGTTTAAAGAGAGAAGAAAGTGTTTGTGAGGTGAAAAGACAAGTTTCTGTCGAGAAAGATAGAGAAAAATGAAATATAAAATCGTGCTAAATCTATTTAAAGAAAACGCGTCTCGATGGATTGAGGATCTGTCGAGATCTATTGAGCACTAACTCTCGACAGATAAATCTGTCGAGGTGCTGTCAAGAATCTGTCGAGAAGATATTGAGACAAATTTCAGAAAGCTTTGATGGATTGAAAATGCATTAAAAACTGTCGAGAAAAAAAGTCCAAGGGCCTCGATAAATAGCTATCTGTCGAGATCTGTCGAGAAGTTGTCGAGCTTGATAAAAACAGATTTTCAAAGAGAGGAAAAACACAGAAATGAATGCAATCAAGCAAGCTACTCAACCAAAGATCCAAACAACATTTTAAGCTTTAAAAAAAAAATCTCTCAACAAGAAAATGCAAAGCATTCATGATCCAAAACACACACACACATACACACACACACATACACACACACACTAAACAAGTCTAACCAATTTTATATTTCAAAAATAAGTCAAGACAGTTTAGTGAGCATACATTAACACATGTATCCCTTGTGATGGCCAAATTACATTGTACCTGCACATGTATCAAAAGTAGCAAAGAATTTGCGTGTTATGTGTGAAAACATAGCAGAAGTACATAAGTGCCTCATATTATGACGATTTGAGATATAGGAAAATCAATTTCACTTAACACAATCATAACTGCTTGATTGGCACTATCACCTTCCAGGTACATCTTATAACTCTCACATCTCCTAGAAACACACTTGCAACCATATTCAAAAGTATTTTGATTTTTTTTTTTTTTTTGCTTTTGATTTTCTTTGCATATTTTTCTTTTTGAGCATATCATGCATGGGCATATAAGAGAGAGAAAAGAAATACCCAATTATGTAAGCTTAAACATCAATTTTGTTATGCCGAAGTATACAGATGTTATTCATGATTGGCGGACTTTAGTGGTGAGATGGTTATTTATGCATTTCTCTTAGGATTTTTTAGTCCTTCCCATAAAAAAGAGTGATATGAGTGTTAAGTACAAGAGATTACTTAATCGTACTCATCACAAACACGAGCCACAAAACTCACTTACTTAGTTGTGCATTAAGATGGATATCTAAGCTACAAAAGATACAAAGTTTAGAAAATTTTGTTTCAATGGCCATCCAAGGTACACAAGTACCAAAGTACACAAAACACACACTGTTTTTGTATTTTTCAGATTTTTCAAAATTTTTTTTAATTTTTATGAAAAACAAAATAAAACAAAACTGAAAACAAATAAACAAAAACATGTTAAATAAAACATAATATAAAACTAGACTGACTCAAAAACAAGAAAGCAAAACACAAAAGTAATGCATAAACAAAAAAGAGGGAGAGAGAGAAAAAGTGACTAAATCACTTTGAGCATTTTTCCTTCCACATCCTGGAAAAACCTTTCCGTTTGGCAAACCTTTGAAATGATGATGAGGGGGAAGAATTGAAACCATTCAAGTTCGAAAGGAACATGAAGGCCTTAAAAAGATCTCTAAGAGGAGCAAAAGATGATGGAAATTGATTTTGGTTTCCAGATGAGATTATACTGTTACTTTGTTGAGTGGCTAACTACTTGTAGCAATTAGGTCGAGTATGTCCTGAAACTCTACAGTGATGACAGAGATGCTGCTTCTTTTGTTTAGACTTTTGATTATTTCCCTTCTTAGTCCTAGGGTTTCTAATCTCTTTCTTAACAAGCTTAGGGGGTGAGACAAACACAGTAGTACTAGAAGAAGCAATATTAGGAGAAGAGAAATCATACCCCAAACTGGTTCTATCTAAAGCAGATTTTTGAAAGCTAAGCCTTTCATCAAGCTTTGCACTGGAAGTCCTCTCCAATTGAGCTCTAACTTGAAACAGCTTTGCTTAAACTTCTTGGTCTTTTTAGCCAAGAAATTGTTCTCAAACCGTAGTGCTCCAATAGTCTGATTAGCTTCGTCAAACTTTGTGGAGAGCTCTTCTTGATCAAGTTCCACATCACTCAACTTCTTGGTGGCAAGCCGATATCGTTTCTCATGCTTTTTAGAAACCTTGTATAATTTTTCATAGGCTGTATGGATATCATCTTGATCGTCCATTTTCTCAAACTTAGAGTCCACCGAGTTTTCTTCATCATCTACTGTTTCTAAACCAGATGGCTCGAGCAACTGAGCAAAGGACGAATAGGTGGTAAGTTGATTCAAGAGCATTCCCATAGAGCACGCAAGTTGGATTATCAATATGCATTCTTTTGCTCAAATTATCTTTCGTAGGGAAAGCATTAGAGGCTATCCTCCATAGAAGCATTCTGACTCTCTGATGCGTCAATTTTCCATAGCTTTTTCCAAAGCGCTTCACTTAGATTGTTAGAAGTAACTTGTTGACTAGAGATTTGGTAGGCAAATTTTACAGAGAACTCACCTCTAGAGTTAGGCACCCAGATGTGTTTATCTTCACTTGGTGGGGATGGGGAGTGATGAGATGGCCTGTGCAGAGGGTGGATAAAAAATGCACTAGATCAAATCTTCCTTATACTGATGAAGTTTTGTGTCAAAGAGCATAGATACCATCAATGGGGTTTCAGCAAAACTAGCTTGAGACAGCTTTGGTGTGAAATCTTGGATCCAAGGAACCCATGGATCAAGCCATACATTAATAGAAGCTCCATCTCCAATAAGGTTGCATGCACCTTTAATGATAATTTTTTAATTGCTTCTATTACTTTGGGGAAGCAGATTTTGGAGGGTCCTTCCGCAACCAATCATGTCTAAATTTATACTTTACTCTTAGGATTGACATATAGAGGTTTTCTCTCTTGGATGCTATCATCCAAGCAAGCTTGGCTAAGAGGGCATTGTTCAATTCCTTAGCTTTTTTAAACCCAAGTCCACCATTGCATCTAGGTTGGCATAGCTTGTCCCAAGCTGTGAGGGCCGTGTATCTACCTTCTGTTTGCTTCAGTTTCCACCAAAACCTACGGGAGAGAGCATCCAAGCTTTCACAAACGTTGGAAGGTATGTTGAAAGAGGACATGGCATAATTTGGGATGGCTTGAGTTACTGAATTGATCAAGGTACTTCTACCTACCCATGAAAGGCTTTTACTTCTCTAGCCCATGAGCTTGGATTCAACCTTATCTATAAGATATTTGAAATACTTAGAGTGAGCTTTAGAGAGGAAGAGTGGGGATCCCAAGTAGATGGCATCTTTCTTTAAGTTCTTCATCTGAAGGATATGCTTAACAACTCTACGGTTATGCTAGTTAGTGAGTTTTGAGAAAAAAAAACTCCAAACTTTGAAGCATTGAGCTTTTGACTTGACCACATGCAATATTTATCAATGCTGTTCATGATGGCAGAGGCATTTTTCCTGGTGGCTTTAGAGAAGAGACCGATGTCGTCTGCATACATCACATGCGTGATGGGTGGTGCTCCAATACTAGCTCTGACACCATCTATGTTTCTGTTGGCAAACTCTTTCTCAATTGTCTTGAGAGTAAGGGTGTCAATTTAGGTTAGCATGTCAGGTTCGTGTTGTGCCGAGGTAGGGATATTCGACTAAATGACTCAACCTGAATCCAACCCATTTAATAATTGTGTCATGATCCTTCATCCTTAACCCGACCTGTTAATAAGGCGGGCTGACCTAACCCAACCCACTTGACACGAATGTAATACAACCCATTTTAACCTGCATAATATTAAATATAACATCCATTAAGAGATAATTTTTTTTTTTTTTTACATCCCAAAAGTAATGCATACACTTCAAGTCTTCAACCCACATTCAAAATAATATAGTTCAACAAAAATATAACATCTATCTAGAAATAAGTTCTTTAAACCCCAAAAGAAGTGCATACACTTCAACCCAAATTCAAAATAACATAGTTCAACAAAAATATAATATCCTTAGGGTTTGTAAAGTTTCAATTTCCAATTATATCCCTTGTAAGTTTTTGTAATTACTCACTTTTCTTTTTAAATTTAAAATATAGGTTCGATATAAAAGGTATTTGACAAATCTAAAATAAAATAAATATTTATTTGTTATACGAGTTAAATGAGTTGTGTTTTAAATGGGTCATTTCGGGTTGACACAAATAAATTGGCGTGTCAAATGTGTTTATTGCGGGTTATGTGGGTTGACCCACTTATGACATGTTTCTTATCGTGTTGCTTTCAAGTTGACCCGTTTATGACCCAAACCCATTAGGGCCCAACCCTAACCTGTAAAAACCCGTGTCGAGTTCGTATCATGTTTGCAGGTTGGGTCGAACATTGACACCTCTACTCAAGAGGACTTCTTGGCCAATTATAAATAAATGGAAAGATAACGGGTCTCCTTGTCTTAGACCTTTGCTCGACTTGAATTGGTTGGACTTGGGTTCAATAATATTTTTTTTGGGTGGATTTTAGCTTGTGTATCTCCTGTGTCTAGATAAAATAGTTTTTTAGGCTGCAAAATAGCAACTTTTATATCACCCGGGATGCTAGTCCTCTTACACATTACATATGCCACCAAATATGTGCACGCCACCTAACAACTGGATTATAAATACCATGCCGCATTGCCAACGAACAAATGCATTGATTGACATTGTGAACAATATGCTGATTGGAATTATTGTCGTGGATAGGAAACATGCATGGAAAAGTTTTTTTTTTGTTTTTTTTTTTTGTTTTTTCAAATTTAGTTTGGAGAGAAATTTTTCAAACTTATTCTATATATTTTTATTGGATTTGAATTTTAAAAATCTAACATTTGAATTGCATGTTTTTATTATATTCTGCATACTTGTAAAATTTCAAGAAGATAAAAGATCAAAAGCTATATCATCAATCAAATATTTAAAATTTAAATTTTTGTGATATAAAATTATGCATAAAAAATAAGTTTATTGATCGAATAGTAAATAACATCCATTTGAATGAAATTTGACATATATATTAAGAACATAAAGAGTATGCAATACAAGGGTTAGATTTTCAAAATTCACATACAATAAAAAGATATAGGAGGAGTTAGATTAATTTGGAGAGAAATCTTGTCCATTATTAGATAGTTTGCTTTTGATAAAACTCTATTACCTAGATTACAAGAAATTTTATATTTTAATAGAGTAAAGTTTACACACTACATGTAATATTTGCACCAAATGACTCAGTATATGTATGTATTACATGTTGTAAAATGAATGGATTTATGCCATTTGATTCATCACTAATTATTAAAATAGTTAATTCATTTAGATAAAACACTATATTGAAGCTTTAAGTAGCTTACTAATTATTATAGTTTTGATTTATGTTTGTATAATTTTTTAATTAAATCGTGTAATACTTCTAACATATTTAAAATTATTTTAAGTCCATCTAAAAATACTTCAAGCTCATTTTATGGAAACCCTATTTGAAACCACTTCATTTGAAACTAATCCAAATGTTCTTACATAATTATTAGTTAAAATATAAAATTCAGTGAAAAATTCTACCATGTTTTAAAAAATTGTTTGTTTCTACTTTATAGCTTATTTGAAAAATATAAACACGGCAAAATTTAATTGCATTGTTCACTTATTGGAGACATGTTTAACTTACATGAATTAAAGATGCTCTGGATCCCATTGCATTGACCTTTTGTTCATAAGATAAAAAGCAAATAAATAAAAAAAGTTAGATTGTTAGGTGAGGTATTTTCATTCATTATTGAGAGAGAGACGTAATCTAGGACAACCCAAAATCCACTCTATTTTAGCACCACTTCATTTGAAACTAATCCAAATGTTCTTACATAATTATTAGTTAAAATATAAAATTCAGTGAAAAATTCTACCATGTTTTAAAGAAGGGTTTTGCTAATGTGTGTCCTTAGGGCACATATTAGGCCATCCATTTTTTGAAACACTTTCTTAAAAATTGAAAAAGCTATCAATACTTTTTCAATTCCAAAGAAAATATTTCCAAATATAAATGGCTTAACCGGACCCTTTAAAAAATTGTTTGTTTCTACTTTATAGCTTATTTGAAAAATATAAACATGGCAAAATTTTATTGCATTGTTCTCTTATTGGAGACATGTTTAACTAACATGAATTAAAGATGCTCTGGACCCCAATGCGTTTACCTTTTGTTCATAAGATAAAAAGCAAATAAATAAAAAAAGTTAGATTGTTAGGTGAGGTATTTTCATTCATTATTGAGAGAGAGACGTAATCTAGGACAACCCAAAATCCACTCTATTTTAGCACCACTTCATTTGAAACTAATCCAAATGTTCTTACATAATTATTAGTTAAAATATAAAATTCAGTGAAAAATTCCACCATGTTTTAAAAAATTGTTTGTTTCTACTTTATAGCTTATTTGAAAAATATAAACATGGCAAAATTTTGTTGCATTGTTCTCTTAGAGCATTAGCATTGGCAAATGCTAAAGCCAAATCTAAAGGATATTTAGCATTTTTGGTCTCAAAACCAGTTGCATCAGAGGATTGCAAACAGCACTATTGCAAATTTTTTTGCAATAGTGCTACAGTGCAATTCTAAACATAGAATTGCACTGTTCACAGTATTGCAAAAAAAAAAAATTAATATTTTACTCCTTTTTATACCCGAAATTTCTCTCTCATCCCTCTCATTTTTTCTGTTCTCTTCTCTCTCTTCCTTCTCTGTTTCTCCATCTGCTTTCTCATCTTTGAAGCTTCATTGCCGAAATTTCTCACCCATCTCACACGGCCTTTCTCTCATCTCTCATTGCACGACCTCTCTCTCATTGCACCGGTGCTGGGTTTTGGATTTTTGAGGTTGGAGGTTGGATTAGCGTGGATCGGCGAGCTGAGTTTGGATCGGTGGGCTGGGATCGGTTGATGGTGAGCTTCAATGGTGGCTTTGGGGATATTTTTTTTGAATGGGTTTGCTCCGGTGGCTCCGATGATGATTTTTTTTGAATGGATTTGAATGGGTTTGCTCCGGTGATGATTTTTTTGATCGGTGTGTGTGTGGTGATGGGATGCTGTGTGTGTGGGTTTACTCTGTGTGTGGCTCTGTGTGTGGGTTTGAATGGGTTTGCTTTGTGTGTGGCTCTGTGTGTGTGTGTGTGTGTGTGTGTGTGTGTGTGTGTGTGTGTGTGTGTGTGTGAGTGTGAGACTGTTGAAAAGCCCAGGAAAAAATGGTTGGAAATAAATAATAAAGAAAGGTTAAAAAATAATATTTTAATGAGTAAAAGAGTGAAATAGAAGTTTGGGATGTAGGAGGTATTGTAAAATTGGATGTTATAATGATAAAGTGAGGTTTTGGAATGGTAAAATAGAGTAGCATTAGCATTTTCCAATGCTAATGCTCTTATTGGAGACATGTTTAACTTACATGAATTAAAGATGCTCTCGACCCCATTACGTTTACCTTTTGTTCATAAGATAAAAAGCAAATAAATAAAAAAAGTTAGATTGTTAGGTGAGGTCTTTTCATTCATTATTGAGAGACGTGGATACAGCTGAAAACTGAAAACTGAAAGCTGAAAAATACTGTAGCAAATAATTTTTAAATGTGTAAATAATATTGTGGGACCCATTTTTAATGAAAAAGTTGCTGAAAAGTGAAATTTATGGATTCATGAATAGTGAAATTTGTGCTGAAAAGTCAACTATTGTGGTTACTGTTCACTGAACAGTAGCCGCAACAGTACATAAACAGTAAAAAAATGACTGAAACCCGTGAAATGAAAAAAAAAATGCTGAAACGCAAACGCGCGTTTCAACTTTTCAGTCCAACCCAAATGGACACATAATCTAGGACAACCCAAAATCCACTCTATTTTAGCGAGTAAACTCTTAAAATATATGTGAAATAGTATCTCTAAAAATATAGAATTTTTTTTTTCTTTGCTCATGAACCGTGACTCTTTGTCTGAAGAGCCAGCATTCATTAGCTATAAAAAGGTCTTTTTTTTTTTTGGTCTTAAAAGGATGAATAAGTGTAGAAAGAATTAAAGTGTATTTGAAAGAATGAGAAATAAATTTTTTAAGAAATAATATTTAAATGTGATAGAGAAAGAATAGATAGTTTATTGGAAAGTTTATTTAAAAAAGTAGCTAAGTGAATGAAAAAGTAACTATGTGAATGAAAAAATAACATTTTCTTATGGCCATAATAAAATCTCACAAGTCACAACAATGAACAAAGTGAGTTATTAGTCTATCATGAGTACAAATCCTCTATATCACTTTTGTGTACCACTCTATATTCCACCAATCATAACTTATCATGTATTGATTTTATTTTCCTCATAAAATAATTAAAGTTTAAAATGGAGTGAAATCATGCACATAGCAAGTTGTGATTGGTGGAACATAAATTGGTATACAAAAAGTGGTATAAATGATTTGTATTTGTATTTGTCTATCGAACCTCTCTCAAAAAAAGAAAAAGAAAAAAAAAGTATTTGTTTATTGGACAAAACTTAGGTACAATACTTAGGTATTGTTTCTTAGGTTCTCATTTTAAGATTGAGTACAAATCCTCTGTATCATGAGTACAAGTCCTCTATATCACTTTTTGTGTACCACTCTATATTTCATCAATTATAACTTGTCATGTATTGATTTTATTTTCCTCATAAAATAATTAAAGTTTAAAACGGAGTGAAATCATGTACATAGCAAGTTGAGATTGGTGGAACATAAATTGTTATACAAAAAGTGGTATAAATGATTTGTATTTGTATTTGTCTATCGAACCTCTCTAAAAAAGAAAAGAAAAAAGTATTTGTCTATTGGACAAAACTTAGGTACAGTACTTATATGTTGTTCCTTAATTTCCCCCTTTAAGATTGAGCCAGGTAGCTGTACTTAACTAAAAATACACTTTCATCCCATGAGAAAAAAACCACATGATTGAATCTTAAAAGAGGAATTTACGGAACAACACCTAACTACTGAATCTAAGTTTTTTCATTGCCTATCAGAGGTTAAAAAAAGAAGTTATATTAGAACCCACAACTGAAAATGAGGGTGTAAAGAATAAAATAAAAAAAGTGTCAAGAAAATGTTGTGAGATTTTGTTGTACCAAGACTTACTCTTCCCAAATTGGCAATGACGTTAGAACAATCACACTAGTCCTTGCAAGATACAAAAAATTGTTAATTTTACACATTTTTCTTCAAAAACACCCCACATCAATCCTTCTAAATCACTATAGATTTTTATTTTTCTATAGTAACCATGTAAATATACACGGTTACTGTAGCTTTGCATATTAATATTTTATTAATTTCATAATTTCGCTCCTTTTTTCTCTTTCTTATTCGTATACAAAACCAACTCAAACTTCTGCTCTCCCTCGTCATCTTCTTCTTCCTCTGATATACATAAATATACCCACACAAACAAACCAAGACAAACACACACAAACACACCCACACGGACAAACCAACAGAGAGAGAGAGAGAGAGAGAGAGAGAGAGAGAGAGAGAGAGAGAGAGAGAGAGAGCATTGTTGTGAACTTGATACGCTTGTGGATCGGTGCTGGTGGTAGAGATCGGTGCTTGTGGATCGAGGGGAATGAGTTTTGATGCTTGTGGATTGGCGCTGGAAGCGGAGATCAATGCTTGTGGGTTTTGATGCTTGTGGACTGGTGCTTGTGGTGGAGGGGTAATCTGAGAGAGACAGAGAGAGAGTGTGTGTGTGTGTGTGTGTGTGCGCGCGCGCGCGCGTGCGTGCGCGTGTGGGTGGGGGGGGGGGGGGGAAGGCTCTGGATCATTTGAGAATTAAGAGAGAGAGGAGAGTGGAAGTCTCCAAATCATTTGATCCGAGAGATGAAAGGATAAAATAAAAATAAAAAGATAGAAATATAAGGATAAAAGAAAAAAGATAAAATAAAAATAAAAAATTAAAGAAATATTATTATTTAAATAGAATAGATTGTAAAATAGATTGACTGATATAAGTGTTTTTATATTAAAATGGTGGTGTAAAATAGAAAAAGTAGGTTCTTATGTTAAAATAGACAAAAAATTTTAAACGGACTAATGCGAGTGCTCTTAGGCTTAATTTGGGCAGGTTTTTCCAATTTTTTGCAAAGTTGACATTAGGCTTAATTTTGGCAAGTTTTTCCAATTTTGTCTCTGTATGATGATGATGAATTTTTTCTTCCTTCTTAGAGCATCTCCAATGGACTAGCCAAAGTAATTTTTTTGGAAAGAAAACCCAAAATATCAGCTCCAACAACCTCTCTAATAGGTAAACTTTTCCAAATTTTTTTTAGAATTGCTACAATAGTTCTCTTGAAGAAGAGAGCATTGTAGCAACTCCAAACCATTTTTCTCACTTAAAATAATCCTCACTTGAATAAATCCGAAAAAAAATTTAGCACAGTTAATTAAAATTTCAACATTTATCTCAACCTCAACGTCTACAAAGACACCAAACACAATATGAGCAAAATACAAAATGCAATCTAATCACAGAACACAATCTTTCTCATAGAACTAATAAAATCAGAACAATTTAAAAAAAAAAAAAAAAAGTCTGACCCACAATATCTAGAGATAGAGGATAGAGGACAAAGACTATTTTTCTCTCCCTTGGTGGAGCATAGTGGTGATTTCCCCTCTATGTGATGAGAAGATGGATAACATGTTTTAGTGTTTTTAGTCCAAGTGAAAGAGAGAGAGACCTGAAGATACAGGTAGACCAAGAAGTAGAAAATGAAAAGCAAAAGTGAAGATAAAGAGAAGTAGGGATACAGGTAAATGAAGAGGTAGAAAATGAAAAGCAAAAATAAAGATAAAGAAGAGAAATGGGAATACGTGTCTATGGAGGAGAAAAAAGAAAAGAAAAAGATCAAATGTATAGATGGAAAAAATGAATAGAGAAGAAAAAAAAAATAGAGAAATAGTACCGCTATATTTTCATAATAAATCTTAAGTAGCAGATTGTTATTGACTATTACTGTTGAGAAAAAAAATAATTTTAGTGATGGGTTCAAATTAAAACCAGTACCGCATAAGATTTGTTGTGAAATTATTTTAAAAATGTTATGAATATAACACTTCTCATTAAAAAAATATTTTCAAAAAATTTAAATATTAAAGAAAGAATGAAAAAATAATATTTAAATAAAATAAAAAAAATATAAAGTGTCTATTAAAAAGTGCATTGAAAAAAAAATAGATAATTAAAAAATAAATATAACTATTCATTGCCTAAATAATATAAAAATTTAAAGTGGTTGTTGAAGATGCTCGTAGCCAGTACTTTATTAGTCATTCAGTAGGTCCATATTTTCTTCTCAGCAATTATGGGAGTAACCTAATAGCTGTTTGTCCTGATCCTAACACTCAAGTCAGGATCACCACCCGTGAACAACTTTATTCCTTAATGCCAATAAAATACTTTTTAAACAAGGGTCCACTCCCTTGTGTGAGAGCAGTACATGCACCGAAAACATGTTGTCTCTCGGATCTTAGAGCATGAGAAATTCACTAAGAACTAAGAAAGACAAAAATAAAAGATAAAAAATGAAAGTTTGATGTCAATTATGATGGGCGCTATAACGGCCACTGTCAATCTCTGTGCTTGCTGGTTTGACGTTTGTACTTTGTAGGCTCATGCTGTCGAACTCTTCATCAAGGCCACTGATCGGAGCTCCAACAATAGTGCTACGAGGTCGTTTCGACAACAACACTTGCTGTTGGCTATTGCGTTTATATTTTTTTTTACGTAGTTATAAGATCAAACACCTTTTCTTCCGAATGATGTGTGCGCCTTTGATTTTATATTTGCAGTGGCTGTTGGGTTTCAACTTTCAAGGCATAAATGATCTGCTGCTCTTTTTCTTATTGATTCGCATTATTTTGGTGTTTGAAGTGTTAAAAATAACTTTTTAGTAGATTTCGCTAGAAAGCCTTTGTAACTGATCACATTTGTCAGCCTAAGAATTGTGGATTTAAGTAGTGACAGTAAGTCGGGGGTTGTGATTTGTGAACACATAGTTAAGCTCTCTTTTTCTTCCATAATTTTTTTTCCTTCTGTTATATAGGTTGTCAAGTCATGATAGAATTCAATGTTATGAATTTCGTTCCGTTTTAGCTGGTATTTCTCTTACGGCATGCAAACCAAAATGATAATACCATATGTTTCGCATCAGATTAAATTTCGGCCAATTTTGGGATTTTCGACCATTCTAGTTAATTCCTAGTAATTTCAACTGAAATTCAAATTTTTCCCAGTATGAAATGCAAAGTTCTTTGAGTGAGAGTGAAATTTTGGAATAGAGAGAGGAGGTGAAAGAGAAAAAATGAAAATTTTTTTGTTGACAAAACTAGATCTGGCATTCTTTTGTTGTCGACAATTCCGCCATTGCTAAAATCTTACTGTTTACTTTTGGTTGGAGTAGATCTGATTTGTTTTGGGACAAGACAGAAGAGGTAGTAGAGGCTAGAGGAGAACAAAGAAATTGGGAAACGGAGAGGGAGACTTATAGTGAAGGAAACTAGGGGCTGGTTTTTTCTTTTTTTATTTTCTTTTAAAATCAAATAAACCTCTTAAGTCTATCTCATAGGTGGGTGCCGGTTAGCTCAATTGGTAGACTCTTTGATAGTTGAATAAGAAATTTAGGATTCAATTTTTGCTTATACAAAAAATTGATTGATGTACAAAAAATTGATTGATGTCTTAGTCTGATGATAAAGAGCTATCATCAGAAACAGACACCATAAGTTGAAATTCTTTAAAAAAATATATATAAAAAAAAAATCATCAAAAACCCTTGCTCGAGACCACACTAACATCTTTTTAGCTTCCTTTTTTCTCTCAAAAAAAAAAAAAAAAAAAGTCTGTCTCATCATGGTTGGATTTTGAAGGTTTTGAAATCCGAACCTTTCATCGAACCGTCAAAGGAAGAGGTTCAAGATTTTTTAGGTCGGACTTTGAGATTGAATTGTAATGACGTCATAGTTAATTTAATAATTATTTAAAATATAAATAAATATATTAAATTAGTACAAATAGAAAAATTTGACTAAAATAAATCAAATAAATATAAAAGCCATCTTTCAAATTTATTTTTCATATCACAACTTTCATTATAGTGTTTCAAAAATCAATGTAATATTATCAATTGCAAAGGCAGCGTTACTTGTTCTTCGAGGGATTCAAATGAACCCCTTGACTTGATAAATAAATAAATATATTTATAATTTATTATTAGTTTAATTTACCATTAAAAATAATTTTGCACACCCTAACTTAGATATTGCACACTTTGACATAGATCATTCTAGCCCAAAACCCAACAACAATACAAATTAGTCTATCCCAAAACCAACCAATAATATAGATCACAAATCTCTCTGTAATGAATCTCTTTTTTCTATCTGACTATTCACTATTTCAAACTCTAAGAGTAAAGAGTGAGTGTTTGTAAGTTTTCTTTTTATTATAAATTTATATATTATTTGTGTGAGTGTGTGTTTGATACTGATTGTGTATATTATTTATTTATTTTTTGCTATAATGTTAATTGTGTGAATTTGTGTGTATAATGTGAAAATAATATTAATTTATATAATTTAATAATTAGTAAACATAGAGGGTTTGTTGCATGCGTGTATTGTTATCATGTTATAATAACATTTTGTTATAAAGTTAGTTGTGGGTGTGAAAGTCCAACGCTACGTATTGGGCCTGGGGCCCAATTTGAATATCACTGTTTGTCTGAAGAGGTAAAAGGGATCAGGGCTGAGTCCGTTTGGTGGAAATGCACTTGAAAAGGAATGATGGGTATGTCCGAAGACAATCCTGTTGGTCCGAAGAGGTTCCCCTCATCAGATCACTAGAGAACTTAATCAAGCAAATATACTGAAGACCCGAGCAACCTTCCCAGTTGATTCCACGGCAAAGAGTGAGCTCTGGGCATGCCTAGGGATGAGAAGAACATAAAATATCTTAAAGGAAAAGCTACTACCACCGCATTTAATGCACTACAGCAACTTTCCTGGTGGCATTTATGTGGAGAAGACACCTGAACAGTGTAACCTCAACTACTACCACTCACGGCAGACTAAAGTAAACATCTGATGTGACAAGTACTCAAGTGGATGCTTGGATGAAGAACAAGTGTACGGTGAAGATGAGGAGGAAGGAGTATATATAAAGGGAATAGGTCTCTCAGAAAGGGGGGAGAAAAACTGTATTTATTTTTGTCTATAAACATTAATCCTCTTCGGATTCAAGAGGATTCTTACTGAATACTAATCCGAATGTCATTTTATCCATACTCGCCTATTTGAATCGTTGCTAAATCCATATCTAGCCCAATTGTTTAACCCATTCTCTACAAATTTATTGTTCGGGGTTCATTGGGCTCACAGTCTGCAAAGTTTGTGCTTGGCCCATCAAACTTAGACCCTACAATTGGCGCCGTCTGTGGGAAGCAGCTTGAGCAAAGGTGGAAGCAACACCTCATAAATGGCTGAACCAAGGCAATGTCCAGCAGAATCCAAGGCATCTCAGCACACTGATCCTTTTTTTAATCTGGAACGGAGGCAGAATCATGAAGGTAGCGTACACACCGCACATGACGATCGAAACCAGTCGCACGGAGAGAGCCACATGTCCCATGCAGAGAAAAACCAAAGCATGCAGTTAGAAATTGAAAGGCTAAAGAGGGAGCTGCACCATGCAAAGAGGAAACGCATTTCCTTGTACTCTGATGAAGATTCTGAGGACAAACAGGACGTTGTCTACAAGCAGAAACTTCGAACACCAGTCAGCAAGTCCTTTCCCTATGAGGAGATGCACTATCGTGAAAGGAATCCTCAGAGCCCCTTACCTAGGGGCGTAGGGAACGATGCTATGAGTAAAGCTCTGGATCAGATTTCCAGATCTCCTTTTACACGTCACATCGAGAATGCGAGACTTCCTCGACGTTTCCACCAGCCTACATTCACCATCTACAACGGCTGGACAGACCCTATGGAACATGTGAGTCATTTCAACCAGAGGATGGCCGTTCACTCCAGAGATGAAGCCCTAATGTGCCAGGTCTTCCCGTCCAGCCTAGGACCGATCGCCATGAGATGGTTTGATAGTCTGAAAGCGAACTCCATAAGCTCTTTCCAAGAGCTAACCCAGGCATTTGGGTCGCGCTTTGTCACCTGCCGAAGGGTTTTGCAGTCCATGGCCTCTCTATTATTCGTTAGCATGAGAGAGGGAGAAACTTTGAAGTCATATTCAGATAGATTCTGGGAAACGTATAATGAGATGGAGGAAGATTGTGACCTGGTAGCCATCAGCTCTTTTAAGCTAGGCCTTCCCACTGAACATGGCTTGAGGACGTCCCTAACGGGCAAACCTGCTACCAATGTACGCCAGTTGATGGATAGGATTGACAAGTACAAAAGAGTTGAAGAAGACCAACAACAGGGTAAGAGAAAGGATAAGGTTATCCCTCAGGAGAGTAGGGATTTCAAGTCGGACCGACAGAACCATAACAAACCAAGAAAGAATTGGGTCGGATCGGGTCGGATCTGGTTCAACGAACTGTCAGACAGTCAATGTTGTGTTTTGTGAGCCAGTGCACTAAGTTCTGGAGAGAATCAAGAATGAGCCTTTCTTCAAGAGGCCAAACAAGATGGTCGGAAACCCTGAAAGACGCAACCACAATCTCTACTACCAATATCATCTTGACCATGGGCATACTACTGAGGACTGTAGAAGCCTGTGGGACCATTTGGATCAACCTGTCAGCGAGGGCAAGTTAAAACAACTTTTATACCACTCATATGGTCAGGGAAACCAGGCAAACGCAGGGTCTCGGAGAGATGATTCTGTAAAACCCCATTTAGGCACGATAAATGTTATCTTTGCCGCACCAGGGAGGACAGGGTCTTGCCCATCCAGAATATTGCCAGTCGCTCGGCTGCCCTCGGAGAATGTTAACAGAGAGTTGAAGTGGCTTAAGATAGAGGCTCAACCAGTTTTGGGCTTTTCGGACGAGGACAAAATCGGGACCATACAGCCGCATGATGATGTTCTGGTGGTTACTTTCAGAATAGGGGGATACGATATGAAGAGAGTAAAGGCAGATCAGGGCAGCGTCGCAGAAATAATATACACAGACCTCTATAAGGGGCTGAACTTAGCTCTCAAAGACTTAACGCCCTACAGTTCCCCTCTGGTGAGTTTTGATGGCAAAGTGGTCATCCCAAAAGGCCAGATCAGACTACCTGTGCAAACCGGGTCTGAGACAGTGGAGGTAGATTTTATAGTGGTAGATGCCTACTCACCCTACACCGCGATTGTGACTAGACCCTGGCTGCATACGCTCAGGGCCGTATCCTCCACTTTTCATCAGAAGGTTAAGTACCTGTCTGGAGGACAAGTCGAAGAGATCCAAGGAGATCAATCTACGTCCAGACAATGTCTAGTGGCAGCTATCCAGCACAAACCTCAGGCTGAGTCCTCAGACCGTAACGATGAGAGTTTATAGCAGTTAAGACCTTCGGTGCTGGACGCCGAAACCTCGGCCGAAGGGGCAGAGTGTGAAAGCTTAGTGAGGATAGTTGTTAATAACGACCCAGAGAAGTTCTTTCAAGTCGGATCCATGTTGCCTCCTCAAGAGAAGGAAGAGCTGATAGAGTTTCTCATAGCCAACGTTGATGTCAGGGAAGAAGTGATGAAACTCAAGCAGGTAGGGGCTATTAAGGAAATCTTTTATCCTGAATGGCTGGCTAACATGGTGGTGGTAAAGAAGAAAAGCAGAAAATGACGGGTGTGCATGGATTTCACTGACCTTAATAGGGCTTGTCCGAAGGATCCGTTTCCAAGACCGAAGATAGACCAACTAGTTGATGCTACCGTTAGACACCCTCGAATGGGCTTCTTGGACGCATTTCAAGGTTATCATCAGATACCACTGGCTCTCGGTGATCAGGAGAAAACAGCTTTTGTGACCCCTGTGGGGAATTACCACTACAAGGTAATGTCGTTCGGCCTGAAAAACGCAGGGGCTACCTATCAAAGGATGATGAACAGGATGTTTGAGCCGCAGTTGGGTAAAAGCATGGAGGTTTATATTGATGACATGGTGGTAAAAAGCAAGGTTATTGCTGGGCACATTGGGGATCTCAGGGATGTTTTTGAAATTCTAAGGGGATACAGATTACGCTTAAATGCATCCAAGTGTTCGTTTGGTGTGGGATCAGGCAAGTTCTTAGGATACATGGTGACTCACAAGGGGATTGAAGTTAACCACGATCAGATAAAGGCTATCAATAACTTACGAGCTCCTCAGAACCCCAAGGAAATTCAGAAGCTGACTGGGGTGACTGCTGCTCTCAATAGGTTCATTTCCAGATCAGCAGATAGGTGTAGGCCTTTTTTCTCATTGATCAACAAGTGGAAGGGTTTCGAATGGACTGAGGAATGTGCTGTTGCTTTTCAGCAACTTAAGGACTACCTAGCTCGACCTCCAATCATGTCCAGTCCTGAGCCAGATGAGGTCTTATTTGCTTACATCGCTGTAGCTCCTAATGCTGTAAGCTTGGTGTTGATACGGACAGACTGTGGTGTACAAAAACCAATCTACTACGTAAGTAAGTCACTGCATGAAGCTGAAATTCGTTATTTGCCACTGGAAAAGGCCATCCTGGCTGTAGTGCTCGGTACGAAGAAGCTGTCTCACTATTTTCAAGCCCACACCGTTATAGTCCTCACCCAGCTCCCACTTAGGGCCATACTCCGAAGCGCCGACTACACCGGAAGGATTGCCAAATGGGGCACGATCTTAGGGGCTTTTAATATCAAGTACATGCCTCGCACATCAGTGAAAGGCCAGATCCTTGCGGACTTGGTCGCTGAGTTCATGGAGCCCCATTTAGAAGAAGTAATACCAATACTGGGCCTGGATAGAAGTTCTGTTGGCATGGTTTCTCTACGAAGCCCTTTACCCTAGGAAGTGTACGTAGATGGCGCATCGAATCAGAGAGGTTCAGGAGTAGGGCTAGTGTTGATATCCCCAGAGAGAATTATCATTGAAAAAGCATTAAGGCTGGATTTCTCAGCGACGAATAACGAGGCAGAGTATGAGGCTCTATTGATGGGGATGATGATGGTACGAAGGATGGGAGGAAAGTCAGTTGAGATGTTCTCGGACTCAAGATTAATTGTTGGTCAAGTGCAAGGTGAATTCGAGGCGAAAGACGAAAGAATGCACGGGTACTTGAGCCAAGCTAAGTCCCTGCAGTCAGAGTTTGAATCTTTTAACCTGCGGCACGTCCCCAGAAGTGGTAACACGCATGCCGATTCTTTAGCCACGCTCGCCACCTTTTCGGCGCAGGAATTACCAAGGGTTATCCTCATTGAGGACATGCATAGACCTATGGAATTAAGAAAAGAGGCAGTCCAGGTTCATTATATCAGGGCCGACCTGAGCTGGATGGATCCTATCATCAAGTTCTTGAAGGATGATGTATTGCCCAAAGAAAAAGGGGAAACAGACAAAGTACGGAGGAAAGCTACAAGGTTCTGGTTGTCCGAGGACCATAAATTGTATAAATGTTCCTATTCAGGTCCATACTTATTGTGCATACATCCTGAAGCAGCTGAATCACAACTAGAAGAATTGCATGAAGGGATCTGTAGGAGCCATACTGGAGGTAGATCCTTAGCTCACCGAGCCATTATTCAAGGTTATTGGTGGTCAAATATGCAGAAAGAGGCCCATGAATATGTTAAAAAATGTGACCAATGCCAGCGGTTTGCGCCAAACATACATCAACCGGGTGACCTTTAATCCACTATCCAGCCCATGGCCTTTCGCTCAATGGAGATCGGATATCGTGGGCCCATTCCCTAAGGCGGCAGGAAACAAGAAGTACCTTCTGGTCGGCATGGACTACTTCACCAAATGGGTCGAGGCTGAACCTCTAGCAAACATCAGGGAGGTAGATGTAAAGAAATTCATCTGAAAAAATATTGTCACTCGGTTTGGGGTCCCCCATACTCTCATCTTGGACAATGGGCTTCAGTTTGATAGCAAATCTTTCAGGGGTTATTGTAGTGAACTGGGAATCACAAATAGATACTCTACCCCTGCTTATCCCCAGGGAAATGGGCAAGCAGAAGCTGTTAATAAAGTCATAGTTAATGGATTAAAGAAAAGGCTAGACAATGCGAAGGGTAGATGGGTGGAAGAATTGCCTCACGTGTTGTGGGCATACAGAACTACGCCTTGCAGGTCTACTCGGGAGACCCCCTTTTCAATGACCTATGGGGCTGAAACTATTATACCTCTGGAGATTGGGTTCTCAACATACAGGACTAGCTCGTTTAATTCAATCGGCAACGATGGGCAACTGGAAAAGAGTTTGGATCTAATTGAAGAACGGAGGGAAAATGCAATGGTCCAACTGGTGCATTACCAACAAAAGCTCAAGCAGAGCTACGATGCCAACGTAAGTCTGAGACCTTTAGAGCCTGGTGATCTGGTGCTGAGGAAAGTGGTGGGTACTGCAAAGAATCCAGCTTGGGGAAAATTAGGACCAAATTGGGAAGGACCATACCGCATCACTTCAAGGGCTGGCATTGGAGCATATTTCTTAGATGATCTGGATAATCATGTAGTACCCCGGCCGTGGAATGTAAATAACCTCAAAAGGTATTATTATTAAGTGAATCCTTCCTTCAGTCATGGTACCATTTTATTATGCTAAGAACTCTCCAAAATGTTTAAACTTAAATTCAATTATGCCTGTAGTCCTCGGACCAGATGATTTGGGTTAGTTAACACGTTTACAATTCTCCTAAGTGTTTAAACTTAAATTCGATCATGCCTGTAGTCCTCGGACCAGATGATTTGGGTTAGTTAACACTCGTTTACAATTCTCCTAAGTGTTTAAACTTAAATTCAATCATGCCTGTAGTCCTCAAACCAGATTATTTGGGTTAGTTAACACTCGTTTACAATTCTCTTAAGTGTTTAAACTTAAATTCGATCATGCCTATAGTCATCGGACCAGATGATTTGGGTTAGTTAACACTCGTTTACAATTCTCTTAAGTGTTTAAACTTAAATTCGATCATGCCTGTAGTCCTCGGACCAGATGATTTGGGTTAGTTAACACTCGTTTACAATTCTCCTAAGTGTTTAAACTTAAATTCGATCATGCCTGTAGTCCTCGGACCAGATGATTTGGGTTAGTTAACACTCGTTTACAATTTTCCTAAGTGTTTAAACTTAAATCCGATCATGCCTGTAGTCCTCAGACTAGATGATTTGGATTAGTTAACACTCATTTACAATTCTCCTAAGTGGTTAAACTTAAATTCAATCATGCCTGTAGTCCTCGGACCAGATGATTTGGGTTAGTTAACACTCGTTTACAATTCTCCTAAGTGTTTAAACTTAAATTCAATCATGCCCGTAGTCGTTGGACCAGATGATTTGGGTTAGTTAACACTCGTTTACAATTCTCCTAAGTGTTTAAACTTAAATTCAATCATGCCTGTAGTCTTTGGACCAGATAAGTTGGGTTAGTTAACACTCGTTTACTAAGTAATTCCCCTACGAACAGTTTTTCTTAAGTATTATTGTCTACGTCATCAGCATAGTATGGTGGTTAGGTTTACAATTTCGCCAAGTATCTGAATTCAAACTCAACTATGTCAATAGTTCTCTGACCAAATTACTTTTGCCAATTAACATTCTGATGCAGCCGTTATTATCATAAGGCCTCCCTAGCCATGTTTAAGTGAAAATCATAGTATTAGTTGATTCTCATTTATCAAACTATTGTTATTTGCTGTGATGATGCATCCTGACATATACCATAATAGCAATAAAGATAAAAAGTAAGCCATTTCATTGATCAAAGGGAAATAACTTTGTTACAAAGCAAAAGAAAATGGGGTCTAACTATTACAAGTACAAAAAATATATCCCCTAAACACCTAAGCCTTCTTCTGAGGCAATGGGTCAGTCTTTTATGGTTCGCCCACATCACCAGTCTGAACAGGTGCCTGGCTTGCCTCAGCAGGGTCTGGAAGGTTTGGGTCAGCTAATGAAGCTTCCAAGGTTTCTGGCAGGTCGCAGATGTCGGGGTGGTAATAAACACTCCCAGGCTACCTTAGGGCAGACTCTGGGGGGACTCCAGCCGCATCAAGGCCTTTGCCTCACGTTATGTCACAATAGTCCCTGCAGATCTTCGCAAACTCCTCGGTCAGCCTCATTTGGGTCTCCTTCACCCCCAGCATATAGGCAGCTTGCTTTTCAGCCTCAAGTGCTTCCTTGGCCAATTAAGCGTCCTCTTTGGCCAATTTAGCAGAATCCCTGGCTTTGTCAAGCTCGGCCCGAAGACTTTTCACTAATGCCTTCTCTGTCTCTAGATTGATCTCAGTAGTGTACAGCTTTTGGCGTTGGTCTTCGGCCTGCCTTTCAGTGCTCTTTAGTCCCGCCTCCAGACTTTTCCTCGCCTTTGTCTCCTCTTTCAGTTGCTCGGAGACGCGGGCACACTCGTCTTTTAGGCTGCCCAATGCCTTCTCAGCCTCCGTCCGAGAGTGGACCTCCGTTTGTACTTCAATGTGTTTTTTCTTGTTCCACTCCTCAGCCACGTATACTTGTTGAGCAATCTGCGTGACAGACGAAGAATTTTATGTTAGTTGTGAACACAGAAAAGAGTTGAGAGGGTTGGTCAATTCTCTTACCATGGCTAAATCCCTTTTGAGGGATAGAAAGAGCTCTTGTTAGTTGAAGCGCCTGTAGGACTCCATGTCCTTTGGGAGGAGTAGAGGTTGCTCTAGTGCCTCTGCGATATGGCCGGCCTTCCCTCTAGCATAATTTCTGAGGGAGGCATCATATGGGATGGCTGCACCATCCAATGTTAACTTCGGGGACCATACCCGAGTTCCTCACCGCACGTCTGCGGCCAAAGGGTCTTCCCTACTCTCAGTAGATGAAGCCCTCCTGTTTCTAGTATCGTAGGCCGTTTTCTGCTACTTAGGCCCCTTCGGAGGTGCCACCTCTTTCTCATCAGTCTCAATTGCAACCCTCTTCTTTTTGAGATTCGGCAGTGGCTTTAGGCCGAGATCTGAGGGAGCTTGAGGAGGGGGAGGAGGAGGGAGAAGAGTGACCATGGGTTGGGATGTACCAGCACCTTTGGTCGCGGCCTTCGGCCTTCTATTCTTCATCAAATCTGTCAGACTCTGCATGTCTTCTTCATAAGAGTTGTCAGGCACGTCTATCCTCTGTGGGAGAACAACAGATTGCCTATCAATCCCCTCGTCGGCATCCAAAATTTGAACCTCTTCTGAAGCTTACCCTTCGAATCTGAACTGGTCAATTTGCTCGTCAAGCGAAGGGGTTGAAGAAGCAACTCTCTTTCCCTTTGCTGCCGGCTGAAGAGGAACCTGCTGAACAAGCTGAACGAGCAACGGAACGCCCTGTGGGTTTGGGTGTGGCACAGGGACGAGGTCAAAAGGAGCCAAAAAATCCTTCCGAGTAACGTCGATGCGATTAATGCGGCGGTCTCCAAGTGTTATTGCGTTGCCGATTGGCTGAAAATCCTTTGACTTTGGGATATAGCCGAGGATAAGATGCACGGCCCTAAGTTGCTGTCTTCGCTTGCGAAGATCTCTGACCGAAGAAGGAAATTGAGTGCCGCAGTGTTTGTAAGGCTCAGCCGAGGAACAACATGATCCCTATCTGTAAACATCAAAATGAAACTGTCAGAAAACTTAAAACGTGATAGAGAAGGCCGAATCATTGAAAGCAAAAACCCTAAGTCTATTGTTAGGAAACCTAAGTATGGGATCTCCCACCTGGCTCTCCTGGTTGGGTAGGGCAATGAAGCCCGTCATGCCACGCGCCTGAGACGATTAGATAGTCGTCTTTCATCCCTTTGTTAGATTTGGGAAGACAAGAGAAGAGCCTGACAATATTAGATCGGGATCTAAGATAGTATCCTGACCCTTGTTTGGTACTACACTCGTACATGTGTACCACATCGAGCCAGGTAAGTCCTAACCCTAGATGTTGGTTCAGGTCGTCAACTGCTCCTAAAATTCTAAACACGTTAGGTGCGCACTACTTAGGGCAAAGTCTATGGTTTTGGAGATAGTCTCTGGTGACGCGACCCATGGGGATGGTCATTCCTCTTTCTAGGAAGGCGATAATGGGGATTACCACTTCGCCCACTTCTCAGTTTGTTAGTAACTTTTCCGTAGAGCAATATCTCAAGCCTACATCCTGGGGGATGTGATATGTCATCCTAAACTTTTCCATCTGGGAAGGACTATTCACCAGATATTTAAACCTACCCATTTTTAGTTAAGATAGAGGAGAACAGTACAAAATAGTGGTTGGGGAGCGACTATCCAAAGGCCGAAAAGGCAAACTGAAAAGAATATGAAAGTCTCAAGTGAGGAACTTACGCAGAATCAAATTGAAGAATGACCTTTAGGTTTGTAGGAAGATCGTAGCTGATTCTGGGGTGAGTTGGAGTTGATAACAGGAGGGGTTTTGTGAGCATGAACGCTTGAGTTTGCTGAGAAGTCTGGAATTTCCAAAGTAAAGGGGAAAATAACCCCCTTTAGGGCTTTATATGGGGGCAGGCAAAGTGGTGGGATTTATCCCGCCCAAATTTTGAGAAAAATCACGTCCGTTGGATCAGTAGCTTACCATTGAATTCCATAGACAAGACGCCGCCTGGAGCAATTAATGGCGCCTTGGAAACGGTGTAACAACAGCGGCAATAATGAAGCGCCTAAATTTATGCGCGTACACGTGTGGATTTAGAAATTCAATGATTTCAAAGCTTTTATTTCACAAAAGATCAAAATCCCATTTTTTCTCTTCGGATGCGAGGGAAAAATTAGAATTTTGAGGGGCTATTGTGGGTGTGAAAGCCCAACGCTACGTATTGGGCCTGGGGCCCAATTTGAATATCACTGTTTGTCCGAAGAGGTAAAAGGGATCAGGGCTGAGTCCGTTTGATGGAAATGCACTTGAAAAGGAATGATGGGTATGTCCGAAGACAATCCTGTTGGTCTGAAGAGGTTCCCCTCATCGGATCACTAGAGAACTTGATCAAGCAAATATACTGAAGACCCGAGCAACCTTCCCAGCTGATTCCACGACAAAGAGTGAGCTTTGGGCATGCCTAGGGATGAGAAGAATATAAAATATCTTAAAGGAAAAGCTGCTACCACTGCAATTAATGCACTGCAACAACTTTCCTGGCCGCATTTATGTGGAGAAGACACCTGAATAATGCAACCTCAACTACTACCACTCACGGCAGACTAAAGTAAACATCTGATGTGACAAGTACTCAAGTGGATGCTTGGATGAAGAACAAGTGTACGGTGAAGATGAGGAGGAAGGAGTATATATAAAGGGAATAGGTCTCTCAGAAAGGGGGGAGAAAAACTGTATTCATTTTTGTCTATAAACATTAATCCTCTTCGGATTGAAGAGGATTCTTACTGAATACTAGTCCGAACATCATTTTATCCATATTCGCCTATTTGAATCGTTGCTAAATCCATATCCAGCCCAGTTGTTTAACCCATTCTCTACAAATTTATTGTTCGGGGTTCATTGGGCTCACAGTCTGCAAAGTTTGTGCTTGGCCCATCAAACTTGGACCCTACATTAGTGATTTAAAAAAGAAAGAAAGTAAAGTTAGTGATTGTCCTAGCATTTGATTGGTTAACTAGATACATAGTTTATTATTTATATGTGTATAAATGGATGTAGCTCTTTGAGTTAATAATTAATTTAATGCTTATAGGTTGAGTTTTGTCATTTAGTTTAAAATATTTTTATTAAAACAAATGATAAATAGATAATGACAATTGCATAAAAATAAAAAATATTATATAAACTTAACAAAATAAAATGGTTACACTTACCTACATTGACAATAGATAATGGCAACTCATAATGAATTATCATGTAAGGATTTTAAAATATGAAAACTTGTAGGATGATATTGTAAAATTTTACGTATTTGTGTGTTTTTTTTCGTCGATAACTAGATATATTTAAATTCCCTTTTCGTTAAATTTTGTTTAACTTAAGTTTCTTAATAAACCGTTTGAGAAGAAATCTTGGAGCTTCCACTGATTAATTTTTAAATAGAGAAATGATAATAAAAAAGAAAATTATTTATTTACATTATACTATCAAGATAAGATTTACATTATAAACTAAATAAATGCAAATAACATTATACATTTTTATGCAAATGTATATAATATTGTATACTTTTTATACAATATTTTACATATTTTTTTAATCTACTATTAGATTGACAGTATAGAAGCAATAAATAAATTTAGGGAAATGTTAAAGAATGAAAAATGATAAAATAATTAATTTTGTTGACAACTTTTTATATTTTCTATAAAAGTGATGTCAAAATTTTTTTAATATAGTTTATTAACAATTAACCTAAAAGCACTTATTTGTGCAAAAAAAAAAAAAAAAAAACTGAAAGAACTTATTAATTATACAAATCTGTGGGTTTTGTAGTATGCTGCCTAAGAAAGAACCGAATCACATGTTAATAGTAGACTGTACCAATAAATGAAGCAATCAAATAAAAAAATTCTTTAAAATATTAGAAACCAAATGAAAGGTGAAGATGTAGCCACATGTCCAACGTTTTCGCATAGGGAAAGGTTAGTGCCTGTCAATGCCATCAGGGACGTAGCCAGGAATTTTTACATGGGGGGGCCGATTCGAACCATGAAGGTTGAAATCGACGACGACGAGTATCATCGTTGTATGGACAGTCTATATTTTTAGGTTGATATGGACCTTTTTTGAGATAAGCTCGTCGAATTTCATCTTGTTTATTGATAGAGAATTCACATATTTATTTACGTGATCCTGGATCACAATCTATCTCTTCAAATTGAAGTTTTGGACATTTGGAGGGGTGTTCATCAGGCATTGAAGTATTAACATTTGTTTCTACAGCCACAAGTGTCCTAATTTCTGAATTGCTAACATCTTTTTTTTTTAAAGAATGCATCAATTGTTTTTCGTTTGCTCATAATTCTTTTAGCTTTAAAAATATGACTCAAAAATTAACCTGAAAAGAATTTTAAAAAATAAAATTTTAATTAGAAATTTTTACTTAGTTATATGAATGTTATTCATGCTCAAGAAAAAAACAAAATTTTCACCATAATTTAAACAATCAACCCATTTTTAATACAACTTTAATTAATAATAACCCCTCAAACAAAACAAAAATAATTTAATTAATTTGTCTATTATAATGTATTGGTTAATTTAATTATATAGTTTTAATTATTGTTATTTAGCGTAACAATAAACTATATTACTTTAATTTATTTGTCATTAATTATACTGCTTTAATTTGTTATATTGTTTAGCCCCTTGTACATATTACACTAAAAGAGCTGAACATTATACATTCTATGTGCAGCACAATAATTAAAGTAGTGTAATGTACTGCACATTACATTGCTTTAATTATTGTTTACCCGGCCCCATGAGCCCATCTACATCTACTCCCTCCCCACCCCACGGTCCAACAGACAAGCAAAACATGTGCCCTAATCACAATAGCCAGCTGCAATCAGAAGATTTCACAATGCCAATCACAAATCACAACACATGTTGCACTAAATGACAATCAATATCTCACCAACACCAACACCAACACACTGACCAACACAACACCAACGGATAAGAAATAAGATAAAGCCAAATTCAAAAAGACAAAAACAGGAAAAAAAGTAAAATGGCCAGCCAATCAGAGATGTGAGAGACCCACAGTTCAAAAGAGAGAGAGACTGAGATAGGCTATTAAAGAATAAAGAGACGGATGTTCATTTCATTTTTTTTCATTTAAGAGTGAGATAAAAAGAGAGAGTCTGAGAGAGAGTCAGAGAGAAAAACCTTGAGGGAGGGCCAGACTCTGGAGCAGAGGCAGAGCGATCAGAGGCCAGAGCAGAGGCAGAGCGATCGGAGCAGAGGAAGAGCGATCGGAGATTTCCGATCTGCGATTTGCGAAAATTTCAGTTCATTTTTCTCATTTTAGTGAGATAAAGAGAGAGAGAGAGAGAGAGAGAGAGAGAGAGAGAGTAAGAGAAAAAGAGAGAAATACCTTAAGGGAGGGCTGGAGGGAGCACCGAGCACCGAGCACCGGAGCAGCGGTAGAGTTCCGATCTGTGATTTGCGATGAGGGGCGAGCAACGACGAGTGAGCTGTGGCGACGACGACGACGGCGGCGATGTGACTGGGGGTTTGGTTTGCTTTGTATTGGGTTTTTTTTTTTTTTTTTTTGATAAACACCTCTGTATTTGGTTTGCTGGAGTTTGTTTTGGTTTTGCTCTGTATTTGGTTTGCTGGAGTTTGTTCAATGTGTTGGTTTTGCTCTATATAGACAGTATGGGGGATTGGATTTCTCTGCCAGCGACGTGATGGGTTTGATTTCTGATTTTCTGTATCGTTTTTTTTTTTTTTTTTTGGTTGAGAATCTGTGGGCTTGGCTTGCTGTGGGTACTGGGCTTGGCTCTGTTATAGTTTTTTTTTTGCTTGAAAGTAGAACAAATAAATTTTTTTTTTAAAATCTTTTTTAGGTCAGGTGTTCCTGGGTTGGGAGTGGGCTGGGAGAATAGTGGACTGGGAGAATAGGTGAGAAATGGGTTAGGGGGGGGGGGGCGGCTGTCTAATGTTGGGGGGGCCCATTTATTTTTTCTTCATAGGCTAATGGGAAAAAAAAAAATTTTGCAGGGGCCACGGGCCCCCCAAGCCACTATGTGGCTTCGCCCCTGCATGCCATGGTGGTAAACAACTCATTGAAAATGAAAAAAGAATCTTGGCTTTTGCATACTAGTGACTGGTGATAGAAGAAGAAGGAAAACGGCAAAAGAGGAGGAAGAAGGAAAACACTGATGAGGAAGAAGAAGAAAAGGTTTGTGATTTTCATTTTATTTTATGTGGATTTACTACTTTAGTGTGTTTTGGGATTGCAATTTCAAATTTGGGGTTGAGAAGGAGAAATAAAAAGACAAAAAAATGTCACAAAGTGGCAAAACAATTTAGTTTTATCGGAGATGAACTGAAGAAGTCATCTATTTTTATTTTTTAAAGTTTTGGCTTGAACCATGAGATCCGGTCATAGTTCTCAAACCCGGATAGTTCAATTGGACTTTTTGTGTAGAGTGGGCTGGTGTTGAGTTAAAAGAACCATTTTAATGGGCGGTTCTTAGTTAACCAGGTTGGATAATAGGTTTTGGTTTGGATTTCAAAACTATGGATTAAAGTGGGTCTTTATTTTTTCTTTATTATTATTATTTATTTATTTTCCGTTTAAACCTTTAAATAGCACATTGGCACTGCTAAATTATTTGTACTTCTGTGTATAAGTTTTTAAAAGTATTGTTTTAAACATTATATATTAATATATAAATATTTGTAATATTGTAATATTTTTTATATATTACTATAAAGAAGTATAAAACTTACCTAAAAAATTGTAAAAAAAATTTACAATTATATATATAATTTATATGCAACAGTAATTTCAAAATGGTTTGGAACGTACACTCATACCGAATTTTTTTTTTTTTTGATGGATCACACCGAAATATTCTGTTCTATAATCAAACTGAGTTCCGAAATATTCTGTTCTATAATCAAACGGAATGATTCCGAAACAGTATTCTTAACTTTCCTAGGAATTAACATGATCACATGGGTTTTAAATCAAATTGCACTAGCATCTGTAATAAATATCACGTGATTCAGATGTTCTCTTGACAAAGATAGTAGTGCTTGTAGCCTTGCTTGCGTGGTTGTCAAATAAAGAGGTATTCTGGCAAAATAATGTTTTTCAATCGTACGTTCAGATTCTAGTCGGCAAAAACTCAAGATTAAAAGAAGAGTAATACTGAGGATATATAATTTTTTTTCTTTTTTTTGAGAACTAGGAACACATAATTAATATAATTTGGTACTATAATTCGTCATGTGACAAATTATAATTGATAAAAGTGTGATTATGAATTATGTAAAGGCTAAATTTTACCAATTATAACTCACAATATGACGAGTCGCAACTAATGACAGATCAAAAGGGCTAGGTCCTCCAAAACTTTTGAAAAATTTAATTATTTTTAAAAAAAATCTTAAAAAATTTGTAAAATTTTAAATAGCCTTATCATTTTCGTCCGAAAGAGCCTGGCCCCTCCAAAACTTTTGAAAAAATTAATTTTTTTTTTGAAAATATCTTAAATAATTTGTAAAATTTTAACCAACCTTATCATTTTCGTCACTACCTAATAATAAACATATATATTTAAAAAGTTTATGGCTTATCTGTACCCAATAATAAAAAACAAAACTGAAAAGTCATAAAGTACCGCACCATCAAATTTCTCACATATACGACAAAATATTTTGCCTCACCAAGGTGAATCTTTCCCTCTTTCCGTCCTTTTTTGGCACTTTGCCAAACCTTTCTTTTTACACAAGTCACTGCCGTGGGCCCCTCACTGTGCAGAGTGCAGTAGCTGTTCCTCATAGCTGACCGGCTCTAAATGATTTTAACGTGATTTCAGATTAGGCAAAAAATTGGCCAGTGCTCTTTATTAGTTAAAAAAAGCAACATTCTGCCTCTTTCTTAAATTAATTAGAAAAATATTCCTTTTTAGAAACTTGATTGGCTCAAAATCCCAGAGCCAGCACTCTTGTCTGAAAATAAGATTATATATTTAAGACTATACATCCCAGGCCCAGCACTCTTCTCCATACTTTCTTTACCACATAAACAAAAGGATAATGGAAGTTCCCTAGCCATTAATGTGGAGATGTATTATACCTTTTATACAAAATCTACTGTCAGATATCTTTGTTCGTAAGGATGGGTTACAACCTAGTTATACTTGATGGATTATAATTAAATTTTGAAATCCAATTACTTAGGCAAGTTAAAAACTATTTGATCTATTCATGATGACATTTCAGAAAATAATACTATTCTTATGAATTCTAATGTTGAGTTATAAAGTAATTAATTTATATATTTACTAGTATTTACATAATACTTTAGACTATTTTCATTAGGCCCCCAAAGACAAATTTCAAGCTCCGCTGCTGCTATGATCCACCACTGACCCGCTAGGTAATAAGTGAAAAGGGAAAAGAGGAAAGAACATGAAAAAATATACCATGAGAGAAATAGTAATCCTGATTTTAAGACCTTTATCATGTAATGATATAGGAACATAAATATGCAAAGGTAATGACATGATATTTATAAAAAAATAAAAAATAAAATAAAAAGATCAATATAGTCTCAAATATAGGTGGTCCCTACAGGTGGTGTTTTTTTTTTTTTTTTTTAAGAGAATATCAGGCAATATTTGAATTTGTTGCTAAACGCTGAAAACGTGCTTCAGAGCCATGAATGTAATAATATTAAAAATAATTTCAGATGTGCCATGCTTTATGTCGCACATTTGTACAAGAAGGTTTGGAACTCCTTGTAGAGTAGTGGAAGCAAAAGCCTAAAAGAGAGAGAGAGAGAGAGAGAGAGAGAGAGAGAGAGAGGGTGTTGTGAGAGAGAAGAAATGGAAAGGAGGCCATGCAGTGCGAAAGGTGTAATCAAAGGAACATGGTCTGCATGGGAAGATAAGATCCTTAAAAACTACATTAAAATCCATGGAGAAGGGAAATGGACAGACCTGCCTCAAAGAGCTGGTTCTAACTTCTAACAATATATGTTGCACTATATATATATTCTCTCTTCTATCAAAGTGGTTCTCTTTTGTCGATTATTCATACTGACACTTCTTATTTTGTAGGGCTGAGGAGATGTGGGAAGAGTTGCCGGCTTCGTTGGTTGAATTATTTAAGGCCAGATATTAAGAGAGGCAACTTTTCTGAGGACGAAGAAGATCTCATTATCAAACTACACAAGCTTCTTGGTAACAGGTATGGGAAATCTGCTTCTTCTCCTCCGGAGCCGGTTCAATATAATTTGAGATTTGAGGTGATAAATTTAAATAATGGTTTTTATATTTAAAAATATAGATTAAGTAAATTATTCATAAATATATATATAAATTAAATAATTTTATTTAATATTAGAGATATAATTTTTTCCACAACTTTATGTGATGATAAGTTGATTACATTGTTCAAAAAGTTATATGCCTAACAGTGATCTTCATATATAATATTGTATGAATATTTTTTTTTATTAACTTCTTCTGAGTAAACCAAAATATATTTTAGATTAAAAAGAAAACTAAATAATAATAATTATTATTAATGTTATTGTTGTTATTATTATTATTATTATTATTATTATTATTATTATTATTATCATTCTTTGATTTAAATATGATAAACAACACCTTTTTTATTATAATAATTTTATGATGAAATGTTAAAAACACCTTACACATTGCTATTAATTGCAAATTTGATAATATATAGTGATAAGTATAACAAGTATTAAATAAAAGATCAACATAAGTAACAGTATATTTAATTTTGATAAAAAATTTATAAAATCCACAATTGTGCAAATCATAAACAAGTGAAAGAAACTCATTTTGCATGCGAGGGTTTTATTTATTTATTTTTTTAAAATTCGATAGTTACGAAGGAAGATGAAATATTTGAACTCTGAATATTTTCATTAAAAATATCATAAAGTGTCAATCAGCTGAACTAGAGGAAATTCGCATAGAGTATATGGTCTTTTTTTCCTTTGGGTTTGGGGAAAATTCCCCTCCCTCCTCCCAAATGTCACACTATAAAGTGATTATTAATGTGCTTACAAACTAGACGTTGTGTAACAAATGTTGCAGTTGGTCACTCATTGCTCGGAGATTACCGGGACGAACTGACAATGAGATAAAGAATTACTGGAACACCATTTTAAGCAAAAGGGTGCAAGGTGACAAGATTCATGAACAAAGTAGTAGAATATTAAAATCCATTGGAAGAAAGTTGACATCAGACTCCAATCCAAGAATAAAACCGATTGCTCACCCTGTGATTCGACCAAAAGCAATGCGGTGCACAAAGGTTATCCTCCCATGGCAACCAGATAATAATCAAATGTTCAATGAAAATATAGTTCCTTATGGGAATAGTGAAAACCTATTTCCTTCAGTTCAGTCGGAGAATAATATCTCTGACTTTCTAAAAGATTTGGATATAAATTATCTTTTGAGATCGGATGTGCAAAATTCAGATGGCCACCAAACCAATGAAATTGACGTACATAACGTTGTGTTCGATTTGCCAGTTTTTGGATGCGATGCCAAGCTTAAAGATTTAATGGATGAAGAGAAGCCTGAGAATTGGAGGGCTACTAATCCTTTTCAGCCAAATGAAGCTATGGATCTTAACACATTGGCTTCTTTTATGGATTCAGAAGATGCATGGATTAGCTGAAAGTAAACAAGATGCATAACTAAGTCCATTATCTTCATGAATAATTGGTGCCCATTGCTGTTAGCATTTTCTTATGTTATGGGTTAGTATTGTCATCTATGTGTATCTAATTAAATCATGAATGGTTGGAGTGTATTTTGCTTGGAATCTGTTGAACCCAATAATGGATAATGCTCACCACATGTTAATATTAGACATTTTTCAGTTGCAAATGTATTGGTTTGACCCATTAAAGCCCAATACATTACTACTCTCATATACCAAATATATATATATATATATATACACTCACATATATGCACTATATATTGTGTTAGTGGTACCCAAATATGTGTTTGTGATTGCAAATGAAGAGGTGTAATTCACCTCCCTCACACAAAAACAACCATTCTTGACATTGTAGGAACTTGTGGCTTCTTCCTCTCATTCTCATGGCGAGTTTCTCATTAGTTGTGTTTTGTCTACCTACTATTTTTTAAAATAAATATATACTAGTGATATTTGAGAGTTTGGTAAATTGTTTTTGGTTTTCACCCCCTTTTGTTCTCTAGATGTTTTAATTCCTTTGCTTTTTTGGTATGTGGATCTTGGTTGAAAATTTTCAACAATTGCTTCATGTGTTGTCACGTATGAGAAGTGGATTGTATGTATATATTGTATTGATTGAATAAACATATAGACATTGGTGGCTCCACATGGAGTTCAAGGTGGTCACAGGACCACCCTCACCTAGCAAAAAAATTAATTATTATATATAAATTTTAAAAATTTTATGATTTTATTATCCTTAAGAAATATTTGTGACCACTCTAAAATTTTTTAAGTTCAACGTAATTAATTTTTGGACAAAATTTGGCAACAAACTTGATTGTAAACTAAGACTACAACTCCACTCAATATATATATATATATATTTGGATGTGAATTGTGACAAATCACCATTGGATTACATTTTCTTTTTATACCCTCCATATTTGCAAAATTTCAAAAAGAATAAAAAATCAATAGCTATTTCATCAATCAAATCTTTAAATTTTGAGTTTTTGTAGTCTAAAATTACATAAAAATCTAAGTTTATGAATCAAATAGTAAATAACATCCGATTAACATGAAATTTGACGTATATTTTAAGAACATAAAGAATAAGCAATTCAATGATTAGATTTTTAAAATATGTAGCTATGTTAATTTGTTTAGTGAGAGTTGTAGTCTTAGGCTACAACTAAGTTTATAGCCAAACTTTGACTTTAAATTTTGGCTCCCTTAACAATATATTAAGTCATTACAAAAAAAAAAAAAAAAAAAAATCCCAATAAATTTTTTATCTAACTAAAATTTTGAAAAAGATGTAACTTATAACATTGATAATGAAACTATCATGCAAAGATTTCAAAATAAAAAAATTTGTAAAAGAAAATTGTAAGGCTTTATATACACTAAAAAAGGCTAGGCCTATAGTGGTGTTTTCTATAAACGTTGCTATAGGCATATCTATAGCTGCGTTTAAGGAGTCCTATAGTGGCTTTTGTCTTGAGCTTACAAATGCTGCTATAGGTACTTTGTTTTTTATTTATTTATTTATTTTTTGGTTGGGTTTTTTTTTTTTTTTTTTTTTTTTTTTTTAAATAAGGGCCAGAGGAGAGAAAAGACATATAGTGGCGTTTGTCAAACACCACTATAGGCACTTTTTTTTTTTTTTTTAATTTTAATAAGGGCTAGAGGAAAAAAAAGGCCTATAGTGGTGTTTGTCAAATGTCAATATAGGTTCTTAAAGATATTAAAAAAAAAAAAAAAATACCCAATCCGTAAAACAAAACTATGGCATATTTTAGGAATATGCCATAGAATATTCAATATTCTATGGCATATTCCAAACTATTCCTATAAAAAAAAAAAAAAAAAACTCAATCTGTAAAACAAAAACTATGATATATTCTACAAATATGCCATAGAATATTCTATGGCATATTCCAGAATATTCGGTTAATTTTTTTTTTTTAAATCATTCCTCTGTATAAATCTCAGACTCTCTCTTGTGGTCATGGCCATGGTTTGCCTCAATTATGACATGATCCATTATTTTTCCTCTACCGTTCACACTTTGTTATATCATAATTGTGATAAAAAGTTGTAAAATATTTTGTAACACTAATTTTTAAACACATTTAAAAAAAAAAAAAAAACACATATTTTTAAACAACATTACATGTATTTCTACACACTTTTTCACCCACACGTATTTCCACACATGTTTTTAAATAACAAAATACATATTTTTAAGTGTATGTACCAAACACCCAAATTTTCCCATTTAAAAAAATTGTAAATAATAATTAAAAATAATTATAATCATAGGGGGTTAGTTGTTATTGGTTCAAATTTGAACCTAACACTAAGATTACTTTTTTGCCCTAACAATAACAACCCGCTACTTAAAATTTGTTGTAAAAATGTTGTGAAAATGTTGTGGACATATCATTTCATTTCTCTCTCTCTCTCTCTCTCTCTCTCTCTCTCTCTCTCTCTCTCTCTCTCTCTCTCTATATATATATATATATATAAATTTAAAAAAAAAAATTAAGGCTGTATTTTTTTCGCCTGAAAAGGATTTTTGGAAATCATTTTACACCAACCTATGTGTTTGGTATGCACAGAAAATTGGGTTAACGGAAATCATTTTACTCATTGACTGCAAAATTGAAAGGCCACAAACGAATTGACCCCTTGTGATAAATTAATCAATTAATTTAGCCAAGTGAATTAATTAAGTTAATTAACATGCAAACGCGTGGCAGCACGAACAAATCACCAATAAACTAAATATGCAAAGGAAAATAAATAACATGGTGATTTGTTCACGAATGGGGAAAACCTTAACGGCAAAAACCCCACCGGGTGATTTTCAAGTCACCACTCCCAAAACTCCACTATTATCAAAACAAGCGGTTACAAGTAAAGGAATCCCAAGTACCTTACCAACCTATAGTTGAACCCTTACCCCAATACCCAATTGGACTTACTCTGTAGTGACAGTTCCCCCTTTTGATGCACGGCTCCCAAGTACGTGACTAACCAGATGCGTGGATTCCAATACGCGACTTTAATCACTAACTAGTAATAAGGGTTGGCTGCAAAGTTCTTCAGTTCATACACATGATGAAGATCAAGAAGATGCTTGATCACAAAACCCAAAGGTGCACATACACAGCAACTTCTCCAGAAGAGATGAACTAGGTTAAAAACTTTGTCTCCGGTCACAATTTGCTTGAACAGAGTTTGCTTGTGAACTCTTTGACGGCTCTTAAAACAATCCTTTTATATGCTTAGGGTTAGGAGAAAAGAAAGCCCAAAGACACATTCACGGATCCCAAAAAATCAGATTAGAATTCTGATTTTTATAAACCTCGACAGATAGAAGCTGTCGAGCAGCTGTCGAGACACGGGGCTGGAACAGCTTACTGAAGCTCGATAGATGCAACTGTCGAGCTTTAATGAATCTGCACTTTCAGCTTGTTTTCTTGAACGAACTTAAAGGCTTCAATACTTGATTTTGAAACATGGTTTCTTGAAGTATTTTAACACATCCTAAATCTACCAAAATACAAAAAAAGTGTGTTTTGTCAAAGGATTAGCCAATTACATAAAAATATGACATATGTTCTTAACATGTGAATCACATATGTCCTAACAATCTCCCCCTTTGGCAATCCGTGACAAAACCACAATAAACAAATGAGCATATGAGAGAAGTCATAAATCACTCAACTCATATTCACTTGTTTAATACAATAAAATTTATCCTAACACAAACTCTTGAAAAAATTTGCAAGCAGAGAGTTTATGGCAAATAGACTTTGACAACCTGTATTTCTGAAACACTTTAAACAAAACTCATCAAGGCATCTTAGTGTGAAACAGAAATAATAGATTGCATACAAGTAAAGAAACATGTGTATAAAGAGAGAAAAGAAACAACACATGTAAGAGGTAGGTGAAAGAAACAACATACATTTACATAAATAGAAAGAAATAAGTACAATGTATGTCAGAATGATCACAAGATCAAATGTACAAGAACAATGTATCTAAATAAGAAAGAAAAGAAAAGATACATCATATCCTCACTACATCCCTCAAGTATTAACACTCCCCCTATCAAAAATGTCCTATACTAACTCTCCCCCTAAGATGACTACTCTCATATCCCAAAATTACTCCCCCTTTTTGTCACGAGTGACAAAGGGTAGAGTGTCAAACAGACATCTCATCAGAAGAGCTAGCATCTCCATTATCATCCGAAGCGTCATCATCATCACCATCATCATCATCAGCCTCAGCATCAGAATCAGAAGCCACTGGAGGAGGTGGTGAAGGAGTAGCCTTAGGAGCAAAACCACCCATGGTCGCCTGATGTCGTGCAATACGACCAACATAAATGTTTACATGATTCAACTCAGTAGAGAGCATATCAAGGCGAGCATCCATGCACTGCAGTTGCGCCATGATGTCTCCAAGAGATACATTGCCCATAGAAGAGGAGGGAGCAGATGTAGACAGAGCAAATCGAGAGGGTGCCGAACGAGATGGAGGCGAACCGGAGGGAGGAGCTGCTCACTCATGTCGTGACCTAAACTGAGCCTCACTACGTTTTACGGTAGCAGCATCTATGGCACACATGATAGAGAAGTGATCAAAGGAGGGAAAATGAATAGAAAAATGGCATAAGATCCTCATGATAGCAGAAGGAAAGATGAGCTTATCACAGGTAGCCGTATCCCTAAACACATCTATGATGAAAAGAATGAAATGTGAAGGAAAATCTATAGTGAGGTGCTCTAATAAAGAAAGCAAAAATCGAGCACGAGGCTCTGTGATAGAGTTATAGTGAGAAAGTGGGTGCAACACAAAAGTCATCACCATGCTCATGAATCTAGGACCTTTAGCAAAAGGCCGACATGGTGTAAACTGACGCTCACCCCAGCCAGATGGGTGCTCACAGAAAGCAGACATCATCTAGTCCTCAGACGCTCACAACCGGGGTAATCAGGATGCTCTACCCTCGGAACTGTAAGCACCTCCACAACAAACTGCGGTGCGGCAACAAAGCGCGTACCTCGAATGCGAGTGTGAAAGAGAGGTATTGAAGAATCAATCCCGTGCATGTTGGAGTAAAACTCCTGAATAAGCATGAGAGGACAAGTGACCGGGACGCCACACAGTGACTCCCATCCCCGACTGTGAATGACATCGGGAAGGTCGGTGTCGGCGAAGTCCGCCAAAATGACTCGGCGTTCCGAATGAACACCTTGTTGAGAGAAGTTCTCCAAGAATGCTTTATGGGCATCATCATCACGGAACCGAATGTTAGAAGGAGTAGGATCAGAAGAAGATGATGCCCAAGAACGAAGAGGGTTCTGAGACGGAGCAGACTTATGTTTAGGTGCCATAGACACTACTAACGTAGAGAGAGAGGGAGAAAGAGACAATCAGAAAAGTCCCAAAATATTTCAAATATATCACGATATATTGAAAAGGAGTACGTATGCATGGGAATGCATGAACATATGACATGCAAGACAAAATTCATCATGGTCTCAGCCCAATCTAATCCTATTAGCACGCAAACATATTGCACATATCTAAATGCATGAAAATACTGTAATAATGCAAATGAAATGCAATGCATGAGTTTTTGAACATATTTAAATGAAAACCCATCCCAAAATTTCAAGAAAAACTCATTAATTTTGAAAAATCCCAAAAATTTTCAAAAACCCCAAAACCTAAGATTCAAAACATGAAATGCATGAATAATAAGGGAAAAAAAAGATCATACCAAGTGATTTGAAGCAAGGAAGGCCAAAAATCACATGGGTTGAAGGTTTTGAGTGAGAAAAAGGAGTTTGGGAGATAAACAGCCGTGGATAGATTGAGAGAGATCAAGAAAATGAGAACCGGATTGTGACAGAAGCTTATATAGGAGCTTCAGTAATTCTCGACAGATACAGGTATCGAGAGGTGTCGAGCCATCTGTCGAGGAGGTGTCGAGAAGAATGGTCGTCAATAGATACAAGTGTCAAGAAGGTATCGAGGAATAAACACTAGAATCCAGAACAGAAGCTCGATTGATCAGCTAGGTGTCGATAAGCAATCGAGGAGACAGGAGATTTCTCAATCGATCCACCAGGTGTCGAGGATGTGTCGAGATTGCAATAAGAAAAAGCTTGAGAAGCTCGACAGATAGTTAGGAGAAGCTTATATAGGAGCTTCAGTAATTCTTGACAGATACAGGTATCGAGAGGTGTCGAGTCATCTGTCGAGGAGGTGTCGAGAAGAATGGTCGTCAATAGATACAAGTGTCGAGAAGGTATCGAGGAATAAACACCAGAATCCATAACAGAAGCTCGATTGATCAGCCAGGTGTCGATAAGCAATCGAGGAGACAGGAGATTTCTCAATCGATCCACCAACTGTCGAGGATGTGTCGAGATTGCAATAAGAAAAAGCTTGAGAAGCTTGACAGATAGTTAGGTTTCGTGGAGGTGTTGAGCCAGCTTTTAAAAACAGTTTTTCAAGAAGTGAAAAAACATAGACATGAATGCAATTAAACATGCACCTCAACAATGATCCAATCAACATAAAAGGCTCTCAAAATCATCTCTCAATGAAAAAATTTTAAGCACATGGATCTCCAAAAACACACACACACACTAAACAAGTCTAACCAATTTTATATTTCAAAAACAGGTCATGACACTTTAGTGAGCATACAAAAGCACATGTAAACCTAGTGATGGCCAAATCACATTGTACCTGCACATGTATCATGAGTAGCAAAGAATTTTGCGTGTCGTGTGTGAAAAACATTGCAAGATTGCATAAGTGTATACATGTTATGATGATTTGAGATATGAGAAAATCACTTTAACTCACACACAATCATAACTGTTTGATGGGGACTATCACCTTCGAGGTACATTCTATAACTTCCACATCTCCTACAATACATGCTTGCAATCATATTTAAAGCATTTTTGATCTTTTTGCTTTTTATTTTCTTTGCATATTTTCTTTTTAAGCATATCATGCATGGGCATATATGAGAGAGAAAAGAAATACCCATTGATATTTGACATTCTAATTTTGCTATGCCGAAGCATACAAATGTCATTGACATCACACTTTTGCTATGCCGAAGCATATAGATGTCATTAATGATTGGCAGGCAACAGTGGTGAGATGGTTATTTATGCCTTTCTCTTAGGATTTTCTAGTCCTACCCGTCAAAAAGAGTGATACGAGTGTTAAATATAAGAGATAACTTAATCTTACTCATCACAAACAAGAGCCACAAAGCTCACTTACTTAGTTATGCATAGAGATGCTCCTTTAAGCCACAAAGCTCACTTGTTTAGTTGTTTCATTGGCCATCCAAGGTACACAAGTACCAATGTATACATAACACACACTGTTTTTGTATTTTCTGATTTTTCAATTTTTTTTATCAAAAACAAAACAAATAAAATTGAAAATAAACAAACAAAAACATGTTATCAATGCAATGCAAAAACTAGACTGACTCAAAACAAAAGCAAAACACACAAGTAATGCAACAAACAAAAACAAGAAGACAGAAGAAAGTGATTTAATCACTTAGAGTCCTTTTTCTTCCATACCTTGGAAGAACCTTTCCTTTGGTTGGAACCTTGAACCGGTGGTGAAGGGGAAGAATTAAACCTGTTTAAGTTCGAGAGGAACATGAGGGCTTTCAGAAGATCTCCAAGAGGAGCAAGAGAGGATTGAAGCTGATTTTGGCTTCCAAATGCTATCATGCTGTTACTCTGTTGAATGGCTAGCCACTTGTAGCAATTTGGTCGAGTATGACCGGCAACACCATAGTGATGACATAGATGCTGCTTCTTCTATTTGGGTTTTTGAGAGTTAGCCTTCTTAGTCTTAGGGTGTTTAGCATTTTCTTTTCTAGCTTAGGAGGTGCTCCTAGGATAGATTTACCATTGTCTAAGTTCTCACTAGCTAATTCAGTTTTAACACCAATGTTCTCAATTTTAACAATATTAGCAGGAGGAACAAAAACAGTAGCACTAGTGGAAGCAATATTAGAGGAAGAAAGATCATACCCTAAACCTGTTTGATCTAAAGCAGATTTCTGAATGCTGAACATCTCATCAAGCTTTGCACTTGAGGTCCTCTCCAACTGAGCTCTAACCTGAAATAGCTCCGCCTCAAGCTTCTTGGTCTTCTCAACCAAGAAATTGTTTTCAAACCTCGACGCTCCAATGGTTTGATTTACCTCATCAAAATTAGTGGACAACTCTTCACGGTCAAGTTCCACATCACTGAGCTTCTTGGTGGTCAGCCTATAGAGTTTCTCGTGTTTCTCAGACAGCTTGTATAGTTTCTTATAGGCTGAATGGATATCGTCTTGATCATCCATCTTCTCACACTTGGTGTCCACCAATTCTTCTTCTTCTTCTACTTCATCAACAATCCCTTCAGTAGGATTGATTATGGCAGTGAAGGCATTTAAGATTCCGTCATCTTCACTATCGGAATCATCTTCAGGCTCAGTGTCACTCAGGGTTGCAGCAAGTGCCTTACTCTTCCCAATGCTCTTGAGATATGTAGGACACTCATTTTTCATGTGTCCAAACCCATGACACCCAAAACACTTAGGTCCTGCGGGAACACTGTACTGACCACCTTCTTTTGCATCATTCTTCCCTTTGTCTTGGCTCTTAAACTGAGAAGAACTGGATTGCCTGCGGTCCTTGTCGAAGTTCCTTCCATTGGCATTCTTCATACACTTCTTGAACTGCCTTGTAATGTAGGACTTCATCTTGGAATCTTCATCATCGGAAGACTCATTTGTCTCACTGCTTTTTGCCTTCAAGGCCATGCTCTTGCCTTTGCTTGACTCGCCAATCCTAAATAACCCTAGCTCGTAGGTCTGTAAGTTTCCAACCAGCTCAGTCAAAGGAATCTTGTCAATATCCTTTGATTCTTCTATCGCCGTAATCTTGGCATGGAATCTCTTGGGTAGATATTTGAGCACTTTCCTCACAATCTTGGGTTTAGGAATGGTTTCCCCAAGATTGAAGGTTGAGTTCACTATGTCCTTAAGCTTGGCATAGAACACATTGAACAACTCATCCTCTTCCATTTTTATTTCTTCAAAGCTTGTAGTGAGCCTCTAAAGTTTTGAATCTTTGACAGCCTTTGTTCCTTCATAGATTGTCTGGAGGATGGTTCAAGCCTCCTTAGCAGTTTCAGTTGAGGATATCTTCTTGAACTCCTCATTGGTGACTGCATTGAACAACGTATTCAATGCCCTGCTGTTGAAGTTTGCCGCCTTGATCTTGGCTTCATCTTAATCGGCCGGTGCTTCCTTTGGCTTAGTCCAGCCAATCTCAACAGCTTACTACACCTTCTTATCTAAGGACTGCAAAAAAGCTCTCATGCGTACTTTCCAATAGGCATAGTTAGTCCTATCAAATAAAGGAGGTATAATTAATGATTGTCCTCTATTCATGACAAACAGGGGTCAATGGATCAAACACAGAAAGATTAAAACCTAATCAGAGTGTGCCTGCTTTGATACCACTTGAAAGGCCACAAACGAATTGACCCCTTGTGATAAATTAACCAATTAATTTAGCCAAGTGAATTAATTAAGTTAATTAACATGCAAACGCGTGGCAGCACGAACAAATCACCAATAAACTAAATATGCAGCGGAAAATAAATAACACGGTGATTTATTCACGAATGGGGAAAACCCTAACGGCAAAAACCCCACCGGGTGATTTTCAGGTCACCATTCCCGAAACTCCACTATTATCAAAACAAACGGTTACAAGTAAAGGAATCCCAAGTACCTTACCAACTTACAGTTGAACCTTTACCCCAATACCTAATTGGACTTGCTTTGTAGTGACAGTTCCCCCTTTTGATGCACGGCTCCCAAGTACGTGACTAACCAGATGTGCAGATCCCAGTACGCGACTTCAATCACCAACTAATAATAAGGGTTGGCTGCAAAGTTCTTCAGTTCATACACATGATGAAGATCAAGAAGATGCTTAGTCATAAAACCCAAATGTGCACATACACAGCAACTTCTCTAGAAGAGATGAACTAGGTTAAGAACTTTGTCTTCGGTCACAATTTGCTTAAACAGAGTTTGCTCAATGCTTGTGCAACTTGTGAACTCTTTGACGGCTCTTAAAACAATTCTTTTATATGCCTAGGGTTAGGAGAAAAGAAGGCCCAAAGACACATTCACGGATCCCAAGAAATCAGATCAGAATTCTGATTTTTATAAACCTCAATAGATAGAAGCTGTCGAGCAGCTGTCGAGCAGGTGTCAAGACAACGGGCTGGAACAACTTACTGAAGCTCGATAGATGCAGTTGTCGAGCCAGCTGTCGAGCTTTAATGAATCTGTACTTTCAGCTTGTTTTCTTGAACAGACTTGAAGGCTTCAATACTTGATCTTGAAACATGGTTTCTTGAAGTATTTTAACACATCCTAAATCTACCCAAATATAAGAAAATTGCGTTTTGTCAAAAGATTAGCTAATTACATAAAAGTATGACATATGTTCTTAATATGTGAATCACATATGTCCTAACAAAAATAACCCTCCCAAGCTGGAAATGAATTTCAATTTCTATTTTTCCTTCAAATGATTTCCAGAACTCACAGATAAAGAGAGAGAGAGAGAGAGAGAGAGAGAGAGAGAGAGAAGAGACAGCACAGGTGGCCACCCAGCCAAGCTCTGGCCAGCCCAAATCGTGCTGCCCCCACCACTGCCCCTACAGCCCCGATCATACCGCGCCCACCTCTTGCTCAATGTCGCCAATCTGGCTGTCACTGACCACCAACCCACTCCTCACAGGCATCACACACTTAAAGATCTCAGCCTACCCCTCCCTCATCACCGATCCACAAACACCCAAGACCCACCTCTTTGATCGCCAACCATGCACCGACGAGTACAGGTTAAGCTCCAAACACCCAGATTTCATCTTCCTTACGAGAATTCACTTTCCCTTGCATTCATTTTACACTCGGAATTCAATTTACATTGAACCAAACGCAGGCTAAAATCCACCTACCCCAACTCCCATATCTCTCCCTTATCTCCACGAGACTTCCTTTCTCTTTTGTTTTTTTTTTTTTTTCTTTCTTTCTTTTTCTCCCTTATCTCCACACCAAGCCTTAGACTTCCTTTCTCTTTTGTTTTTTTATTTTTTTATTTCTTTTTCACCCTTATCTCCACTCCTCCATCTTTCTTCTTTTCTTTTTCTTTCACTCTTCTTTCACTTCACACCTGGATTGATTCTTTTCTCTTCCTCTCCATTTTGATTTTATTTCTTCTGTTTTATTTGTGGTGGTGTTAATGTTTGTGGGTTTTGGATTTGCAAATGGTGTTACAGCATACTGATTTTGTTCAAATTTGTAGATGGTGTTTGATGCCATTGGTTGTATAGTTACAGGTAAGCATTTAAAAAAAAAAAAAAAAAATTTATGATTGTTTTGGTCTATTCATTTTTTGATAATAGTCCTTGTTTGCTGTCAACTTTGCTTTGTGGGTCTCTGAGATTTCTGATTAATTTTTGTGAATTCTTTGGCTTTTTTTTTTTTTTTAAATTTTTTTTTATTGATAGGTCTATCTCAAGTGTGATAATATCTTTGTTAATAGAACCAAGAAAGTAGTGAAAAATTCAAAATCAATTTGATGATTTCTTTTTGCAGGTTGGTCTATGGCGGCTGAATGTGTTGGGGTGGAGTTGCTATTTTTATTTTTATTTTTATTTTTTAATTTTTGGATGTGAGCATGTTGTGTTTGATTTTGAATTTTTTAGGTGGGTTAGTGTTTCATTTTGAATTTGCTGGGCTAGTTATAGTGTTTGTATTTTGTTTTATTTATGTATTTTGTTTTGTATCTTTTAATTTAATTAAAATTGTAATTTTAATTTAATTACAATTTTAATTCAATTAAAAAAAAAAACTTTTTCACATAAAAAAAATACTTCTGATTAATTAATTTTTGGTAATCAAAAAATTTTTTTTTGTGATGTTTTTGACTATAGTGGCGCTCTACAACTACTACTATAGATTTGTAACCACTATAGGGTGAGTCTATAGTGGCATTCTAAAACGTTGCTATTGCCTTTTTTAAAAATAAAAAAAGTTGGTCTATAGTGACGGTACAATAGTGGCATTTGTAAACGCCATTATAGCAAACACTACTATAGCCCAAATGGGCCTATAGTGGTGTTTCACAAACGCTACTATAGGTCCAGTTTTTTGTAGTGGTGTGTGTGTGTGTTTTTGTCAATATACGAAGTTAACTTTTTATTAAATTTTGGTCAATAATATCTACCCTGAAAAATATTTCTGCAGCTACCATTGGATATAGAGCGACACCCTTTGGCTATAGAGTGACACGCCTACTAACACTAACACACCCCATTACATGTGAACAACATCGTAAGCCACCCATCAATACTTTTTTTGGATAATTGGCGTCCATCAATATAGACATTAGAAACACTGCTAGTACTACTTCTAGGGGTTCTTTCGCTTTTTATTTCTATTTGTTGTCTTAAATTAGTTTGGTTACAATTTTTTCTTTTTTTAATCAAGCAAAATTTTTATTTATTCATGTTTTTTTAATAAAGCTAAATTTTCATTGGAACACAAAATTTGCCGGTGCTCCTATTGTTTCGTTAGTACGTAGTATGCCAGCCATGAGGTTTTGCCTTTTATGGTTTGTGTCATGTACAAACGGTACCAAAGAAAGAGGCGAGGAACACAAAAATATTCATAATTTTTTGTCACAATGGTAACGTGGGAGACTCTGATTGAAGAAAAAATTGTGGGGTCATGTGTAAATGATAGTTAACCACTCATAATCTGTCACGTCAGAGTTGTGACAAAAAAATTATGGAATAATTTTTGGTCCTAGAACTAATAAAGTACCGAAGATAAGATATCATACATATTCAAATAGCCATGTACCCCACAGGCAGCCCTGCTCTAATTTTAAAAAAAAATTATGGAAAATTTTTAAAAATATTAATGGATGCATCAATTGATAAAAGCCAATTTTTATTTTGCAGATGAGGGTGTTTTTAATTTATGAGGTTCATATGTTGCAAATTTAAGGGTGTATACATTTATATATAGAGATGAGTTCAAGTTACACCTGGTGTAACTTTAAAAGAGTTACACCTTTCTTATACCATTGATTTTTATTAGATCTAACGGTGAAAAATACTAATAGTCATATCATTTATTGTCCTAAAAATTAGTGATTAATTGCATTAATTCTCTCTAGTATTTTTAAAAAGTAATAATAAATAAATATGAGTATATAAAAAAATCTCTCCTGCCTCGTTATCTTTTTCTTCATCTCTCTTTTATTTTTATTTTTATTTTGGAATCTTTGTCTCATAAGCTGCTTCCATCAACTTTGACTTGCTTGACAAATTTGGGACCATGAAAATGGGTAAGCAGTGGTGGCGATTGCATCAATGGTGAGAAAGCAGGAAGGGAGGTTTTTGTTGATGCCCAGCGGAGCAAGCCATGAGAGATAAGTTTTGGAACAAGATTAACCATGGAGAGATTGGGGTCTTTTGGTAGTTGGTACTACCGGTGTTGCACAGAGGAAAAAAGGACAGTGAGGGACAGAAAAACTATAAAAAGATTACAAGAAACAAAACATTACCAACAAATTAACCTAAAAAAAAAAAAAAAAATTTGTATTTTCAGATGAACTTCAAAAGCATTAACCTGAACAAATTCGTTCAAGGTACTAACAATAGATTTTCAAATTGGCTCCATATCTTAGCCTCGACTATAAGGCCATAAACCTACTATCGGTTTCATCAAAAGACTATAAGAAAGGATGCTTAACGTATATTCTTATTTTGTCTCTCAAGATTGTGGGCCTTTGACGAAGAAATGCCTTAGGATAGGTACCAGCTGCTATTCATTATTTTATTATTATTTTAGAGAGAGAGACGTTGGAGGTAGGAAGCCATTAGAGAGAGAGAGATGAAGACTCAGGAAGAGAGATAAGATGATGAGAGATTTTTATTTATTATTGTTATTATTTAATATAAAAGCTGGAAAGTAAATGCAATTTATTACTAATTTCTAAGAGTAATAATGATTTGACATGAGTGTTTTTTTACCTTTAGATCTAATAAAAATTAATGGTGTAGAAAAGGTGTAACTCTAAATTTTAGAGTTACACCAGGTGTAACTTGAACTCGTCTCTTATATATATATATATATATATATGAGAAGCTCATTTTTAAAGACTTGAACCTTGGTCATTATCTCATTCCTTCCACTCCTCAAGAATTTGTACTTGTGGAGTGACTATTGCGTAAATAGTTCATAATTGTATTATTTGTGTCAATAGTGTTTCGTTTTATAATCACTAACTATAGAATGTCATGTATCTAGATTTTTCTATTTTTAACTTTGATTACTTTATAGAAAAGAAAAAGTGATGTATGAAAAATTGTGATCGGTAGGGTATAGAGCAAAATACTAACAATTACAAGGAAATTTTTTTTTTTTGCATTACTCCATAGGGTTCTTTGCACTTTGTTTCTTTTAAAAATTAAAACCTTATTATTATTATTTAAAAAAAAAAAAACGTTTTGATAATATTCCTTATAGCAAGAGTAAAACGAATGATGTTACAGACTTTACTCTCATTTTGTGAGTGTTTCTCAAAAAAAAAAAAAAAAAAACTATCATTTTGTGAGTGTAATTATGAGGTTTATATAATTTTTTCATCATAAATTATTATGAATTAATATATGTGGTGGTCAATAGTCATGTGGTGGTATGAAATATGAATCAACAATCACATGACCCTTCCTGTGGAATTTGCTGCAACAAACCCGAATCTATTGACTATTGGCCACTTAATTGCTTTGGGAATTTCCTCTTGCGAGGAATGTCTGGGCTCTGTTTAGAGGAAAGCTCCAAAAATGCCAATACGATGTCTAAGATTTTTTCCTGCTATTCAAACAGATGATAGGAAAGTTGGATACTCGTCACTTGAGTGATGGGCAGTGACTTCGTGGGCGATTTGAAATGCTCAGAACAAATTCTATCTTGAGAAAACTCAGGCCCAGCCGAAGAGAATCCTGGATGGTGCTGTTGGCTTCCTTGAAGAGTACCATAGACGACTCTTGTTAGTCTTTCTCCATGCTTATTTTTTTGCTTCCTCTGGTCTGAACTGTTTATTTTTTCTGTTTGCTCCCCCTTCACCTGTTTTAAAGTGTTAGGATACGTTTGGTACACTGAATGTGAATTACAACAGGAATGGTAATCTTTATTACTAGGAATAAAATGTATTGTAATGGAATAACTAAACCTATTCATTAGTTTGGTTGTGAGTTGTAATATTAGAATGAAACTTATGATCTATTTTAGGAAATATCTCATTCATACAATTATATTTTTTAGAAAATAATATATTAGAGAGATGAGTTATTTTTTGATGATTTTTTATTTCCATAATTGTTAGGTGGATATGGAAAGCTTATTTATTTGGAAATATATTAATATTAAAAATTATTACATTTACTAAGGAATAGCTATTACAACCCTTTTAGAGAGGAATAATTATTCTTTATTTTAAAGAATAGCTATTCATAAGGAATGACTATTCTCTATAATAAAAACATAACCAAACTATTGAATAACTAAACCAAATGAATAACTATTACATTACAATGCCTATTACAGTCTACCAAACGTGCCCTTAGTATATAGCTTAGTCAAGCCTAGCCCATCGGACTTAGCTCAGTATACTATATTTGTAGTATACTCATATTATTTGTACATCACACATACTTAGTCTATATAAGACTCTCTATTGTGCATTGTTATTTATACAAAATATACATCAATATACAGACTATTTAATCTTTCTTTCTCTCACTTTTTATTCTTAACATGGTATCAGAACGATTACTTTGACTTTCTAGTACCTATGGTCATCTTTGATGTTCTTATGCTGCCCTCACCTTCATCTAGTAACCACTGTCAGAAGCGAGTTACCGTTGTCAAGCCACAGCCATGACAACCCTCGGATCTAGTCTTTTCTCTTATCAAATCGTTGAACCATGACTACGAATTGATAGATCAGACTATCCCAAGCAAAACCCAGTTGGAAAAATCCTGAGATGGCTTCTCACACACCCACATGCACCGCCAAAAGTTCTCTGCAAGTCAATCATGCGCCTCACGCGCCTCCATGCTCCACCAGAACTTCCCACGCGCTGGAATTAAGCTGTCGTGCACCAAACCAATCTATGTAATGCCATGTCAGCCCTAGGGTTACGTCATCACTCTTCTTCAGCATTTCGCGTCATCAATGACGTCATCTTGCCACGTCATCAGCCTGTGTCAGTGTCCCGCATCAGCACACGTCATCCGTTGACCGTTGATTCTGAGCATTGGCCGTTGACTGTGACTGTTGACTAGGTGTTGACTTTTTATCAAAAAAGTCAAAAATTTTCAACAGGGCCTATGTTTTTCGCGTAGATTTTGATTTTGGACTCCATTTCTTCGTTTGAGGTCTCTAAATCCCTCTTTTTGGTCATTTTCTTCATTATGGCTCAACAAAAAGGATGAGACATTATACGTCCTATCACCATTATCATGGATGGTCTTACTAGGTATTATGCATGGTCTCAAAACATGATTGTTTTTCTCAAGGGTTGCAAACTATGGAGGTATGTAACCGATTTGATTCCCAAGCCAGTACCAATACCTTAGTCTAAAGCCACAATTCATGCTGATTCTTCCAAAACACGTGCAGCATGGACGTGGTTGCACGTGTGTCCTAAATGATTTTTTATTTATTTATTTTTTTAACTGAAAGCCTAAAACACACCATGGTGGAGGAAGAAGAGAACAAAAAATTAACAAGTGTTTTTTTATTTTTTATTTATTTTTCAGATCTAGAATAGTGGGTTTCTTTTTTTTTTTTTTTAAAGTAAATCTGGCATGCCCTGAAACTGATGTCTGAATCATTGTCTTTCCACGATACAAAGGCAGCAAGAGAAACTAAGAAAAGAAAAATAAGAACATTTCTTTTACAAAAATCTAGGGGCTGATTCGTTGCATTCAAATTAAAACCAAGCATAGGTCACTGAATTTTCCTGAACGAATGGGGAAATATGATTCTAAACATGAGAAATGCTAAGCATATGGTTAAATGATGTCAATTCAGAAGGGGAGTTTCATTCACAAACACACACACACATATATATATATATATATAGATTAGACTAGTGTAAAATTTCTATCTTGTATAAAAAAATCATAAAATTTTATAATCTAATAATTAATACAGGGATCCCTTCTATTGTATCCACCATTTCTTTCTAATTTTTAATTAGATATAAGAAATGAGGTATTAAAAAATCAAATAGCACTACTTTTACTATTATTATTATTATTATTATTATTATTATTATTATTATTATTGGATTCAACGTGGCCACACTCACACTTCAAGAATTTCTGAGTGTTAGTTTGCATTGAAAGTGAAAATACATAAAGTGTTAAGTTAATGTGCTCACAATACCGATGACAATTATTTAGGGGTCCACTTAGATTTTGATTAATTTGCCCTATTTTTTATTGAGGAACTACAACCTTACTCATACAATAAAAAATTCAGAAACTTTTTTAGTCCAATAATTGATACAAGAATCCTTCCCATTTTTTTTTTTTTTGATGGGTTTGTTGAGGAATCAGAAAAAGAGTATGTCAATAAATCTACTGTTTCCCTCTAATGTTTTAGTTAGATATAAGAAATAAGGTATTAAAAAATCAAATAGCACTACTTTTACTATTAAAAAATGATATATATTATTATTATTGTTGGATTCAATGTGGTCACACTCACACTTCAAGAATTTCTGACTGTTAGTTTGCTTTGAAAGTTAAAATACATTAAGTGTTAAGTTAATGTGCTCACAGATGACATAAACTTAGGGGCCGACTTAGATTTTGATCAATTTGCAACCCTTTTTTTAACTGAGGAACTACAACCATATTCATACAATAAGTAGTGAAATAGCTTTTCTAATAACTTTTATTTTCCCAACTTGCTCAAGTGACATGTTGTAATTGGTATATAATAAAAAAGAAATGTTAGCAACAAAATCATGTAAAATTAATGTTTCACCAATAACAACTTACCACCTCAACAATGTTAGGAATATAATTCTTTTCACAATTTGATGAGATGATAAGTTGAGTAAATTGTTAAAAAAGTTATATGCCTAAAAGTGATCATCATATATAATAATATATACAGTTTTTATTAACTTTTGAGTAAACCAATCTTCTTCTTCTTCTTTAATATAGTAATTTTATGATGGAATGATAAACACCACTTGACACATTGCTATTAATTAAAAATTTGATAATATATAGTGGTAACTTTAACAAGTATTAAATAAAAGATCAACAATAATTAATATTAAATTTAATTTTAAGAAAAAATTTATAAAATCCACAAATGTGCAAATCATAAACAAGTGAAACGAAACTCATTTTGCATGCGAGTGTTTATTATTATTATTATTATTATTATTATTATTATTATTATTATTATTATTATTATTTCAAATTCAATAATTACAAAGGATGATGAAAAATTTGAACTCTAAATATTTTTTTTAGAAACATTATGAAATGTCACTCAATTGAGCTATAAGGAATACTTGCATAGATTATATGGCCTTTTTATCCTTTGGGTTTGGGAAAAATTCCCCCCTTCCTTCCAAATGTTACACTATAAAGTGATAAATCAATGTGCTTACAAACTATATGTTGTGTAATGAGTGTTACAGCTGGTCACTCATTGCTCGGAGATTACCAAGATGAACTGACAATGAGATAAAGAATTATTGGAACACCATTTTAAGCAAGAGGGTGCAAGGTGACAAGATTCATGAACAAGGTAGTAGAATAGTAAAAACCATTGGAAGGATAAGAAAGTTGACATTAGACTCTTATGCAGGAATAAAATCAATAGCTCACCTTATGATTTGACCAAAAGCAGTGTGGTGCACAAAGGTTATCCTCCCATGGCAACCAAATAATAATCAGACGGTCAATGAAAATATAGTTCCTTATGGGGATAGTAAAAACTCATTTCCTTCAATTCAGCAGGAAAATAATATCTCTGACTTTTTGACGAGTTTGGATATAAATGACCTTCTGAGATCGGATTTGCAAAATTCAGATGGCCACCAAACCAATGAAATCAATTTACGTTACATTGACTTGGATGGGGAAGGTCATCCCAGGAACATGTCTTTCTATTCTAAGGATTTGCTAGTTTTTGGATGCGATGCCAAGCTTAAAGATTTAATGGATGAAGCAAAGTCTGAGAATTGGAGGGCTACTAATAATTCAACCAAATGAAGCTATGATGATGCTATAAAAATCACCAGTGAGCCATACGATCTTCTCAAGCTCGTAACGATACCTGCGCAACTAAAGAGAGAAGACTTAACAGAGAGCACTGGTGTGGTACCAGCCGAATACCCTTCAAAGGTCAAGTTAGAACTATTCTCGCAACTTTAGAGTGCTAGAGAAGGGGTAAATTATGCGTACCTTGATTTGTGAGGGTATTGGGGCTTTTATAGTAGTAGAGAGTTAACCTCTCTTCCTTGGTGTAGAAGTTTTTTTCTTATAGGAATCCTTTTAAGTAGTCCAAACGTGGTGAGCAAGACATTTCCTTATGGAGAAGATCTTCCTTAACGTGCGTATGTTTCAGAATCCTCCTTCTGCTGGAATTCCATTTATACTAGGATTTTGTGATGGCCAAGCGTGGGCCGCAAGGGTTTTCCATCTAGGGTTTCTTGGAGACCATAAGATGATAAGTTGGACGCCACACGGGCGCTTGACCCTTCTGTGTCGAGTCCATCCATATGGGATCCATCCACATCAGTCTTACTTGCCCAACCCTGTCCAGTCCATATGGGCTAGTCTGTCATGTATAATTCTTCCTCTTCAGTTGCCCCCTTCACCCCGTGGGTCCGTGATATTTGGACGGACCCATAGGGTGACGGTTTGATAGGGACTCTGTGAATTGTGCATGACCCTGACAGTCTTGTCTGAAAATCATTTATGACGTACAACACGTGTCATCTTTCTATTGGTTCTTTTCTCGGATTGAAGCATCGCTTCGTCTTCTGTGCACTTACTCTATAAGTATCACACTCTTCTTTTCTCATTTCTCTACTTTTCGCTGAAATAAACTGTCAGAGCACTTCCGTCATCCTTGTCAGAGACCACTCCGTTTAGTTGTTGTATCTGTCATTAACGCCCTTCCTCCGTTCACTTACTAACTTGGTAAGTACTCTTTTTTTCACAAGTCTCTTTTACCTTCACATATACTCTTTTTATTTTCCTAGATCTTATACCCCTGTCACCCCTTCTGAACCCGTCAAAGTCTTAGGTTTTATCGCCACGTGTAGGCAATGTCTAATGCGTCAAGTAACCAATCAGTTGTCTATGACGGGGGGGATTACGAGGAAGTACACCCGCTAGGTCACAAAGACCAAGATAGTCTAAGTGAAGAGAGGAGTCCGTCCGCCTCTTCCCCGTCCTCAACAAATGAGGATATGGAGATGGCTAACCCAAAGAGGGGTTCTGATGATAGCGAGGAACAAGCAATAAAGTCCGTCGTAGGTGCTGATGGACTTAGGGAGTTCATTATGATATCGGGGTGGACGGTGAACGATTTTAGGTCCACCATCAAGGAGAAACACTTCAACACTCTTAGGGCTAATTACCAAATTCCAGATAACATCCCCATCTGTCTACCCTATAAGTCAGAGAAATGCTATTATAAAGGGGGAGAAGGTGTCGAGGTGTACGAATAGATGCTGAAGGTAGGACTTAGGTTTCCATTAAGCTCCCTTCACCGTGAGCTTCTCCAATACCTAAGCTTGTCCGTCAACCAAGTATCCCCAAACGCCTGGAGGGTCTTCATAGCCATGGAGGTCCTGTACAGTGCTATGTCAAATGGTGCCAGGAGGTTGACGGTGCGGGAATTCTTTCACTGCTACCGTCTAGATGAAATAGACAAATTAAGGGGGATGTATAGTTTTGTGCCTAAGAGTCCATTGTTGAAAGTTATATTTGAAACCCTAGACTCTAATAGGGATTGGGAAAACTGTTATTTCTTCCTAGAGGGTGACAAGTGGATATGTCACCCAGGGGACACGGAACACATGTCTGTCGACATGACTTAGGGCATATTGCCTCCATTAGGTATGCACCCGTCCTAGTGTGAGGACCCTTTACATAACCGTTCAGTTTATTATAATTTCTTCAACACTTTTAACCGTCTTCTTCTTTGTAGTTCGACGGCGTCCACAAGTTGAACTTGAGGAGTTCAGCTTTCTTGAGAGAATTTTTGCCAAGACTAAGCCAGAGGAAAGGACTTGGGCCAAACTAGTCACACTTGATACCATCCATTGGTATTATGACGGACCTGAACCAACGCCAGTAGCCGCCAAATACGACGCCAGAAAAGGAAGACGCTAAAAGGAGGTCCTCATTCTGTTTGAATGGTTTTGATTTTTATCTTAGTAATTAACTTCATCCGTCCACCTCTACAGAAATGGAAGACGCTAAAAGGAGGGCAATTATTAAGGCACAGGCTGCCAAGAAAAAGGAGACCGGCGATGTAGATCCTAAGGGGACGGGCTCAAGCAACCCGTCCATAAAAAGGAAGTAGTCATCTAAAGGGGACCGTCCTCCGAAGAAACCAAAGGTCTCTTTGGAGTTCGTTGTAGGGCTGATGGTTGAGGGTACAAAGATGGTCAGTCTTGCAAAGCATGGAGCAGGGACGGGCTTAATGAAGGGTCCGTCCACCCAGCAGGAGAAGCCACCCGTCCTCCTCCAAGAGGACTCCAAACATGCATTGGAGAAGTTTTTGTCCATCATAACTCCTGAAGATTATGAGGACTTAGGCAACCACTTCACGGAAGCAATAGGGGAGACGGGGCTGTTTAGTATTGCTCAGGTAATCTTGCTTGTCCTCTATTCATCCGTCTCCTCTTTGTTAGTTTGAAACTAATTCCTTTTTATTATATATATATATATATATATATTTTAGGCCATGATTATGATGAAGGGGCTCATGGAACGGTGTCTGAACCATGAGACGGCGCTAGACCGTGTTAGGAAGAAGGCCAATGAGACGAAGGATGAGTTGATTGGTCTCAAAGCTTGGAAGGTGGGCATGGAGAAGAAATTTACTATGTCGGAGACGGCCAGGAAAGAATTTGAGGCTGATATGGAGACTATGAAAAAGGTTCTAGAGGACAAGGAGAGAGAGATCAAGGATGCCAAGGATCAACTCCGTTAGGCAAAAGAAGCAGCCGACTCTGAGTATCGTGACTCTGACGCCTTCAATAAGGAGCTCACGGGTTCTTATGCAGACGGATTTGATGATGCTGTCCGTCAGGCCAAGAAAGCTTATGCTGACCTTGACTTCTCTATGCTAAGTATTGATGATCAAGCTTAAAACACTGCACAACTCGTTGCCTCTGATAGTACAGAGGGCCTCTTTGCTGACGATGCAGTTGGTGATGGAGAGTCAGCTCCTCCTCAAGGCCAAGCTCAGACCATTAATGGTGATGCTTGTCAGCCTGAGAGCGTTGTTTAGGAAAATGTCGAACATACCCCCTATCCTTAGTTTTTTTTTTTTTTTTGGAGAACATTTAAATGTGTAACTTAACCGTCGTCATAAACTTCTCCCTTCATGGGCTTCGCCTTTAACCATGTCGTCTATTTTATTTTTTGTGAATGGATCTTGTTTAACTTATAGATGTGAATGACTCTGTTCACATTGTGGATTTGTAATTTTGATTCCGTCCTTCATGTGGTTCTGGTTACCATTCTTTTAATGGGATTATGCTAACTCAATGGGTCTTTTGGATCCGTCCACTATGTGATGAACTAGTTAGCATCATAACCGTTCACTTAACAGTGAATTTTTGTATAATAGAAGATCCGTCCATATTACAGAATGATGGTTTTGAAGAGATCTGTTCATTTGTTGAACCTGTTTATCTAATAGTGGACTTGTTCAGTTATGAGCTGGATTAGTTAACAGATTCGTCCATATTGCGAACTTGGTAAATTCTTTTTATTAATAAAAAACCCCGTCCACTTTATGGACAATGAATTTTGGAACCCATCCGCTTTATGGACTTGATGACTTGCCTATTCCGGTCCAATTTGTGGACTTGATGATTTTGTCTATTCAATGATAGACCCGTCCTCTTTGTGGACTAATGACTTTTGTTTATTTGATGATAGACCCTGTCCACTTTGTAGGCTAAGAATTTTTGGATAATGTCAGACTCTGCCCACTTTATGGAGTGATTTTGCCTATTCAATGATAGACCCTGTCCACTTTATGGACTAAGAATTTGTCTGTATAATGTTAGACTCCGTCCACTTTATGGACTGAATTTGTCTATATGATGTTAGACTCCATCCACTTTATGGACTGAATTTGTCTATATGATGTTAGACTCCATCCACTTTATGGACTATAATTTTGTCTATTTGATGATAGACTCCGTCCACTTTATGGACTATAATTTTGTCTATTCGATGATAGACTCCATCCACATTGTGGACTTTAATTTTGTAGAAAATATACTCAAGCAATTCTGAATAACTCCTCTTATTATAATGGTAATACTCATGCGTAGAAATTGTTCTTTAAAAAGTAAAATAAGCAAATAAAAAACTAGTCCTAGGGCTTAAAAGGTTGGTAATAAAAAACTAAGCTAGAAAGAAGATAAATTGGCGATGAGGAGTGGCATTGCTTGTCTATTGTCAATGGCCTACTGGTAGTACTTCTTTAAATGTTCCGTATTCCATGGGTGGTGCAACTTCTGTCTGTTCAGCGTCTCTAGGTGGTAGGTTCCTTTCCTATGCCACGATGTCACTTTATATGGTCCTTCCTAGTTAGGTCCGAGCTTTCCTTGGGAGGCATCTCTTGCATCGCCCATTACCTTTCTTAAGACAAGATCTCCCACCTAGAAGTCCCTGGGTCAGACCTTAGAGTTGTAGTGTTTGGCCATGAGATTTTGATACCATGCTAACCTTTGCTCAATCGTTGCCCAGACTTCATCCACCAGGTCAAGCTGAAGGCGCATGGCCTCTTCGTTCTTATCCTTGTCATAGTTCTTCACCCGATAGCTTGTAAGCCCTACTTCCTCTGGGATCATAGCATCCCTTCCGTATGCTAGTCGAAATAACGTTTCTCCAGTGGGTGTTCTTGCTATAGTTTGGTATGCCCACAGAACGCTTGGTAGCTCGTCCGGCCAAATAGCCTTTGCCCCCTCGAGCCGGGTCTTGATGATATGAGCAAGGATCGGTTCGTGACTTCAACTTGCCCATTGGCCTGTAGGTGTGCAGGCGACAAGTAGTGATTCTTGATACCTAGCTCCGAACAGAAGTCCTTAAATGCGCTATTGTCGAATTGCTTTCCGTTCTCGGAGAGAAGCACTCTGGGTATCCCGTACTTGCAGATGATATTCCTCTAAAAAAAACTTCGAATGTTCTTTTCCGTGATAGTGGTTAGGGTTTCTGCTTCCACCCACTTAGTGAAGTAGTTGATACCAACTACTAGAAACTTTAGCTGCCTAACTGCTATCGGGAATGGGCCTATGATATCTAGTCCCCATTGAGTGAATGGCCGAGGGGCCGTCATGGGGGTCAACTCTTCAGACGGTTGCCTGATGAAATTACTGAACCTTTGACACTTGTTGCAGGCCTTGACATAAGCTTGTGGGTCTTTCAGCATTATAGGCCAATAGTATCCTGCTTGGATCGACTTGTGCACTAATGATCGTGCCCCTGAGTGGTTTCTGCAGATGCCCTCGTGGACTTCTCTCATTACGTAATTTGCTTCCTCGTGACTTAAACACCTCAGGTACTGTCGAGAGAATCCTCTTTTGTATAAGTTGTCTTTTATCAGCACAAATCGTGATGCTTGGACCTTCAACTTCCTAATGGCACCTTTTCCGTCTGGTAACATGCCAGTTCTCAGGTAGGATATCAATGGCGTAGTTCAATTGCTTTCAAAATCTACTTCCTGCACAATCGTTCCGTCATCAATAAGTGAGGAGTCTTGAACAAATGACAATACCTGTTTGGGGACAAGCATAAATTCTGCTGAGGCAGCTTTTGCTAGATGGTTGGCACATTCGTTTTCCTCCCTTAGGATTTGAACGAATCTGACTTCGAGGCTACTGATTTGATTCTTCACCTCTTCTAGATACCTCTTCATCCTTTCATTCTTGCACTCGTAGCTGCCATTAATCTAATTTGTTAACACCTGGGAGTCGTAATGTACGACCACATTTTTAGCACCCACTGCCTTTGTGAGGTCTAGCCCTGCCACCAATGCTTCATACTCAGCCTCATTATTGGTCGTAGGAAAGTCCAGTCAGATCATGTGCTCAATCTTATCCCCCTCCGAGGTTTTGATTACCACACCGGCCCCTCTTGCTGGTCTATTAGAAGATCCGTCCGTGTGGATGCTTTACTGTGTAGCAATTTTTGCCCCCTTGCCTTTTGATTGAGCAAATTCAGCGATGAGGTCAGCCACAGCTTGCCCTTTTATCGCAGTTTGTGGGCGGATTCGTATATCAAATTCACTCAACTCTACAGTTCATAAAGCCATCGGTTCGGCAGCCTCAGGGCTACTCATGGCTCTTTTCAGGGACCGATCTGTTAAGACTATGATGGTATGTGCCTAGAAGTACGACTTTAGCTTTCGTGCCGCAGTTACTAGTGCGAAGGCCAATTTCTCCATTTAGGGGTACCTCTCTTCTGCTCCTCGAAACGCTTGGCTTATAAAGTAGACGGGTCTTTAGGATCCATCTTCCTCTCTTACTAAGGCTGCGCTGACTACTGCTTGTGAAATTGCTAAGTAAAGGTAGAGTTCTTCCCCTGGTTTGGACGGGCTGAGTAATGGCTGAAATGAAAGGTATTTCTTCAAATCTTCAAAAGCCTTCTGGCACTCGTCCGTCCACTCGAATGATTTTCTCAAAGTGCGGAAGAAGGGTAGACATTTGTCCATCACTTTCGAGACGAACCTGTTCAAGGTTGCAATTTAGCCATTCAAGCTTTGCACCACCTTGATCGTCCTCAGTGGTTCTAACTCCATTATGGCCCGTATCTTCTCCGGGTTAACCTCCATACCTCTTTGGGATACCATGAAGCCCAAGAATTTCTTCGCCGTCACTCTTAACGCGCACTTGTTTGGATTATGCTTTATGTTATATGACCGAAGGGTGTCGAAGGTCTCCCGGAGGTTGTCTAGGTGATCATCTTCGCGTAGGCTCTTCACTAACATGTCATCAACATAAACTTGTACGTTCCTCCTAATCTGGTGCACGAATATTTTGTTAATCAGTCTCTGGTACGTTGCCCCCGCATTCTTGAGCCTAAACGGTATCACCTTGTAGCAAAAGAGTCATTTGCTGGTAACAAAGGAGGTTTTCTCTTGATCAGCCTCCTCCATCTTGATTTAATTGTAGCCCGAAAAGGTATCCATGAAGCTCAGGAGCTGGTGTCTTGCCATCGAGTCTACCAAGGTATCTATATAAGGGAGTGGGTAGTTGTCCTTTGGGCACGCCTTGTTGAGGTCCATGAAATCGACACACATTTGCCACTTCCCATTAACCTTCTTGACCACAACTACGTTTACTAACTAGTCAAGTTAGTATACTTCTCGAATGAAATCTGCTTCCAGTAGCTTCCTGACCTCTTTTGCTATCGCTTTGTCCCGCTCTTGAGCGAACACTCACTTCTTCTGTCAGACGGGTGAGAATGTGGGGTTCACATTCAACCTGTGAACTATGACTGAGGGATCAATCCCGGGCATGTCCTCGTGGCTCCGTACGAACACGTCTTGATTCATCTTAAGGAATGTTGCGAGGGCTTGACGTATTGGCTGGCTGGCCAACATCCCTATTCTAGTCATCCGTTCAGGACTTGATTCATCAAGGGTTACCTCTTCTAGTTCTTTAATCGGCTCCGCTATGGTCCGTTGCTCTTCTATGCATATGGTCTGCTAGTGATCTTCCATCTCCAACATGGTAATGTAGCATTTGCGTGCGGCCACCTGATTTCCTCGTAACTCACCGACCCCATAATCCATAGGGAACTTAATCATTAGGTGGTATGTTGATGTTGCCGCCTTCCATGAGTTAAGGGTGGGTCATCTGAGGATAGCATTATAAGTGGACGAGCAGTCGACCATAAGGAATGTCACATCCTTAGTGATCTGCTGAGGATAATCGCCTACTGTTACTGAAAGTGTGACCATGCCCAATGGGAATACCCTTGTTCCTCCAAAACCAACCAGCGAAGTGTTGGTCGGTATCAATCGTTCTTTGTCAATCCTCATTTGCTGGACCGCCAGGTAGTATAGAATGTCTGCCGAGCTGCCATTGTCAACCAACACCAGGTGCATGTTGTCCCCTACTCGTATGCTGACAACAAGCGCATCGTCATGCGGGTGGTGAAGACGTCGTGCATCTTCTTTCGAGAACCTGATGATGGGACCTTCTCTTCGTACTATCTTTGGCACGGAGCCCGTTAGCTGGACATTCTAGACCATCCTAAGATAAGTCTTTCGGGCCTTTTTGGATGACCCAGTAGTCGCTGTTCCCCCTATAGTCATCCTTATGTCTCCGATGCGGGGTCTAAGACGCTCATTATCCCATCGGGGGGGCTGCTCTTGAGGAGGTGGATCCGCTCTCTCCTTGTTGACGAACTTCTGTAGTTTCCCTTGTCTGATAAGGACCTTAATCTGTTGCTTCAAGTCGTAGCAATCGGCTGTGTCATGACCGTGGTCACGGTGGAAGCAGCAATATTTGTTTCTAGATCGCTTGTTGGGATTTCCCTTCAGCTTTTTGGGAAAGGTTAGAGCCCCCTCGTCCTTAATTTGCATTAGGACTTGGTCTATCGAGGCAGTTAATGAGGTGAAACTTGTAAACCTCCTTCCCGGGGGCTTAAAGTGCCTTTCATCCCTTCGGTTTTCTGTTCTTGGCTTCTTCGGCCCTTGGTCCTGCCGTATGTCTTCCTGTCGCTCCCTTTTCCTGGGCTTTTCCGCCCGAGCCAGCAGTGCGTCTTCAGCATTCATGTACTTGGTGGCCCTATAGAGTACTTCCGACATGGTCTTTGGGTCGTTCTTGTACAAAGAGAACAAAAACTTACCCTTTTCGCAAACCCATTCGTGAAGGCTACTACAAGTATCTTGTCGTTGGCTTCATCGATTGAGAGCACTTCCTTATTGAAGCAGGTTATGTAGGATCTTAGTGTCTCTTCCTCTCGCTGCTTGATGCTCATCAAGCACGCCATGGACTTCTTATACCTATGTCCCCCAATAAAATGTGCAGTAAACTGAGCGCTTAGCTCCTTGAAAGTGCTGATGGAGTTCAGCGTCAATCGACTGAACCATACCCTTGCAGGGCCTTTCAGCGTTGTAGGGAAGGCCCTACACATTATTTTTTCTACTACCCCTTGAAGGTCTCTAGGTGATCTAGATGGTCCTTGACTCCGTCGTAACTATCTATCTGCAGCATGCGAAACTTATGTGATAGGGGGAAGGAATTGACGAGGGCAGGGAACGGTGAGTCGGTTCGGTTGACAAGGTTGTCAAGATTGTTGGACACTCGTCCCTTGAGGGCGTTCATCATAACTTCCATTTGTTCCTTTATCGCCTGCATCTCAACGACAATAGGTGGTGGAGCCGTATTCGTGAGGGATAGGAGGCTCATATTTTGTCGCTCCGGTCTGCTTGGGGCGTTACTACCTTCGGGCCCCTCTTGGTCTCTTCGCTCGGCACTGGTACCTTCTTGGTCCTCTTCCTGAGTGCCGTACCCCACATTCTTTTGGCGTAGCTGTTCTTCGAAATCATGATTCTGTTTGGTGAGATGTTCCACTGCAGCCATGAGGGTTTGGACTTGTCTTTCCAGGGCAGTGGGTTGCGGTTCGTCTCCCTAAACTTTGTTGGTTGTCATCATTGAGCGAGTAAGTACCATGCAACTCTATGTCCGGGAAGCGATAGTATGGCCAATCAACGCAATTTCCCATAGGCGATGCCAACTGATGATGCCATCAGTGAGCCACACGATCTTCTCACGCTTGTAACGATACTTGTGCAACCAAAGAGAGAAGACCTAACAGAGAGCATCGGTGTGGTACCGGCCGAATACTCTCCGAAGGTCAAGTTAGAATTATTCTGACAACTCTAGAGTGCTAGAGAAGGGGTAAATTATGCGTACCTTGATTTGTGAGGGTATTGGGGCTTTTATAGTGGTAGAGAGTTAACCTCTCTTCCTTGGTGTAGAAGTTTTTTCCTTGTAGGAATCCTTTTGAGTAGTCCAAATATGGTGAGTAAGACATTTCCTTATGGAGAAGATCTTCCTTAACGTGTGTATCTTCCGGAATCCTCTTTCTGTCAAAATTCCATTTATACTAGGATTCTGTGATGGCCAAGCGTGGGCCGTAAGGGTTTTCCATCTAGGGTTTCTGGGAGACCATAAGATGATAAATTGGACGCCATATGGGCGCTTGACCCGTCCGTGTTGAGTCCATCCATATGGGATCCGTCCACATCAATCTTACTTGCCCAACCCCGTCTAGTCCACATGGGCCGGTCTGTCATGTATAATTCTTCCTCTTCAAATATTAACAGACTAGCATGTTTTGTAGATTCAGAAGATGAGTGGGTTAGCTAAAAGTAAGCAAGATGCATAACTAAGCCCATTAGTTCCATGAATAATTTGGTGCTCATTTGTATTAGCATTTTCTTATTTTGTGGGTAGATATAGTCATCTTTGTGTATTTAATAAAATCATGATTAGTTGGAGTGTATTTTGCTTGGTATTTGTTGAACCCAATAATGGATAATGATCACCAAATGTTAATTTTAGGCATTTTTCAGTTGCATATGTATTGGTTTGACCCATTAAATTAAACTCAGTACATTGATACTTTATATGTGCGTGTAGTGAGATTGCAAATGAAGAGGTGTAATTCACCTTCCTCACGCACAAACACAACCATTCTTGACATTGTAGGAACTTGTGGCTTCTTCCTCTCATTCTCATGGTGAGCTTGTTGTCAGTTGTGTTCCCTTCTGGTATCCTTCTGGTATGGCTTCCAAGTTGCATTTCTTCAAAAGGCTCCCAAAGCTTCTAGAGTTGAATTCTTCTTCTGAATCGATTCATAGACTCCGTTTTCTACTTTTAGGAACTTTGAGACCTCTCTCACTCTTTCTGAGAAGACTGCTCATCGGTTTCCTGCTTCTAGAACCATCTATTTGAATCTTGGCCATGATTCTCAAGGCCCTAGTTGTCGCAATTGATTACCAATACATTGATATTTATGCCGGAATGTTTTTGCTCTGTTTGATTCCTGAGAAACTAGTGAAAGCAAAACAAGAAAATGGAGAAGTTCGATTTTTGGTGTTTTGTTTTGTGTTGCTTTTGTTTTTTGGGAAATGGATGATTATCAGTTTGATGAAAGATAAATGCTTATTGGTTGCTCTAGTCTAATTAGTACTAATTATAAATAATGAAAAGATTTTAGAGTTTGCAAATTTAATTCCCTTTATTTCTTTAATTTTCTTGGATACCAAACACAGGGTTAGGTTTATGAGTGAATGGTTTAGTTGCTTTTGTATTTAAAAAACGTGTAATTTCCAATTCGACTTTGCTAAATACATTTTGGTTATGAAAAAGTCTGAAAAATTTTGACAAACAATTCATAATTCAAAACTTACAAATTTGGGGCCCGTTTGGTAATGTTGTTTTGTATTTTTTGGACATGTGTCTGCATCGCAACGTGTTCAGTGGAATTGGCCACTGGACACAAGCACCACCTAAGGACATTGGCTTAAAAGCTATTTTTAGAAACATTTTATGAGAAAGAGATAAAATAATTAATTTTGTTGACAGTTTTTTACATTTCCCATAAAAATTATTCAAAACTTTCCTAACATGACCCTTGTTTTATTTCTACAAAAATTGATTGGATTGAAGGAAATCTCTTGATTCCGACTTAAAGGGCTATAAATTTAAGAAAATTGGTATGGAAATGGGAGACGAAAATATGCTTACCATTTTGCCTTAATTTCTTGGGCTTCTGGGCCCGCTTGGTTTGAGAGGGATGAAGTGGAGGAAAGTAGAGTAGAGTTGGTTTAAAACAAGCTAATTTTGAGCCAATTTTACTCTACTCTATTTTATTCCCCCTTCCTCTCCTTCAATCCAAACAGACCATTAGGGTGGGGAGGTTGCTGTAGTAATTGTTTCTTTGGAGGAAGAGTTGTTACTGATGGTCTCACAGTAATATATTAAGATTCACTCTAGGAACCTTTTAAACTGTCTGATAAGAATTACCTAAATCACTGACCTTTTGAGTATCTTTTAAGCATTAGGATGGGGTTGTGATAAGTAAGTAGTAAGTCACGGTCATGTATTATTGAGTATGAGATGTTTGTTTTTCTAATACAAAATATGGTGTTGGTTCGTTTAGAATTCAGTTCATATTGGATATTTATTGGCGGTGGATTATTGGTGAAAGGCTTAGGCATGGACAGGACTTAATAAAATATGGATGTGGGAATGGAATTCAATGGCTTAACTAATTTATAAAATAAAGGATGAGAAGAAACATAGGCAATCACGGCTAGGTTTCCTTAGCAGTCATGCGAAGAAAGCATTACACTTTACACCCCTCTCAAAACTCAAAAGGGCTTCAAGGTTGCTGGAAACTCTCATTTTGATCCTGACTAATTGACAAATTAAATGCTATTCATATAGGCTGTTGTTGGTCCATATTAGAAGTGGGACAGACTCCTCATTTTGGAAGCTATAAAATTTTGGAAAATTTGACTAACAGAACAAGCTTTTAACAACTATGTCCAGATGCAAAGGCCCAAAACCACAACTAGACACTCATGCTGGCCAAATAAATGTCATTATCTCTATATATTAAGAGGATTCAGAAAACTAGCTATTGTCTTTTCTTCTTTTTTTTTTTCAAAAATACTCCTAATTTAATTAACTTATCCTTATTCCTAAAATATAAAAATGAGATTAAAATTGTAAATTGATAAAAGTTTTATTAAAAAAAAAAAAAAAACTATCCATGTTTATAAAACTATCCCATGTTCTATAAAACTTTCCACTACCCCATGTACACAACCCAAACTACCCCCATGTTCCTATAAAAAAAACAACCCCACGTTCTAAAAAAAAACCTACCCCAAGTTCCTATATTAAAAAAAAAAAAAAAAAAAAAACCCTACAAAAAAAAACCTACAAAAAAAAGCCGCTTTGCACTTGCAAAGCGTGTGTAATAAGGCTAGTATATATAATATGTTTGTAATATGATTTAACATATGTTATTTTCTAACATTTAACAAAGTATATACATCAAGTACATATATAACTTTTCCCAAAAAAAAAAATTTATTATGTATATATATATATATATATATATAACATTAATAAAAATTAAAGGATTATTTTAACTTCTAACCATAAAATCCACATTTATGCTTTCTTCTAAAAAGAAAAAAAAAATGGTCCCTATCTGTAATTTTCTAAAAACATTAAAATCAATATAGAAGGTTTTATCAAAAATATTTACTTATATATTTCTAGGATGTCTCCTAAATATTATTTGGTTCAATGACCTATTAGGATGTACGAGTAATTAGAGAAAAAATAAAGTATATTAATAATTTATAAACTTTCTACTTTAATGAAATATATTAAAAACATTTTTAAATGATGAGTTATGTATGGTATATAAGAGTAATTTTTGTAAATATATATATATATATATTAGTCAAATCTATGGGGGGCTATTATTTTAATTTATACATAAGTTTTTATATTTTTACCAAAAATAGAAGAAGGAAGAGCAATTTTTGGAAAGTCAAGGGGGCCATGATCCCCCCCCCCCCCCCCCCTCCTTGATTATTAAGTTTAGGGATATCGCTAGACCATGTATAAATTAATAGGAATATTTTGTTAGTGTAAAATGAGGTGTCATTTCATCAAACGTTCGGGTGGAACGTAATTTCATAAAATCTCAAGTGAGGTTAGTGTAATTTATCCATTATCTTTAATTTTATAAAATACTAATTCTTTTACATGAAATGGCGACTCTTCATTTCAAATTCTCAAATAAAAAATGATAGTTTTTAGATAGTTTTTTGTGGAATGAACCTTTTATTTTATTTTTATAAACAAGGGTATCCAGACCTCTTTGAATATCTAACTATTCTCTTAGCATGTGCAATCCTACTATCCCACACACACCAGATTATTACAGGTAGGAATCCCATGAGGGTGGTCTTAAAATGCTAGCAAAAGGTTTCAAACCTAAGATCTTATGTATATCATAAGGCGTTAGGAAACATTAATCCAACCCCTTGGGGTAGGTGGAATGAACTTTAAGAGTGTGTTTAAATGCACTTATTTACTAATAGTACTAAAAAAAAAGAAAAAAAGAAAAAAAGAGGTGGGTTCCAGTTAGCTCAACTGGTAAAGTCTCTGATGATTGTATAATAGATCAGGGGTCCAATCACCGCTTATACCAAAAACTGATTGGTGTCTTGGTTTGATAATAAAGAGCTATTATTTAGAGTGGACGCCATAGGTTGAAACTCTCTAAAAAAAAAAAAGAGTTATTTATTTATTTATTTTTATTTTTTTAATTAAGGTTCATCAGATGCACACTAAAAACAATTTTAAGCATTCATTGTATTGGCATCATATGTTTTCTAGTATCAAAGCAAAAATTCTTAATATTTAATTTCTAAGATTAGTGGTGGCACCAAGTTGAAGGCTGGGTGGTCACAGGATCACCCTAACTTGAAAAGAAAAATGATATATAATATATTTAAATTTTTATGATTTGTATACCCTTAAAGGAAAAAAAGTGATCACCCTAACAAACAAATTTGACCACCTTGAGAAAAATCTTTAGACAAATATTTGGTTGGCTTCTTCTTCAAACCTTCATTGTCGTCTTCTTACTCAGTTCATTTGCTTTGTCTTCTTTAGTTCTTTCTTCTCTATTTTATTTTTCATTCTTGCTATTGCCTAGCCCTCCCCCCACGTGAATGAAGTTATTTAGAGTTTAAAATTTCAATATATAGTAGACAACTATTAGAGAATAAAGTGACGTAACAAATTACTGATGTATACTCTTTCTATGGGACCCTAGTGTAGACACTCGATTTTGCACCCATGATTTAATAAAGGAAAATGACTTGAATGATCATTCATGTACTTGAAAAATCATGATTGCATTACATGCATTAATTTGTTATTGCATTACATACATCAATTTGTTTTGCATTACATGCATCAATTCATTCATGGCATATCATAAAAATGATCTTGAGATTCTAGCGGTCGCAATGGTATGTTCGGTTTCCAAATCGGACCATCGGATCCAAAGATATCGCATGATCAAGTTTGCACGGTTAGCATGCATTGTGTCTAGGTAGGGTTGACCATACACGATTAATTTAAATTAATTATGATTGGTTAAACAATTAAAATTGATTAAATAATTCTATGATTGGTTAATAATTATTGTTTAAAATAGGATTGCATGCATAGGAATAAAATGGATGATTGGATAACAATAAAATTGTGGATAATCTAAACTTTATCAAGATTTATTTTAGGGTATTCATCTACAAGATAATTATTCCTGAAAAAGCCTGAATTATCCATAAAAGTGATAAAAACCATAGACTAAGGAAGAAAACATGTCTAGGTACAAGGACCGGATAAAAAATCCCTAAAAATAGAGTCCAAAACGCACCCGAACATGGAAGAACGTTTGGTATCCAAGAGCACCATTCGGCATTTTTGGAGTGCCGAATGGCACTTTAAAAGGGTCGAATTTCCTCCTTTTGGGCTTTGGCCCAACTCCCTTCAAGTGACGATAAGACACACCCTTTTCGATCTTTTCGTGGAAGGATATGTCTGGATTTGCATCCTAATCATCCGTGTCTATTTTTTAGAGTCTTTTGACCTCTATAAATAAAGACTGAATCTTGTAATTCAGCACATTTGTTTTTTACGCTCTAAGAGGCATACGTTTTGAGGCTCTCAAATTGCTGATATTTGCTGATCCTCTTTGAGATTTGCTGCTTAAATTAGAGTTTTTAGGTTTTAAAGATAATTGAATAAGTTTCTTTGAACCCTAAAACATCCTTGCAAGAACAAGGAGTGCTCATGCAAGAGGTTGTTTTCAATCACCCTATTCTTTATTATGCTTCTTGTTTATGATGATGCATATTCCTTTTTTCATAACATGATTTATTAACTATTGTTTTGTTTAAAGCATGATCTTGAATATCTTGTATATAATTGTTACAATCTCTTTCTTAATTTCAAATATATGTAGATCTGAATTGTTCTTAAACAAAAAATGGATCTGTATCTTTCTTAGATGTAGATCTGGATTTTTCTCAAACAAAAAATGAAGATGTAGATCTGAATTTTTCTCAAATCAAGAATTGATTTGTATCTTTCTTAGATACAGATCTGATTTTTTTTAACATATGTAGATTTTGAAACAAAGGAAAAGATTATGCATGAGTGTGTTTATTGTTTGTTATGTTTAGTCCATGTTGCATAAATTTAAATTATGAGTGAAATTCTCTTCTTAAACAATCTTTTCCATATTTTTTAAACATATAAAAAACAAATTTGGTTTTTTTGTTATCAAAAAACCATTTTTTTTATTATCACAAAATAGATCTGATCTTTTACAAACCAAAAACCCATTTTTTTTAGTTCTTAAAAATAGATCTGATGTTTTTCAAATCAAAAGACTTTATTTTATGTAATAAACACAGATTTGAATTTTTTATCTCCAAAAAACACTTTTTTTTTTCTACATACTACAAAATAGATCTAGTATTTTGACAAATCAAAATCAATTTTCTTTTACCAACTAAAACATATCTGAATTTTTTTATATAAAGAAGAGAGTGAATTCATAAATAAATCTATGTGATTTAATTTTATTTCACATGTTCAACATATCATTCATAGCATGCATAAAGGGTACATAGGTCATAAGAGTCTAGAAGACCAGACTCTGTCTGGGTAGAATGGGTGCCTAACACCTTCCCATTCCGTAATCTAGGCCCCGGATTTAGGTCTTTGGATGAGTAGATCTAGCCTTGTCTTTATTTTGTTTTGGTAGAATGTAACTAGGACAAAAAACCATGTAATTATTTGGTAGTTTGTAACTAGGACCCAATGCTATGTAATTTTTCAATTTTTCAAATATGTAATTTTTTTATTCAATCAATGAAGAGAACAATTCAATCATGTATTTATTTTTTTTCTTATTTTTTTGTATAAAAAAAATAATTGGCGACTTCACACCACTTACCCAAAAAGAGAGGTGCCCTAAAAGGTACCAAAATCTCTTTTTTGAAAGCACCCTAGGTTCGAGGTCTCTCACACCTTGACCCCATGTAAAAGGCTTTAAAGCCTAAGTTTTAAATTATATTTTATATTATTTATTGAATTACAGTGATATTCACGTTAATTTGTGAAAAAATTCTTCTATTTTAACATAAGAACATATCATTTCTATTTTAAATGAACACTTTTCAAAACATCTTATATTAGATGATGTGCATGAAATATATACAATAAAGTACGCACATATCTACATATTTAGCTTTACTTTTATGTTATTTTGTAACTGATTATATAATATCTTTGTGTTGCAAGAAACAAGGGCTTTACATGCAAGTGGGGCTAGGCCAATTGAATCAAGCCAACTTACATCCAGCCAAGCATGAATTCAAGAGAAGACCAACCCAATTAAATTTAAGTCCAATTGGAGTAAGGAATCAAATGAAATTTGCACCAGATCCAAGTCCAATTCGGAATAGGATTCCAGCCTGCTCATCAGTTAGTATTTTCAGTATAACTTTCGGCTCAGATGTCCAATCAAGATGATTCAAGTTGGGCTGTAAATTTAACTTAAAGAGCTACAACTTTGTAGTTTACCAAAAGCCCTAATTCTGACGTTAAATGGGCCAAAATAGTCGGTTAAATGAAGCCTAAAAATCTTGGATTTTCTCCAAACGGGAGTTCACCTTGTAATAGGATTCCTTAACCTATTTAAAGGCTCTTTAGGGCAAAATTCAAGGGAGGTTAGTGCTAGTGCTGAGGGTTGAACATAGAGAGTGCGGCTACTTCTTTGGTTTTCTTCCATGACAGTTAGTTTTAATTATTTTTCTAGTTTAATGTTTAGTATTTTATTTTTGTGTTTTCTTTCAATTATTATGAGTAGCTAAATTTAAAATTAGGGTTGAGGATGAAACCTTGTTAAGGATTATCAATAATATTTATGTGATTTGATTTTTCCCACAATAGTTGTTCTTTAATGATTTAAATTGTTTTTTCTTCATATCAATTGACTAAAATGAGATTCTAGATATGAGTTCAATCATGTTTTTCTCATGATTTAGGATTTATCTTAATTAATTGAATACTTGGTTTATTAATTCTTGATTATAAAATTGGATATCGCTTGTGATTTGTCTGTCAATGGATAAAATTTATGATTTGATTTTTAGAATTAGATATATCTTGTGATTTGTTTGGCTACGAATACAATTGATGATTTGATTTTATACTGAAGAAGCAATGAAGAACATGCTTATGATTTTTAAAATAAGGATTTTAATGAGAATATTTTCCATGATAGCAAGATTGATTTCAAGATTATCATGTAGTGAGTTGGGAAAAATTAATGATCATAAATATATGCTGATATGACTTACAAGGCAGATTCCAAAATCTTAATTCCTTTCCCTTGATTGTTTACATCTTTTTATTGCTTTATATCTTTTGCTTAGTTTAACTATTTGCTTAATTTTATTATTTGCTTAGTTTATTTAATTTCAAAACAACCAATTTTTATTAAACTAGATTAGGATTAATTTGGTTAAGATTTGATTTAATTTTCCTACATTCATTCAAGTCCCCGTGAGTTCGACCTCGTTCTTGTCAAACTATACTTCGGTATGGTTCGTAAACTTGCGAGTACTTTAAAATTTCACACCAAGTTTTTGGCGCCGTTGTCGAGGACTTGTTTAGGAAAATAAATTAGGTTTTAATTGAATTTTTCCTTCTACTAGTTGTATTTAAAATTTATTTTTTTAAATTAAAAAAAACAAAAAAAAAAAATTTCTTTGTGCTTGGTGTATGAGAACTTGGATACGTGATAAAGAAAATTGTCTTGTTAGTTTTGATTATTCATCCACAATGGGAGAAATAGGAGAAGATTCAAAAACTCTTAGGGTGTTGTTCTCACCCATAACCACCAACCCTCCATCTTGCATAGTATTGCCTGCAACCACTGCTAGACATTTTGAGTTGAAGCCACAAATAATTCACCTTCTTCCTACTTTTCATAGATTGGATAAAGAAGATCCTTATATGCATGTGAAGGATTTTTTTGAGATTTGTGCTACTTGTAAGTTCCAGAATTTCACTGATGACTCTGTTCGCTTGCGTTTATTCCCTTTTTCCTTGAAGGATAAGGCAAAAGTATGGCTTAATTCTTTGGCACCTGGATCTATCACTTCATGGGAACTTGTTAGGTTTTAGACCCCTTAAAAACAAACAATTGGATTAACCTAGTTAATTAGCCAAGTGATTTACTTAGTCCAATTTCATGCAAATCTAAGTTAACACAATTAAATAATCATATCAAGATATAAAGCAGCGAAAAATAAATAACACAAGATATGATGACCCAGGAAACCACACGGTAAAAACCTGGGGAGGATTTGACCTAGCTATCCTCAAGGTAAACTTAAATCCACTATGAAAGAATCGAAGTTCATACAAAAGGACTTACAAGCTCCCCGCTTGACTTCCTAATACTACCCACCAATAGAACTTACTGACACGACCACGTGCAAGCTCCGAATCTATGGACTCCTTCTTTCTTGGATTCTTCAATCAGCTACAAGCTCCCCGCTTGTTTTTCTTTAAGCTCCAATGGTAGCAACCGAGTTGATCATCAAGATGTTGAAATAATCTCTACCTTGAAAACCCTAAGTTTTGTGTAAAGAAAAGCTCCTCAAAGATCTCACAAGAGATTCACACAAAACAGCAAAGTATGAGCAACAATACAATGTGAACAACCTCCAAAAATGTGGCTAGGGTTTTGTTTAAATACCTAGGGTAAAACATAAAACCCTAAATGTTTAATGAAGTAGGGTTGAGTTGGAAATTCTGCAGAAAACGCAACCTGGGCGATTTTCGATCGATCGAGTCTGTCCTTCGATCGATCGAGCCAGGCCGAAAGTCACAAAGACTTCTGCAGCCACTCAGTTCCAACTTTACAATAATTAATCAACTTTGAGCAAGCCTAAACAAGACTAAATACATTGTTTTGATCATGGTTTGCCAACATTACAAATTAGAGTTCTAAATACATAAAATCCTAAGTCTTTAGAACCTAACAAACTCCCCCTTTGGCAATCCGTGACAAAACACAAAATAAAGGCTCAAAGTTTACAAATAACAAGCCCTTTACAAAAAGTAATGCTCATAAAACAAATTCAATCCTAATTACTATCCATCAGTTGCAAGTGTAGACAGCAGCCAAATCGAATCCACCTGTATATTCCTGAAACACTCAACAAACACATGAACGCATGTGTGACAGAAAAACAGTAAATCAACAAATATGTAATCTAACTCTTCCTCTAAGTTAGATACACCAAAAATAAACACATTCTTAAAAGTTCACACAACACAAAATAAAGACATATATCAATGAATAACTCATAAATATAAATCAATAAGCAGTGAACACAGAAAATCAAGAATCATATATCAAAAGAATGCATTTCCCAACAAGAATAGCCCAAAAGAAAGTATACATAGTGAAGCACCTAGATACAATCTAATCTTAAAAACTCCACTAGCTCCGCAAAAAGAAATAAAAACTCCTCCTAGCTACAAAAACTCCTCTACAAACTCCAAACTCTACTCCCCCTTTTTGTGACGGAATGCCAAAGGACATCACAGGCCATCATCAAAAGGAGGTGGTGAGGATGAACGAAGATGTGCCAAATCAGCTCTCAAAGCACGAATCTCATCAAACAAGTCCACCAAAAGCTGATCATGAGCCGCCTGAACGGTCATGACAGTCTCCAAGGTATGACGTACATCGAAGTCATCCGAAGGAGATGGAGGAACAGCAACAGCAGCAGCAACAACAGGATCAGGAACAGCCTCACGAGCAGGACCTGTAGAAGAAGAAGGGGGTGTGGTACCAGAGGGCTCAGACCTAGAGTGTTTAGAGCCAGCTTGAAGATGAGCAGCCCTCTGTCTAAGGAAAGAAGCACCTATGGGAGCAATAACATGGACGGGCTCAGAAGAAGGAAAATCATCTAAACTAAGATGAAGCAAAATCCTATGAATAAAGATAGGATGAACAAAGGCATGAGATGTAGATGAACTCCTATAAACTTTGTTTAAAGAATGAAGAAACAGATGAGGAAAACTGATAGGAGCATCAATGACAAGAGCGTACAAAAATACACATCGCTCGAGAGGAATGGTGTGAAGATGAGAAATGGGCCAAAAAGAATGACACGCTATCCTAAAGAACAGATAGATAGTCTCAAGAAGCTTAGCAGTGGTGATCCGAGGATCAGAACCCCACTGGATAGAAGATCTAGTGATGTAAGACATGACATCACTCAACAAAGGTGACTCATCATAAGGGTAAACAGGGTGACGTACCAAAGGTACCCCTAGAGCATCAGCCACCACTGTATGAGTAATGACATACTCTACGCCTCGTATCTAACTCTTAACTAGAGTGTTGGAATCATAGACGCGGATAGAGATGTTCGAAAAGAACTCTCTAATCAGGGTAGCTGGAGGAGGAGGATCAGACACATCCAACAAAGGTAACCAGCCCCGACGCTCAAAGTTTGCTCTAATGGCAGGATCAACCTCATCTAAGATAACAGAACGCTCAGCCCAAATCTTCCTTTGAAGGTTCAGCTTCTCAAAAGTCTCTTGGTTTTTCTAACTCGGAAACCTCTCACGGTTAAAGGAAGGTGGGGGAGGAGAAGGAGAGGGAACAAACCTACGGGCTTTAGTCTTCCTAGGCATGATGCTAAGGAAAGGACAGAGACACAAGGAAAAACCAAAAAGAATAAACCAAAAAAAATCCAAGGCAAACTGCAAGTTAGCACAAAAAACAATAGAATAAAAATCTATATGATGCATGAACAATTATAATACCATGATGCATGTACTAATGCAGTAAAAAATTAAGTTCAATTGAGATCAAATTGACAAAATTGGCTTGAGCAGGGAATTTCTATCAAAAACCCCAAAATTGAAAACCACTTGTTAAAAATTTTTAAACAAATTGATGAATTGAGTATTACAAAACACAGCACATAGATTATAATGCCTAATTTCATCAAAACAACAAGTCAATTTCATCAAATTCAACCCAATTTAACAAAAGCCCCAATTTGGATCAAGAACAAACCCTAGATTTTTCAATTTTTCACCAAACTCAAAATTGATCAAATTAACAAGCAAGGATCATGTTTATAACGTGTCCCCACAAAAACCCAATGATCAATTGCACAAAATAGGGCTTGAATCAACAGAAAATCCCAATAATGCATAGTCCGAAAATTACCCAAAAATGCATGGATTTATGCATGTAAACATGAAAATAAAACCAAAAGGAAGGGTATAAAGGACTTATCGGCTTGAGGAGAGAGAAACTTCGCAAAAAGTTTGGAAGAAAACGACAAAAATGCGTTGTGGAGCCTTGCCAAATCGGAGAGAGAGAAGAAAAAGTATGAAAAAGTTTGAAATAGGAACTTTGAAAAAGTCAGATCTGGTTTTTAAAAAAACTTTTTCGCGATCTTCAATCGATTGGATCAATCCGAGACTCATAAAAGAATTGAAGCTTATTTTCGATCGATCGAAAAACAGTTTGGATCGACCGAAACAGGCAAAGGCTCACTAAATTTTGAGAAAAAACACAAGTTTTGAAAAATAACAACCACTTTTTGAAAACAACTCCTCAAAGCATTAAAATTAAAAAAACAAAATGCATGAGAATGAGATGTAATGGAATACTTTTTTCAAAAGCCCAAATTTTAAACCCAAATTTTCCAAAAACAAGTTTCAATCATTCTTTCATTGAAATTTCTCAAGCAACAAATATGTTGTGCACAATTCTCAAGATATTTTCAAACTTGGTTGGTCAAACCAAAAACACACACACTAGCATGTACAGTGTTTAACAAAGAGTAACTTGCGTAGTGTGTGATACTAGCAAAAACTTGAGATACATGTGAGGTGATATGTGAATAGCAATCAAACACAAGTCTACACAATCACAAAGAATTTAAAAGAGACTATCACCTAAAGAGTTATATCATATAACTCTCACATCTCCTAGAACAAAAGCTTGCAATTATGTAAGTTTCTTGAATTTTTGCCTCTTAATTATGTGAATTGGCATCGAGCCTAATAGTACACACCGGTTTTAATTAAGTGAATTGGCATCAAGCCTAATAGTACACACTAATTTTAATTAAATGAATTAATTGAAGCTACATCTTATGTTCTTTTTGTGCATGTGCTACACTTTCTCGAGCACAAAATCTTATGATATGCACTAAGGTGTTCATGATTGACTAGTGAACAGTGGTGAGATGGTTATTTATGCCTTTTTCAAAAGGATCAAGTCCGACAGTAAAAAACATATGGCTTCAAGATTAAGACAGAGTGATTAACACCATAAACATCTTTCCCACACAACATGCACTACAAAGCTTTAACTAGTAAAGTGCAATAAAATAAGCTCATCCAAACTAAACAAGGTACACAAGACATAACATGTGTAAATAGATTGACCAACCTTGTTTTCAAAAATCAAGAAAAATAGTGTCAAACATAGTTTTGCTTCCCTTATTATTATTATTATTATTATTATTATTATTATTATTATTATTATTATTATTATTATTATTATTTTTAGAGAAAACAAATAAATCCTAGAATGAAATGCATGAATGTAATGCAATGCAAGTCCTAGAACAAAAACACAAAAAACCAAAGAACAATGGTCACAGAAGAATAGAGCAATGAAGCACAAGGACCAAGGAAGCCAAAAACAACTAGGGACATTGAAGCACACCAATCACTTGACGAAGTGTCTCAAACTTACTTCCATCAAGCGTTTTGGTAAAGATGTCAGCGTTTTGACGATCTGTAGGGATATATTCAAGAACAACAATTTTCTTTTCAACCAAATCCCTAATGAAATGATACCTAAGCTCAATGTGTTTGGTCCTAGAGTGCTGAATCGGATTCTTAGATATATCTATAGCACTAGAGTTATCGCAATAGACAACCATGGTATCTTGAGGAATCCCATAATCACTCAAAAGTTTTTTTTATCCAAAGGAGCTGAGAACGACAACTCCCAGCAGCAATATATTCTGCCTCAGCAGTGGATAGAGAAACAGAATTTTGCTTCTTACTCATCCAAGCCACAAGATTGGCTCCTACATAAAAACACCCCCCAGTGGTGCTTTTTCTGTCATCAGCATTCCCAGCCCAATCAGAATCAGAAAAACCAGCAAGAGACAAATTTGACTCCTTGCTATAAAATAATCCATAATCACAGGTTCCACTTACATATTTTATAATTTTCTTAACAGCATTTAAATGAGAAACCTTAGGATTGACTGGAATCTAGAGCAAACACCAACACTAAAAGAGATATCAGGTCTACTAGCAGTTAAATACAAAAGACATCCTATCATGCTTCTATACAAAGTAACATCAACAGACTCACCCGATGGATCAATTGTCAATTTTGCATTAGCAGCCATCGGCGTTCTAGCATGAGCAGCCTTGTCCAGTCTAAATCTTTTAACTAAATTTCTTGCATATTTAGCTTGATTGATGTATATTCCAGACTTTGTTTGCTTTACCTGGAATCCCAAAAAGTAAATCAGTTCACCAACCATGCTCATTTCGAACATTGCCTTCATTTCATCTGCAAAAGAATGAGCAAGAGAATCATTAGTAGCACCAAAAACAATGTCATCAACATAAATTTGAGCTACAACAAAGCCAGTCTTATCCTTTCTTATGAAGAGAGTTGTATCTGCAAATCCCCTTTTGAATCCATGCTCAGTGAGATATGCAGTCAATCTGTCATACCAATCCTGAGGAGCTTGTTTCAACCTATAGAGAGCTCTTTTCAATTTGTAGACGTCATCCGATCTGTGAGGATCAACAAAGCCTTTAGGTTGTTCAACATAAACTTCTTCTTGTATTATTCCATTCAAGAAAGCACTCTTGACATCCATTTGATATAACTTGAAGTTTAGGTGACTTGCTATGGCCAACAGTATCCGGATGGATTCTAACCTTGCTACTGGTGCAAAAGTCTCATCAAAGTCAATTCCTTCCACCTGTGTGTACCCTTGTGCAACAAGTCTTGATTTGTTTCTGATCATAGTGCCATGTTCATCTGACTTGTTCTTAAAGATCCACTTAGTTCCAATCACATTTACATTCTTTGGTCTAGGAACTAGTTCCCACACATCATTCCGAACGAATTGATGAAGTTCTTTATGCATGGAACTTACCCAATCAGCATCTTGAAGTGCTTCATCCACCTTCTTCGGTTCAAATTAGGACAGATAGCATGAGTGAGTAATCACATTAAATGCTTTTGATCTCAATCTCATGTTATCATTCAGACTAACCAATATATTTGTGGAAGGATGGTTCAGTCTCACTCTAGAGGATGGACCTTTAACTAAAGATGTGGAGGTACCTTTCTGTTCAAATGGAGGACTGAGCTCACTTTGTACTTGTTGATTTTCACGAACCGGAGTGGATGGTTTTGAACTTGATGGTACAGAAACTGCATCATTTAACAACAACAGCTCTTCCTCACTATGTTTCCCAACATACTCGGCTGGAAGTGAATCAACAACTTCTAGAGACTTATCTTGACCAAGAGCAGTGCTTTCTGTCAGTGCTTCTGAACACACTTCATCATTTATCACAACATTTGAAGATTCCATGACTGTTTTGGTTCTCAGATTGTACACTTTATATGCTCTACTAGTGGTAGAGTATCCTAGAAAGTATCCTAGAAAGTATCCTTTATCACTTTGTGCATCAAATTTTTCTAAGTTCTCTCTATCACGTAGAATGTAACAGTCACTGCCAAATATCCTGAAATATTTGACAACAGGCTTCTTCCCTCTCCAGAGTTCATAGGGAGTTTTCTTGGAATCAGGTCTGAAGTACACTCGATTTAATGTATGGCAAGCTGTGTTGACAGCTTCTCCCCAAAATGATTTTGGCAAATTTTTGTTGTGTAACATAACCCGAGCCATCTCCTAAACAACCCTGTTTTTTCTTTCCACAATCCCATTCTGTTGAGGTGTCTTGGGCGACGAGAACTCTTGATAAGTGTCTTGATCATTGCAGAAAGTAGCCAGCTTGGTGTTCTCAAATTCTCTTCCATGATCACTTCTTATCCTGGCTATCACAGTATCTTTCTCAACTTGCAATTTCTTGCACAGATGTATCATCTTCTCAGGAGCCTCAGCTTTATCTTTCAAAAGTATAACCCAAGTATATCTAGTGAAGTCATCAACAACAACTAGAATATATTTCTTTCCACCCAAACTTTGAACTCTGGCAGGACCCATGAGATCAATGTGCAGAAGCTCTAATGGTCTTGAAGTTTGAACACTAGTCACTGACGGATGCTTGGATTTCACTTGTTTACCTATTTGACATGGTCCACAAATGCACTTGTCTATCTTCTCAAACTTAGGTAAACCAATAACTGCCTCACATTTGGAAATCTTTTCTAACTGCTTATGACTGGCATGTCCCAACCGTTGATGCCACAAATCAACTTGATCAATCTTTGCACTAAAATACTTGTTGTTCACACTTGGTGTTATGCCATAACAGTTGTCAGTTGTTCTTACACCAACACACATACAGTCACCTCCTCCATCAAGTATCTCACACTCATACTTGGTGAAAAGAACATTGAATCCGTTGTCACAAATCTGGCTTATGCTGAGTAAATTGGCCTTTAGTTCATCAACATACCAAACATCTTCAAACACTGGCAATCCTGGAATATCCACAGTTCCACTGCCTCTGATTACAGATTTGCTTCCATCTCCAAAAGTGACTGTCCCAATCTTTCCTTCAAAGAGTGTTTTGAATAAGTCTTTGTTTCCTGTCATATGTCTGGAACAACCACTATCCAAATACCAAAGACAAGAATCACGTGCCTTTAAGACGGTTAATGCAGTATAGCATAAATAATTCTTATCAAACATGATTATACCAAGATACTCAAGGAAAGATTTAACAAAAACATTAAATGGCAAGGACAACAAGTAGACAAGTTGATATATAAGCAAAAAGGTTTTCCAAAAATCCATGACAACAGGAGTCAAGGATTAGCTCAAAGATCAAAGGATCTTAAAACAGAAGAGCTACCCACTCTGATACCACTTGTTAGGTTTTAGACCCCTTAAAAACAAACAATTGGATTAACCTAGTTAATTAGCCAAGTGATTTACTTAGTCCAATTTCATGCAAATAAATAATCATATCAAGATATAAAGCAGCGGAAAATAAATAACACAAGATATGATGACCCAATAAACCACACGGTAAAAACCTGGGGAGGATTTGACCTAGCTATCCTCAAGGTAAACTTGAATCCACTATAAAAGAATCGAAGTTCATACAAAAGGACTTACAAGCTCCCCGCTTGACTTCCTAATGCTACCCACCAGTAGAAGTTACTGACACGACCACGTGCAAGCTTCGAATCCACGGACTCCTTCTTTCTTGGATTCTTGAATCAGCTACAAGCTCCCTGCTTGTTTTTCTTTAAGCTCCAATGGTAACAACCGAGTTGATCATCAAGATGTTGAAATAATCTCTACCTTGAAAGCCCTAAGTTTTGTGTAAAGAAAAGCTCTTCAAAGATCTCACAAGAGATTCACACAAAACAGCAAAGTATGAGCAACAATACAATGTGAACAACCTTCAAAAACGTGGCTAGGGTTTTGTTTAAATACCTAGGGTAAAAACATAAAACCCTAAGCGTTTAATGAAGTAGGGCTGAGTTAGAAATTCTGCAGAAAACGCAACCTGGGCGATTTTCGATCGATCGAGTCTATCCTTCGATCGATCGAGCCAGGCCGAAAGTCACAAAGACTTCTGCAGCAAGCCTAAACAAGACTAAATACATTGTTTTGATCATGGTTTGCCAACATTACAAATTAGAGTTCTAAATACATAAAATCCTAAGTCTTTAGAACCTAACAGAACTGTTGGTCACAAAATTCCTCTCTAAATTTTTCCCAATGGCCAAGACCAATGCTTTGAGGAGAGAAATTGCAGATTTTTATCAAGATGAACAAGAGAAATTTTATGAGAGTTGGGAGAGATTTAAGGACTTGATCTTAAAGTGTCCTCATCATGGTTTTGAAACATAGAGACTAATACAATATTTTTATAATGGTTTGACTCAGACAAATCGTAACATGATTGGGTCCATGAATGGTGGTGGATTTTTGGGTCTTATGGATGATGAGGCATACAAACTTCTTGAGAATTTATCAAAAAGCTCACAACAATGGGATTTTTCCAATCGTAGAGAGAGATCTGCCCCTGCAATTAAGAAAGGAGGATTGTATGAAGTTAGTGAAGATTTAGACATAAAAGCTAGGTTGGACAATCTCACTCGTGAGGTTGAAGCTTTAGCTTTAGGTAGAGGGATGAATTCTATCAATCAAGTTCAAAGTGAAACATGCTCAATTTGTGCAAGTCCTATGCATACAACACAAATGTGTCCTTCCATAGTTGGTTACCCTAAATACTATACTGAGCAAGCAAATGCACTGAATAATTATGGAAGGCTACTTGATAGTCCATTTTTAGAGACATACAATCCAAATTGGCAAAATCATCCTAATTTCTCTTGGAGGCAAAACCATTCCCCCACAAATATAGGTGGACAACAAGTGCATCAACAAAGTCAATTTCGTCCACCTACTCAAGCATTTCCTCCCATTCTTAAATCAACTCCTCAATTTATGGCACCACCAAGACAACAATCATCTTTGGAGGAGTCTCTTAAAACATTCATGCAATCAACTAGCCAAGCCATTCAAGAGATAAAAAGTTCCACTCATTTGAATACTTAAGCTATTTCAAAGTTGGAAAATCAAGTTGGCCAGTTAGTAACCCAAGGTCGAGAGAGGGAAAAAGGAAAGTTTCCTAGTCAACCTATACCTAACCCAAAAGGATAGTATGCCATCAATGGTTCTTCTAGTTCTACTCATGGACAAGAACAGGTTCAGTCTATTACTACCCTTAGGTCTGGTAAGCAAGTTGATAATCAAGTGAAAATGCCAGAAGTGGAGGATGATGAAAATATTGTGTTAAAGGAAAAAGGAACTCATAGTTCACATGATGATCATGGAGAAAAGAAGGAAAACCCACCATCCATTCCAATTCAGGATCTTAGTTTTCCCCTTGATAAGAGGTTTATTCCTAAAGCTCCATTTCCTCAAAGGTTAATCAGTCCTCAGAAAAGTGCACAATTTGGAGATATTTTAGAGGTTTTTAAGCAAGTGCAAATAAACATTCCATTTCTTGATGCAATTCAGCAAGTTCCTGCATATGCCAAGTTTCTAAAAGATCTTGTGAAAATGAAAAGAAAGACAAATGTCCCTAAAAAGGAATATTTGATTGAGCAAGTCAGTTCAATCATTCAGAATAAATACCCAGTGAAATCTAAGGACCTAGGATCCCCTACAATTTCATGCAAGATTGGGGATCATCTCATTGAGTGAGCTTTGCTAGATTTGGGGGCAAGTGTGAACTTATTGCCATATTCAATATATTTACAGCTAGGTTTGGGGGAGTTAAAACCAACAACCATGACACTTCAATTAGCTGATAGGTCTGTGAAAATCCCTAGAGGTATTTTTGAGGATGTGCTGATTAAGGTGGATGCATTCTATTTTCTTGTTGATTTTGTTGTGTTAGACATTGAAGTTGCTCTAAATGCCAGTACACAAATCCATGTCACTTTGGGTCGCCCTTTCTTAGCCACATCCAATGCTTTGATCAATTGTTGGAGTGGTGTACTAAAGATTTCTTTTGGAAATATGACTGTTAAGCTTAATATCTTCCACATAAGTAAACAAGTGCTAGACAATGAGGATATCTGTGAGGTTGACATGATTGAAAGTCTAGTCCATGATACTTTCCTACAATTGAGTTATAAGGATCCTTTAAAGGCTTGCTTAAATCTTTTTGGTTGCAATTTTGATATACACTCAATTGAAGAGGTCCACTGACGACCTAGATGATGTTGAACCCCCAATCCAATCTGTCATAGGTCTTGATGGATTTAGAGAGTTTATAATGCTTCCCATATGGATGGTCAACGAATTCATTTCTACAATCAAGCAAACATACTTCAAAACACTTTGGGAGAAGTACCAGATACCCATCAACATACCCCTCCGTCTACCCTACCAATTAGAGAAGTGTTATTATGAGGGTGTTGAAGGCGTTGGAGTCTATGTGCAAATGCTGAAGGCAAGGCTCAGATTCCCATTAAGTGCACTCCACCATTGTCTCCTCTAATATCTAGGATTGGCCGTCAACCAAATCTCCCCAAACACCTGGAGGGTCTTTCTTGGCATGGAGGTCTTGTGTGGGGCCATGTTTAACAGGGTGCGGAGGTTGATGGTGGAGGAATTTTTTTATTGTTACCGTTTGACTGAGATTGTTTAGTCCAAGGGCATGTATAATTTTGCGCCCAGGAGCCCGTTGTTGAGGCTTGTGTGTGATACCCCCGACTCCAACAGGAACTGGAAGACTCGTTATTTTTTTATGGAAGGTGATGAGTGGATGTGTCACCCTAGTGACTATGAGTATATGCCCATTGACACAACATGGGGAATAATGCCCCCGTCTGGTATGCATCCGTCTATATTCAATTCCTTAATTGTTTAGTTTTTTACTTGTTACTTTAACCATCTTCTTTTGCAGCTCAAGACCAACCACAAGTCTCACTTGAACAGTGGAGCTTCTTGGAGAAAATTTTAACAAATCCAAGCTGTTAGAGAGGACTTGGGCTATATTAGTCACCTTAGACACTCTCTTTTCGTATTGTGCGGACCAGAACCCACAGCAGCCACCCATCACTACGATCTTCAAGTTCGTCAGCATAAGTTCGTCACCCAACACTTTTTTATTTCTCTTTAACAAACTCTTGACATCTGTCCACCTTTGTGCAGAGATGGATGTCGTCAAGAGAAGGGCCTACATTAAGTAGCAAGCTGCTTTGAAGAAAAAATAAGCAAAGGGTCAGCCCCCTAAGGGGACAGGGTCGGCTAACCCATCTGCTAAGAGGAAGCAGTCAAAGAAGACTGACCATCTTCCAAAGAAGCCCAAAACTGTCCCAGAACTCGTCGTAGGGTTGAAGGCTGAGACTAAGAAGACGGTCACTCCTCTTGGCCCAAGAAAGGGCAAGGGGCTCATGATGGGCTCTATCCCCATCACTAAGAAACCACCCATCCTCCTCCGTGAGGATTTTAAGTATGCGTTGGAGCAGTTCTCATCCATCATCACAGTTGACGATTATGAGGACTTGAGCAACCACATAACTGAAGCCATGGGGGAGACGGGGCTCTTTAGCATTGCTCAGGTAACTATGTCCATCCTCTTTCTCTTTTCCTTCCCTTCAGCTTGCCTTGTTACTAACCCTTTTGGCTTCAGGCAATGTTAATGATGAAGGGGTTGATGGGTCGTTTCTTGAACCACGAGATGACACTAGACCGTATTAGGGTGAAGGCAAGGTTGGCGGAGGACGAGTTGGCTAAGTTGAAGACCTGGAAGACAGTTTAGGAGAAGAAACTTGCTTTGTCAGAGTAAGCTAGAGGTGAGCTAGAGAAGCAGATGGAGCTGTTGAGGCAGGTCTTGGAGGACAAGGAGAAAGAAATTAGTGACACCAAGGACTAGCTCCGTTAGGCAAAGGAAAGAGCAATACGCGAGTACCGTGACTTCAACGCCTTCTTGGCAGAGCTCGGAGGCTCCTTTGCTGAAGGGTTTGACGACTGCCTTTGTCAAGTCAAGACTTTTTTTCCAGACCTGGACTTGTCACATGTTACCATTGACACCCAAGCCCAAACCTCAGCTCAACCCGTCCACTCCGAGAGCACGGATGAATTATTTGCTAATGATGCCCTTGTTGATGACCCCCATGGTGACAGAGAGACTGCTGTTGAAAGCCAAGCCAAAACCATTGAGGATAGCACCCGTCAACTTGATGAAGTTCAAGTTTTGGAAGAGAGCTGAGGATACTCCCATCCAGCAGTAGACCCTTTTTTTGTGTGGCTAAAATGTAAAGATTTTGGAGAACAATTTATGTTGAATTTAACAGTCGTTTTTTGTATCTAGATTTTCCCTTTATGGGTTTCCGTAATATATTGATCACTTATTTTATCCGTCCACTTTTATTCCTGTAGATGAATCCATTTAGTTTATGGTTATGAATATAACCCATTCTTTAGGGTGAATCCGGCCACCTTTTACGTTTGAGCAAGAGTTTTTGAGTCTATCGGGCTTAAGTCATCCCCTTGGGGTGATTTGTCCACTATATGGACTTGTTAAATATAGACTCTTCAAAAATTAGTCCGTCTTCTTTATGGACTTCGTCCATTAGGGATAAGACCGGTCCACTTTATGAACTTGATGTTTTGAGTCCGTCCATGTTATGGACTTATTAATAATGAAACCCGTTTACTTCGTGGACTTGATAACTTCAACCCGTCCACTTTATGGGCTTATTATTGATAATGAATCGCATCCATTTTGTGGGGCCTTATTTCTGAAATCCGTCCACTTTGTGGACCAATCATGAATACTGTTTACTTTGTGGGCTTTATAAATGGAGTCCGTCCACTTTATGGACTTATTATTAATAATGAATCTCGTCCACTTTGTAAACTTTATAACTGGAATCCGTCCACTTTATGGACTTATTATTAATAATGAATCTTGTCGACTTTGTAAACTTTATAACTGGAATCCGTCCACTTTATGGACTTATCATTTATAATGAATCTCGTCCACTTTGTGGACTTATGGAATCCATCATTTTATGGACTTAATAATGAAACTCGTCCACTTTGTGAACTTGATAACTGGAATTCGTCTACTTTTATGGACTTATCATTTATAACGAATCTTGTCCACTTTGTGGACTTATGGAATCCGTCCATTTTATGGACTTAATAGTGAATCTCGTCCACTTTGTGAACTTTATATTGTAGAAATGTAGATATAAAAACATGTGGCCTTTCTGAATAACTCCTCTTATTATTATGGTAATATATGCATAAAAAATTGTTCTTAAAAACTTGCCCTCGGGCTTTAAAAGAAACTGTAGATAAAAATTCAACTAAAAGGAAATAAACTGGAAATGAGGAGTGTCGTCACTCGTCTATTAGTAGTACTTCTTTAGGTGCTCTGTGTTCTATGGGTGACGCAACTTTTTTCTATCTAGCGTCTCCAGGTGGTAGGTTCCCTTCCTATGCCATGATGCAACTCTGTATGGTCTTTCCCAGTTAGGTCCTAGCTTCCCTTAAAAGGTTTCTTTTGTGGTGTTTGTGACTTTTCTCAGGACAAGATCTCCAACCTGGAAGTCCTTGTGTCTTACCTTGGAGTTGTAGTGCTTTGCCATGAGATTCTGGTATTGTGCTAAACTTTGCTCAGCTGTTGCTCTTACTTCGTCCACCAGATCAAGCAGTAGATGCATAGCTTCATCATTCTTGCTTTCGTCATGGTTTCCTACCCTATAGCTTGTAAGTTTTACTTCAGCCAGGATGACCGCCTCACTTCCATATTCTAGTCGAAACGGTGTCTCCCTTGTAGGCGTTCTTGTTATCGTCCTATATGCCCATAAAACACTTGGTAGTTCGTCTGGCCATATACCCTTTGCCCCCTCGAGTCGAGTCTTGATGATTTTAAGTAAGAATCAGTTCGTGACCTCAACTTGTCCATTGGCCCGAGGGTGTGCGGGTGATGAATAGTGGTTCTTGATCCCTAGCTGCGAGCAGAAGTTTCTGAACGCATTGTTGTCAAACTGCTTTTTGTTGTCCGAGACAAGCACTTTGGGTATACCGTACAGGTGGATAATGTTTTTCCATACGAATATGTGCACAATTTTCTCCGTGATGGTGGCCAAGGCTTCCGCTTTTACCCATTTGGTGAAGTAGTTAATGCCGACTACCAGGAATTTCAACTGTCTCACTACTGTTGGGAAGGGGTCCATGATATCTAGTCCCCATTAAGCGAATGACCACGGGGCTATCATTGGGGTGAGCTCCTCTGTTGGTTGTCTTATGAGGTTGCCAAATCTCTAACATTTGTTGCAAGCCTTGATGTATGCATTGGCATCCTTTTGCATGGTTGGTCAGTAGTACCCTACCTGGATTAATTTATGCACCAACGATCGTGATCCAGAATAATTTCCACAGACTTCTTTGTAGACCTCTCTTATGACATAGACTGCCTCTTCGGGCTGAGGCACCTTAAGTACGGTTAGGAGAAGCCTCTCTTATATAGGACATTTTTTATTAAAATGAAGCGAGTTGCTTGAACCTTTAACCTTCTTACGACCACCTTATCGTCCGGTAGTGCGCTGTCCTTCTGGTAGGAGGCTATTGGTCTCGTCCAACAGTTCTTAGAACCTATCGCTTGCATACTGGTATCATCTATTAACGGCGAGATTTGAACGAAAGACAATACCTGACCGGGGATGACCATGTGCTCTGCTGAAGCAGCTTTAGCAAGTCAGTCGACGTGCTTGTTCTCTTCCCTTGGGATTTGAACAAACTTTACTCTTTACTCGGAGGTTGCTAATTCGACCCTTTACCTATTCGAGGTACTTCTTCATCCGTTCATTCTTGCAGTCATAGTCGCCATTAACTTGACTGGTTACTACTTGGGAATCGCAGTATATGACCAAATTTTCAGCTCCCGCGGCCTTGGCAAGGTTCAGCCCTGCTATCAAGGCTTCATATTCTGCTTCGTTATTGGTCGTAGGAAAATCCAGACGGACCATGCATTTGATCCTATCTCCTTCTAGGCTATGGAGTACCACGCCAACTCCGCCTGCTTGCCTGTTGGAGGACCTGTTTGTGTGATGCTTCATTGAGGGATCTCTTCCGCCCTCTAGCCTTCCACGAGAGTGAATTCTATGATGAAGTCAGCTACTACTTGCCTTTTTATAGCGTGCGTAGTTGATACTGTATGTTGAATTCACTCAACTCGACTATCCATAATGCCATCTGTCCTGTAGCTTCAGGGCTACTTATAGCTCTATGAAGGGGCTTGTCCATCAAGATGATCACAGTGTGTGCTCGGAAATACGTCTTGAGCTTTCGTGCCACAGTTACTAATGCGAAAGCGAGCTTTTCCATCTGGGGGTACCTCTCTTCCGTTCCTCGTAGTGCTCAGCTTGTGATGTATATGGGCTTCTGCATCCCGTCCTTTTCTCTAACTAGAGCAGCGCTGACAGTGGTTGGGGAAATGGCTAGGTAAAGGAACAATTCTTCCCCTAGCTTGGACGAACTTAGTAAAGGCGGAGAAGAAAGATACACCTTCAGATCTTCAAATGATTGTTGGCACTTGGTCGTCCATTCGAATGACTTCTTCAATGTGCAAAAGAAAGGTAGGCACTTATTCGTTACTCTTAAGACGAACTTGTTTAATGCAGCTACCTTGCCGTTCAGGCTCTGCACCTCCTTGACTGTCTTTGGCATAGAGCTAACTCCATTATGGCCTGTATCTTTTTTGGGTTGACCTCAATACCTCTTTGAGATACCATGAATCCCAGGAACTTTCCTACTGTCACCCCGAACTCGCACTTGTTTGGATTTAGCTTTATATTGTACGTCTGGAGTGTATCGAAGGTCTCTTGGAGGTTGCTCAAGTGGTCGTCCTCCCGCATGCTTTTTGCCAACATGTCGTCCATATAAACTTGTGCATTCCTTCCGATATGATGTGCGAACATTCTATTTATCAGCCTTTGGTATGCTGCGCCCGCGTTCTTGAGTCCAAACGGCATCACTTTGTAGCAAAAGAGGCCTTGGCTGGTAATAAATGAAGTCTTTTCCTGATCAGCCTCATTCAATTTGATCTGGTTGTAACCAGAGAATGCGTCCATAAAGCTTAGCAGTTGACGTCTTACGGTTGAGTCTACCAAGGTGTCGATCCGCGGGAGAGGATAGCTATCCTTGGGGCAGGCCTTGTTTAAGTCCGTGAAGTCTATGCACATCCTCCACTTCCTGTTGGCTTTCTTGACCATCACCACGTTTTCCAGCCAGTCGAGGTAGTATACTTCTCGTATGAAGTTAGCTTCCTGTAATTTCTTAACCTCCTCAGCTATGGCTTTGTCGCGCTCTTGTGTGAACACCTGCTTTTTCTGCCGGACGAGAAAGAATGAGGGCGACACGTGGACTATGATCAACAGATCAATTCCTGACATGTCCTCATGACTTCAGGTGAACACATCCTGGTTTTCCCTTAGGAACATCGTGAGTGCTTGACGTACTGGCTGGCTGGCCAAAGTTCCTATCCTCATTCGTTCAGGCCTATAATCATTAAAGAGTACTTCTTCCAACCCTTCCATTGGTTCTGCTACCGTCCACTATTCTTCTATACACATTGTCTGTAAATGATCGTCCATCTCTAGCATGGCAATATAGCATTCGCATGCTGCCACTTGATCCCCTCTTACCTCCCCTACCCTGTACTTGGTGGGAAATTTGATCATCAAGTGGTAGGTTGAGGTCACGGCCTTCAACGAATTCAAAGTAGGATGACCCAATATGGCGTTGTACATAGACGAACAATCAACAACCAGGAACGTAATATCCCTAGTGATTTGCTAAGGGTAATCTCCGACTGTTACCGACAGGGTGACCGCTTCTAGAGGATGCACCCTTATTCCTCCAAATCCTACGAATGGCGCATTGGTCGGAATCAACCGTTCTTTCCCTATCTTCATTTGCTAGAATGCCAGATAGTATAGGATATCGGTAGAGCTCCCATTGTCCACAAGGACTCGGTGGGTGTTGTAGCCACCCACACGTATGCTGACCACAAGGGGCGTTCATCATGAAGTCTATCCGTTCCTTTATCATCTGCATCTTCGCGATTATGTGAGGGGGAGCCGTGTTTGTGGCAAATGAATGGCTGGTATCCTGTCGCTCTTGCCTGCTTGGATCGTGGCAGCCTTCCGGCCTCTCTTGATTCCTTCTTTCAGCGTTGGTTCCTTCCTGGTCCTTTTGGGTGTTAAGTGCTGCATTCTTCTAGCGTAGCTACTCCTCTAGGTCATGATTCTGCTTGGTGAGGTGTTTCACTGCTGCTGCGAGGGTTTGTACTTGTCTCTCTAGGGCAATGGTGAGCGGTTCATCACCCTGATTGTTAGTGGTTGTTGCCATCGAACGAGTAAGTACCATGCAACTTTTTGTCCGAGAAGCAGTAAATATGGCTTATCTTTGTATCTTCCCCTATACGGTACCAACTGATGAAGTCGAAAACTCGTCAGTTAGTTGCACAGTCCTCGCGCGCAAGTACTGATGTGGTATCGGCCAAAGACTCTCCGAAAGTTAAGTTAGAAAACTTCTCACAACTCTAGAGTGCTAGAGCTAGGATGAATTATGTGTACTTATTTTCTGAGGGCCTTGGGTTTTTATAATAGCATAGAATCGACCTTTGTTTCTTGCGTAAGAAGGCGTTTCCTTATGGGAAAAGATCATCATAAATGCGTGTATATTACGGGATCCTTCTCATGTTGGGATTCCTTTCATGTTGGGATTCTACTGACTAGGGTTATTCGTGGGACGCAAGTTGTTTCCATTTAGGATTTTTTGGAGGCCACTTAAGTCATGTGAATGTCACGTGTCTTGCGATTCGTCTACCTTGCGTCTGTGTACATTGGGTCCGTTCATGTAGAAACACTATCCATTCATTAAATTGGTACCATCAGGTCTGTTCAAATGGATCCGTCATCCCTAATTTTATACCCTTCAGTGCTAAACATGTTTGAGGCGTCATTTGACTGACTGTCTCCCGATCTAATCTATGACCAACCTGTCTTTATTTTTATTTTTATTTTGTTTTGTTTTTTGACAAGAAGATTCAAAATTTCATTAATGAAAGAAATGGACTACGACAAATTCATTTATTAATCAAGTATAGAATGCTCTGTCTTCTTGCTCATGACATCTCTAAGACTAAGGAACTCCGGTTAGTCCTCAATCCAAACTGCTTATTGACTAACATTTTTGGCATGCCAGGCTAGCTGACCATGTTGATTACCAAGTGATGGCACGGGAAGGTAAAATGGGTTGAAATTCATAAAAGTTGAAAGAAAATAAAAATAAGAAATGGGTGTTTTGTGTAATCTTCACTCTCTCAAAAGTCAAAAGTAATCCTATTGAAATTAAAAGTGAATTTAAAAAAAAAAAAAAAAAATTTACTTCCCTGAAAACTGAAGAAAATTTAGGTAATTTTTGGACTGAAATGATTGAAAATTGAGGTAATTAAGTCTACTTAGGCAATGCGTTAATAAAGGCCTTAAATGTATTACTTATAAACGGGGAAAAGAAGAAGACAAGCATACAAAAACGCACATGGTCATGGGTAAAGAGCAAGCCAGTTGCTAAATGGATATATGATATGATCTAACTATGACTATGGTGGAGCCTTTCACATGTTATCAAGAATGACAATAATTAAACATAACCACTTATTAATATGAAGAAAACAAATAAAAATGACTGCGAATATTATATGAGCTGTAAAAGTGATCAGATTCAATAGATAGATAATCAGAGCAAAAAAGCTACGTTAAGTCCAAAGTATACTTCAAATTGTTTAAAGCTAGAGACCAACTCAGTTTGAGGTATAAATCATGAACGCCACTTTAAATTTTCTATTTTTTCAGTTTTGACTTTAGCTTAGTGTGTATGTACCTCCCCTGTAGCCAAACACTGGCTGCACTTATAATTCGTACACCAGTAGTAACAGTTGTTGATATTTGTTGGACCTTGACTTTGGACGCATATGGTAGGTATAGTTGCCCAAGAAGAATAGAAGACAAGCTTGCTTGCTTCATGTTGCGTATACTTTCTTTCTTCTAAGTTTTTCTTTGCCTCATTTTTTAATTTGGTCATTTCCTTATTTTGGTCACATTTTTTAATTTGGTCATTTCCTTATTTTGGTCACATAAGAAATTGCTTGAGGCCTTTCAAGTTGCGTTGTGGTCTTGCTTGTTTGTATCACTGATTCACTATTATTTGTATTCTTTGTATCCATATATACATGCTACAGCTACTCCGAAATTTCTTTTAATCTTTAATAATGCCAAAATAATGATTCTCCAATTCCAGCCAATATTGACTTTTGAGTTTTGACTTCAAAACTCCTACGTTTTCAACAATCAGCTAGTCCTCTTTGGGGAATAATTAAAGAAGAAAGAAATTGTCAAATTGATTAACAAGGTGATCTGAGGGGGCCATAGACCATATTAATTTTATTTATATATATATATATATATATATAAGAGTAGGTTACAAGTTGTGTTCATTTGATCCCAATCTTCAGTTTCTCTTTCTTTTTGCCACCTTTTGTCTCCTGCTTCTCCTCTCAAGTCTCAATCCAAAAGAACCACCTACTACATAGCTATTTTCACATCGATCATATTTGAAAGTGCTTCCAGAGTCCCCCTTTTTTTTTTATGCAACAAACTGATATCAGAGCTTCTATTGTTGCAACTAGCTGGTATTAGAGCTTCCGCTATCACAACAGTTACAAAAATGGGTACTATCATGTCAAATGGTGGAAGCTCCATCACTATTGTCATTATCCTTTGCTGTAGCCTTTTGCATCTGGTTGATATCCAAGCTGCGCCACAAATAAATTTCCTTGATTTTGATCTGACGAGGGATAAAGATTAGTTGGAGTTTGAAGGGGATGGTGCGACTATTGATTTTAGAGCCCTGCAGATAACCCCATACACAAGCAACTCTGGCTACAGCCTCCTCAACCAGACTGGTCGCATTATGTATAAACAACCTTTCAATATGTGGTTGTCCGATGACAAGCAGGCCTCATTCAGCACCTTTTTTCTCATTAACATTAAAAGAACCCAGGAGCCGAATCCTGGGGAGGGCCTTGCTTTTCTCATTGCTCCAGATCTCTCAATCCCTGACGCTAGTTATGGGCAATGGCTTGGCCTCACCAATGCTACCAATGATGGTAACCAAACCAACCAGATTGTGGCCATAGAGTTTGATACCGAAAAGCAAGACCACGATCCTAATGGCAATCATATTGGCCTCGACATCAACTCTGTTAATTCAACTGCGACTGTCCTTCTAGATAATTATAATATCGAATTATCCCCAGAAGTAGGCACCAACTACAGCGTCTGGGTGCAATACAATGGCAAGTCGAAGGTGATGGAGGTTTACCTGGTGAAAGACGGCCAACCCAAGCCTGAAAAACCTCTTCCTAACGAGACCATAAACCTGAAACAATATGTGAATAAAAAATCCTACTTTGGGTTTGCTGCTTCTACAGGTGATCCACAGGTTGAGTTGAATTGTGTATTGAAATGGAGCTTAGAGATTGATGACCTACAAAAGAAAAGTGATTTGCTTTGGTTGAAGATAGGTGCTGGGGTTGGAGTTCCACTGGTGACATTGTTGATCCTATGTGGGGTATTATATTTGAACAAGAGAAAAAGAAGAGGAAGAGGGGGTGATGAGGAGTCTAAGGTGCTTGGCACACAGTTGAGATGGTTGCCTGGGATGCCAAGGGAATTCAAGTACAAGGATTTAAAGAAGGCCACCAACAACTTCCACGAGAGTATGATGCTGGGTCAAGGTGGTTTTGGTGTTGTTTACAAAGGAATTCTGCAGGACAAGGATCATAAATCTAGTACTGAAATAGCTGTCAAGAAATTCTCCAGAGACAGCATTCAAAGCAAAGATGATTTCTTGGCTGAGCTCACCGTTATTCACCGTCTACGCCATAAACATCTTGTCCGCTTAGTTGGTAATCCCCCTCTTCATTCTTCTTTATTTATTTATTTTTGTCATTCTAATATATTAGACAACTTGCAATTCAAATTTCTTGAAATTATTCAAAGATCATCACAAGATTTATCTGCAAAGTACCCAAGAATTTGATTTAAAAGAAACATTCAACAATTGAAATTGCATTATTCATTTTGTCAAATTAAGGAAATTTCCCAGAAGTCTTAGAGGGTGTGCTTTGACATTACAACCTCTTGCGGATCAACCCCTTGAACTTTTAGGGTTTTCTTGTGTTTAGAAAGAAAGCAGAATTCTCTCACTCTCTCCCTTACTTGGTAGAAGAATGTGCTTCTATTCTTTAAATTTTTTATTTTATTATTTTATTTTATTTATTTTATTTTTTCTATGAAATCGGGCCTTTATGGCTTAATGGGATTTGGTGATGGCCGTTTGTATCTTTTTTTTTAAAGATGAGAAAGAAATATTATATAATATATTATTACTATTTGGGAGTCCTCTTATAAGTGGGAGCTTTAGGCGGTAGCCTAAATAGCCTATAACTTCAGCCGGCACTGAAAAGTATATATAAGCTAGCTTATTAGAAGTTGAGTAAAAACAAGAAAAACCCCTCATGATGAAAATTGACAAAGAGATTTCTCACCCAATCCATCCATTGCACAAGCTAAAGCTTGAATACACAGAGATCCCATTCCATTGTGATGGATGCAAAGAAGCTGGTATTGGCCTCAAATACGAATGCCAGCAATGCGAGTTTGACTTACATAAGGCCTGTGCTGTGGCACCCCCAACTACTATTATTCATCATCCTTTTTAAGAGAAATATGAGTTCTAGGAGGATATGTGATGCATGTAGGAAAGATGTTCTGGGGTTTGTGTACCACTGCAAAAGATGTGGTTTCGATCTTCATCCTTGCTGTGCAAACCTCCCACAGGTCCTAAACGATGGGGAATACAACCTTTACTTGTGCCTCAAGCTCTCTAGTTCATGCCATCGTTGTGGGGGCAAAGGACATGGTTGGTCTTATAGGTCCCACTGCAAAACCTATCACCTACATTTGTCATGTGTTAAGGAGTTGCTTGTGGAGAACTGGCAGGCTATTTATCTTAATGTAGACAAGAACAAGGTCAGGGAAATGCAAACAAGGATCCCAAGCCTTAAAGGGACACTTAAAAACTATCATGGTCATGGAGCAGGGAGAGGAGGAAAGCTGAGCAAGTGCTGTCAGATTGCTGGTGGAGCTGTTCGTGTTATTGTCTCTGCCATGTTGGGGGATCCTACAGCTATAATAGCTGCAGTGGTTGGGGGTTTCATATCCAAGTAGGTAGATCTGAGCAAATCACCAACGAAGAAATTAATGCATATGATGTATATGTAATTATTATAGTCTCTTCTGTCCTGCATGTATAATATTCACGTGTGATATTAAAAGTTTATAACATAAGTTTTACAAATCGTTGCGTCACAAATAAAATAAAATAAAAATTTATTTATTATATTATTGAAGTAAAGCCAATCACATCCATTTCCACCGCATTGCAAAGCAAAGATGGCAAATTAGTCTATTTTGCTTTAGTCCGATAGCTATTATAATAGGAGCCCTTCATTATTCTATGTTTATGCTTTGATTGTTATTGTGTATTATTTAGCAGTTTTATAATGTCATTATTAGACTCACATATTCATTTGGGTTGTGTGTGGTACGGGTACCCCTATATCTATGTGAAATCATATAGACATGTAATAAACCCTAGCTAGTTATCCACTTAATTAGAAGAGGAAGACGACTGATGCTCTCCATTTTAGAATAGCTCACCCACTTTACAACCTGAACAGAGAAAGAAGAGAGACTCAATGCATTCAAATTAAGATAGGTCCACTTCCATTCAAAAAAAAAAAGAAGAAGAAAGGTCCACTATTTTAATTAAGTATTTAAACTCATCATATATATGACTACATCTTGAATTTAGGGACTCTATTCCATGCGCTTTTGTCTTTATTGGATTCTATCTCATTATACATATATACTAGATGATTGATCGATGGAGAACTAATTAATTAAACCCCATAACGTGTAGAAAGGCAAAATGATTAACTCGTAGAAAACTTTTAAGCGAGTAAACTAACTTTAATGGGTGAAAGTCAAGTACGTATACAAATATGTACTACGTACAATGTGCATGCATAATCTCAAAATTATTTATTAAATTTTTTTTTGTGAACATACATCTTCAAACTATTCACAGGTTCAAACAATTACCACCGATCTTCAAAAAAAAAAAAAAAAATCCTTTAAAAATATTTGACAATGTCATCTTGTTTTCAATAAACTTCTAGGACATGGAACAGCAAATACCTATTCCTCAAAGTACACTTGCTTCATTTGATAACTTCACTAATTTCTTCATCATTGATGTATAAAATCCGCCATGCACATAAATAACTAATTAACAATACTATTATATATATATATATGTGTGTGTGTGTGTGTGCGTGCGTGCACATTAGATAAGTTCCACCTGAGATGATAAAAGATTACATGTACAGTTTAAAAGGTCGTGGGTTAACATTCGTACCCACTGAATTAGAACCACGTAGGCAACTCTCTCTAGAGTTTCATTTAGTAATATTTTGGAGATAATAACTTACCTATTGTGACTTGTATTGCTTGATCACGTGGAGAATCAATCAATTGATAATAATCTTATCAATTGTTGTTGTTTTTTTATTTTATATACATATTATGTTGTCTTGCCTACATATGTACTAATTATCTATGATCAGTAATAAGTTATATAAATACAAAAAAAAATGTGGGCTTAAATGGCTAGATCAGAACAGCATAGAGTATTCTCAAAAAAAAAAAAAAAAAAAAAAAAAAAAGAACAGCATAGAGTATTCTATACTCCTATATAAAACGAACATTGTCCTAATTAATCACTCACATATGTAGTATTAATTAATATGTGTAAGTTTAATACTATTTGAGTGATTAATTAGGGAATTGCAGGTTCCTGCATAGGTGTGTTCAAAAGATGATTCAGCACATGATACTTTTATTATACAATGTCTTCTAAACTGATGTGTTACAAATCATAAAACTGTCAAAATGATAATTAAATCATTTAATCACAGTAAATTGACACAATATAGCATTCATTAAAATTACTACGTTAATTTATTAGACTTTCCAAGTAAGTAGTTGCAAACCCGTGTAATATGTGGAATAATTTGACGATTTTTTTTTTCTTAAATCAAAAATAAAAATTGTAGATGAAACTTATAAGTGTTCATCGTCTATACATCTTGAATGGTCTAAAGAGGAAGAAACAAGTAAATTCATCACTGATATTAAGAAAAAATACAAGACTTTAATAACATATAAGAAAAATGTAATTTTATCAGGAATCTACCGACATTATGGAGAGAATGTGACATAATTATCAATGAAGCAGCTTATATTTCCATGGTTTTAAAAACCAGAACGGTCAAAGAACTAAAAACAAGTTTGGTTTCTAGTTTTTTCGATTTTTATCGGATCGATTCCTGGTTGAACCAGTCGGTTTGGTTTTTAAAACCATGCATCTTTCTGTACAAATCTCTCATCCCAAAGTCGACCAAATGAATTGAAGTGGACTGAATGGACAAAAATAGACCGAAATAGACTAAAGTGGATTGAATAGACCGAAGTAGACCGAATAGACTTAAGTGGAACGAATGCAATGAATAAACCAAAATGGACCAAAGTGGACCGAATAGACTGAAGTAAATCAAATAGACTGAAGTGGAACGAATGGACTGAATAGACTAAAGTGCGTTGAATGGAGTGGATGAACCAATTGGACCGAAATGCTACGCTAATGTGGCTCAAGATTAGCGTAGTAACAATAAATGCTAAGTTTCAACTTTTAGAAATTTTATAGATTTAAAATGGTTGAAACATGTGCCATAAGTGCAAGTGAATCTGGATAATCTCAACACTTATACTTGCCTGTACCTACGCATCCTTGAAAGGTTTTATGTGATTAAGTTTGTTCCTACTTCTCTTTATTTGGAGAAGTAGAATGGGAAAAGAATTTCATTTCAGCAAAGCTGCTCCCTATAGTTGAAGTATAATTGTTGGTCTATTTTAATTTGTTTGCTGAAACATATATCAGCTTCATGGCATCAATTCAAATCATAGGCAAACAATAAACAGCAGTCCTATTAAAAAAAAGAATTCCATATGATGGTTAAGAGCATTCCCATCAGAAGTTCTAAAAAATTTAGCATTTAGCATCTTAAAAACCTACTTTATTGATTTTAACACTTCATTTTACAATACACTATACATCAAAAGTCCTATTTCTTTACCACTTCATTTAAAATAATATGTAAAATACTTAAAATAATATAAAAACAACCTCCACAAAATCCAATAGCAACAGTCACAGCCACCTCCGCCATAGCACTACCAGCATCAACATCCACTGTGGCAACCAAAATCCACCACATGAAAAAAAAAAAAAAAAAAGGGCCCAGCCACTACCTTCCTCTTCCAAATCACAAATCAACCACCGTCATAATCACAAATCCCAAATCGGCGAGAAGAAAGAAGAAAGACAGAGAGGCAAACCCATCACGCCAGTGAGCAAAATACCTACACACACACGCACAAACCCACCATGGCAAACCTCCACAAAAGCAAACCCATCATGCTGATCCATTACACCATGACCCACTACGACCCAGACCCACAACCCAGAGACCCACGCTGATCACAATCTGAAGTCACAAACCCACAACCTAGAGATCCATGCCCACGCCGATCACAATCCGAAATCACAAACCCACAACCAGACCCATGCTGATCACAATTCGAAATCACAAATTTATAACCCACAAAATCAAATTGATAAGATCCTGATAATATGATTGGAACCAAGAATATTTTGGTAGTTTCTTCGAGGGAAACTAGGCCTCCAAGATCGAAGGAACAGAGTTAAGGGAAAGAAAGAGAAAGAGAGATAAAGAAGAACAAAAGGAAAGAAGAACAAGTGTATACATTTCTCATATCCTTTACAATTCGTTCTTAATCTATTTATACAATCTGTTATACCATCTGATTCATCCCTTAGCTAACTGCATAACAACTAATCACATAACTACCTAACTAACTCCAACTCGGCTCTACCTCTAATAGGCTCCAGCTCAGCATAGCCTTTTAACACGTGCACAGCTTCAACCTTGCACCTCTTCATCACTCGTACTGCACACACATCAGCACACACTCATACAGCACCTATCAATACCCCCATATTCAAAACACCTTGCCCACAAGGTGGGGAAATGTGGATTGCAACTGATACAAGGACTCCCAAGTAGCTTGCTCAGAGCTCTATCCTTGCAATTGAACCAAAACCTCTGTAATAGTTCTATTTCTCAGCTGCTTAGACCTCTGCTACAAGATAGCAATAGGTTCAGGCTGCAAGAACCCTTCAGAATCCGTGGGTGGAAGGGTTGGAATAGGAATAATGTGAGAACCAAGCTTGCCCTTAAGACACGAAACATGGAAAACAGGATGGATAAGGCTGCCCTCAGGTAAAGACAACTTATATGCAACAGAGCCAAGCTTCTGTTCAATCTGAAAAGGACCAAAATAATGAGGGGATAGCTTGTTGAACCCCTTAGACCTCAAAGAATGCTATCTATAAGGTTGAAGCCTCAAATACACCCACTCACCCACAGAAAAATGCCTATCAAATCTATGCTGATCAGCCTGCAACTTCATCTTGGATTGGGCTGCACACAAATTCTGTTTGAGCAAAGCCAACATCTGACTCCTGGAATGAAGAAGCTTATCCAAAGCATCCACCTTAGTAGTGCCAGGGATGTAATCAAGGACCTTAGGGGGAGGAAAACCATACAAAGCCTCATAAGGAGTCAATTTAGTTGAAGCATGATAGTTGGTATTAAACCAAAATTCTGCCAAATGCAGCCACTTAAACCAGGTGTGGGGTTTATCATGAGCAAAGGCTCTAAGATACTGCTCCAAACTCCTATTAACCACCTCACTTTGGCCATCAGTTTGAGGGTGATAAGCTGAAGACATGGCCAGGTCTGTGCCTTGCAACTGGAACAACTCAGTCCAAAATTTGGAAGTGAACACAGCATCCCTATCAGATACAATGGATTGAGGCATACCATGAAGCTTGAAAATATCCCTCATGAACACAGCAGCAACTCTAGCAGCAGTATAGGGATGAGAAAGAGCAGCGAAATGCACATACTTGGTAAGTCTATCCACCACCACCAATAAGACTTCATACCCATGAGATTTAGGAAGACTATCCACAAAATCCATGCTGATATTAGTCCAAGGTCTATGAGGAATAGGAAGGGGTTGTAATAAACCACCAGGTTTAGAGGTTTCTATCTTAATTCGTTGGCAAACCTCACACTCCTTAATATGATCCTTAACATCTTTCTTCATACCCCACCAAAAGAAATCCTGTTTAACTCTATACAAAGTCTTAAGATAACCTGAGTGACCACCAAGTGGGCTATCATGGACATGATGAAGAATCAAAGACTTCAGGGGGGAAGCAGCACTCAAAAAGATCTTTTCCTTATACAACAAAATGCCATTGTGCAAGGAAAAACCAGCTGGACCTAAAGTACTAGAAGTTAAGGCAGAAATCAGTTTCTGGTACTCTTCATCTGTCTTGTAACTATCCTTCAACATGGCTAACCACGTAGGACAAGGAAAAGAAATAAGAAACAAATTCCCATGTTCAGTTTTAGCAACAACACTTTTTAAGGATTGATCTTCATCACTGACAGATTGGGCAGAATCAGTATTCCGCAATCTAGAAAGAGCATCAGCTACCTTATTTTCCTTACCCTTCTTGTATTCCACCACAAAGGAATAACCAAGCAATTTAGTGAACCACTTCTGCTGGGCAGGAGTAACAATCCTTTGCTCCAAAATAAACTTCAAACTCTGTTGATTTGTCTTGATAATGAAAGGCATTCCCACCAGGTAAGGTCTCCACTTCTTTACAGCAGTGACAAGAGCTAATAATTCCCTTTCATAAGTTGACAAAAGCAAACTTCTTCCTTTGAGAGCTTGACTATGAAAAGCCAAAGGTCTTTGATTCTGCATCAGCACAGCACCTAAGCCAACTCCAGAAGCATCACATTCAATTACAAATGGCTTAGTAAAGTCAGGCAAGGCTAATACAGGTGGTTGGGACATGGCTTGCTTCAAGATTTGAAAGGCTAAGGCAGCTTGTGGTGACCAATGGAAAGAATCCTTCTTAAGTAAGGCTGTAAGAGGAGCAGCTATAGCACCATAATCCTTGACAAACTTCCTGTAATAACCAGTCAACCCAAGAAATCCCCTTAAGGCTTTCACTGAAGTAGGAGCCAGCCAAGTTATCATGGCTTCAATTTTCTTAGGATCAGTTCTGACTCCTTGACTAGATATGAGATGTCCAAGATACTCCACTTCCAAACTACCAAACACACACTTGCTTCTTTTGGCAAACAAATGGTTATCTAACAATACAGTAAGGACTTGTCTCAAATGAACAAGATGGGCAGCTACATCAGAACTAAAGACCAAGATATCATCAAAAAAAACAAGCACAAACTTCCTAAAAAAAGGGTTTGAAAATATGGTTCATGAGTGATTGAAAAGTAGATGGTGCATTAGTCAGCCCAAAAGGCATAACTAGGAACTCATAATGCCCTTCATGAGTCCTAAATGCAGTCTTTTCAATGTCCTCTTCCTTCATTCTTATCTGGTGGTACCCTAATCTAAGGTCTAATTTAGAAAAAAATACATGCACCATGTAATTCATCCAACAATTCATCAACCAAGGGAATTGGATACTTATCCTTAATAGTTGCCTTATTAAGTGACCTATAATCTATGCACATTCTCCAACTACCATCAGCTTTCCTCACTAGCAACACAGGAGAAGAGAAGGGACTTTGGCTTGGTCTAATGGAACCAGCCTCTAACAAGTCAGTTACTATTTTCTCAATTTCAGATTTTTGATAGAATGGATACCTGTAAGGCCTTTCACAAATTGCTTGAGTGCCTTCCTTCAAAAGGATTTGATGCTCATGTCCTCTCAGTGGTGGCAGACCTGTAGGTAACCCAAAAACCTTGCCAAACTCAGTCAGTAGCTCCTCAATTGCTGCTTGGGATTGCCCTGGTACTGATGCAGCTGTTGTGGACAGGATCTGCAGACACAACCCTTTTTTCACAGAGGGCTTGAAAAATTTCTTAGAGTCTTGAAGATCAAGGCCTGAGGGTTGTAATCCAGTGATAAAGACAGGGTTGCCTTGATGAATAAATTCCATAGTCAGCTTCTGAAAATCCCGCTGGATAAGACCAAGTGTGAACAACCATTGAGTTCCCAATACAACATCACACCCTCCCAATGACAATACATTCAAATCCATGAAAAATTCTTGGCCTTGAATCCTAACACCAACCCCATGACAAGCTCCTTTGGTCTTTAGCACAGCCCCACCAGCAATCTTGACATCAAAACCATCTTTAATGGACAAGGGCAACTTCAGTAACATCCATATTGAAGTATCTAGGAAGTTATGTGTGCTGCTTGTGTCAATCAAAATGATTAGTTCTTGATGATTAATTCTGTCTAGCACCCTCATAGTTCCTGGAGAGGGGCTTCCCAAGAGTGCATAAAGTGTGATCTTAGCACTTTGCTCAAGGACCTCTGGTTGTGACTCCCATTGAGCATTACTTCCATCAGTCTCCCCTTCAAGGTCTGCATCAAAATCAGTTTCCAACCCTTGTGAGTTCACCCTTTCCATAAGGAAAACCTTTGGTGACTTACACTTGTGTCCATTGTGCCATTTCTCCTCACAATGGAAGCACAACCCTTTCTTCCTCCTTTCTTCAATCAAGGCAGCAGGCACCCTCTGAAATGGTGTCCTCAAGGCTCTTACATCATTCTTTGCAGGTGGTGGACCAAGGATTGATGGTCTTGTCACTGGTACCTCTCCCCATGGTTTGGTACCCTTCTTACTTGCATTAAGGTATTCTTCTTGAATCTTGGCTAAGCCAAATGCTGTACTAAGATTATGAGGATTGAACATCTTAACAGGTAGCCTAATTTCTTCCTTCAACCCGCTTAAGAAGCAGCTCAGCTTGTGTTTCTCAAATAATTCCTTGACACGATTGGATAAGGACTCAAATTGCCCTTTGTAATGAACCACTGAACCCATCTGCCTTAGCCTTGTCAAGGATTCCATAGGATCATCATAAGCTGTTGCGCCAAACCTCACATGCAAGGATTTAACAAATGCTTCCCAACTTGTGAACAAACCAGCTTCTTAAGCATCCTGAAACCATATTAGCGGCTCATCTTCCATGTGATATGAAGCTAGTAAAATTTTCTGATTTGGAGGAGTACCAAACAATTGGAAGAATTGGTTAGCCTTGTAAATCCACCCCGAGGGATTTTCACCTCTAAACCTCGAAAATTCCAATTTGACAGTCTTTGGAATTGTTGCCATAACAGCTTCTTGATGATCTTGTACGAGTAGAGATGGATGCCCCATTGGTGAATTTGGTCTCTGTTGTTGTCTCTGATGCCAGCCATTGCCAGCTTCAGTAAACCCTTGAACAGTCTCCGACAGGGTTTGCAACACAGTGGTCACAGCATCTAACTTCTGATGTAAAACACTGAATTTAGCTTCATGTTGATCTACGGACTTTGCTAGCACGTTGAATTTATCAGTAAGTGTAGCTACGGATCGTGTCTCTGTCATGGTTACAAAGATACGGCTCTGATACCAATGATAAGATCCTGATAATATGATTGGAATCAAGAATATTTTGGTAGTTTCTTTGAGGGAAACTAGGCCTCCAAGATCGAAGGAACAGAGTTAAGGGAAAGAAAGAGAAAGAAAGATAAAGAAGAACAAAAGGAAAGAAGAACAAGTGTATACATTTCTCATATCCTTTACAATTCGTTCTCAATCTATTTATACAATCTGTTATACCATCTGATTCATCCCTTAGCTAACTACATAACAACTAATCACATAACTACCTAACTAACTCCAACTCAGCTCTACCTCTAACTGCCTCCAGCTTAGCACAGCCTTTTAACACGTGCACAGCTTCAACCTTGCACCTCTTCATCACTCGTACTGCACACACATCAGCACACACTCATACAGTACCTATCACAAATCACCCCGCCATCAAGTTCTACCTCCATAGCGGTGGCAACACTCCGAAGGCATTTGGGCTTTGAAGTTCCTGACTGATGAACCTTGGTGGGGAGGAGCTCAAACCGTGAACCCAAGTGAAACAGAAAAGCTACAAGAAAGTGAGAGAGGAGAGAGAAGAAAGAAGGGAAAAAAAAATACACGCATAGTTACTGTTGGAATAAAAAAATAATTTTTGGTTTAAGATTTGTGCTACAGTGAGGTTGTATTAATATAATCTCACTGTAGCAATATTTCAAAATTTTTGAGATTTGAAATGTTTGATGGAGTTGGTTTTTTGGTATATTGGTGCTAAAATTTAGTATATGACACTTTTAGCCGCCTTAATGGGAATGCTCTAAGACATAGTAAGTGGAAGACAACATGAAGGAATTATAAAATTATTATAAATTCATTCTTAAAGGAAATTAAAGGTGGCATCCATTCTAAAAAAAAAAAAAAAGCAGTTAGGTAAGTTTGTCACTCAAGGCACTACAATACAAAAGAAAGAGAAATGGTCTCGTCAATTAAGGGGACTCGGATATATTGATTAAAAAAAAAAAAAAAAAAAAAAAAAAAAAAAAAAAAAAAAAATGAAGGACTCGGATGTTTGATTGATTCGGAAGAGTCCGTAGCAATGGTGTAGTGTAAAAGGTCAGAGTTGTTGAATTAATGGTGCAGTTTGACTTTTGTAAATTAAATGTAGGGTCGGTCAAAGGATGTCCTAAGCTAAGCTCATCCATAAAGAGCAGCAAATACTCATCTAAAGTTGCGTTACACAAATGTTCAAATCTAATTTAATTTATTATATTCAATCAACTAATACATCTCTATCATATATTTCATTCCAGAGAACTACTGGTAAGTATTTTAAAAAAAAAAATTATTTAAGAAAAACCAAGTTTAGTGCTAAACTTTGTCTTCCTTGATTAGTGTTAAGTGTGTTCAAGGAGTCATTGGACTGTCTCACGGTCTAACCTATGACCAACCATGTCTTTTTTATTTGTTTGACAAGAGGATTCAAAAATTTCATAAATGAAAGAAATGATGTTCATTTATTGATCAAGTATAAAATGCTCTCTCTTCTTGGAACTCCGGTTAGTCCTCAATCCAAATTGCTTCTAATGACGGACATTTTTGGCATGCCTGGCTAGCTGACCATGTTGTTTACCAAGTGATGGCACGGGAAGGCAAAATGGGTTGGAATTCACAAAAGTTTAAAGAAAATAAAAATAAGAAATGGGTGTTTTGTGTAATCTTCATTCTCTCAAAAGTCAAAAGTAATCCTATTGAAATTAAAAGTGATTTTTTTTTTTTAAAATTTCCATGAAAACTGAAATAAATTGAGATAATTAAGGGTTTATTTGAGATCCGCTTACTTTGTTGAAATTGAAAACTTTTTGCTGAAAGTACTGTAGATAAATGTAAAATTAAACTAAAATAGTATAGTGAAACTTATGAATAGTACCTAAAATAAGCTGAATAGTAAAATATATTAACAAAATTAATTATGTCAAACGGACACTAAGGATCCGTTTGAATATCGCTTATTTTGCTGAAAATTGAAAATTGAAAACACTGTAACAAAATAATTTTTAAATGTATAAAAAATGTCGTTTGACCAATTTTTAATGAAAATTTTGTTGAAAAAAAAAGTTTGTGGGTCTTGTGAACAATGCACATGACTCACTAGAAAAAGCTTCAATGGTGCTAAACGTACTTAGAAAAAAAAAAAGAAAAAAAAATGCAAACGCAGACGTTGACGCAGACGCGTTTTCATCACTATCCAAACAATCACCAGGGTATTACGGTCCGTTTAGATACAGCTGAAAACTGAAAAACACTGTAGCAAATAATTTTTAAATGTGTAAATAGTACGTGGGACTCATTTTTAATGAAAAAGTTATTGAAAAGTAAAATTTGTGAGTTCATGAACAGTAAAATTTGTGTAGAAAAGTTAAATGTTGCTGTTACTGTTTACGAACAGTAACTGCAACAGTGATAAATAGTAAAAAAAAAGTGGAATGAAACGTGTGAGAAAAAAAAAAAAAAAAAAAAAAGAATTCTGAAAACGCAAAACGTGCGTTTGGAAAGCGCAAACGCGCTAGTCTACTTCGGCAATGCCTTAATAAAGGCCTTAAATGTATAATTTATAAAAGCGGAAAAGAAGAAGACAAGCATACAAAAACGCACGTGGCCATGGGTAAAGAGCAAAAGCCAGTTGCTAAATGGATACGATATATGATATGATTTTTTATTTATTTATTTATTTTGGGTAGAAGACTATGACTATGACTATGGTGGAGCCTTTCACATGTTATCAAGAATGACAATAATCAAACCTAACCATTTATTAATATGAAGAAAACAAATAAAAAAAGACTGGGGATATTTATATGAGCTGTAAAAAAGTGATCAGATTGGATGGATAGATAATCAGAGCAAAAAAGCTACATTTAAGTCCAAAGTATACTTCAAATTAATTGTTAAAGCTAGAGTCTAGAGACCAACTCAGTTTGAGGTATAAATCATGAATGCCACTTTAAATTTTCCATTTTTTCAGTTTTGACTTTAGTTTAGTGTGTATGAACCTACCTGGCCTGTACCCAAACACTGGCTGCACTGATAATTCGTACGCCAGTAGTAACAGTTGTTATTGTTATTTGTTAGACCTTGGCTTGTAAGCATATGGTAGGTACAGTTGTCCGAAAAGAATACAGATAAGCTTGCTTCGTGTTGCGTGTATATTTTCTTTCTTTTCAAGTATGTTTGGAAAGAACTTATTTTATTGGAATTGAAAACTAAAAACTGAAAATAATTTTTAAATGTGTAAATAGTACCGTAGAGCCCATTTTTAATAAAAAAGTTGTTGAAAAGTAAAATTTGTGATCCCGTAAACAATGCATGGGACTCACTAATGTGCTGAAAAGTCAAAAATTTCAACTACTGTGTATGCACGGTGCATAAACAGTAGCCGTAATAGTACAATTTATCTCTGAAACACGTGGGAAAAAAAAAGAGCAAAACGCAACGCAAGACACAAACGCCATATAAGTCATATCCAATCACATACTTAGTTTTTCCTTGCCTCATTTTTTTGGTCACATAAGAAATTGCTTGAGGCCTTCCAAGTTGCGTTGAGGTCTTGCTTGTTTGTATTACAGTCTTACTATTATTTGTAATCTTTGTATACATATACACATGCTACTCGGAAATTTCTTTTAATCTTTTATAATATCAAAATAATGATTCTCCAACTCAAGCCAATATTGACTTTTGAGTTTTGACTTCAAAACTCCCACGTTTTCAACAATCAGCTAGCCCTCTTTCGGGAATAATTAAAGAAGAAAGAAATTGTCAAATTGATTAACAAGGTGATCGAGGGGGCCATAACCTTCTCTTATTTATATATACAAGAGAAGGTTACAAGTTGTGTTCATTTGATCCCAATCTTCAGTTTCTCTCTTTTTTCTTTTTTTGCCACCTTTTTGCTTCTGCTTCCCCTCTCAAGTCTCAATCCAAAAGAACTACCTACTACACTACATAGCTATTTTCACATCGATCATATGCGAAAGTGCTTCCAGAGGCCCTTTTTTTTGGCAACAAACTGAGATCAGAGCTTATTCTATTGTTGCAGCGAGCTGGTATTAGAGCTTCCGCTGTCACAACAGTTACAAAAATGGGTACTAACAGTAACATGTCAAATGGTGGAAGCTCCATCACTGTTGTCATTATCCTTTTCTGTAGCCTTTTGCATCTGGTTGATATCCAGGCTGCACCACAATTGAATTTCAGTGATTTTAATCTGACGAGGGATCAAAATTGGTTGGTGTTTATGGGGGATGGTGCGACTATTGATTATAGAGCCCTGCAGATAACCCCAGACACAGTGAACGATGACTTCAGCCTCCGCAACAAGTCCGGTCGCATTATGTATAATCAACCTTTCAATATGTGGTTGTCCGATGACAAGCAGGCCTCATTCAACTCCTTTTTTCTCATTAACATGAAAAGTACCAACGAGTCCAATCCTGGGGAGGGCCTTGCTTTTCTCATTGCTCCGGATCTCTCAATCCCTGATGCTAGTTATGGGCAATGGCTTGGCCTCACCAATGCTATCAATGATGGTAAACAAACCAACCAGATCGTGGCCATAGAGTTTGATACCGAAAAGCAAGACTATGATCCTAATGACAACCATATTGGCCTCAACATCAACTCTGTTAATTCAACTGCCACTGTCTCTCTTGATGATTATAGTATCGAATTATCTTCAAAGGACGGCACCAGCTACAGCGTCTGGGTGCAATACAATGGCACGTCGAAGGTGATGGAGGTTTACATGGTGAAAGACGGCCAACCCAAGCCTGTAAAGCCCCTTCTTAACGAGTCCATAAACCTGAAACAGTATGTGAATAAAAAATCCTACTTTGGGTTTGCTGCTTCTACAGGTGATCCACAGGTTGAGTTGAATTGTGTATTGAAATGGACCTTAGAGATTGATGACCTACAAAAGAAAAGTGACTTGCTTTGGTTGAAGATAGGTGCTGGGGTTGGAGTTCCATTGGTGACATTGTTGATCCTATGCGGCGTTATATATTTGAACAAGAGAAAAAGAAGAGGAAGAGGGGGTGATGAGGAGTCTAAGGTGCTTGGCACACAGTTGAGATGGTTGCCTGGGATGCCAAGGGAATTCAAGTACAAAGATTTAAAGAAGGCCACCAACAACTTCCATGAGAGTATGATGCTGGGTCAAGGTGGTTTTGGTGTTGTTTACAAAGGAATTCTGCAGGACAAGGATCATAAATCTAGTACTGAAATAGCTGTCAAGAAATTCTCCAGAGACAGCATTCAAAGCAAAGATGATTTCTTGGCAGAGCTCACGATTATTCACCGTCTCCGCCACAAACATCTTGTCCGCTTAGTTGGTAATCCCCCTCTTCATTCTTCTTTATTTATTTATTTTTGTCATTCTAATATTCTAGACAACTTGCAATTCAAAGATCATCACAAGGTTTATCTGCAAAGTACCCAAGAATTTGATTTAAAAGAAACATTCAACATTCAAAATTGCCTCATTCATTTGTCAAATTAAGGAAATTTTCCAGAAGTCTTAGAGGGTGTGCTTTGACATTAAAACCTCTTGCGGATCAACCCCTTGAACCTTTGTGGTCCGTTTGAATTGAGGGAGAGGGAGGGGGAGTAGAGTAGAGTAGATTTAGCACAAAATTAGCTTATTTTTAGCCAACTCTACTCTACTCTCCCCCTTCCCCCCTCCATCCAAACAGGCCATTAGGGTTTTCTTGTACTTAGAAAGAATACAGAATTCTCTTACTCTCTTCCTCACTCTGTAGACAAAAGTGCTTCTATTCTTTAAATTATTTGTTTCTTGCCTTACCTTGTTTGCAGAATTTATTTCTTCCCATTTGAAGAACCTGTCCTACCTATAAGATGAGATTGTAAAACCAAAATGCATGCTCTTACGTCCTCCTTAACAAAAGGATGCTAGCAAATTCAAATTAAAACTTTAGTCATAGCAGCTTCGTTTATGATAGTAACCCTACTAATTGAATTTAAGGCATAAAATTGATTACAGAGAAGAATGTTTCACTAGTATTGTATGTTTACATATTCTGACAAGGACAAAACATTTATGTACCAAATTATCAGTTGTAGCAGGAAGTAGAAGTCAAACCATATGACATATACTACTCAAATAAATTGCATCAATGGTCAAAATAAGACAACTGTTAAGATACTTATGTGATTGAAGACAAAACATTATATCAGCATCTGGTTCACTAAGTTGCCATATAGCTACCATTTTTTTTTTTTTTCAAATATAAAAGTAGCTCAATTGATGTGCCCTGCTTTTATTTTGGCTTGATTAAATGCCATATTTAACCCCTGATCTCCTCTCTAATATATATGGTCTTGGTTCAGGGTGGTGCTACGAGAAAGGGAAGCTACTACTATTGTACGACTTTATGCCAAATGGTAGTCTTGATAAGCACCTCTATGAGGCTTCCAACCAGAACACTTTGAATTGGAGGCGTCGGTATAGGATACTAGCTGGAGTAGCATCAGCATTGCATTATCTGCACAATGAGTATGATCAGAAGGTAGTGCACCGTGACCTCAAAGCCAGCAACATCTTGCTGGACTCCGACTATAATGCTCGCCTGGGTGACTTTGGCCTTGCCCGAGCCTTGGATAATGAAAGGAACTCCTATGCTGAACTAGGATTAGCCGGAGTTCCAGGCACCATGGGTTATGTTGCTCCTGAGTGCTTCCACACAGGGAGGGCCACCCCGGAATCTGATGTGTACGGTTTTGGAGCAGTGGTGCTTGAGGTTGTCTGCAGCCGAAGTCCTGGGATTAGTATCAATCACCATCAGCGTCCCTATTCATTGGTTGATTGGGTTTGGATGTTACATCGCGAAGGTAGCATTGAAGAAGCTATAGATGAAAAGCTTGGCAATGATTATGTGGTTGATGAAGCAAAGAGGCTTTTAATTCTGGGGCTTGCATGTTCGCATCCCATTGCCAGTGAGAGGCCTCAAACGCAAGATATCTGCCAAATCATAGCTGGAACTATGCCGGTCCCTAATGTACCTCCATTCAAGCCTGCTTTCACATGGCCTTCAATGGTTACTGCCTTCAGCAGCACTGAGAGTTCTTTTTCTAATACATTTTCTTCCTGAGGTTGGTCAGTTGCATGGATTATGACATTATAGCAGAAGGCTTCCTCCCACCCCTGGAGTCGGTGGGCAGTACTCTCCTTTTGCATTAAAATTGGGGGCTTTTGTTTTAAAGAAGATACTCATTTTTCTGCATTCCTAAAGCTTGTGAAATATGCACTAATAAGTCCTCAATTCTCTACAGATTCAGACTTAGCCTTATTATCTGCATGTTCTTGTTAGATTCAAGCTTCCAATAATGGGCTAATTGGGTCTTCATCCCCCCCCCCCCCGCACCCCCTTTTTTTTTTGGGTGATTAAGTATATATGATTCATTTTTTCTGTAACCTTCTTCTTTCCTTGTGTAAATTTTTTGGGGTCAGAATTTCCCCTGTGATGAAGTCCATGAAATCCATTCTTTTTCTTTCAGTTTTATACATACTTCTAATTGTTGGACTTTTAATATGAAGTTGAAATGCAAAAGAAATTTATTTTGGCACATAGAATACATAATATTCATGTGTTCCAGCATTTGCATTTTGGTTTATTGAACACAAGTACTAACATTAGAGACTATGCCAAACACGATTGATCAAGAAGAAATTTGTTCACCATTCCAGATTTTCTCCTTGATGCATACTATATATATCCTCTACGATATCATGGGTTACCAGTTGTAAGCTAACAAGAAGATTATTCCATAGAAGTGTAGCAAGAGATTCTTACATTTTCATATTCTTACAACCTCAGAACCAGTGTTGTAACAGTAGAATCAGTTTACTTATGGATCCAGTGAAACTAATATCTCACCAGGTTACTTTCAGAATTTTTAGGACTTTTTGCATTGGGCTGTATTTAATATTTAGTAATTGTTTAATCAGATGCTGATGTAAAAAAACTATTCATTGATGCAACCAGAACCAGAGACAAGTTAATTGCATTCCACATTAAAGAACACAAAAATCTAATATAAGTTAAATTCTAGAAAAATGAAGAAAAAGAAAAAGTGACCACAGTACCTCAGGCATATACTTGAAAGTGAAACAAACCAAACTTCATCAAGAACTTGTTTTGATTACACTCCAGCATTCCACCGCAAGCCACAAGCTATATAGTAACTTCATCAGTTTCAAAACTGAATTCCAATATCTTCTTCAAACCATGCCGAAAGAAGTCAGGATAAAGCTTGAGAGCATGCAACTATAAATTATTAGTAAGGCTTTAATTTGCCCAAACACTGGCTGAGTCTTGGACGCGTACAGTTGCCCAAGAAGATAAGTAACCATTCCCATACGCGTTAGGTTTTCTTTGCCTCATTCATTTGGTCATTGCCTTACTTGGTCACATCAAGAAATTGCTTGAGGTCTTCCAAGTTGCGTCGTCGTCTTGCTTGTTTTAATTTGGTTGAAAAGGTCTCTTACCTGTTTTGGGAGAGAATAAAATTCTGTTTCGTATACATGACATGTATGCTGCTCAGAAGTTTCATTTATTCTTTTATATATATATATATATATATAATGCCAAAATAACATTTCTCCAATTTTGGGCACTACCACCGAATCCCTTCTTCTAATTGGAATAAAAACAGTTTCACCGGGAATAAAGTTTCTCTCCAAACGAGTTTGAAGATTTTCTTATATATTTCTTTTTTAGGTGTGAATTTTGAAAATTTAATCGTTAAATTTCATGTTTTTTATTTCATTTAAATTGGATATTATTTACTATTTGATCAATTAACTTATTTTTTATATACAACTTTAGATTATAAAAACTTGAAATTATAACATTTATTTGATTACATAGTAATTGATCTTTGATTTTTTAGAAAATTTTGTAAGCATTAAGGATGTAATAAGAACATGCAATCTAACGGTTAGATTTTCAAAATTCACACTCAATATAAATATATATGATGAGTTTGTAGAGTTTCTCTCCAAATTAGTTTGAAGAGAAACTTTGTTCTTTCACCGATGATCCTACTTGTTTTTAAAACTTTAAAAAAAAAATTAATAAAATTGGTTTAGAGTTGTTTCCCTTTTATTTTTATTTTTTTGAGAAAAGGTTTAGAGTTGTTCCCTAATGCAAAATCAAGAAACAATTATAATGTCAATGCCACATGTTAAATTGTTTTAATGTTAGTTGTTATTGATTCTAATTTGAAACTACCACTAAAATAATTTTTGTACCCCACCAAAAACAACTTGTAATAACCTGCCACATAGGATTTTTTATGAAAATGTTGTGAACAATTACATTTTTCTTTTGGATAACACCATTCATATATATATATATATATATATATGTTCTTAACGCTATTCAATTACAATGACTTCAAGAAAGAAATTACAATGCAAGTGAACTAGAAGATGAATGATTGAAATCTTTTTATTATTACTTGAATAATGCAAGAAGCAAATATTTTAAGATATTAAATGATAAAGTATGAAAATCATTTATAAGTGTGAAAACTGTGAAGACAAAGTATATCAATAAAATTAACATAAATTATGGATGCTTAGGTTTACTTTTTAATGGTCTATATCCAAAAGAAACGAGTTTTCAAAATAAAAAGTAAAATAATCAAATTTATGGATATCATCTGTTAAAAATTATGGATGTTCCAGATTGACTGCTTGGAACCAGACAGATTTTGGGCATGTGGGGAATCTCTCAGTTGCAGAAACACTTAGAGCGGCTTGAATTGCAACCAACATCCGGGGAGATTATTCATGATTTAAGAGAAACAAGGGTGTAGCCAAATTGCTAGTTGGACAAGGAAGATGCAATGTGGAAATAGTGTTCTAAACTTAATTGGTTTAAGGAGGGAGATTGTAACACCAGGTTCTTTCACGCTAAGGCTTTAGTAAGGTACCAAAAAAGGTGATTGAAAGCATTTATGATGAGGTAGGTGTATGGCAAGATGACGAGAGTGTAGTTGAGATGATTTTTAAAGACTACTATTTGGAGTTATTTTCTTCAAGTAATCCAAATGAGTTCACCGATTTATTGGAGGCAGTTCAACCAAAGGTCACCGAGAGCATGAACTCAAGCTTACTAAGGGAGTTTCAATCAAGTGAGGTGTATCGGGCTTTAAAACAAATGTACCCTTTTAAGGCAGCTGGCCCTGATGGGATGTCCCCTTTATTTTTTTAGCAATTCTGGCCTACGGTAAGTAAGGTGGTTGTCAAAACAATGTTAGATTTTTTTTTTTTTAATTTTGGAGTGTCTCCACCAAATTTTAATAATACCCACATTGTGTTAATTCCAAAAACTAAAAATCCCAAAATGGTGACAGAGTATAGGCTAATTAGCTTGTGTAATGTGGTCTATAAATTGGCATCCAAAACTCTTGCAAATAGGCTGAAGAGAGTACTTACATCCATTATCAGTGATACATAGAGTGCCTTTGTGAATGACAAATTAATTACTGACAATGTATTGGTTGCTTTTGAAACCATGCACCATATAAGTCAGGGGAAGGTGGGAAGTGTGGGGGAAATGGCCTTGAAGCTTGATATGAGCAAGGCGTATGATAGAGTTAAGTGGGTTTATTTGAAGAAAATTATGGAGAGATTGGGCTTTGCCCCTAGATGGAGAGGGCTCATGATGCAGTGCATTACTTATGTCACATATTCTATTAGGATTAATGGCAAATTGAGTGGAAAAATTACCCCTTCAAGGGGCCTCCGCTAAGGTGATCCTCTATCTCCCTATGTCTTCTTACTTTGTGCTGAAGGACTTTCTGCATTAATTAAAAAAGCTGTTTTTGATGGTTCCGTGGAGGGGGTGTCTATTTGTAAGGGGCTCCTAGGTTATCTCATTTATTTTTTTTACAGATGACAGTATTATTTTTTGTAAAGAAACAACCACAGAATGTGAGACCCTACAAAAGATCTTACAGGCGTATGAGCAAACTTCGGGGCAGCAGCTTAACAGAACAAAAACCTCCCTATTTTTTAGTAGCAACACCACTAAGGAAGTCCAAGATGAGATCAAGTCTAAATTCGAGGAGCAAGTGATAAAACAACATGAGAAGTACCTGGGGTTGCCATCATTGGTGAGAAGAAATAAAAAGAATACCTTCAAGGAGATTAAAGAAAAGTTTTTCAAGAAACTAGCTAGTTGGAAGGAGAAATTACTGTCAAAGGCAAGTAAGAAAATCTTAATAAAAGCAGTGGCACAAGCAATTCCAACCATGAGTTGTTTTAAAATCCCTGGCTCTCTGTGTGATGAAATGACAAGCTTAATAAGGAATTTTTTGTGGGGTCAATGTAAGGATGAAAGGAAGATGGCTTGGATGAGTTAGGATAAGCTATGTGCTCCAAAAGCTAAAGGTGGCATAGGGTTTAAGCAACTAAAGCAATTTAACCTTGCTCTCTTGGCTAAACAAGGATGATGATTACAAAGGGGCGGTGATTCTTTAGTGTATAAGGTGTTCAAGGCAAAATACTTCCCTAAATGTGACTTTGTAAAAGCAGGTTTGGGCAACAACCCCTTTTATGCATTGAGGAGTATCATGGCTGCACAGGATGTGGTTCGGAAGGGTCTTTGATGGCAAATGGGGAATGGAAGGAGCATCCGGACTTAGAAGGACAAATGGCTACCTAATCCCTCTTCATACAAAGTCACCTCTCCTCTGTCTACCCTCCATAAGGATGCATGGGTAGTGGAGTTGATTGATTCCAACAGTGGGACGTGGAAACATGATGTATTGAATTAGGTCTTCTTACCCCGTGAGGCTGAGATCATAGGCGGAATTGCTCTTAGCTCCAATCCAAAGGAAGATAAGCAAATATGGGCTCCAACAATGTCGGGCTTATTCAGTGTTAGGAGTGCCTATTGGACTGCAATGGAGGAGGTGCCCAAGGGTGGAACAGCCAGTGCTTCGAATGATAGTAATCAAAGGAAATTTTGGAAATACCTGTGAAGTATGAATATCCTTCACAAAGTGCGGCATTTCGCGTGGAGGGCATGCAAAGACACATTGCCTACGAAAGAAAATCTGAAACGGAGGAAGGTTTTGGTGGATAGCTGTTGTGAGGCATGTCAGACGGAAGCAGAGTCTTCGAATCACTTGTTCTAGCACTGTTCTAGTGCGAAGGAGGTATAGAGGGTGTCCAAGCTGTTTTATGGACAGATGAATCTACATTTTTCTTCTCTTATGGATCTTATATGGTACGTGACTATGGTGGTGAAATGGGAGAATGATTATGTAGAGAAGATAATTATGATAGCATAGGTGATGTGGACTAATAGGAAAAAGTTAGAAACGGAGAAGATAAGAAGAGCAGTGGGGCTTTGGTTGATTCTGCTCTGGAATACTTGAGGGAGTATCAGCTCTGTTGCAAGAAGCCAGTAGCTGTACCGACGAAGGAGCAACCAAAATGGCGCCCACCACAGCAAGGAAGATATAAGATTAACGTAGATGGCGCAGTGTTTGTAGCACAAAAGCCAGCTGGGGTGGGTGTACTGATTAGAGATGCCGAAGGAAGGGTGGTTGGGGCGTACAGTAAGAAGATTATGGCACCATTAGGAGTTGTGGAGACAGAGGCAAAGGCTTTTGAGTTTGGTCTTCAGTTTGCAAGGGACATGCTTATTCACGACTTGGTGCTCAAAGGTGACTCATTGGTGATAGTGAATGCCCTTAAGGAAGCTTCACCACCTCCAGCCTTGGTTGCTGCTATGCTGTACAACGTGAAGTCAGTTTCCCATGAGTTCTGTGGTATGGAGTTCTCTCATATTTGTAGGCAATGTAATAGGCCAGCCCATTTATTAGCTAAGCATGCTTGTGGCATTGCTGATCTCTCTGTTTGGGTTGAAGAGAATCCTTATTTTCTAGAACAAGCTCTTCTCCATGATGTTAATGTTGCTTTTCATAGTCAATAAAAGTATTTACAATCTTTCCATAAAAAAAAAAAATCGTATGAGAAGCATTCGTAAGTTTGAAACCAAAGTATAATATTAAAATTGACATAAATTATGAATACTTAAACTTATTTTTTAATGGCCCACAGTAAAAATAAACTAGTTTTCAAAATAAAAGATGATATTCTCTAGAGAGTGTGTTGTTTAACAATGACATGATCTTTATAACAGATGACATGTATAAATAAGTAAAATAATCAAATTTTGATGTGTGTTCTCAAATTGAAATAGAGTACTAACCACTGTGTATCTAAAATTAAACACAATTATTAGATTATGTTTTCAAGATATTAGATTATGAAATAAGGTTTCAAGATTGTAATTTTTTTTTTATCTATTTTAATTCTTTGTCTAATTAGCTATCCAATAGATCATTTATAAATTTTTTTTCTCTATTTTGGGGTGTTTATATTGTGTGGAAAAGAAACTTGTGTATTTATTTTAATTAGATTTTCAAATAGTAGACTAGACTCTTTTGTGTTTGTGTTGTTTTGTTTTGTTTAGCAATGCTAAGATTTGTATGATTTTATTATTAATGAACAAGTATCAATTTGTTGATATAAGCATTTTCTTGACATGGGTGAATCCAAATTAATGTATTTCACACTAACTAATTTTCTATTTGCTACATGAGTTACCAAGGGCCAAATACAAGATTTCAAAAAAAATAAATAAAAAGATGACACGTCTTACCCAAACCTTTACATCAGGATGTGTTTGAATACTGTTTATTTGCTAAAAACTGAATATTTATTACTGAAAAAATTGTAACAAAATAATTTTTAAAAGTGTAAATAATATTATAGAACCTAAATTTACCTAAAAATCTAGGTTTTACTTAGTTTGGTAGTACGTAAACAGTGATCATGAGACTCACTAAAAAAAAATGCTGCGCGGACTGGGCGAAACGCCCAATTCAAACGCACGCTTATTCTGACTTCAAAACTCCAACTTTTCAACAGTCAGCCAGCCCGCCACCTTCTGGAATAAAGATGAAAGACAATTCAAATTGATTAACACGGTGTATAGGCTTGGATCTTAGTATTTATTTTTTGTATAAAAGACAGAAAAGGATAGATCTTAGTATTAATTCTATGAATATGAGAGAAGGTTGGAAAGTGTTCATATAATCCCTTTCTGCAATTTTTTTAACTACACCTTTTTCTGGCTTCTGCTTCTCCTCTTTAGTCTTTAGTCCAAAAGATCACTAGCTACAACAAAAATGGTTACTATCATATCAAATGGTAGAAGTTCAATCACCGTTTTCATTATCCTTTGTTGCATCCTTTTGCATCTGGCTGATATCCAAGCTGCAACACCACCCAACTTCTCGTTTGATAATTTTAGTCAGGCAGAGGATAAGAATAGTTTTGAGTTTCTAGGCGATGGTGCGACTATTAATAATGCATCCCTTCAGATAACCCAAGACACAACCGATAATGTCCCCAACCTCCTCAACCGGTTTGGTCGCATTATGTATAAACATCCTTTCAACATGTGGTTGTCTGATGAAATTCAGGCCTCATTCAATTCCAGTTTTGTCATTAACATATTTAGAAACACGGCGTGGAATGCTGGTGAGGGACTTGCTTTTCTCATTGCTCCCGATCTCTCAATCCCTGATGCTAGTTATGGGCAATGGCTTGGCCTCACCAATGCTACCAATGATGGTAGTCAAACCAACCAGATCGTGGCCATAGAGTTTGATACCGAAATGCAAGACTATGATCCTAATGACAACCATATTGGCCTCAACATCAACTCTGTTAATTCAACTGCGACCGTCTCTCTTGATGATTATAATATCGAATTATCTCCAGAAGTTCCCACCAACTATAGAGTCTGGGTGCACTATAATGGCACGTCGAAGGTGATGGAGGTTTACATGGTGAAAGACGGCCAACCAAAGCCAGAAAAGCCTCTTCTTAGCAAGACCATAAACCTGAAAGAATATTTGAATCAAAAATCCTACTTTGGTTTTGCTGCTTCTACAGGTGATCCACAGGTTGAGTTGAATTGTGTATTGAAATGGAGCTTAGAGATTGATGACCTACAAAAGAAAAGTGATTCGCTTTGGTTGAAGATAGGTGCTGGGGTTGGAGTTCCACTGGTGACATTGTTGATCCTATGCGGCGTTTTATATTTGAACAAGAGAAAAAGAAGAGGAGGAGGGGGTGATGAGGAGTCTAAGGTGCTTGGCACACAGTTGAGATGGTTGCCTGGGATGCCAAGGGAATTCAAGTACAAAGATTTAAAGAAGGCCACCAACAACTTCCACGAGAGTATGATGCTGGGTCAAGGTGGTTTTGGTGTCGTTTACAAAGGAATTCTGCAGGACAAGGATCATAAATCTAGTACTGAAATAGCTGTCAAGAAATTCTCCAGAGACAGCATTCAAAGCAAAGATGATTTCTTGGCAGAGCTCACGATTATTCACCGTCTCCGCCATAAACATCTTGTCCGCTTAGTTGGTAATCCCCCTCTTCATTCTTCTTTATTTATTTATTTTTGGCATTCAAATATTCTAGACAACTTGCAATTCAAATTTCATGAAATTATTCAAAGATCATCACAAGATTTTCTGCAAAGTACCCAAGAATTTGATTTATAGTCAATACTTATGTGATTGAAGACAAACAACATTATATCAGAATCTGGTTCACTAAGCTGACATATAGCTACCATTATTTCTTTTTCAAATATATAAGTAGCTCAATTGATGTGCCCTGCTTTTGTATTGGCTTGATTAAATGCCACATTTAACCCCTGATCTCCTCTCTAATACATATAGTCTTGGTTCAGGGTGGTGCTACGAGAAAGGGAAGCTACTACTATTGTACGACTTTATGCCAAATGGTAGTCTTGATAAGCATTTGTATGAGGCTTCCAACCAGAACACTTTGAATTGGATGCGTCGGTATAGGATACTAGCTGGAGTAGCATCAGCATTGCATTATCTGCACAATGAGTATGATCAGAAGGTAGTGCACCGCGACCTCAAAGCCAGCAACATCTTGCTGGACTCTGACTATAATGCACGCCTGGGTGACTTTGGCCTTGCCCGAGCCTTGGATAATGAAAGGAACTCCTATGCTGAACTAGGATTAGCTGGAGTTCCAGGCACCATGGGTTATGTTGCTCCTGAGTGCTTCCACACAGGGAGGGCCACCCCGGAATCTGATGTGTACGGTTTTGGAGCAGTGGTGCTTGAGGTTGTCTGCAGCAGAAGTCCTGGGATTAGTATCAATCACCATCAGCGTCCCTATTCATTGGTTGATTGGGTTTGGATGTTACATCGCGAAGGTAGCATTGAAGAAGCTATAGATGAAAAGCTTGGCAATGATTATGTGGTTGATGAAGCAAAGAGGCTTTTACTTCTAGGGCTTGCATGTTCGCATCCCATTGCCAGTGAGAGGCCTCAAACGCAAGATATCTGCCAAATCATAGCTGGAACTATGCCGGTCCCTAATGTACCTCCATTCAAGCCTGCTTTCACATGGCCTTCAATGGTTACTGCCTTCAGCAGCACTGAGAGTTCTTTTTCTAATACATTTTCTTCCTGAGGTTGGTCAGTTGCATGGATTATGACATTATAGCAGGAGGCTTCCTCCCATCCCTGGAGTCAGTGGGCAGTACACTCCTTTTGCATTAAAATGGGGGCTTTTGTTTTAAAGAAGATACTCATTTTTCTGCATTCCTAAGCTTGTGAAATATGCACTAATAAGTCCTTAATTCCCTACAGATTCTGACTTAGCTTTATTACCTGCATGTTCTTGTTAAATTCAAGCTTCCAATATGGGCTAATTGGGTCTTCATTCCCCCCCACCCCTAATTTTTTTTTGGGTGACAAGTAAATATGATTTATTTTCCCTGTAATCTTCTTCTTTCCTTTTGTAAATTTTTTGTGGTCAGAATTTCCCGTGATCAAGTCCATGAAATCCATTCTTTTTCTTTCAGTTTTATACATACTTTTAATTGTTGGACTTTTAATATGAAGTTGGAATGCAAAAGAAATTTATTTTGGCACATAGAATACATAATATTCATATGTACCAGCATTTGCATTTTGGTTTATTGAACTCAAGTACTAACATTAGAGACCATGACAAACACGATTGATCATGAAGAAATTTGTCCACCATTCCAGATTTTCTCCTTGATGCATACTATATATATCCTCTACGATATCATGGGTTACCAGTTGTAAGCTAAAAAGAAGATTATTCCATAGAAGTGTAGCAAGACATTCTTACATATTCATACAACCTCAGAACCAGTGTTGTAACAGTAGAATCAGTTTACCTATGGATCCAGTGAAACTAATCTCCCATCAGGTGAATTTCAGAATTTTAGGACTTATTGCATTGAGGTGTATTTAATATTTAGTAATTGTTTAATCAGATGCTGATGTAAAAAAAAACTATTCATTAATGCAGCCAGAACCAGAGACAAGTTAATTGCATTCCACATTCAAGAACATAAAAATCTATCATAAGCTAAATTCTAGAAAAATGAAGAAAAAGAAGAAGTGACTACAGTACCTCAGGCGTATACTTGAAAAAAATCAAACTTCATCAAGAACTTGTTTTGATTACACTCCAGCATTCCACTGCAAGCTACAAGCTACTATTCTTCAGTTTCAAAAGAGTCCAATATCTTCTTCAAACCATGCCGAAAGAAGTCATGAATGCCATTTATTAATTTTCTTCACCTGTACCCAAACACTGGCTGAGTATGGTAGATACAGAGACGGCCAATAAGATAAGGAGCCATCCGCATTAGTTTTTCTTTGCCTCATTCATCATTTGGTCATTGCCTTACTTGGTCACATAAAGTAATTGTTTGAGAGTTGAGGCCTTCCCAGTTGCGTCGTGGTCTAGTTTTTTTTTTTTTTGAAAAGGTCTCTAGTTGTTTTGCATACATATAAAGAAATTCTTTTATAGTGATATTTTTTTATTATAATAATAAAATACCAAAATATTATTTCTCCAATTTTGGGCATTACCGATGAATCCATTCTTTTAATCGGAGTAAAAACGCCTCAACCTGTTACACAACCTTTTTTTTTTAACTGTTTTTTTTTCTTTCTTTAAATTTTACTTTTAAAAAAAAATTCAAAATTGTTAACTTGTTTGTTTCGAAATTTAATGGGCAACCTGTGACATAACCTGTTTTTTTTCTTAAATTGTTCTATTAAAAATAATTTCAAGTTATTAATTTGTTTGTTTCGGTTTTTATACTGCACAATTCAAACTTAATTGACAATTATAATGTCAGTGCCATATATTTTTTATCTTTTTATTTAAAAAACGTTAATATATTTTTTAATGTTTTTGGATAACCGCGGCTATAGCTTATCTTTAGCCCATTTTACAACGTGGCTAAAGGTAAGCTATAGCCACGTTTTTCAAAAACATGGCTACAGGTCTAGTTGAATAACCTGAAGCTGCGTTTTATAAAAAACGCAGCTTACTCATGCTTTAGTGACGTTACCTATAGCCGCGTTTTCTGAAAACGCGGCTATAGGTCCAGCGTAATAAATAATATTTCACTGACCTTTTTGGTAACCGTCTTGTTACGTTACCTATAGCCGCGTTTTTCAAAAACGCGGCTATAGGATAACCTGAAGCTGCGTTTTGAAACGCAGCTTAGTTACCCTTTAGTGACATAACCTATAGCGGCGTTTTTAAAAACGCCGCTATATGTAACCACAAAAAAAAAAAAAAAAAAAAAAAGCTTCCCACGTGCCCCCCCTTTTCCCACCTACCACCCACTTTCTTCTTTCCTTATTTCTACTTCTTTCTTTTTTGTCTTCACTTAAGTTCTTCTTTCTCTCTTCGTTCCTCTGTAAGTTCTTTCTTTCCTTTTTTTTTTTTTTTTTTCTTCCTTCCTAACATCTGGTTGACTCTTTTTTTTTTTTTTTTTCCTTTTTCTTTCTTCCTTCTTCACATCAGGGTAACTTTTTTTTTTTTTCACTGGGTAACGTTTTTTTTTTTTCCTTTGTTTCTTTGGAGCTGCTGTTTTTTTTTTTTTTTTTTTTTCCTTTCTTTCATTTTTTTCTTCATCTCAAGCACACTGATTTGTCAATAGATCTATTTTTTTTTTTTTGGTTATTTTATGTTTAGTTAGTAAGAAAATGGAGGAGATGCTATTGTGGATCTGTGCTTGAATTTTTGTTATTGTGTTGCTGATATTGTGATTACGTTGTGGATCTGTGCTTGATTGCTGATATTGTGATATTGTGTTGCTGATCTGTGCTTGAATTTGTGCTAGTAAGAAAATGGGTTTGTGTTTTTGAATTTCTGGGTTTGTGTTTGATTTTTAATTTTTTGGGTTTGTTTGTATTGTGAATATATATGTTGTGTTTGATTTTGAATTTTCTGGGTGTTTTTGTACTGTGAGAATGTTGTGTTTGATTTTGAATTTTTTGAGTTTGTGTTTGATTTTGAAATTTTTGGATTTACGTTTAATTTTGAATTTTTTTTTTTGAATTTCAAATTTTGAATTTTCTGGAAAAAAAACCCAAAAATATATATATTTATTTTTGTTTTCTGGAAAAAAAAAAAAAAAACAAACCCAAATTTTTTTTTTTGGTTTTATGGAGAAAAAAAAACCCAAAAATATTTTTTTTTTTTGTTTTTAAAAAAACCTATAGCCGCGTTTTTAAAACGCGGCTATAGGTCCGAACCCTTAGCCGCGGTTAGAAACGCAGCTCAAAGCTGGCCTATAGCCGCGTTTTTTAAAAACGCGGCTATAGGCCAGAATCTTATAGCCACGGTTAAAAACGCGGCTATAGGTCTGACTATAGCCGCGTTTTGGAAAAACGCGGCTCTAGGCTATAGCCGCGTTTTTCGGATCTATAGCCGCGTTTTTTAAACGCGGCTATAGACCCGTTTTTTTGTAGTGTATATATACACAATGACTTCAAGAAAGCAATTAAAGCATTTATTTAATTCCATGCAATGCAAAGCAAACTGAAAAATGAATGATTGAGGAGTCTAAATCTTTTGTCTCATCAATTAGAGTCCAAATTTTCTATCTTATTAATTGTGCTCCATTTCATGCTCCACCAATAAAACTTGGACAGCTAGCCTCTCTCATTAAATGAGATAACTCTGACTTTAATGAGAGAGGCTAGTTGTCTAATTTAATGAGATATCTCATTAAATGAAAGAGGCTAGTTGTCCAAATTTTATTGGTGGAGTATGAAGTGGAACACAATTGATGAGACAGAAGATTTGGACTCCATCAATTATGCTCCACTTCATGTTCCATCAATAAAACTTGGACAGTTAACATCTCTCATTAAATGAGATAACTCTGACATTAATGAGAGAGGCTAGATGTCCAAATTTTATTGGTGGAGCATGAAGTGGAGCACAATTGATGAGACAGAAGATTTGGACTCATGATTAAGGCCTTTTTCTCGCTTGAATAACGTAAGAAGCAAATATTTTTAGGTATTGAATGACAAAATGCATCCAAGATAATCAAGTTTTGTAACAGAGTCAAAAATAGAAATTTGAAATTGTAGACTTGTATGAAAAGCATTCACAAGTGTAAACTTGAAATATATCAATGAAATTGACATAAATTATGGATGCTTAGGCCTATTTTTTAATGGTCCATAACCAAAATAAATGAGTTTTTAGAATAAAATTTATATGAAAAGCATTCACAAGTTTGAAAAGAGTGAAGCCAAAATATATAAAATTGACATTATGGATATTTAGCCCTATTTTGTAATGGCCCATAGCCAAAATATATGAGTTTTCAAAATAGAAGATGACGTTCTTTGGAATGTATATTGTTTAAAAATGATATGATATTGATGATATCAAAGAACATGCATAAATAAGTTAATAATCAAATTTTGCATTATATATCCAAATTGAAATAGAGTGCTAACTATTGTGTATTTAAAATTAAACGTAACTATTAGATTATTTTGAAGATATTAGATTATTATATAAACTTTTAAGATTGTAATTTTTTATCCATTATAATTCTTAGTCTAATTAGCTATCCAATAGGACATTTGTAATTTTGTTCTCCATTTTGAAATGCTAATATTGTGTGAAAATGAAATTTATGTATTTGTTTTAATTAGATTTCAAAGAATTGACTAAAATCCTTTGTGTTTGTGTTGTTTTGTTTAGCATTGCTAAGATTTGTATAGTTTTATTACTATTAAGGAGCAAATATAAATTTGTTGATATGAGAAATTTCTTGACATGGGTGAATTCAAATTAATGTATTTTGCGCTAAGTAATTTGTTATTTGCTACGGAACTTACCAAGGGGCAAATACAAGTTTTCATTAAAAAAAAAAAAAGCATGTGTAAAAATGTTGATTGACCTAGCCTGGCCCGTTTAAGATGACACGTTTACCCAAAAATTACCCGACCCGACCCGTTTGCCACGTCTAAATTGGAGTACTTATTTTTTCTGACTTGAAAACTCCAACTTTTCAACAATCTGCCAGCCCGCCACTTTCAGTTTCTGGAATAAAGATGAAAGACAATGTCAAATTGATTAACACGGTGTATGGACTGGGCATGGATCGATCTTAGTATTAATTCTATGAATATGAGAGAAGGTTGGAAGGTGTTCATATAATCCCTTTCTGCAATTTTTTTAACACTACCTTTTCTGGCTTATTCTGCTTCTCCTCTTTAGTCTTTAGTCCAAAAGATCACTAGCTACAACAAAAATGGTTACCATCATATCAATATCAAATGGTAAAAGTTCAATCACCGTTTTCATTATCTTTTGTTTCATCCTTTTGCATCTGGCTGATATCCAAGCTGCAACACCACCCAACTTCTCGTTTGATGGTTTTAATCTGACACAGGATGGGGATAGTCTTGAGTTTATAGGCAGTGGTGCGAGTATTGATAATGGAGCCCTTCAGATAACCCCAGACACAACCAACAACGACCCCAGCCTCCACAACCAGTTTGGTCGCATCATGTATAAACATCCTTTCAACATGTGGTTGTCTGATGAAATTCAGGCCTCGTTCAATTCCAATTTTGTCATTAACATATTTAGAAACACGGCGCCAGCATGGAATGCTGGTGAGGGACTTGCTTTTCTCATTGCTCCCGATCTCTCAATCCCTGATGCTAGTTATGGGCAATGGCTTGGCCTCACCAATGCTATCAATGATGGTAATCAAACCAACCAGGTCGTGGCCATAGAGTTTGATACCGAAAAGCAAGACTATGATCCTAATGACAACCATATTGGCCTCAACATCAACTCTGTTAATTCAACTGCCACTGTCTCTCTTGATGATTATAATATCGAATTATCTCCGGAAGTACCCACCAACTATAGAGTCTGGGTGCACTATAATGGCACGTCGAAGGTGATGGAGGTTTACATGGTGCAAGACGGCCAACACAAGCCTGAAAAGCCTCTTCTTAGCAAGACCATAAACCTGAAAGAATATGTGAATCAAAAATCCTACTTTGGTTTTGCTGCTTCTACAGGTAATCCACAGATTGAGTTGAATTGTGTATTGAAATGGAGCTTAGAGATTGATGATCTACAAAAGAAAAGTGATTTGCTTTGGTTGAAGATAGGTGCTGGGGTTGGAGTTCCATTGGTGACATTGTTAATCCTATGCGGGGTTTTGTATTTATACAGGAGAAACAGAAGGGGAGGAGGGGGTGATGAGGAGTCTAAGGCGCTTGGCACACAGTTGAGATGGTTGCCTGGGATGCCAAGGGAATTCAAGTACAAGGATTTAAAGAAGGCCACCAACAACTTCCATGAGAGTATGAGGCTGGGTCATGGTGGTTTTGGTGTTGTTTACAAAGGAATTCTGCAGGACAAGGATCCTAAAACCAGTACTGAAATAGCTGTCAAGAAATTCTCCAGAGACAGCATTCAAAGCAAAGATGACTTCTTGGCAGAGCTCACCATTATTCACCGTCTCCGTCATAAGCATCTCGTCCGCTTAGTTGGTAATCCCCTCTTTATTCCTCTTTATTTATTTATTTGTCATTCTAATATTCTAGATAACTTGCAATTCCAATTTCATGAAATTATTCAAAGATCATCACAAGCTTTTTCTGCAAAGCACCAAACAATCTGATTTAAAGGAAACATTCAAAGTTGTTTGAAACTGCATTATTCATTTGTCAAATTAAGGCACTTTCGCAGAAGACTTGGAAGGTGTGCTTTGGCATTATAACCTCTTGTGGATCAACCCCTTGAACTTTTAGCTTCTTCTTAATATTTAGAAAATAGAAAAAATGCAGAACTCTCTCTCTCTCTCTCTCTCTCTCTCTCTCTCTCTCTCTCTCTCTCTCTTGGCAGAAGAAAGTGCTACTATTCTTTAAATTATTTGTGTCTCTCGGTAGAAAGAAGTGCTAATATTCTTTAAATTTTTTTTTTTTATCTAATTTGTTTGCATATATATATATATATATATATTTTTCCATTTACAGAACCTCTCCTAGCTATTAGATGAGAATGTAAAACCAAAATGCATGGTCTTAAGTCCTTAACAAGAGGATGCTATCAAATTCAAATTATAGTCCTGGAAGCCGAACTTTTTTGTGATAGTATTAGTAACCCAACTAATTTTTCAAGGCATAAAATTGATTAATGAGAAGAATGTTTAACTAGTGTTGTATGTTTACATATTCTGACAAGGGCAAAAACATTTATGTACCAAATTATTAGTTGTACCAGGATGTAGAAGTCAAATCATATGACATATACTACTCAAATCAATTGCATCAATAATCCATATAGGACAACTGTTATGATACTAAAGTGACTGAAGACAAATTACATTATATCAGCATCCAGTTCACTAAGCTGCCATATTGTTATCATTATTTCTTTTTCAAGTATATTAAGTATCTCAGATTCTCAATTGATGTGCTCTACTTTGTATTAGATTAAATGCCAATTTTAATCCCTGATCTCCTCTCTAATATATACCGTCTGTGTTCAGGTTGGTGCTACGAGAAAGGGAAGCTACTACTATTGTACGACTTTATGCCAAATGGTAGTCTTGATAAGCACTTGTACGAGGCTTCCAACCAGAACACTTTGAATTGGAGGCGTCGGTATAGGATACTAGCCGGTGTAGCATCTGCATTGCATTATCTTCACAATGAGTATGATCAAAAGGTAGTGCATCGTGACCTCAAAGCCAGCAACATCCTCCTGGACTCTGACTATAATGCTCGCCTGGGTGACTTTGGCCTTGCCCGAGCCTTGGATAATGAAAGGAATTCCTATGCTGAACTAGGATTAGCTGGAGTTCCAGGCACCATGGGCTATGTTGCTCCTGAGTGCTTCCACACGGGGAGGGCTACCCCTGAATCTGATGTGTATGGTTTTGGAGCAGTGGTCCTTGAGGTTATATGCAGCAGAAGTCCTGGGATTAGTATCAATCACCATCAGCGTCTCTATTCATTGGTTGATTGGGTTTGGACGTTACATCGCGAAGGCAACATCGAAGAAGCTGTAGATGAGAGGCTTGGCAATGATTATGTGGATGATGAAGCAAAGAAACTTTTACTTTTGGGGCTTGCATGTTCACATCCCATTGCCAGTGATAGGCCTCAAACGCAAGATATTTTCCAGATTATATCTGGAACTATGCCGGTCCCTAATGTGCCTCCATTCAAACCCGCTTTCACATGGCCTTCGATGGTTACTGCCTTCAGTAGCAGTGACAGTACACTAGCTAGTACAACATTTTCTTCCTAAGGCAGGTATGTAACATGGACTGACATTATTGCAGATCCATCCTTGCATTGGAGACATTAGAGTGGAGCTCAGGGAAGAAAACGCTTAGCCCATTTTTCATGTAACATGGACTATGACATTATTGCAAAAAACTTAGCCCATTTTGCATTATCATGCGATCTTGTTACCTGCATGTTATTGTTAGATTCAAGCTTCCAATATGGGCTTGGGTCTTCATTTCCTTTTTTTTTTTTTTTTTTTTTTGGTGATAAGTATATATGATTCATTTCCCATGTAATCTTCTTCTTTTCTTTTTTTGGTTTTTGTTTTGGGAGTCATAATTTCCCTAAAATCAAGTGCAAGAGATTTCTTCTTGTTCTTTCATTCTTTCAGTTTTATACATAAGTTTAATTGTTAGCCCTTAATATGAAGTAGGAATACAAAAGAAATTTATTTGGCAGATAGATTACATCATAATCATATGTACAGTATTTGCATTTTGATATATCGAATGGAAGTACTAATAATAGAGATTATGCAGGACACGATTGACAATGAAGAAGTCTCTTGACATGCATCCTCATTGAATCTATGATATCATGGTCTGATCTCCATGTGATCAGGAACTAGTTCATCAGCAAATTCATAGTAATGCTTTCACTCGTATTATCTTCCTGAAGAGCTCCATGAGCTTCATGTGATCAAGGGGTGGTACTGTTTGTAAAACCCCTGAACACCATAAAAACCTTCCTTTCTCTTATTCCTTACAACCACAAATCAAGCCATTTATTTCACCTATCAAAATCCTAAAACTTGACATACTTTCTTCTACCAAATAGCCATCAAATACCTCGTCAAATTACCTTTAATTTTCTATCACAAGTCACAACCTCAACCCTTTTTTCAACAAATCTAAACCTAAAATGCACAAATTCTCTAATCCCTGAACCCACCATAACCATGTAGACACATCCCCTAGTTTGTCCTCTGTCATCCAGACATGTAACTGCAGATATACATATGCCCTTGATTTCTTGAATCTAGATTGTTCATCTTGTACTTGTCTTTTTTTTTTTTTTTTTTTGATGAGTACATCTTGTACTCTGTCTAGTAGCATATATTGCACAATTAGTTTGTTCTCTTCAAAACCAAGCTAACAACAAGTCTATTCCATAAAGTGTAGCAAGAGATTCTTACATATTCATACAACCTTAGAACCAGTGTTGTAACAGTAAAATCAGTTTACTTATGGATCTTGTGAAACTATAAATCACCAGGTGACTTTCAGAATTGTTAGGAGTTATGCATTGAGCTGTATTTAAAATCCAGTAATTGTTTAATCAGGTGCTGAAGTAAAAAACTATTCATTGATGCACCCAGGACCAGAGACAAGTTAATTGCATTCCACATTCATGAACATAAATCTAATATACAAAATTAAAATAAGCTAAATTCTAGAAAGTTGAAGAAAAAGAAGATATGACCACAGTATCTCAGGCATATCCTTCAAACAAACCAAACTTCATTAAGAACTTCTTTTGATTACACTCCAGCATTTCACTCAAGCTACAAGCTATATTCTTCTGTTTCAAAAGTTTGTGCCTTGACTCCAATCTCTTCTTCAAACCATGCCGAAAAAAGTCAGGATAATCAATGACTTCATCAATTTGTCTCCCCATTACCTCCACCAGAAACTTGATCCGAGGTTCTAAAGAATTCCGGACGCTCTTGATCAAAATAGGGGGGAAACCAGTTACCAAAGCTGCTGTCTGTCCATCTCCAAACCCACACCTCTTAAGAAAATCCAAATTGGGTTTCAGGATCTTGTTCACATCTCTACAGAGAACTTCAGGGAAGTTCAATGCCACTGTTTGAAGATCATGCTCTGTCAGACCTACTGATCTCAGAAACTCTGAAGTAGGGCGTAGCCTTTTTTCGACGCTATAACCCATTATAAATGGGTTTTTGGCCATAACTTTGCCAACCATCCCATCTCTGGCAAGGCCAAGACTAGCAAGAAAGTCTGCTATCTCTGTTAGCTTGGATTCAATGCTGTAGCTGATGAGCCTGGGGTTGAGCAATATCATCTTTCCAAGTTGCTTTTCAGGGACACCCAGTGCCTGAAAGAAGGCCAGAAGCGGACAGAGCTTCTCTTCCACACTGTGGGAGAGTATGTGAGGAAATTTGACTATGGCAGAAGCAACTTCATGGGGTTTTGTACCCAGCGTGGAGAGGCACTCAACCATGGGAACAAGCTTCTCATGGAGACCTAGTGTAAGTATCTTGGGGCACTTTGAAACAATGGAAGGGAGCTTTCTCTCGTGAATGCCAATGCTTTTGAGGTAAGCCCAGTTTTCTGAAGCTCTCTCTCTTGGAGCACCCTCAAGGCGCTTGCACTTCTTAAACATTTCATCGATGCTTTTATCATCAAAACCTCTATCCCTAAAGAACCACATAATGCTGCTACCATGTTGACTGCTGCAGATTTCCATAACCCCCTAACAAGATGTGACATATATGTAGATCAATAGATGCTAAACAAACAACCTCTACAAGTCAAAATAACTAATCAACGTGGTGTACACTACATTACAAGTTTTAGTTGTAAAGAGAAAAACATGCTAAAGGAGATTGACATATTATTATTATTTTTTTGAGAAGAGCCAAAAGGCCTAAAAGAGATGATTAGAAGCAATTCTTTTACCAATTGCCAAAATGGGTGGTTAAAGTCACACTCCTTTAAAATCCCAAAATAAAAAACAATAAAAAGAAAGAAAGAAAGGCCTGGAGTTGATCGGAAGCAGAAGCATTGTCAAAGTAAACATTTCTATGTATAATTGAATAGAACCAAACAAATGGCGAATTGTAAGAAGGATTGAGAGCAAGTGAATTACTATGAAGAGTGTCAAAGGAGAACCAAAGAATGCAATTTTGTTTTTCAGTAGTAGAAAAGAATCTCTAACTAGTCTATGGCTGACCCCAAAATTTTATGACTAAGGATTGGTTGATGTTGTAGTAGTAATAGTAGAAACGAGATCATGGCAGTTAGTTACTAGCATGTTATCAATGGAGACGAGAAACATAGAATGTTAAGCTTTTGATTCTTTAAGAAAACAAATAACTGAAACTACCATATAGCATTGGAAGAGGAAGAGGAGACATTCCTAGGCTACGAGATACAGACAAAGACAAAGTAGTAGTAGAGTAGAGCATATATGATTATGAAGAAGAAAGGCGCTTACCTTACCTTAATAATAAATGAGAGCTTTTTGTATCATAAGTCCATAACCAGCGAGAGAGAGAGAGAGAGGCAGAGGCGGTGAGAATGAATTGCTTTGCTGCCTTTCTTCCCAATTCCCACTTCCCCAACTTGCCTTATCTGTTGTTCTTCTCTATGACTATTTGTTTTATCTTTCAATTTTTTTATTTTTTTTTATTTTACCGTAATTGCCCTCCTTCTTCGAATAAAATGACGGGTGTATCCTCCTTCCCTTCACTCCACTACTACTACTACTCTGGCCTCTCTCTCTGAGTCTCAGTGGAAACACTCTAAAACCCCAAACCAAAATAAAAAAACTAAGCTTTAAACCCTAACCTTCTCAATACCTCATCCGTTTCATAAACAACAAAAAAATGGCATCAGTGCAGCAAGGTCGGATTTTGAAGCTGATTTCAGAGTCCCAAACGGAGGCACTTTGGCTGAAACTACGCCGTTTCAGTTCTAGCTCCCTAGAAGATGAAGCAGCTATCAGAGGACAAGAACGACGACGACGACGACGACCCTTGAGATCGGAGGAGGAGGAAGATGATGACTATTCTAGCCAACAACAACAAGAGCGTCCTCCAGAGCCCATTCCAAACAGGCCTTTGAGACCCCAACGCAACCCCAAATTCCAATCCCAATCCCAATCCCAATTTCAAAACAACAAAACACGAACATGGCGTAATGATCTTAATCCAAATCCATCTGAAAACAACAGCAACTTCGATTTTCTCGAAAAATTCAAACTTGGTCCTGAAACCCCTTCGTCTTCTTCTCCCAAACCCCAACAACAACATGACCAAGTAGAAGAAGCGAACAACGCGGAAACGCCTCCTCCACAAGACGCTGAGGAGATCTTCAAGAAGCTAAAAGAAACGGGTCTGATCCCAAATGCTGTGGCTATGCTCGATGGTCTTTGCAAAGACGGCCTTGTTCAAGACGCCATGAAGCTCTTTGGTTTGATGCGCGAAAAGGGTACTATTCCTGAAGTCGTTATTTACACTGCTGTTGTTGATGGCTTCTGTAAGGCACACAAATTCGATGATGCCCAAAGAGTTTTCAGGAAAATGCAAAACAATGGTATTTCTCCCAATGCCTTCTCTTACTCTGTCTTGATTCAAGGTCTTTATCAGTGTGACCAGTTGGACATTGCTATTGACTTTTGTGTTGAAATGTTGGAAGCTGGCCACTCACCAAATGTGCAAACTTTTGTTGGGTTGGTAACTAGATTGTGTTTGAAAATGGGAGTTGAAGAAGCCAGGAAAGTCATTACAACTTTAACGAACAAGGGTTTTTTTGTTAATAAGAAAGCTATTAAGGAGTATATGGACAAAAAATCTGCACATCCTCTTGTTTGGGAAGCAATCTTTGGCAACCAAACTCCTGAGATACCATTTCAGCATTGACTTTTGTTGTTCATTTAGTAAGTTTTTCTTTTTAATATATGCTTCCTTGGCTTTGTTTTGGACAACCCAAATGTGAGAGACTACTTGTGAAGAACATTCAGTGTCATCAATGCAAGTTCTCTGTGTTACTTGTGGTTTATTTTTCTTATACTTTTATGTGGTTGATGGAATGGAATTATGTTGATAATGGGTGTTTTAATTTGTGCTTTTCATTTCTTTATGGTTTAATGGCATGGTTTCTTTGTACTAGAGCTGGTTTTCTTCCAGCAACCAAACTAGTAGCAGTAGACAGTAGCATCCTATAACAATCCTCTGAATTTCTTCATGCTTAACCTTCCTTCTTTAAAAACATCTGAATAATATAGATGCCGAAGCCCATGGTCACCTAATACATGTGCTTCTCCACTTAAGTCTAGCCTGCTCCAGTAATATGCATTCCATACTCCTTAGTGTCTCCATCCTTACGAATGATCTAGTTCAGATACCCAAAAGAGATGACTCTTTAATACATAATATACCATCAATTTTCACTTTCCTCTGATCCCTATTTCTAGTTTTATATAAATCACAGTTCATATACTTAGTCAAGCTTCCTATGGTCGTCCTCAGGCTAGTTGATACTTTCTAAGTTCAAGCCATTCAAAATATGGAACAAAAGTGAAGTATTTTATTTATTAATTAATGTTACAACGAAGTCAGCATTCATTTCAAGTGAATATTGTAATGGATGAGTGGCAAGAGCGGTGGTGGTTTGAGTGTGATTGTTTGGTGGTGGAAGTATTGATATATGTGAATGATATGAGAGGAAAGGGGCGGTGGTGATCCTAGCATTACTAGTACTAGTAGTGATGCAGGGCAGAAGGGTTAGATATAGGTTCTTCAGAAATTTAGCACTAAATTAGGATCATTGATGAGATCTTGAAGGGTTCTTGAATAGGGTTTAATGTTAAGTGTTTAGGTAGGGTTAAGTACCAAAAGATTGAATTTTTTTTTCTCAATAATCAAGAATTTTTTATTGAAACAAGCTGGAAGGAACCAGCAAACAAAATACAACCAAGTTGGAAACAAGCAGTGCAAATCACAGAACTAGAAACCAAAACTGTGATAAAACCAGCAACACAGACCAGCAAATATGAAGCAAGTAGCTAGGAAACCAGCATCAAGCCACACAGCCTAGTACAAAGCAGGCAACAAACACCTTACACTACACTACTATGCAATTGGTCTACAAGATTTGAGGCAAGTCACGGAGACTCCCCCATCCATTGCAAATCTGCAGATTTCTAGAATTAGGGAAGGGCCCTTGAATTCAATCCTGGCTTTCACATTTTTTTTTTTTTTTTTTTGGATAAATAACGATATTTCATAAATCAAAAGCTCCAAGTACACTGGGAGTGTACATGGAAAGGATTACATCAAGATCGGAAATTACACTGATCAAGCATAACAAAAAAATTAGAGCAAGAAAAAGAAGTGAAAACAGAACACCAAGCAAATAAAGAGTAGCTTTCACATTCTTTCTAATGACAGCAACGAGCTTCTCCTCTGAGCTGACTTTATTCCCAAGCAGGATCGCATTTCTTTGCCTCTATACATGAAAAATCACAGCAATAAGCCCCAACCTACAAGACATAGCAAGCAAGCTCTTGCCTTTCCAATACATAACCACCCCACCTTGCTAGTCTATCCCTGATAATTAATCTGTCCTACATAGCTAACCAACAAATGTAAGCCTGAAGAGGGATTCTTTGAGGGAATCAGACCAATTTCTGCCAAATAACCACTGGTGCTTTGACGGACTAGCCAGGGATAGACTAGCTAAACAGGGGGTTTGTAGCGATACCCCCATTTGATGGCTACTTGTGGTGTCAAAATAGTGAATAGAAAGAGACACTAGGCAAACCAATCACGCTTAGGAAAAAGAATGCAAACACACCCTTTAAGATTAAAATGAAGGGCTGAAATTTTATTGAATTCAATGTTTATATTTCTATCATTTATTGAATACTTAGGCTATTGCAATACTATTCATAGAAGGACTAAACCTCCTAATTTACCATTTCCTAGAAAGACTAGGACTCATAATAATTATTAAAAAAGTAATTAAGAACTTCTCAACAAAATAGAAAAAGGACTCAAAATGTAAAATAAAACTCGTGGGCCTTTTATGCAGCCCACTATAGCACTTTGCAGAAAATCGGAAATTACCAAATTACCCCTATTTATATCATTATATGGTGCCAAGAAAGTCCAATGTTGAAACTAGGGTCCGTTTGGTTCGCGTAAAATAATTTTCGGAAAATAGGCTATTTTCCGGAAATGTTATTTTCAGGAAAGGAAAATATTTTCAAGTGCTTGGTTGCATTATGAAAATTGTGTGTAGAAAATATTTTCATGTGTTTGGTTGTATTCTTGAAAATACTAGGAAACACATTTTCTCACATTTTCTCACCTTCCAAACAAATATTAACACCATTTCCCAGTTCACAGACAACAAAAGAAACAAAACACAAAGAAAAAAAATCATCCAATCCGGTCAAAATCATCAAATCCGGTGCGATCTCCGGTCAAAATCATCAAATCCGGTGCGATCTCGGAGGACGGCGGACGGCGGCTTTCTTAGTGTGATCGGTGCGATCTCGGTGCGATCCTAGGGTGCGATCGCACCGAGATCGCCTGAGAGTGAGAGATAGATCAACGGAGGACGGCGGCGATCGGTGCGATCCTGGGATGAGGGATGGTTCGGCGGAGGCGACCTCGGTGGCTTGCATGCGACGGCGAGAAATGGTTCTTCAGGTGTTCTTCGGGTGTTCTTCAGGTGTTCTTCGGCTTGGGTTTTCCATTCTGTTCTTCAGGTGTTCTTCGGCTTGGGTTGTCCATTTTGTTCTTCGGGTGTGTATTTTCCGGAAATGCATTGAAGGTAAAATAGGAACGTAAATCATTTTACGGGGTGAGGGGTGTTATTTTCCGGTCAATTTCCGTTTGACCGAATTTTCTGGAGCTACCAAACACACAATTTTCCGTAAAACTATTTCCTGAAAACGTTTTCACCCGAAACAAACGGACCCTAGAACACAATTCTTGAATCTATTAGGATTTAATAATGTTTTTTCTTGGAACTCTTTGTTGGCTGCGTCAAGTAGTACTAATGTCAATTTGAAGGCAGAGTAGGATGCTGAAGGAGGGGGGAAATTATGTAGTACCAGTAGTACTGAAGCACGATACAAATCATGTTATTTTGCCAATATATCTGTCCAAGTGAGCTTGTTTCTGAAACCATTCCTCTTTAAGCATTCTTTGTAGCCTGTGGGTTATCATTTCTTTTCACACGCACATAAAAAGACTACAAGCTGGGGTTTTTTTTTTTTTTTTTTTTGGTTCCCCCCAGTTGATAAGTTACCCATGCACCCCATGGGTTTTGAAACTACTACCTCACCCTTCACCCATTATTGCAAGAGGAGGAAATGCCATTTGAGCCAAAGCTCATTGGCCACAAGACTATATATAAGCAGTTATTTTGGTAATACAATGAAAGTGATGATCGGAGTTCTGTGAAGTATTTTAATTGTTGAATTAATAAAATTACCTTAACAGCAGGTGAATAGATAGTCAACAGACTCAACACATTCTCTAGAAATCTTTGAAATTGTTTTTCGTTATAATGTGAAATAGGTGACTGTTGAACTAGTTAAAATGTAAAGTTACCCTAGGGAGAGATCTGGAGGAATGGATATATAAGAACACAGATGAAGACATAACCTCTTCGTAGAAAGCCTAGGACTTCATCACCATGGGGGTGATCCTGCCTTGACTTTACGCAACCTTGTTTTTATCCTGAATCCTGAATGCATGATATTGGCATTTTGTTGTAAGATATGCCTTCTTGTATTGCTGTATTAATTGAATTTTTGAGTTGTAAATACATGTCAAATATGCAAGCTCTGCGAAATCCCTGCAAATAGTTTGAGTTTCATGGGCTGTTATGAAGATGCTACTATATAGTTCGGTTTCCTCAGAAACAGTCCTGTAATATGTTTGGTTAGAATTGTGATTTAAGACACTAACATAGAAGGTTGACATGATGAGTTGTTTCTTGTTTGGAGGGAGTGCCTTAACAGAGTTAGTTTCTGGTTTGTTTTTGAGGATAAGGATGATAATTCTATTTATAATTTGTTGGGTGCTACAGATGGTAAGGTGACCAGATGGGGGGGTATTAATATTAGTATTGTACAAGCTGATTGGCATATTGAATCTATTGATTCTTTCTATAATTTGTTTCATTATGGTTGAGAGATAGTTAATCATAATGGTAAGTTTTTGATCCTGCTATAAGGCATTCAGAATATCTAGCAGGTAAACAGCTTCCGTGAAAGAGTTTTTGGCAAAGCAAGTTCCTGAGGAAAGTAGCATTTAGCATTAGACCGTTGGTGAAGGATAAAAAAATAATTAAATAAGACCTCAAAATTTGATGCAGGACAAAAAATAAAATTAATGCAATACTGAATTAATACTTATAAAAAAAAAAATGCAATACTGAATTAATAAGAAAATTAAAAACCTTATAAAAAAAAATTAAAATTAAAAACAACCTAGGAATCAACACTTGCGCTCCCTACGAACCTAGGACCACTCTTTTTTTTTTTTTTTTTTTTTTTGAGCTCCGATAGAAATCCTAATTTAATGAACCTAGTGTACTACCGCCACCCCTTGACACCTAGGACCACTCAAACTTGGGTCCTCAAATCCCACAAGCCTTTTAAGGCTTGGGGAAGTACCACTCTACCCAACATGGGCGGTTGTAACCTAGGACTACTCCTTGATAATTAACAAAGATTTTTGTTAATAAGTGAAAGTTTAATCAATAAATTATTGAATTTTTTTTTTCTTATCCAAACATTTATGTGATTGTATTATAATTTAGGTTTGTCAATTAAATTCAATTATATGGTTGCATTGATTAATGCAATATAAAAGAGTTACCTTCTTTCTCAAAAAAAAAAAAAAAGTTACCTTCCCCCACAAACATTTATGTGATTGTATTGACCAATAAGATATATGGTTGAATTTAGTGAAAGAACTTAAGGAACAGAAGAAATTATATCAAATCCTAAATTTAAAAAAAAAAAAAAAAAAAAAAAAAAAAAACACTGATTCAAAAAAAAAAAAAAACGAAATAGTTTCATTCCGTTGCAAATTTTCATTTTTCCCTCTACCTGGTCTATCTAGAGAGTAAGGAACAAGTGCAGATTCAAGGAGTGAAGATGTCCATAGCTTTTTTTTTCCCCATTAATAATGTATTTTTTATTTTTATTTTTTATACAAAATAAAAATTATACTCTAACTTGATCTAAGTGTATATGTGCGTAAAACTTTCTCTTAGAGACTTAAACCGTAATCGTTGCCATCCTACCCTACAAACACTTATACTTAGAGTAACTATCACACCAAGAGTGTGTAGTAGTATAACGTATTTTTCTTGTTTACTTTACTTATGACATAGTTTTTTTCTTCATTAATATACTCATATATGACATGTTATATACTTATGTTATATAATAATAATATTAAGTACGTATATTATTTGATTTTGAATTAATAATTTGATATGATATAATATCGTGTGATGCAAACTTAATTAGAGGTGGGTGTACAAAACTTTAGCAATAACTTTGAAACGATGCCTTGAAATAGACTGATATTGGAATGTTCCATTCCAATGGGCAAATCGAAACCGCGTTTGAAATGATATTTAGAGCATTGGACTGAAATAGACCAAAGTGGACTAAAATAGACTGAAGTAGATGAATGAACTGAAATTAGTTTGAATGCTACGTTGATGTGACTCAAAAATAGCGTAATATTCTTCATATATTAAACTTTAAGCTTGTCAATTAAATTTAATTCTTTAAGGATACGAAACTCCCCAAATATCTATCAGAATTTGGCTTACAACACAGAAAGGCTTTTGTGGAACTCATTCTTATCTTTGCAGCCAGTTTGGATGGAGGGAAAGGGAAGGGGAGTAGATCAAACTAACCATTAAATTTGTTCTTATTTTTAGATCTTTACATAAGTGGATAGTTTTTGGATAGTTTATATGAGTTTGTTCTTTTTTGAGATCTTTATATAAGTGGATACTTCTAGTAGGAGTCGTGTCTCACTCTCACATTGACTTTATTGATCCAGCTCTCCACTTTTTCATACGCATTTCTATTTAGAAACAAATATACACACAAAAGAGAAGGAATAGAGTCCGAACACAAATTTAATTGTAAAAAAAAAAAAAAAAAAAAAAAGATGGTTTCGACCTCGTAGTACATCTTAAATGACCTACGGTTCTCTTTAATTAGGCATTGCTGCACGCTTTGGTCATATATAGATGATATGATTCTTACCATTGACAATTGACAAAGCCGTGCGGTGAGGTGAGGAATTATTATTAGAAGGGAGTTGGTTGGTTCTCTCCGGTGAGTCCTCCGCTTGTTGTGCGTACCACATGGTCGGTTATTGTTTAATTGAAGCGAGTAAAGTGAAGAAGAAGAAGAAGAAGATGCATGAGATCAGCATGATACATCTCCCTCTTCGATCAAGAGACTTTAATTTTAATATTGTGAAGTACCCACTCATTAATTTAAATGCCAACCACAACTCACCAAAGCCAATTCTCAGTACAATGCCCCTACAAGATCTTTGTGATTTGGTCGGCCTTTTTTATATATATATTTTTTCCTCCTCTCCAGTTTAAGGTAAGTCATACCTAGGCAACAAGGGAACTGTCTCATTACAGGTGTGGTGGGTGCCCAACTTTTTATTATCTCTCTATCTAATATTTCATTACTAAATAGTCTATATGTATTTGTGATAAAATTATTTATTTTATACTTTATCAATTATATTACACAATGCATCTATTTTTTAATAAAATTCTTGTATTTATTAATATATAAAGAAAAAAAAGAATCGTGATTGATGGAGTATAAAGTAAAATACTTAAAAATATATGTATAACAAATAGGATTTTTTTTTTGTTTTTTTTTTAATAAATGGCTTGTAAGTTGAATCAAATTTGTGGTTGGCAAAAGTAAACTATACAGGAAACCGAAAGTGGTGTGTAGGTAGTAGTAGGGTTACCAGAAGCTGAAGCAATGCGATGGAGGCAGCAGGCAGGCAGTACCATTAGTGTACCTTGGCAGTCAGCAGAAGGGAAACCAAATTTAATGTAAATGGAAATTTAGTCTTGGAATCTAATCATTCGAATAATGATGGTAGCTTGAACCAATTAAGCAATAAAGTCAAGATAGTTTTATAAGAAGTACTTAATTCACTAATTTCAACAACCGTTTCACTTGACTTGAAGGATAAGCAATTAATTAGTTTTTTTATTTTTTTTTTTCCTATAAAAAGTTTTTAAAAATATTTTTTAAATCAATGTAATTTTTTTAAGGACATTCGTTAACTTTTTTTTCTTTGTTTGTAACCTTAATTGAAGACAAATTAAGCCTTTCTATACTTCCATAAATTATAGTTTAAGTACCCTAGATTAAACTCTATTACAAAATAGTTTACTCTACTAATACAAATTTCAAGAATTTGAATATTTATTTTACTTATTTTTAATATTTTATATTTAAATATAATAAAATTTACACACAATACATTGTGCTTATGCAAAGTGATTCAATATATGTATTACTTATCATAAAAATAGTGAGTTTTTGTTCTGTGGCTCACTAATTATTAATATATTATTTATTTATTTATATATAATTTTAAATTAAGTAGTTGGGGATATAATACTAATTATAAAATTAAAAAAGAGTAGAGAAAAACAAAGACTTTCGAGCAAATGCTAATCAAATTTTCTTTTTAAAATGATTATTTATGAGAACTTGGGATATTAATATCTCTTTGGTGTTGATTTTGAACAACAGTATATTTCATTTTTTATTCCTACAGTAATTTTTTTTTGTTGTTGATAGTTTCCTATAGTAATTTGTGATAATCTTATTGCCTATTAGAGAATTAAAATCACGATTTCGCTCCTGTTGACTTTATATACTCTTGATTTTACGTTTTATTTTAAATAATGTAAATAATTTTAGTCCAAGTCAATGACTAATTACTGGATATTTTGAGGTAGGCAGTGTCAACCTTTGATGATCTGATAGAAACATTGTCAAATCTAACATGTATGGAGATAATTTTTTTTAAAAAAATTATAATTCAAAACTTGTAATAAATTTAGTATAAGTGGGAAAACATTATACAGATTTGTTAGCAATAACTTTTGAAAATCTGTTGTTTCATCTAATTAACTTCACTCACCTTCTCTAAATATCATGAACACATTAAGAGGTATCAACTAGTTGATCTACAACCACTGCATACCCTTAATGTAATGATCACTCCACAAGTATAAGTGCTTGTGGGGTTCAAATCTCTAAGAGGGAGCTTTGCATACATATACACTTAGATTAGGCTATAGTAGAACTTATATATTGTGTATATATATATATATATATAATAAAATAAAAACTAATTGATCTACAAGGCTCTTAGTTGAACATTTATTATAGGAAAAAATGTAAATTCTTAATGTCTATTTGGCAAAGATTATTTTTGCCAACTTATTTTACTATTCAACTTATTTTTGCTACTATTCATCGGTCCCACTGTACTATTTCAGCTAACTTTTACATTTATTTACAAATAAAAAAATTTCAATTTTAACAAAATAAGCAGGTCCTAAACAGACAATTTGAATTTTTTTCTTTTCCTAGTTAAATTAATTTCACAAAAAGTACATTTCCAATTTTGAATAACAATATATAAGTTCAAAGACAGTACATATTGTGATTGACACTTTTATCTTTATCTACAATACTTTCAGTAAAAAAAATTTCAATTTCAACAAAATAAGCAGATTCTAAACAAACAATTTGAATTGTTTTCTTTTCGTAGTTAAATTAATTTCACAAAAAGTACATTTCCAATTTTGAATAACAATATAAGTTCAAAGACAGTACATATTGTGATTGACACTTGATAAATGTGATATCAATAAAAAAAATTCATATAAAATAATATTGTTAGCTTCAGTTATAACTTATTACCACCTTAGTACAATTGTGAGAAGTTATAAAAATTAAATTGGTGTGCTATATAACATTGTTGTCTAACCAGTTGTTACCTTACTTGTTATATACTCTAGCATGCATGATGTAGAACTGACTCTACTGAGAAGATTACCATTAATTGTTATCCATCATCTATGGTTACAGTATTATTATTATATCAAACTCGAGACAGGTGCTGTGTTTTATTAGATTCTTTCAAATAAATACAAATATAAGACTAGGAGAATGTGGGGTCGGCGCCGGCCCTGTAGCCTCGCGGATATCAAACTTCAATAGTGACTTCAAATATATTTAATTTTATACAGTACTATATATTAAACACGAAGCACAAACTTATACATTTCAAACGCTCTATATGTTTGAGAAATCATGAATTTAAAATTTTAAAATGAAGTTCCTCAGCCCTCCAAAAGTCAAATACATATTATTTAATCTTAAAAAACTAAGAAATTGAACTTGAGTCATAGCCTTGATTGCTATATAAAGGGTTGTCTTCTTTGGTTTCTCTCATATCATCTGTCATTAGTCAACACAAAATATAAACAAGAAGAAGTTTTGAGAGAGTAAGAGTTAAAAGGTGCAAAATGAATTGTCTTATAGTTTCTCAGTCTCCATTTTGCATGGCCACCATTGTCTTCTACACTTGTATTTGGATCCCATTTCTCCAACTCAAGCAAGCTTTGCTCGGCATAATGGGCCTCCTCATGTTCACTACTCATGATGAGCCAGTAGTTGAGAGCTTCAATGAGGGATACCTTCCCGTGACTAGGTTTGAAGAGTTGCAAAATGTGGATGAAATGTGTTCTATTTGCTTGGTGGAGTTTGGGAAAGAAGATGTGGTGAGCCAACTACCTAGATGTGGCCACGTTTTCCATATGCACTGCATCGAAAGCTGGCTGGACCGAAACCAGTTCACCTGTCCACTTTGTAGGTCATTTTTATTTTCAGTTGTAAATACTTGTCATGCAAACTGTGGTGGTAGTGGTACTAGTTCACTACGTATCCCCTCCTATCTGGATTCTTCTTGGCATTAATCAAATCAAAATTTTGTATACTTTGTTTTACATTTTATATTTTTATTTTTTTTGTTTTGGGATTCAGGAAATGTTTCAAATTTTTGATTCTTCAAAAAAATCTGCACAATAAGGAACTGCATGAAAAAAGTTTCCTAAATTTTGCGGTTAGGGAAGGTTCAATACAACAACAACAACAACCAAAAAAAAAAAAAAAAGAAGGAAACTTTTGACGTCCACTTAAGCCTTTGAACAGAAATAAACTGAAACTTTGTTTAGTATTAGCTGATTATGTAGGTTGTTTAGATATTTTCTTCAACGGAAGATGATAAGTTTTAAAATAATCTCCATTTAAAAAATAGTTTGACAAGGGTGATGTTAACTGTTTGTTGCTTTGTTTTTTTAATTTGGGGGAGGGTTGAATTATTTGTTTGTTGATTAATATTTCGATAAGAACGAGAAATATATAAGACTCCGCAACAAGTCAACGAGGGGACTATTTGATCAGAATACAGAATTTGAGATGATGAAGGTATTTTCTATTTGGTTTTGCACCTAATTAATTTCTTTCCCAGTCCAAGTCCAGTGGCTTAATTTGCAAATCTAATTAAGAAGCAATAAGATTTCATTAATACTCTTTTTTTTCTTCAACGTTCAAACACACATGAGTGAACTGCCCAACTGTCATTTTACACAACTGGAGAGAGAGAGGGGCTCCATTAAATTATACGGTATCCGAGTATGAATACTATTTAACATGTGGAGGCGTGATGCTTATCAAAAAAATACATGTGGGATAGTGTGTGACTGATGCTAGCTTCTTGTTGGATAGAAGAAGAAGGCATTTTACATGCAGTACAATTACAATTCGGTTTTATCAGTCAGCAGATACATATGGCGAAGTTAATTAATTCAACTTTCAGACGCTACCTCTAGTCCTGCAGCAATAATTATCTTATATGTATCATATATTTTTCTCTCGTGAGATCTACCTATTGTAAATATGGTGATACATATATAAGAACCAAAGTGTTGTAATAAAGGTGAAAATCAAAAGGAAATAGAATAGAAGGTTACTTGTAGGAAGCTTATTTTGGCAGGATTTTTTGTTTTTGTATTTTAGTGATCTCTATTCTTAGCTTGGATGGTTTTTTTGTTTTGTTTTGTGTTTTTTTTTAATAACAAGCGTAGATTGGAGATCAACCGAACAATTGTTAGGGGGATTTACGATTTGAGGGTGGTTGATTTACCATATGATACATCTATAGGTCCTCCCCCGGAATCCGGATACAAAAATTAAAGTTTTTGAATTCTGATTTTTTGTCTTTTGCAGTTAGACTTACTGAGCATTGACCTCAACAGACAAAGACCTCTTTGAAAACGTTGCGGGTTTTAAAGTCCAATCCAATGACGTACAATGAATAAAAATACTATTTTTAAACATTTTAAATATCTTTGTTTGAAAGATGCTAATTGAATTACAAATTCTTATTATTAAAACACTGTCATCGATGTGATCAAATCTGCAGGCATTTTTAGTTTGTCCTGTTTGTTTGAAAAAAAATATAGAGAGAGAAAGGAAAGGGATGCAAGAAAATCACTAGAGTTTGATTGAAGGAAATGGAGCAAAGAATGGAAATTAAGTATTTTCCTTGTGACTTTGGGAGTAGTAGTTCTCCAATCTCCATGCTTTAAGTTATGCTAGCTTTAGTACAATAGTTATATTTTATTGGTAGAGGGATAAAAGGGAAATTCCACCAAAGTTCATGCTCACAAACATAAAAGAGATATCATTTTTTCCCATCAAAGTAAACTAACATGCTAATTAAGGGAAATGGCAATCTCCTTCATTCCATTTTCTTTGGGGGTCATTTTGAAACGAAAAGAAATGCATCAGAGACGGCTTGATGCATTTAGGGGCCTAAGGCGAAAATTGATTATCTTGTTTTAAATGCAAAATTACTACTAATTAACATGAACTATGTAGAATTTTTTCTTTTTTTGGAAATTTTATAGACACAAAAATTTGACAAAACTTTTCATACTTGTTGATATGGCAAATTGATAGTGATAAATAAAAGAGTTGTGTTAATGGTAGATCTAGATGAAAACTAGTAAAAGTTTACTAACTCAACTCTTATTATTATTTTATTTTTTAGAAGTGCAATATTCATAATATTTTTCACAACAAATTCTAAGTTTTAAGTTGTTTCTTGTTTTCTATTTGAAAACACCACTATAATTATTTTTTTGTTATCAATAACAAGCTATAACAATTTGCTACTTAGCATTTGTTATAAAAGTGTTTCGAAAAATATTGTGGACTTAGCATTTTTCTTACTTTTTTGTTTGTTTTTCATTTAATAAAAATATATTATTTTATTTATTTATTATATATAACTCTATTGGTTAAAATTTGGGGTTTTTTTTTTACTTGGAGCCTTAGGCGACCGCATCTATTGCTCCATTTAACTGGCCCTGAAATGCATTAATGGAATTCGATCAGTAATATGATCTCTTTTTATATGATTTTTTTTCTCTTTTACCTCTCAATTGAGCAATGCTAGTAACACAAACTTCAACAACTTTTTTTTCAAAATTTAGTTATTGTTAATACAATGCCACTTTCACATGACTCCAAAACTAAAACCAATTTATGGTACATCAAATAATCAATCATAACATATATACTATCTTAGGTCTTTAATAATTGTGAAGAAATTAGGAAATTTTTTGTATCCTTCGGCTTATTGTTAGAAATTAACACGTAGCCTTTAAAAGAGGACAAAATGTGGTTATGACTAGTTTTCCACAATCTACTGTAGTGGCAAGTTATTATTTGATTTTCACAAAAATCCACCATTAACATTACTAAAATGTTTATCATTCACAAACTTGTCATCTAAATGATTATCATGAAGCAAATTTAAATAATGTAAAATGCGGTGGTGACATGGACCACTCATGTGCTTATAAAAAGAAAGATACTACGTCTACAATATTTTCACAACAAATTACAGGTGGTTAGTTGTTATTAGTTCAAATTTGAACCTAACACTAAGATTACTTTTTTGCCTCAATAATAACAACTAGTTACAATCTGCCACTTAAGATTTGTTGTAAAAATGTTGTGAATATATTATTTCTCTTCTAAAAAAGGCAAAGTTTTTTGAGCAATTTCATGTTTAGTTAGAAGACATTCTTGAAGATGTAGCTCCTTTTGTAATTCATGATGCTCCTTAGTTTTTTTTTTTTTTTTTTTTGGGAGAAGAAATGCTCCTTAGTTTTGTTTCAATAAAACATGACTAGATTCTCCACACAAAAAAAAATATAAATAAATAAATAAAAGTGGGCCTGGGTTGAGTTGAATATATGAATGATTATATAGTATTTGGGTCTGGGCCAATTATATGGTATGGGTAGGAGAAGGCCTGCTGGCATTGGGCCCAAAGTGGGATGGTCGTAACTGCTAAGTCGTAAGCCTCTCGAAGACTGACGACCGTAAATGAAATTTGCATTATCAGAGTCTCGGAGAAGGAGAAGGAAAGAAGAACAAGCTGAAGCTCTTTCTTTCTTTCTTTCTTTCTAATTGATCTGATCTTCACACACCAAAATGGTAACCTCTCTCTCTCTCTCTCTCTCTCTTGATTTCATTTTCTTTCAACTGGAATGATATTTGGATATATAGATCCGATTCATGAAACTCTCTGCTCTCTTCTATTTCTATATGCTTTTTGGGTTTCCTTAATTCTATTTTTATATGTACAAGTAGAACACAAAATTAAGATTTTGTATTCACTGCTGCTTCTTCTTCTGTTCAAGATCTGTGAAATCACACCCATACTATTTTCCATTTCCCGATGGATCCATCCATCCACCCATAGTGATTATTCTCATGACCTCAATTTTTTTACCATCTAGGTTTTTTTCTTTGTGTGTGAGAATTTTAGTCTCTCAGAAGAATCCGTTATAAATGTTGATTTTATTTATTTATTTATATATCAGGTATTAACAGAAACTGAATCTATGATTACCCTTGTTGCAAATTCCTAGTACAATTTTGTGCTTTGAGCTTGGATGCTGCTTTTTGCTTTAAGCAGCTGGTTGGTTAATACTTAAAACTCATTGTAGTTGTACTTACAAATACTGAAGCTTTAAATCAACAATAATCAACAGATTACTACTAATAAGAAAACAGACACCCAACAACTCTCAACTCAATATTTTCAAGACCTAGCCAGTAGCCACCCTGAAATTACTACAACATACTAATGGAATTCTTAGCTACATTGACTCTAAACCACAGTTATCAGAGATGCCCCACTAGCAACAAGCTTCCATATTCTAAGCAGAGTTTCAGAAATTGCCATTATACTCACAATTCTGTTTTTTTACTTTCCGTCTTATCAATCTCACAATGCCTTCCGTATAATTCATCTTTACATGATGGACAATACCATTCCTTTGCTGCAAAATATGGTAATATGCTTAAATTGGACCTCAAGTTTTTGCCTTTAAGTTCATCCTCTCCTCATCTTACAATCTCATCACATTTAACTTTATGATTCCTTAATAGGCATTAGCTCAAAATGGTTCTCGAGATTCTCTTAGAGAACAAGTATCTCGGTTCTTGATCTGTCACCCTACTGCAGCAACCTATTCCTTGTTGCTTATGTTTTATGCATTGCTAGCGTAGCCACCCAATAAAATCATGCCTGGGAATTGCTTTAGGGAACCAAATATTTAACCTCAAGAAGCCTTTTTCTTCCATTGTTCCAAGTTCTTTGTGCTGGAGTACTGTGCTGTTTTTTCCTGGACTCCAAATAGGCCTGTCCTCTCTTTCTAATTCTACCAAACTCCACTTGCTTTGAACATTAATTAGCTCCTCATTTTAACCCATGCCAACTACAAATTTAATGAAAGGCCTAGCGATCTGCCTCAATTTTAGAATCTTCCTCCCAGACCAGTTGCGTTCCTGAGAAATATTCAGTGAAGATTCTTCACCTCCCAAAAACTCTTACCAATAACAAGCTCTTACCTGCACATGACTCAACTATCTCATATCGTGGAAATTTTCTGATATTCTCTAACATTAACATCATCATATTCACAATTGTAATGCCTTCTTTGAGACTCTTTTGACATTGTTTTCCGTCAGTTTTATGTGACTTAACTGCATAATTAACCTAACATCAAGGTTTTTATATTGGCTAATTCTGTAATAATTTATGCTTCTGAACCTGTTGTAGATTCACTTTGTGCTTCTTATTAGTCGACAAGGAAAAGTGAGGTTGACAAAATGGTATTCACCGTATACCCAGAAGGAAAGAACTAAGGTATCAGCTGCTCTTTATTTATTTATTTTTGGTTTAAAATTATTAAGTTTTGGCTCTATGGGGAGGGGAAAGAGGAGATTTGAGCTACCCCTTGGCGGTTACGTATCACCTGCTTTGTTTTTTTGTTTGATTTTGGGATGTGTGTGTTCTCCTTATAGCTCATTGGTAATTGAAGTTATTGTTACAGCTTTTGTTTTTCATTTTTTTATAACTAAGAAATTTTATTAAAAATGAGAATACTCTGTGTTCATGATGATGGACACAAAGATCATTACTGCATTTGTTTCTTAAACTGATGTGCATTTTTTCCAATGTTGATATCCACCCTTTCATGATTATGTTGAGAAGGTTCTACGGGAGCTAAGTGGAGTGATTCTTACCCGAGGGCCCAAGCTCTGTAATTTTGTTGAATGGAGAGGATATAAAGTTGTTTATAAAAGGTAATGCCAGAATATTACTCTGTGTTTGCTGTTATAATGAGAATCTCTTACTCGAGGAATATTTTTCGCCATCTCTGACATGAGCCACTGAGCAGTTTCCAATAATGTGTTTGTGCAGATATGCTAGTCTGTATTTCTGCATGTGCATTGACCAAGAAGACAACGAATTAGAAGTCCTTGAAATAATTCATCATTATGTGGAGATTTTGGACCGATACTTTGGCAGTGTTAGTAAAATATAATCTGTGACTCATTTATAAAAGTAGCACACCATTTTTTTCCCATTTGATTATGATAAAGGATGGACGTCCTAGTAATTTATTCATATTTCACAGGTCTGTGAGCTGGACTTGATCTTCAATTTCCACAAGGTATGTCCATTACTCATGCTTTATGGGCAAAATTTCTGTTTAATTAGCATTTGAGTCTGGTTTATGTGTCCACCTATGTGCCATGTTGATCAGCCATTTCAAATGTCCCTCAGTAATCAAATTGCACTGTTCTTTTGGATATGCATTTTACATAGATGTGAAAGTAAGCTCATTTTTGCTCACTGTTTGTTACTGTTTAACATGAAGGCCTACTATATATTGGATGAACTATTAATTGCTGGTGAACTTCAGGAATCTAGCAAGAAATCAGTTGCACGATTGATATCTGCACAGGTAGACTTTTTCTTAGTCCTGATGCCTTTTGGAGAGTTTCACACTTTTGCTGAGTGCATTATATTGTTGGTTTTTAGGATTCATTGGTGGAGATGGCAAAAGAGCAGCGCAGTTCAATAAGTAATATAATTGCTCAGGCCACCAAGTAGAGGACAGGCATACATAGTTGCCTGATATATTGGTTGAAATTCAAGCACTTACTGTATTATTCTTATTCTGTGTTTTTCTTTGTAATGACTGGAATGCACCTTTTGTTTCGTATTTGTTTTTGAGGATTGTGACATGATTGCATGTCTGAATTACCTTTAAAATTACATGTTCTATATGGTTGATGCATTTGGCCAGTTTCTGCCAGGTGTTTTGCGAGTAGTTTTCTAAGGGTATTGTTAGCACTTATGTGCAAGGCAATGAGCCTTAATGATGCATTTCCATTTTCATTGGATAAGTTTAAATTTTGTGATATAACCTGCTCAACTTCTTGTATTACCATTTCCGTCGTTGAAATTCTGTTCTTCAAGGTGGGAATCCTCATCAAGTTTCTTTAGAAAATCAATGTTAACAGATATTTTAGTGGACAAGGAATCCATTCCAGCCTGCCAACAACTCAATCACTGTTTTGGGCAAAACCCATGAAATGCCAAAAAGGAGAACCACCAAACTCCACAGTTACCGTACAGCATCACAATGTAGCAAGTTGCAACTAGTGATTTATCAACAAAAATTGTAGCAACACGTGGTCTTTTGCCCCCCAACACCTTGTGTAAGTGCAAATCTAAGAGCCTGTTTGGTAAGCATGTTTCTGCGACTCAATTTTCTGTTTCCATAACTCAGTTCTCAAAAAATGGTGGGACCCATACAAAAAGGTTGTTTGGCAACATTGTTTTTTGTTTTCATAACTCTGTTTTCAGTTTTCAATTCTCACATTTTTGAGTTGTGAGTTGTGGAAACTGAAAACAACTTTTGGCTGTTTTCAGTTTCCAATTTTCTGTTCTCAATGGCAATTTTGTAATATCACAACACATTGGGTCCCACTTGTCATAACTCAGCCGCAACTTTTTGAAAAATCTACTCTTTTTTTTTTTTTTTTTTTTTTTTTTTTTTTTTTTTTTTTTTTTTTTCCTTTCTTCTCTGGGTTCCGTGCTCTTCCTCTTTTTTTTTTTTTTTTTTTTCTTTTCTTCTCTAGGTTCTTCTCTGGTTCGTGCTCTTCCTCTTCTTTCTTTCTTTTTTTTTTTTTTCCCTTTCTTCTCTGGGTACCGTGTTCTTCCTCTTTTTCCTTTTTTTTTTTTTTTCCTTTCTTCTCTGGGTTCCGTGCTCTTCCTCTTTTTTTTTTTTTTTTTTTTTTCTTTTCTTCTCTTGGTTCTTCTCTGGTTCGTGTTCTTCCTCTTCTTTCTTTTTTTTTTTCTTTTTTTTTTTTCCCTTTCTTCTCTGGGTTCCGTGTTCTTCCTCTTTTTCCTTTTTTTTTTTTTTTTTCCTTTCTTCTCTGGGTTCCGTGCTCTTCCACTTTTTTTTTTTTTTTCTTTTCTTCTCTGGGTTCTTCTCTGGTTCGTGTTCTTCCTCTTCTTTCTTTCTTTTTTTTTTTTTTTTTTCCTTTCTTCTCTGGGTTCCGTGTTCTTCCTCTTCTTCCTCTTTTTTTTTTTTTTTTTTTTTTTTTTTTTTTCCTTTCTTCTCTGGTTCCGTGTTCTTCCTCTTCTTCCTTTCATTTTTTTTTTCTCTGGGTTCGGTATCCGTGTTCTTCCTCTCTTCTTCTTCTTTTTTTTTTTTTTTTTTCCTTTCTTCTCTGGGTTTGGTCTCCGTGTTCTTCCTCTATTTTTTTTTTCACTGGTTTCGGTGGGTACTGAAAAAAAAAAAAAAAAAAAAAAAAAAAAAAAAAAAAAAAAAAAAAAAAAAAAAGCTGCACCAGTGACAGTTATGGGACCCACAAATAGTGTGAAAAATATTGATTGATGAAAATTGAGTGATGGTGCCAAACAACTAATATTTTTGAGTGATGAGTGATGAGTGATGGGTGATGAGTAATGAAAATTGAGTGATGGAAATTGAGTGAGCAAAAAAGAAGAGCCAAACAGGCTCTAATTCACTAATCACCTTGCCACTTCCGGAAAGTTTTTAACTGTTAAAACTTTAAAATCTTCCTGTCAAAGTGAAAAAAAAAAAAGTCACCGTAGATGATACCTTCCAAATGCTCTTTCAAGGAAAAGAATTGTCTCTTCCTCTCTCGGGAGATAGTATCTTTCAACGGTTGTATTATACAACCAATCCTTTAATAGAAGGTTTTAACCTCGTATCCACGGCTTCACCTCGTGTCTAGAGCCTAGACCCATTTATCCCCCTCAACCTCCCTTTAAACTTAAGTTGAAAAGATTACACAAAGTTATTCTAGTAGACGAACGTGGTTTTAAGAAAATGTATGGAAAAAGTTTTTTTTTACCAAATCAAAAATTCCTTTTTTTTTTTTTTTTTTTTTTTTTTTTTTTTTTCTCTTTAATTTTTGGGTTGAAAAGTATGGAATTTTATTATATATGGGCTAAACTCTATAGTTTTGAGTTAAAAAATATAGGTTTATAAAAAAAAAAGTTAAAAAATATAAAGAAAATAAACTTAGAAATTAGAAATATGAGCCCTAAAAAAGCAATAAAAATGATAAATATTCAAAAGTCTCATTCGATCAACATTGGTTTTATTTAGTCTATTTTGTCCTCTTCGGTCCATTTATGGGCCGTCCTAATCGGTCCTTTCGGTCTTATTTAGTCCATTCTGTCCACTAAAGTCATTTCGGTCCAATTTAGTCCATTGAGTCTTATTCAGTCTACTTCGGTCCTATTCGGTTTATTTAGTCTACATTGGATCTATTCGGTCCATATTGTTCATATTCGGTCCACATTGGTCCTCTTCGGTCCACTTCATTCATATTTGGGCCATTTAGTCCACTTTGATTCTATTCTGTCTAGTTTGGTCTTATTCGGTCCACTTTAATCCAGTCTATCCATTTTTATCCAATTGGGTCCTTTCTACCCATTCGGTCCTATTCCATCCACCTTGTTCCTATTCGGTCCATTCAATCCTATTCTATCCATTAGGTTCACTTTGTTCTATTTGGTCTTATTCTATTCATTTGGACCACTTCAGTCCATTTTGGTCAACTTCGATCTATTTTTGTGCAACTACATAATGGGAAAAGACGTATTTGGGTTGAAAGCACTTAATCTAAATCCAAATATATATATATATATATATATCTCAAACTCATAATATCTAAAATCTTAAGCATAACATATATTGTTGCTATACTTTTGTCGAGTCACATTAATGTAACATTTCAGTCCACTTCAGTAATACTAAATTTACAAATGTAATATTTAGGGCATTTTTTCATTTGTTTTAACGTCGTTATTTTTAAATGAACTAGCCGCATACCCGTGTGTTGCACATGATTATTTTTTATGGGTGGTCTCATTATTATTATTATTATTATTTTGTAATTTGAACTATTTTAATGAAAAGTAATACATTTCATAATCATATTTATCGCAAAATAATTTTTTATTATTGTAGAATTTTTTATTTAAATTTTGAAACCATAATTCTACCATAGTTGGTTGACGTACTAATTTTTACATCTCTAAGTCAATTAAACACGTTTTGCATGCTACATGTAAACCTTCTTTTCCATAAGGGTTAAAATAATGTGGGTAGTATTTTTTATATGGAAGTTAAAAATTAAAATTCTTATACCTTGTCTTGATGTTTCCTAAAAATTAAATTTAGTGATTCTCTTTCAATAATTGTGAAAATTTTAAGCAGCAATTCAGAAGGTATTCACGTTACATGTTCATGCTTTGATTGTGTAATTGTATGATTGATTTGGGTTGTAATTTATAAGTTGTTTACGATATTAAATATAGTGTTGTGTGTGATTTATAGAGTAGTGACGATTGTAGTTATTAACAATTGGTTTTTAATTTCTTTTAAGTTAATAAAAACCTTACATATATTTTTTTTTCAAAAAAACCTTTACATATTTTTTTAATGTGAATCTTTAAATATACCTTAATAAGTAAACTCTATACATTTCATTTCCTTAGATGCATAAAAAGAAAGACATTTATTCCATAATAATAGTGGCTAATTAGTTTTTTCATGATCTCATTTGTAACTTTTTTACTATTATCATATTTTAATGGGTGGTGATTTTCATAATAGAGGCATTAAATGATAGACAAAATCTTGGAACCTTTCATTAGATTTTTAAAAGTCATGATATGTGAAGAATATAAGCATTTAAGGATTTTATTTTTTATTTTTATTATTTATAAATAATGTTAAATGAAATGTCAAAAACGGGATTTTGAACTTTTCCATCTTTATTTCTTATATATTTCTATTATTACTGAAGAACATCTTCCTTTTAGTTTTGATAATAAATATGGTTTTCTAGATTAGAGTTTGATTAGTTTTAAGTTTAAATTTTATATGATTGTTTTTAATTGTTGATTATATGATTTAATTAAGTGAATTTAACGATTTATTTAATTGCACCGTAAAGCTTTTGATGACATTTGTAAGGTCATCTTTAATTAATTTTTTACTTCTGTTAGCCTCTTTGTTTTCCAGTTAATGGTTACTAATTAATTTATTTAATTGACATTTGATTTTAGTGGGGATAAGGGCCCAAAATATTGGATATTGGGCCTTGGGTCTCATCTGAGGACATTAACATGTCTAAGGAGGGGTAATTAGTTAAGGAGTTCAAGTATAGGAATCTCATAAGTAAGGGAGAAGTTAAAGGTGGCTCGAGGAGGAATCCCTCCTCGGCTACGATTAGAATAACTCAGATACAAATTCAAGCAACGAGACTTATCCCTAAAGAAGCTCCAATGTCAGGCACGTGTCTTACAAACATATGAAAATGAGGGGCTGTCACCTCCGCATTAAATGCACTGTAGCTGCTTTTCTGGCCGCATTTATGTGGAGAGGATCTCTAAACAATGTTTTCTTGGCCACCGCAACTCACAGAAAGCCAAAAAGGGTGTCTGATAGGATAGATACTCAAGTGGTGGTCTGGATGATTGACAAGTGGAAGGTCAAGATCACTAGGAAGGACCTGTATAACGAAAGAGACATCCCACGAGTAAGGGGATGGAAAAAAGGAGAAAAAGAATACTGTAACAACCAGAGTTGCACTTATAATCATCCCCACTGATTCACACCAAGGGTGGTCTCCTCGGACAACACATTCACCTAACCTTGCATGTTTTTCTCTTGCATGACTGTCTCACAAACTCATCCTAGCCGCTGTAATACAAACTAGGGCTTAGCTCTTCAACCCACTCTCTACAAATTTATTATATTGGGCTCACTAACCCACAACCCCATACTCATTAGGCTTGGGCCGCAAAACGTGACCTTACAATTGGCGCCATCTGTGAGAAGAGCTTGTGTGATAGAGTGCAGCGGTGAACGATGGTAGGATCAAGTCCACACCAAGCAAAATCCATGCCACCCTAACTTGAGAACCCCCTCGCCGACCATGAGCGGAAAGAAGATCAAGAAGGCAGTATGCACATTACGCATACGAGCAAAAGTCACACTCAAGTCAAAAGTCATGTCTCCTAAGACCAGCCTAACAGAGCCATGCAGTTGAAAATTGACTGGTTGAAGAGGGAACTGCGCCATGCACGACGAAAGCGAACTCCCTCTAACTCTGACACTTCTTCTGATGATGGAAAGGACGTTAGTTACAGGCGAAGGTCTCGAACCTCGCCCAGCGAGTCTTTCTCTTACGAAGAGGAACGTCGTCACGAACGGAGGAACGAAAGCCCGCCTCATAAAGGCGTGGAAAACGATGCTGTGAGTAGGGCATTAGACCAAATCTCCAGGTCACCCTTCACGCGCAAGATTGATGGGGCTAAACTTCCTCGACGATTTACCCAACCTGTTTTCACCGTTTACAACGGTAAGACAGACCCTGTGGAGCACGTGAGCCATTTCAATCAAAGAATGGCTGTCCATTCCAGAGACGAAGCCTTGATGTGCAAGGTTTTTCCATCCAGCATGGGGCCCGTCGCAATGAGATGGTTCGACAGCCTGAGAGCAAATTCTATAAGTTTCTTCAAAGGGCTCACTCAGGCGTTTTGCTCTCGCTTCGTCACCTGCAATAGGGTTCCTCGTTCCTTGGCTTCCCTACTGTCCCAAAGCATGCGAGAGGGAGAGACACTGAAAGCATACTCAGACAGGTACTGGGAGATGTTCAACAAGATAGATGGTGTCTTTGATGATGTGGCCATCAGCACCTTTAAGCTCAGGCTCCCTACAGATCACGATCTGAGGAAATCCCTCACTGGCAAATCAGTCACCAGTGTGCGCCAACTAATAGACCGAATTGACAAGTACAAAAGGGTTAAGGAAGACCAATAGCAAGGGAAAGGAAAAAAGAAGATTATCCCTTAGGAGATGAGGGATTTTAGGTCAGACTGACATAATAACGACCGACCACAAAGAGACTTTGTCGAACGGTCAGGGTTTGCTCATCCGCAGGCAATCAACGCTATGTTCCGAGAACCAGTACATCAAGTTCTGGAGAAAATTAGGAACGAGCTATTCTTCAAATGGCCAAATAAAATGGTGGGAAACCCCGCGAAGCGCAACCACAACCTCTATTGCCAGTACCACTAAGACCACTGACATACCACAGAAGATTGTAGAAGTCTGTGGGACCACCTGGATCAACTTGTCCGTGAAGGAAAGCTGAAGCAACTCTTGTATCAATCTAGTGGTCAGAGGGTTCAGACGAACTCGGGATCCTAGAGCGATGAATCATCGAGAACTCCCCTAGGAACGATAAATGTCATCTTCGCTGCTCTAGGGAGAACTGGATCATGCCCTTCCAGAATAATGTCTGTGGCTCGGCTATCCACCGAGGATGTAAAGCAGGAAGCGAAAAGGGCAAGGCTGGAAATCCAGCTGGTTTTAGGCTTTTTAGATGAGGATAAAACCGGAATCATCCAACCCCACGACGATACTTTGGTGGTCACCCTCAGGATTGGGGGATATGATGTGAAAAGGGTGATGATAGACTAGGGCAGTGGTGCCAAGATAATGTACCCCGACCTATACTAGGGGCTGAACTTGAAACCAGAACACTTAACGCCCTACAGCTTGCCCATAGTGAGCTTTGATAGGAAGGTCGTCATCCCGAAGGGATAGGTCAGGCTGCCCATATAGACTGGCTCAGAAGTGGTGGAGGTGGACTTCATTGTGGTGGACATATATTCTCCATATACAGCCATTGTCGGAAAAAGGAAGAGCTAGTAGAGTTTCTCAGACGGAATGTTGACGTCTTCGCATGGATTGCTTACGAAGCCCCAAGAGTGGATCCGAACTTCATCTGCCATCATCTAAATGTCAGTCCGTCAATTGTGCCCAAGAAACAATCTCCTCGGTGCTCTTCCAGTGAACACTCTGATGCTGTTAGGGAAGAGGTGAAGAAACTGAAGCAGGCAGGGGCCATCAAGGAAGTATTTTACCCTGAATGGTTGGCTAATACCGTGGTAGTGAAGAAGAAGAATGTGAAATGGCGGGTGTGCATAGATTTTACAGATTTGAATAGGGCTTGCCCAAAGGACCCTTTTCCTATGCCTAAAATAGACCAGCTGGTATATGCAACCGTAGACCATCTTTGGATGAGCTTCCTAGATGTCTTTCAGGGATACCACCAAATACCACTCGCCCTAGAAGATCAGGAAAAGACCGTTTTCGTCATCCCCACCGAAAATTACCACTACAAAGTGATGCCGTTTGATTTAAAGAACGTGAGGTCTACCTATCAAAGGATGATGACCAGGATGTTTGAGCCGCAGTTAGGCAAAACCATTGAAGTCTATATAGATGATATGGTGGTAAAAAGCAAGGTGGTGTTCGAGCATTTAGGGGACCTCGGAGACATATTCGACATCCTGAGAAAGTATAAGTTGCGTCTTAACGCCTCGAAATGCTCTTTTGGCGTAGGATCGGGCAAATTTCTAGGCTACATGGTAACCCATAAGGGAATCGAAGTTAATCCCAACTAGATTAAAGCTATCAACAGCTTGCAGCCACCTCGGAACTCTAAGGAAGTCCAGAAGCTGACAGGAATGACTACTGCCCTGAACCGGTTCATCTCTCGGTCAACGGATAGGTGTCGACCTTTCTTCCTACTGATGAATAAATGGAAGGGATTCGAGTGGACCAAGGAATGTGCCTCGGCCTTCCAACAACTTAAAGATTATCTCTCTTGACCTCCTATCATATCCAGTCTTGAGGTTGACGAAGTCCTGTTCGCTTACATTGTTGTGGCCATTTATGCTATAAGCTTGGTCCTGATATGTGTTGACAATGGCACGTAAAGGCCTGTCTATTATGTGAGTAGGTCACTACATGAGGCTGAGATTTGTTATCTGCTGCTAGAGAAAGCTATTTTGGCAGTAGTACACGCCACACGTAAACTCCCCCACTACTTTCAAGCACACACGGTCATTATCCTAACTCAACTCCTGTTCAGGGCCCTACTCCGAAAAGTTAATTATACGGGAAAGATCGCTAAATGGGCCACAATCCTAAGGGCTTTCGACATCAAATACATGCCTCGCACTTCCATTCAGGGCCAAGTCCTGGCGGATCTAGTGGCTGAGTTCACCGAATCCCCGTTAGAAAAAGAAACGAAAGCACAGCACATGGATGGAAAATCAGTTAGCATGATCACCTAGCATGGCCCCCTATCCTAGAAAGTGCACGTTGACGGTGCAGTAAACCAAAAGGGTTCCAGAGTGAGGTTAGTGCTAGTGTCCCCTAAAGGGATTACCATTGAGAAGTCACTTAGATTGGAGTTCTTGGCCACCAACAACAAAGCTGAATATGAGACTCTACTAGAGGAATGACCATGGTTTAGAAAATGGGCAGAAAGGTAGTAGAGATGTTCTCTGACTCAAGATTAGTCGTCGGCTAAGTCAAAGGAGAGTTTGAGGCAAGGGATGATAGAATGCAGGGATACCTGGGCCAGGTTAGGCGCCTACGATTAGAGTTCGAGTCTTTCAGCCTATTGCACTTCCCTAGGAGCGGAAACACCCACGCTGATTCCTTGGCCACACTTGCGATCTCCCCAATGCAGAGCTTACTTGGGGTTATCCTCGTAGAGGACCTACGCAAGCCCACAAGGATGAACGGAGGGGCGGTTTATGTTCACCAAGTCAGGGTGGGCCTTAGCTGGATGGACCCCATAACACTTTTCTTAAAAGAAGACACCCTACCTGAGGAAAAATCAGAAGCGAACAAGATACGTAGAAAGGCTCCTCGGTTCTGGCTGTCCAAGGACCAGAAGTTATATAAGCGCTCATTCTCTGGGCCATACCTGCTATGCATGCACCCTGAGGCAACAGAATTGCTCCTAGAAGAGTTACATGATGGGATTTGCGGGAGCCACACCGGAGGCAGATCTTTGGCGTACAGAGCCATCACTCAAGGCTATTGGTGGCCCGATATGCAAAAAGAGGAACAAGAATATGTAAAGAAATGCGACCAATGCTAAAGGTTCGCGCCCAACATACACCAACGAAGGGGAGTCCTTAATCCGATGTCTAGCCCATGGCCCTTTCGCTTAATGGGGCTTAGACATTGTGGGCCCTTTCCCCAAGGTTGCTGAAAATAAGAGATACTTGCTGGTCGGCACAGACTATTTCACTAAATGGGTCAAAGCCGAGCCGCTGGCAAACATTAGCGATGTAGATGCCAAGAAGTTTGTATGAAAGAACATTGTCACGTGGTTCGAAGTCCCTTGCACCCTCATCTCAGACAACGGTTTTCAATTCGATAGCAAATCCTTCAGGAGGTACTGCTATGACCTGGGAAAGTGGGTGGATGAACTGCCACACGTCCTGTGGACATACCAGACCACACCTTATAGGTCAACGAGGGAGACCCCTTTCTCAATGACATACGGGGCCGAAGCCATTATCCCTTTAGAGACCTAATCCGTTAAAAACTAGCTCATTCAATCCAACCACTAATGACAAGCTGCTGGAAAAAATCCTAGACCTAATCGAAGAAAAAAGGGAAAATGCAATGGTTCAATTGTCATACTACTAACACAAGCTCAAGTAGGGCTACGACACTAACGTGAAGCTAAGACCATTGGCGTCTAGAGATCTGGTGTTAACAAAGGTCCTAGGTACAATAAAGAACCCAGCATGGAGAAAGCTAGGGCCTAATTGGGAAGGACCATATTGCATTACCTCGGTGGCTGGTGTAGGAGTGTATTTTTTGGAAGACTTAGACGATCATGTAATACCATGCCCGTGGAATGTAAACAACCTGAAAAGGTATTACTATTAATTAATGAAAGTTTCCTTTGTCAAAAATGTTCATTTGTTGTGTAAGGGCATTGCATTTCCAGTCATCCTTCCTTTATAAGTATTTAAACTTAAACTCAATCATACCTGAAGTCCTCGGACCAGATAATGTGGGAAGGTTAACACTCAGTTACAAATTTTTATAAGTGTTTAAACTAAAACTCAATCATGCCTGAAGTCTTTGGACTAGATGATATGAGAAGGTTAACACTCAATTACAAATTTTTATAAGTGTTTAAACTAAAACTCAATCATGTCTGAAGTCTTCGAACTAGATGATGTGGGAAGGTTAACACTCAGTTACAAATTTTTTTAAGTGTTTAAACTAAAACTCAATCATGCCTAAAGTCCTCGGACTAGATGATGTGGGAAGGTTAACACTTAGTTACAAATTTTTTTAAGTGTTTAAACTAAAACTCAATCATGTCTGAAGTCCTCGGACCAAATGATGTGGGAAGGTTAACACTCAGTTACAAATTTTTATAAATGTTTAAACTAAAACTCAATCATGCCTGAAGTCCTCGGATCAGATGATGTGGGAAGGTTAACACTCAGTTACAAATTTTTATAAGTGTTTAAACTAAAACTCAATCATGCCTGAAGTCTTCGGACCAGATGATGTGGGAAGATTAACACTAAGTGATAATTTTTATAAGTATATAAACCAAAACTCAATCATACCTAAAGTTCTCGGACCAGATGATGTGGAAAAATTAACACTAAGTGACAAAATTTTCTATGTGTTTAAGCTAAAACTTGATCAATTCTGAAGTTCTTGGACTAGATGATGTGGGAAGGTTAACACTCAATTACAAATTTTTATAAGCGTTTGAACTAAAACTCAATCATGCCTGAAATCCTCGGACCAAATGATGGGGGAAGGTTAACACTAAATGACAAATTTTTACAAGTGTTTAAACTAGGAAGAGTCAATATTCCATGATATCCATTTGTTTTTTACTAAATGTCAAAACAGATTCGAAATCATAGCCAAGTCCTCAAACTGATAGCTCTGGGCAGGTTAAAATTCTTGAATTACTTACTTACCCAAGTTTAAGCTTGCTAACTAGATTTAGCCCTCATAGTGCAGATATGGAATAAATCTCTACATAACTGATGCTCGGTCAAGTTACTTACATTGAGGGTATTGCTATTAGTATTTGTTGAAACTAAAATTGCCACAGATCAAATTTATTCGAAACAACAATAAGCCCGAGAGTATGAAAAGTAAAAACACAAGAAATTGAAAGTGAATTCCATTCATTAATCAAAAGAAGTTTTGTTACATATGGTGGCAGGGGCCACAACCAAAAAAAAAAAAAGAAAAAAAAAGAAAGTCCTAATGGCTAAGTCTTGGCCTTGGGGGCAGGAGGGTCAACGACTTGGCCCGGCTGGAAGATGATAGCATCCTTGTCTTTATCCTTAGCTTTGGAAAGGGATTTCTTCTTTTCTTGGCCCTTGCCCTTATCCTGGGCCCTTTCAACACCCTGGCCCTAACTAGCCTGTATAGATCCCTTTGGAGTCTCAGGAAGATCAAGAGGAGCTTGGTTGATCTAGGACTGCTCGGGTGCCTCTGGAGTGCGTTCAAGAGCAGAGGAGTAAGGACCTAGTCGCGAATTTTCAGTGGTAATATATACTCCCAGGTTGCCTCAAAGCAGAGTTTGCAGGGACTCCTGCGGCATCAAGGGCCTTACCCCATGATACGCCGCAGTAATCCCGGTGTACTTTTGTAAGCTTCTCGACAAGCCTTGTCTGTGTCTCCTTCACTCCGAGCAAGTATGAGGCTCTCTTCTCAGCCTCCGCTGCCTCCCTGGCCAATTGAGCCGCCTCTTTGGCCTTCTGAAGTTCAGCCTTTAGCTCCAGGACCAACTGTTTTTCGGTGGCCAAGTTTATCTCGGTCACATGTAGTTTCTGGCACTGGTCTTCAGCCTGCCTTTTTGCGGTCTTCAGGCCTGCCTCAGCGCTGTCCCTGGCATGGGTCGCCTTCTTTAAACCCTCAGACAGTTTGGCCAAATCTTCCTTGAGAGCCCCCATGGCCTTCTCAGCCTCGGCTCAAGATTAGGCCTCTGCCTTAACTTCATTACAGGCTCCTTGACCCATTCCTCGGCCACGAAAACCTATTGGGTAATCTGTATAATGGGAGCAAAAGGGTTCAGCGTAAGAAAAAGAAAAAAGATGAATAAAAACGACTAAGTGTTTAATTAGAAAAGTGGATCAAAAACACTTACCATGGCAAGGTTCCTCTTAAGGGATAAGAAGAGGTTAGGCTACTTAAAGCGCCTGTAAGCATCCATGTCTCTTGGCAGGAGAAGCGGTTTCTCCAAAGCTTCAACAACGTGACCTACGTGCCCCCTCCTTGGTAGTTTTGGACTGAAGAGTCCCATGGGATGGGGCACCATCCACCTCCAACCTAGGGGACCAAGTGCGCGGTGGTCGGCGCATGTCAGCCCCTAAAGAATCCTTCCGACTGTCCATGGAAGTTGATCTTTTGTCTTTTTGGGTCTTGGTCACTTTCTGTTGTTTTGTCCCTTTCTAGGGACCTAGCTCGCCTTCTTTGCGCACCTCAATTGGCCTTTTCTTAGACAAATTGACCATGGGCTTCAACCCAAAGTCAGTAGGAATCTGAGGAGGAGGAGGTGGGAGATTGGCAGGTACTTAGGACTTGGGGGCATCCTTGGATGACCCCACTTGTCCCTTCGCAACGAGAAGACCCCTTAGACCCTTCCTTGGGTTAATGTCCATGTCCTCTTCTTCCTCGAAACTGGGATCGGCACGGGCAATAATCAGCCTGGGAGATTAGGCAGAGGAGTGCCTGTCTAGTTCCTCCTCGGAACTCGCAAGTTGGATTATGGGGTTTCCTTGTTCGTCCTCATCTTCCTTGAAGCAAAATTGATCAATCTCAACTTTGAGGGATGAATGCGCCGAGTCTACCTCCTCCCTTGGGGTAGCCACCACCTAAAGGGCGCCCTAAACTGGCAGCAGGACGGGTGGAAGGTCTCTTCGAGCCAAAAATCCTGGCCTAGACACGTTTATCCTAACTAGTCGGAAGCTTCCAGCCCTTATCGCCTGGCCTGCGTCCTGAAATATACGGGACAATGGTGTATAGTCCAAGATCAAGCGAGCGGCTCGCAGCTGTCCGTCCTCGCTCACGAACACCTCCGACCTCAAGAGGTAGTTAAGAGACTGAACGTTGGTTAGGCTGATCCTCGGAGCGATGTGATTCTTATCTGTAAAAACATCCGAGAAGAAAGTCGCGGTCAGAACAGCGAAAGTTATCATGAGAAGAGAGATAATAATAGAAGGACTAAATCCTTTGCCTAAAAAGACTAATCCTAGGGTACCCCACTTGGTTCCCCTACTCGAGTTGGGCAAGGAAGACCGTAGTGCCATTCCCCGTAGGTGATCAAATAATCATCTTTCAAGCCCTTGTTGGACTTGAAAATGCTAGATGTCAACCAAACGACATCAGACAGGGACTTGAGGTAGTATCCCGCGCTAACAAGGAAATGGCACTCGTACATATGAACAACATCGTGCCATGTCAGCCCCAAGTTCATTTGGTCGTTCAAAGCGTCTACGCATCTTAAAACTCTAAACGTGTTGGGAGCGCACTGATGGGGGCATATTCTGTGGTTAAGCAGATAGTCTCTAATTATCCTAAACGTGTTGGGAGCGCACTAATGGGGGCATATTCTGTGGTTGAGCAGATAGTCTCTAATTATCCTACCCATGGAGAGCATCATCCCTCCCTCTATAAAGGTGATCATCGGAATGATGACTTTGCCCATATCTCTATCAGTGAGTACTCGATCCGGGGGACAATACTCTAAGCCCACTCCCTGTGGGATGTGGTATTTGGCCTTAAAACCCTCCATACCGGACGGAGAGTCGACTAAGTGTTTAAATCTACCCATCTAAGTGAATAAGAATGACAAGGAAATATCTTTTATTTTTTAAAGAAAAAAGGAAGGAAGGCCGAGGAGCTGGCCGAGGAGAAATGGAACCTATAAGAACGGGTGTACTGGACCCTGAACCTTTGAGAAGGACCCTTGGGAAATTCCTTAAGGAAAAGTTCTAAGGAGTTTAGTGACTGAAAGAGCTTTGTGAATTTCAGCGCTTGGGATCTCTAGAGAGCTTGAAGATGTAAAAATGGAAGAAGCAAGTTCTTCGGATAATTTATATAGGGGATGGGCTTGAATGGAAGTTGCGCCACTTGAAACCCAAGAACGAGTGCTAGCCGTTGGATCTACGCTTCGCCGTTGGATGCAAGGAACATAAAGCTACTTAGAGCAATTAATGACTCATCGTAAGGCACGAAGCGTCAGTGGCAATTATGGGGCACTTAAAACGGCACTCCTGCACATGTGAACCAGGGAAATGAGTGGTTTTGCCTCTTAAAAATCAAAACCCCACTTTTTCTCCTTGGATGAGAGGGAAAAACCGGAGTTTTGAGGGGTTATTGTGGAGACATGGGCCCAAAATATTGGATATTAGGCCTTGGGCCTCATCCGAGGACATTAACATGTCCAAGGAGGTGTAATTAGTTAAGGAGTTCAAGTATAGGAATCTCATAAGCGAGGGAGAAGTTGAAGGTGGCTTGAGGAGGAATCCCTCCTCGGCTACGATTAGAATAACTCAGATACAAATTCTAGCAATAAGACTTATCCCCAAAGAAGCTCCAATTTCAGGAAAGTGCCTTACAAATATATGAAAAGAAAGAGCTGTTACTTCCGCATTAAATGCACTGCAGCTGCTTTTCTGGCCGCATTTATGTGGAGAGGACCTCTGAACAGTGTTTTCTTGGCCACCGCAACTAAAAAAAGCCAAAAGGGGTGTCTGATGAGATAGGTATTCAAGTGGTGGTCTGAATGATTGACAAGTGAAAGGTCAAGATCACCAAGAAGGACTTATATAACGAAAGAGACATCCCACAAGTAAGGGGACGGAAAAAATGAGAAAAATAATACTGTAACAACCAGAGTTGCACTTGTAATCATCCCCATTGATTCACACCAAGGGTGGTCTCCTCGGACAACACATTCACCTAACCTTGCATGTTTTTCTCTTGCATGACTGTCTCACAAACCCATCCTAGCCGTTGTAATACAAACTAGGGTCTAACTCTTCAACCCACTATTTATAAATTTATTGTATTGAGCTCACTAATCCACAACCCCATACTCATTGGGCTTGGGCCGCAAAACGTGACCTTACAATTTCTTTTACTAATCTCATTCTTTCCCTCTTCGTTAACATCCTATTGTTTTCTCAAATTTGACGATAATTCTAATGTACTAAATATGCATTATAATGTTTATTTTTATTTTTTATTTTATTCCATTTTGCTGCCATGAAATTAGTATATCCATAACTATTAGTTTGTTTTTATGATATGTTTGGTTTGATATTATTATTATTATTATAAATTTAGTGTTTCTAAAATAGCATGTGTTTTGTATTCTATCTTTCTATTCATGCATTCTAACATTTTATGGGAAGAATTTATAAGAAATTTATTTATTTATTTGAATTTAAGTAAAATATTATATTTTTAATTTTTTAAATAAAAAATAAAAAATAATATAAATAATTTAATAATATGGAGGATGTGGTTGAATTTAAATTTTGAATAAAATAAGATGAAAAGAAAAATAGTAAAAATGAAATGTATAGCAATAAACACTAAATTATTTTAGCTATGCTATGTAATAGAATAACATTATATTCTTATATACTATATTTATAATGTAATAGAATAACATTTAACAATCAAAGATAATAAAAAAGATAACAACTTAAAACACAAAAATAGGCTTAAAAAAAAAAAAATTAAATTGTATCAACCCAAAGTAGAATTCTGAAGAATACAAAAATTCATCAACCTAAAGTAGAGATGCAAGAACAATAATTAAAAAAAAAAAAAAAATCAACCAAAATAAAAGTAAAAGTAAAGTTTTTGATATCCTCCATAAGGTTTTCTCTATTTTATTCTTTACTCCTCCCATCAGGCTTTTTGTTTTCTAATTAACAATTACAAATTGATGTTTGACTTTTTTTCCCTTTCTCCATCTACACTTTATTACCCATAAAGCTCTCTCTCTCTCTCTCTCTCTCTCTCTCTCTCTCTCTCTCCCCCCCCCCCCCCCCCCCGTTGACATCTTTTTTTTTTTATTATCAAATTTTGATGATAATTCTAATGTACTAAGTATGTACTATAACGTTTATTTATTTATTTATTTTTTCACTCCGTTTTGCTTCCATTAAGTTAGTATATCCATAACTATTAGTTTTTTTTTTTTATATATTATGTTTGGTTTCATATATATATATATATATATATATAAATTTAGTGTTTCTAAATTGGTATTTGTTTTGTATTTCATTTTTCCATTGATGCATTGTAACATTTCATAGGAATACTTTATAAGAACAATTTTTATTTATTGAATTTAAATAAAATATTATATGTTTAATTTTAAAAAAGTGAGACAAAATATAAATAATTTAATAATATGGAGGATGTTGCTAAATTTAAATGTTGAATAACATAAAATGAGAAGAAAAATAGTAAAAATGAAATGTCTAGCAATAAACACCAAATTATTTTAGTTATGCTATGCAATAAAATAACATTATATTTTTATATACTATCTTTATAATGCAATAATATAACATTTAACAATCAATGAGAATTAAAAAGATAATAACATAAAACACAAAACTAAATTGTATCAATCCGAAGGAGAATTCTAAAGAATACAAAAGTTTATCAACCTAAAGTAGAGATGCAAGGAAAATAAATAAATAAATATACCAAAAATTGAAGAAAAATAAAGAGAGAGAGAGAGAGAGAGAGAGAGAGAGAGAGAGAGAAACCTTTTGTGTGTGGAAAAATAGAAAATTATGCATGGAATGAGAGAGGGAATGACAAATTTATGGTATGAGAATAAGAATAAGAAGAGTAAAAAATAAAGGAAGATAAAAGGATAGAATAATAGTGATATTAAGGTAGAGAGTAGTAGGGATATGAAAAGTTAAAATGGAATGAGAAAGGTTGAAGAAAGATAAGGTAGAAAGTAGTGGGGATATGAAAAATTGAATGGAATTGCAAATTTAATAATAAATAAGAATAGTTAAAAATAAGATAAATATGATATTTTGATTGTAATATAATAATAGAGTTTTTAATTAACTTTAAGGTGTAAATACATTTTTAGTCCCTACATTTTGGCTTTTTCCATTTTGGTCCCTACATTTTAATTTTACCACTTTTAGTCCCTAAACTAATTAATGCGTGTTATTTTCGTCCTTTCCGTCAGTTAACCAACGGAAATAACTAACGTGGCTGCTGGAGGAATTAAAGTATTATAAAAAATGCCACGTCAACCATGCCACGTCAGCATCTAAATTTAAAATATTAATTTATTAATTTTAACTAAATAAAAAATTAAAAACATAATTAAAAACCAAAATTCATATGAATTAAGATCTAAAAGTTCTTCAATAAAAACACCAAGAACCCAACACAAATCTAAAAGTTTCTTTCTCACTCTCTGGCTCTTTTTTCTCTCTCAATTTGGACTCACAAGTTTTCAGTTTCTTTCACTCTTTTTCTCTCTCTCTCTGTAAATCGGACACAACTAAGCAAAAAAGTGTCCTTCTTAGCAAAATTTTCCAAACCTCAGGGGGGGTTTTGAAGAAACTTGCAATCGCCACTCCGATCTCTCTCTCTCTCTCAGTGCGAGAGATCACCATCGTGTACTTTCCTGGCAAGACAACCCTAGCCGATCGAGTCTTCTCCACCAAGTTTCCTTCCCTCGTAGCCAACCTCTTCAACAACCTCACCCGCGGGATTCTTATCCAGCTTCTCAAATCGTCGAGGGCATTGCCATGACCAAATGCTCCGCCAAGAAACTGTTCAAGTTCCCCGACTCTTCAGCAACCTCACGCGTGCGAGTACTTGCTCTCTCCCTCCGTCTCTAGTCTCTACTTTTCTTGGACTCACCCACTCAATCTCCCTTCTTCGATCTGTGATTGTGTTAGGGTTTAAGTTGTTTGACGGTTAATATATTTGAGCTATGGTTGAAATTGGTTTTAGAGTTTGGTTGTGATGGATCTAGGTTCGGTAATGGTGGATCTAAGGAAGAAGAACAAGAAAAGGAATGGAGATTTTGGGTGTGGCCTGTTATGGGTCTTTGATGATTTTGTTGGGTTTGAGAAAATGGGGGTTTAGGATTTATGAATTTGTTTTTGAGCTAAATTTTTGGGTTTACTTTGTGTTTGTTTCCTAAGAAAATATAGGTTTATGGGTTTGTTGGAGAATGGTTTGTTTACTAGGTTTATGGGTTTGATTTGCTAGAGAATTTGGTGTTATATGGCTGATTAGTTATTCAATTATGGACTTCGTGAAAATCATGTGGATTAGTGATTTGCTGGAGAATCGGTGTTGAATGGTTTTTTTTTTTTTTTTTTTTTAATTTATGGGTTTGTGTTTCTTAGATCTGGGTTTGTGTTCTTGTTGTTCTTGATCAAGACACACTTAGATCTCAATTCATGTGATTTTTGGTTTTTAATTCTGTTTTTAATTTTTTATTTAGTTAAAATTAATAAATTAATTTTTTAAATTTAGATGCTGACTTGGCATGATTGACGTGGCATTTTTTTTATTATAGTATTTTAATTCCTCCAGTAGCCACGTCAGATATTTTCGTCAGTTGACTGACAGAAAGGACGAAAATAATACGCGTTAATTGGTTTAGGGACTAAAAGTGGTAAAATTAAAATGTAGGGACCAAAATGGAAAAAAGCCAAAATGTAAGGACTAAAAGTGCATTTACGCCTATATATGTTAAAAATTTGTATAAAAAATTGGGAAGAAAAAATGATAATTACATGGATGCTGATGTGGCTTTACTGGAGCGTAGCAACAATAAATGCTACGCTTCAACTATTAGATATAATATATATATATATATATATAAATTCCATGAAGTTGATTATACATTTAAGAAAAATAAATAAATATGTACATATATTTATGTATGTATAATTTTTATCTAAATAAATTATTCATTCTCTTAAAAGAGATTATCATACTTACACTGAATATGTATAATTTTTTCCCTAAATTTTATTAAATAGAGAGATACTACTTGAGAAGGGGAACTAAAAAATACAACACCAAAACATATGAACCCAAATAGAGTTTTAAAAATCACAATAATTCATCAATATAAAGTAGAGTTGTAAGAAAAAATGCAAAAATAAAGAGAAAGAGAATAGCCACTTTTTCAAGAGAGAATGTGAGAGAGAATAATAAGAAATTTATATAAAATAATACAAGAAGAAAAAAAGTAAAAATAAAAAATATAGTAATAAACACCAAATTGTTCAAGTCATGTTATGTAATAAAATAGCATTATATTTTTTTATATACTATCTTTATAATACAATATGATAACATCTATGAAATCAAAGAGTATAAAAAAGATAATAACTTAAAAGCACAAAACTTAATCACGTCAACCCAAATTAGAGTTCCAAATAATACAAAAATTTATCAACCTAAAGTAGAGATTCATGAAAAATATGAAAAAAAAAAAAAAAAAAAACCACCAAAAATGGAGAGAGAGAGAGAGAGAGAGAGAGATCACCTTGTGTGTGTAGGAAAACTATGTATAGAATGGGAAAGAGAATTGTAAATTTATAGTAAAAGGAGAGGAATAAGAAAAACAACAAAATAAAAGAAGATAAAGGGATAGAGGAAAAGTGATATTAAATAGATAGTTGTGGGAGGATGAAAATGTAAAAGGGAGGGGAAAAGTTAGAAAAAGTATAACAATAAGTTAGTAAATTAATAAGAAAAAAATAGTTATAAAAAAGAGATAGAATGTTAAAAATGAGCGGATGATATGGCCGTTGATATAGCTCAACAGGAACGTAATAACAATAAATGTTGTGCTTAAATTTTTAGATATATATAGATAAATCACATGACCTATTAAATAGGTCATGTCACTAAGAGAACACATGCATGCTTTAATGAACCATTGCGTAGTAAATTGGAAAAATTTTCCTCTAAAACTACATGCATCCAAATGGCATTATTATACCTTCATTTCATAATTCATCATACTGATTTGAGCATTGATTTCCACTTGATTGGAGTGGTAATGGCTATTAGGATCTAAGAGTGTTGGCTAGTTCTGTGTCAAATTTTCATGTAATTAAATTATTAAATTTTCATTATATTTTGAACTTTGTAGATATTCAAGTTGTATTTGAGTTAGTGAGGTGAAGTGTGTAAGTGCTGAAGTTGAAGCTGAAGTCTGCAAAATTTCATACTCCGAAACTAAGTTTATGAAGTGAATTGGTGATACAAGTTTCAAATTTGAAACTCCACTGGACAATAGTTTTGCCCCCACTTCGCATGTAAGAACCTAAGAGAAATCAGTTATTCTTCTCTATGCTGTTCTAGACCATGCCCTCACTATATGTATTCTAATTTTTCACAAACTTTAAAGGTGGAAAAATACTTTATCTCCATTTGAAGAGCTAGAGAGAGACCTAAAACACTAGCTAAAGCCTTCTCATTCTCTTTACCTTCCCTCTCTCATTATTGCCAAATTCTATGAGAGGATAGTAAATCCAATACACACAAAGAAACCTTTAGAGTTCTTTGGAATCATTGAAGCAATTCCAAATCTCCAAGATGCCTTGGAGTGATCAAGGATGCTTGGTTGTGTGATTGGCAACAACTTGCAAATTTGAATGCTAGAGTAGAGAAAGGACTTTGAAGTCACTTGCTAGTAGGAACTCAAAGGGCTTAAGTACAAATTTGCTACATTATTTGGAAGGTTTTGTGAGTAATTGTACTGCAACTATCTATTATAGTGGATCATTTCTGCACTAAGTCTATGGAGAGGTTTTTATGATCGGTACTAGGGTTTTCCTCTTTTATAACACATTCGAATGTTACCTTTGGGGTGATTTTCTATGGGTTGTTCATTTACATGTTTTTACATGCTTAAGTTATCATCCATGCATAGTTTAATAAGTTAATCACTTTAATTTGGACTAAATTGTTAGATTAGCCTAATACTGTAATTAATTTTGGGTGTAAATCATTAATCATTGTGGCATTTGATTTTTCTCAATGACAATGGCGAAATTGTTGGCAATGCTCTATATAACGCCTAGGGGAGTGCAATTAGTTTCTTGATAACGTCTTTCCCTTGTATATCTGTAGTGAATGGATTTGGTACACATGGCGGTTTCGTTGGACTGGCTGCATGGCGGTTTTTCTTTTCTTTTTTTGACCTTTTCAAAATCTACAAATTACTGAATGTGTAGTAAACTTTGAAATGGATGCATTTAAAATAAGAACTTTTTCTCTCTCTCTCTTTTTTTTTTTTTTTTTTTCTTAAAACCATGTCAACATATGTGAACCACCAAATTGAAGTGGTAAAAGAGATCGATGCATATATCGAAAAATTATTAGGTACTCCCGGAGTACCATAAATGTGTAATCCATTTTCTCACATAAATAGTGAGTCCCACTATGAATTTAATTAGTAGGACTCACCATTCATGTGAGAAGAGGAAATACGTATTTATGATACTCTGAGAGTACACAATAATTTTCCATATATATCTCAAAAAACTTGAATACTGATCAATTTTTTCTTTATTTAGAACATTTATTAACTGCTATGATAAGATTTGTTCTCCATGCGATATTCACCAACAAAATGGTAATGGTCTAGATGCTGTCCAAATGCTAATTTTGTCATTGATACCTCATATACGATATAACCCCCTCCCTTAGAGTTTAGACAGCCCAGCAGCACTACCAAAATATACTATGCTATGCTATGATACAAGACCCTTCCTGATGGTTGCTTCTCTTTCCTTTATGATCTGCAATTTCTAGTTTCTAAGCTGAGGTTGCTCCATCTTCAGAGAAAAGCAGGACCAACATCACATTATTCAATTTATGTTACATTATAACTAATCCTGCACAATTCATACAGAAAATATGAGTATAAAACCCAAAAGATACTATAAATAACAAAGGGCATAAAACTAATATCAAGCAGCTCTAGGTTTTGTCCAAAATTGAACAAGAACAAGACTAAAGAAGTAGATAATAATTTTAACCACATCAAGTGGATGAAGATACTTTAATATTTTGGCTTGTGTTTGCAGCAACTGCAAATAGAAAGGCATAATGCTGATCTGATTTTATGCAGTAACTAATGTGAACCTTCAGAAAACCTCCATGTCCCTAAAATTAACCAGCACTCCATTGTCTTCCCAATGTACTTCCTTGGTGTTTGGATCTTTTCCAATGAATTCAAGAGGCACATCTAATGGCGGTGGGCTCTGCATACAACCAAACTGATAATCAAGACTTCTGAAAGATTTATTTCTATTAATTCTTGAGTAGTCTTTCAAAATTACTATCAACATTTCTAAGAATCAATATTTAAATGTTTCTGTTGATTAGAAATGTACTACTACTACCTTGCAGCGGATCAAGGGCCAATTAATTCCACGGAAAAAAGGGTGTCCTTTGATTTCATTGGCACCAGTATTCGATCCTAAACGGTTGACAGGGTCTCTCTGCAACAATGCATTAATCAACTGTCTGGCTGCAAGACTTACCTGGAACATTAAGGAAGTAAGATCAGCTAATGCATAAAAGCCGATATTTCCAAGTTAACTGACTGAATGATTCATGCCTCATAAATCCAATTGTTAAAGAAGCTCATTTGCAAGTCATTTCCAGGATACATTTTAAGGCATAAAAAAATTTAACTCATTAAAAGACACAGTAGTCTACGTTTAGTGATCTAGAATGTGGATCCTAGAAATCATACACCTCTAATTACTGGTCTTGTGACTAACCGATGTTAAGTATATCGTGGACAACAACAGTCCACTCCTTTGTGCATGGCTTCCGTTGTTCTTTGAGATGTTTATTTTCAAGAAATTAAATGATGGACAATTTTTGTTACTTCCTTTACAATTTTAACAAAGAGCAGTCCCATTTTTCGGTATAAATCATATTTCCCCAGAACATATTTTCCACTTAAAGGAAACGGCACCTTAAATCACCTCTTTTAGGATGAAAATTTATTGAAATAAATTACAGGTTTTTAATTTAACTGTATTTACAGTGCGATGAAATTCTGGCAAAATTTTTCTATAGCAGCCAAAATCAAGGAGATTAGTTGGAGTTTGAGGTGTAAGATTAGCAGCTTCAACAAATTGTAGAGCAATTAGCAGTACCTGTGATTGCAGCGATCTTGGCACTTCTTTGATACTAATTTGAGGTATTAATAGCTTCTGTTTTGCTTTTGCACTTTAAGATAATATAGATTGTAAAAAGGTAATTTTTTTTTTGTGCTTTCTGGGGTATGCCCCTGTGCTCTTTTCAGTTTTTGCTTGAGGCATTGCCAACAACAATAACAAAGCTAATCCCAAAATTTGGGGTCAGCTTGAATCTTCAATAGACTAATTAGGGGTTGACCGCATATATACTTATCCATCATTCTATCTTATCCAAATCATACTCTTTTAAGCCTATAAATTAGCATGTCATTTTTTTTTTACTATTAGCAATATGTATTTTAGGTTTTCATCTATCTCTTTTTGCGTCCTCCACTTGAATCACTCATTCTAACAGGTGCTTTAATTGCTTTCTTTTGCACATCACTAAACCACCTCAAATGACTTTGTCTCATCTTTTAATATGTAAGAGCCATCTCAACCTGTAAGGGAATTTCTTCTTTTTGTATTCTATCTTTATTGTATTTCCATTCATGTACCTTTTATGAACATCTTGCTTCTTAATAGCCCAATATTTTGTACCAAAGAGCACATTGGTCTCATAGTAGTCTTATTCAATTTTCTCTTTTACTTAATAAGTATTCTATTATCACAAAATAACTTTGATTCGCTTCTCCACTTCATCCACCCTACTCTTATCTTATGGTTCACATCCTCTCTGATCTCTCCATTCCTATTATTGATCAAAGATATCAATAGCACTAACTCCTTAATATCTATGGATCAACTCCCCGCATCTTTGTTTCTATTACTCCATTCCTCCAAATTTCAAGCTTGATGTTGACTCCACATCTAGCTTTATCAAACTGTATTGTTAGAAATAATCAAACCAAGGGATTTCATCTTGAATTGATCCAATAATCTTGCATAACCAATGCAAAGAGATATAGACTTAATGCTTACTTACTGGGGAAAAAAAAGTTAGCCTCAAATGGTAGCTTACAACCTTGTCCATACAAGTAAATATTGATATTAAAATTCTCACAACTCTTTTTGCTGTAGAAATATGTTAAATATTGTTTTTAGAAATTAAAATGAAAATAGGGTCAAATTTTAACCAAAGATCAACTTGATGATTACGCAGCAGTACCCACTCAATTGGTCAACATTATCAAACAAAAGCAACTCCAAGTGGACAGCAAAACAAAGATTTTCCTAGGCATATGCAAGCACATTAGAAATTCAACAACTTACAGAAATGCTGCTTGGAAAGGTGAGATCTTTGTGCAAGATATTGGCAAATGTCTTCTGCCTATTCTTTCCCCTGAAAGGTGTACGTCCGTAAAGCATCTCATACAACAAGATACCTGAATTTGAAACAGGAATCACCAAAGGCTTTAATCACAAAAAAGAAAAAAAGAATCCAAATTATTGCAGTGAAGCAGATTAAACAGAAAGAATACATTTATTATCAGAATAAAAAAAGTGAATGAGTTACTTCATATCTCCATGTAAAGGTACCCGACACCTAGATTCTCAGTCAATAACCTTTTTAAGGCTAGCTTTGGAGTGTAGCAGTCCAAAGATGCCTTGATGTTTTAAAAATTAATCAGAACTCTTAAGAGTCATACATCTTGTGACCCAAAAGCATAATAAATGTGTGCTTTTAAATCATGAGGTATAGGTCCCATATTATGTTCTTATAAAATATTTGAATATCATTTTAAAAATGTAAAAGAAAAAATAATTAAGTAAATGTTAATACAAACTGACAACACACACAATGATCAAGTTTGAGCATGTGCTTACCAAGAGCCCACCAATCAATGGCGCTACTATGTCCTGCACCTGTAATTATTTCCTGAATCAAGTATAAGAACATTGAAAAAAAATTAGTGGATAACATAATATTTCTAATATTGCTAATACAATTTGAAGTTATGCAGTTATTTCCTGGTAAACATGATAAGTAACATGTTAACAGTAAAAACCTACATAACTGATTGATGAATATGCAAGTGTAAGCAGCTAGCATGTTCTCAAACACATACATATTTCTTACCAATTATGAAAAGTCCAAACTAAAAAGTATTATAAACAGGACATCAAAGTTGAGTTCCATATTGGAATAAATCCCAAAATGGTACTGGGAACTCACTTATGGAAAATTATTCGATTATGTAGTAAAAAAAGTTACAGTTCCTATTATTCAATGTGAGTACAAAGAAAATTTTATCCTTGATAAAACTTCTGCAATATAGCCTACTGACACTAATTATACTTCTTTTTACTGATTTTAGCATCCTCAAGAATTAACATATCCTAATAATTTACATTTTCCTCAGCTTTCTTTACTCATCTTTAGTTTTGCAGAGGCAGGCTAAGGATGTACGGGGAAGCAATGTAGCTATTTGTTACAATAAAAGAACATGAAGCAGAACATGGACGTGCAGGACATGGCAGACCAAGGAATTTCAGGAAAGCAATTTCCTCTGCAAATTTGTTGAACACAAAAGAACATGAAGCAGAACAAGGATGTGCATAATGTTCCAGAGCCAAGGATTTGCAGGAAAGCAACTTCCTTGGCAATTGTTGCATTCAAAATAATATGAAGTAAATGGATGTCCAGGACATAAAAGTTTACTTGTCAAAAATATTTCTAATGATACACAGAACAATACATATTTAATACATCTTAAACATTCCATAAAATTTGGTGAAGAATTTCCTAAAAATTCTAGAATCTGATAGAAACCAAAACTTTTTTTCATTTGATATACCAAACAGTACAAGAAGTAGCATGAAGTAAATTAAAATTTAGCATGACTAAAGATTCACCATACAGGAGCAATATATTCTTCAGTTCCAACAAAAGAGTTCGACTGTGTGACAGGTTCTGCAAAAAATGTTGGTGGTGGTTGACTCCTGGATCTCCTCCTATTACTGGGTAAGGGATGCTTTATAATCTGCAGTAAGTAGTAGCATGGTCAGTAGTTCACATTTTAAGAATCTAGTAATTATCAAGCAGAACCTGAAGATCATGTCATTCGGATTCCCAACATTTCAAGGTACAATAAATATTCTAATTGCTTAAGAAGAGAAATTTCCCAACATTTTGGTGCAAGAATGAAAGTACTATAGAGCTGATAATATAGTGACAACATAAAATGATGAGCTGATAGAATCAAGTCTTGCACTAAGGTGGAAATGAACCACAGACTACTACCATTTAATAAATATATAAGAGACAGGAATATTTCTTGGATTCAATCATGCAGCCAGTTGAATAGTCAACTGGAAGATGGGTTTGATTTTCTTTGCATGATCATTTCCTTTGACAAGAAAAGAGCAGTGGACTGCTCTCCTGTGAACTATAACTCTTTGACTAGGTGGATTTTTTTCATCTCTGTTTTAATTTTTGTCTTCTTTTTTTGGTTGTCAACTTAAGGTGACTTTGTTGATTCAGTGAAGACCATAAACCTATACTAGGAAAGGCAAGAATCACAGGTACAGGTCTGTGAAAATTGAAGCACAAAGTCTTCTGACAGGAAAAATGTAACATACTTGTGGTTCACATGATGTCATAAATGATAAATCAAAGTCAGTTAGTACGGCATGCCCATCCTTCTGGAGTAAGATATTTTCAGGCTTCAGGTCACGATAAATTATTCCTGTACAAAGGCATTGGAAAAGACAAATTATAAGCACACAAACAGGTCCTCTTTTCTCCATCTTAACAGCCTATCTCTGCTATACTTAGCTGCCAAACTAAACATGAATAAACTAAAGTGATGAAGCAGCAACAATCTATGATACTGGTATGATAAAGTCATGCAAGATTTATATATTAAAAAAAAAAAAAAAGGAATTAAGGACTCGTAATTTTATGACATCTTAAGCAATGGTTTCCAGTTTAGCCACAAAAAAAAAAGGAATGGTTTCCATTTTCCTAGGAAACACTCACATATATAAGTTCCCTGTGATTTCCTCCAATCCATTATACAAGTTAATGAAAAAAAAATGAAAAACTAATTGATACCATAAAACCAGAAGAAAGATACTAGAGATTCTCATACAATCTAAATACCTAAACAATGGAGATACTCCAAGCCAATGACAACTTCTGCTGCATAGAACCTAGAGATGAATAAAAGTTAGCATTGAAATGATAAAAGGCTTGATATATAACAGGTGTACACTTATTAGGATGAGAATAAGATGTTTCAGTACTTTAATTAGAAATGAAGAGAAACCCATAATTAATCTGTTCTTTACATGACCAGTCTAACAATGATTAACCCAGTGTTGGAGACAGTGTACAAGGAATATCTGAAATCATAACATTCTAGTTGCACCAAATGAATGATAAACTCTATCTCCACTTCAATAATAGTAGAATTCTGGGACAATCAAAGAGTTTCAACTAGCTAAAATCTGGTCTTCTATATTGTAACTTCTAAGAACGGTAAGGCAACATGTTGCGTTGGCACTAAAATATGTTACAAACACAACCAATGAGTACCTTGCAGCTTCCTCTTTAAAAAGTTTCATTGGCTGCTTGTCAAGCAAAGCAAACAATTCTCCTCCAGGGCAAAAGTCTGTTATCAAACAAACGTGTGTAGCAGTCTGAGGAGATAAAGAGACATCAGTATACTCAAATGTATTACAAATCAGTACTATTAACCAACAATGAGAATTCCAAATGGCATCGAATTAAGGGCTACTCCACTAATGGATTAACTTAGATAAAAGAGAAGGATGTACAGAAGTCATACCAAGTGTTTTATTCTCAAGCAAGAAACCGAAATAATCCTGTAGTAAAGCTAGGACACCCCACACCCCCCCCCCCCCCCTCCTTTTCTATAATTCTTGCCAAATACTTCAAAAAATTTTTTGTTATTACTAGTGCTTGTCTTATGTAATTCAGAACTTCTACAAAGGTGATCATATTTGTTAAATTCTCCTACTATGTATCCAATACTTGATTGAAAAATTGAAAATAAACTCTTTTAAATCTGGAAACTATAAGAAATACTTATTAGATATTCTTGGATACATATAAAACAATCTTAAATATTACAAAACAACCTCTTTCAGTATAGAGAAGAAATATTAGGTAAGTGAGAAAGGCTTGAAACATAGATCTTGGTCACTGCCTAGTCGACTTGTTACGACTGAATGACAAAGCCAGGAGCAGTAGGGATTTGAAACCTCAACCTTAGCCCTGGCAAAGAGAGAAAAGATAGACAAGGGCACAGGCTGCCTAATCTACTCATGTTAGGAATGCTTGTGTGATTATATCAGTTACAATAGTGTTGGTGTGTTTGTGAGCTTGAACAAAGCCATATAAGTCCACTTGAATCTTACATGTATTCCATTTTCAGCTCACAGGCTGCAATTCTGATTTCCTCTATCCTCAAAATCATATTATAGAAGCAATCACGCATCAACTACACATACATGCATATGTAATTGAGCATAGAGATTAAGCCTGTTGCGAAAACTCACCAGTTCTTTTATTTACGATCGTCTAGAGTTAGTAAGAGAAAATTAAAATTACAAAAATGAGTAGACCTGAAATGAAGTGTAGAGTGTGGGAAGAAAAGGATGATCTAGCAGTGAAATGATTTCCCTCTCAATGCATGCTCGGTGAACCTGTACAGCACCCACAAAAATATGACCATTAGAACAATGAGTAATGTGAACTGACTCTTTTGGTAAGACTAAAAAAATTTGCATACCTATGCATGTTCATGTATGTGGCTGCTATGGATATGAATGCTATGCGTGCATGCAGCATATATTAAAATTCCTTTGTAAACATCACCAACAATATGTGGATGCAAAAATAATATAATTGTATTTATAGCAGTATAAAAAATCGATAGCTTAATATCCTTAAGAAAACATGATATTTGATTAGAGTAGGGCATTATATTAACAAAAAATGTGTTGGCTGGTGCAACCTCCATCACTATATGGACGAAAACCTTAAGTTTAACATCAACACATGTAATTGCAATTACTAGGTAGGTCATGATGTCCATTTATTAAAATGGGATGCATATTTAGCATAAGTGTTCCAATTTATGGAAAGAATTTATTATAGATGGCACTTTTTATTTCATCATTAGCTGACTAATTTTAAGAACAACACTGCAACAGGGAATAATAGGCTGGTTCCTAGAAGCTAGTATGTTCACTGTGAAGATTTTATCCATGGCCATGGACCATAGAGGATGAAGTCTTTCAACCCCAGAACTAATAAACGAATGATAATCCCACTGATTGATGACTTAGCTTCATTTGGCAAAATAGGATATTTCAAAACAAGCTTCTTGACAATTAAATCATCAATCTAGCCAAAGTGACTAGTGACAGATAGATTACTTTCAATAAAAATTTAAAAACTTCCAAACATATAAGAATTTTTAATTTACATACATATTTAAAATGTTTTTAGTTGTGCATATATGTGCCTTTGCATTTATGGGAGTTAATGAAATTCTTGAAACTTTCAAATGTAAGAGAAGGCCATAGATTCTAAGCCTTTTTTTTTCTTGATAAATTACACACCTACCCAATGGGTGTTGAATTGATGACCTCAACCCCCCCTTCCTCTTAAAAGGGGAGGAGGAGCTATTTGAACAACAAATTCTAAGCCACATAATTATGAAACCAAATACTTTTTTGTAGACTCAATATAAGTCATCAGGATTTATTTGACACGAAAAAAAAAGTGAAAGGAGTTTGAAAGAAATGTTCTTTTGTTACACTGATTTCAGATAGAAAGGAAATGAGTTAGGTATCTTTAAAAAGTCAAATAACAATTCTCTTATATATTCAAACCTTGTTACGGTTCATCATTATTGACTTTTCCATTGCCTTCATAGCATATAGTTCACCTGTACCTTGCAATTCCACCAAATGAACACTGCAACAAAAACCACAGTAATTTAAGCATAAAGAAGAGCAAAGAATCCAATTTTTACTTTAATGCTTTTGATGTTAAGCAAGACCTTTGTGTGACCTGGAGAAAGACAGCAATTTTAAAGCACACGAGTGAATTCTAAAGCACAAGTGAATCACTGAGTGTAAAACAAGAGTGTAATAAATCAATCTTCTTCAAGCTATAACAGATCAGTAGACAACAAATGATTTCAGATCTCATTGGATAGGCGAATGTAGTAAAAATTCCACCAAGGGTTAGGGTTGGCTGACACTATCCTTAAGTTTTAAACATGACACAAAGGGCTAGGGCATTACATTTACATATTACATATTTTTGTGTCATAATCTAATTATTTCATCTTTATCTTAGGGTTCAACCTATTTAAGTATAAATATTGATAAAATATCGTTGACCTCAAAAGCTCAAGCTGACAGGAAAAAATGAATTTAATCACTTAGCCATTATTATCTAACGAATATTTTATCAATGCCATATCTTCCCTATTTAGGGTTTTTAAATGAACCCCTTTCTCTCATATCAATCATGCAAGACTAATTAGTAAAAACGGATCTTGGAAACCTTCCAAGATTTATGGGATCCAAATTCCATTTCATTTTTCCTCTTTCCAATCAATGGCATCATCTTGGGCACACCAAATTTATCCTTCAATTTTTAGGTCTCTAAGAAAGAATTTTCTACTCACGCCATTTGACTACTTTCTACATGTTAAAATAAAATTGCAAAATAACCTATTTGATAACTTATGAAAACTAATTACAGATTATATTGCACTTATTCCTGTACCCTTCAAGCCCTCGTACTTACCTTAATTCAAGAAGGTATGACATTAACATCTGAAATATTTATCATTTTAGCATGTTTGATGAGTAAAGGGCCCCCAGTAAATATAACACACTTTAAGGTAATCAGAGGCAGGGAAGGAGTGAGGGATGAGGGACACTAGCCATGAAAGGAATATAACATGTTTTAAGGTAAGATAAGTACAATTTTTTTTTCAGAGACCTGTATTATTTTTATAGAAGGGGATTGGGGAGGGAGAAGTGTCTTCCTTTGTTCCTATGAAAAGTAGGATATGCACAAGCTGTGCCAGTCACCAAGTGTGATGCAAGGAGTGCAAAACCAATTTTATTTTAACTTAGTATAATTTAAGTTTTGGAATTCAATTATATTTTTACTATTGGTCCATTGGATTTTTTTTCCTAGAGTCAAGATTATTTTCATAATTTAATAATTAAGCTTTGACACGAGTCAATCAGGGTTAGGGTTTAGTCCTAATAGTCTATATAAGTTCATTATTGTACTCCAATGGAGACAAGCTTATTATAAATAAAATTTCTATTGAGTTTTTTCCAATGCCCCAGTACTGATTGTAGGCAACCCTAGGTGTTGATTCTAGGGCATTCTATCCCACTTGGTGATGACTCCAAGAGAACCTAGGTGTTGATTCTTAGGTTTATTTGAATTTTTTATTCTTTGTTTATCTCAGTTCCCTTTGAGAATTTTGTGCTGTATCAGTTTTGGTATCAGAACTCATTGTTCTGCATCATATTGACAGATCCATTCAAGCTGTCCAGGATTCTGTTCAGTTCCATCAGCTAAAAATCAAAATAGGTTTGAACACTTGCATACACACTAAAAAGCATAATGAATAGAAAATATCATTAATGCTGATAAATAAGATTAGAATACACACACAAAATTAGACAGGCAATAATTTGGAAGTCGTATCTAATCATGTCACAACAAGTTCTGTGCATGAAGAGAAATCTATGACAGTCACATCTGCATTAAAGGCACTGTACCTGCCAGTATCTCCACAACCCAATGGTCTTATGGGCTTAAAATGACGTAGCCCAATTTTTTCACCACGTGCAGTGATCTAAGAAGCACAAAGAGATTAAAGGGAAGGAGGATTGAGATATTAGTAAAGGAGACAGCTGCAAGATGCCAAAATTTACATAACTGGAACATAAACAGCATAAATGGACTTGAACACATATCAGTATGTAATTGTAACTATTCAAAACCTGCAGATTCTACCACAGAAACTAAGATAAATGATACACATAAAAAATTATCACTTACATTAGTAAAATTTTAATAAATTACACCTTGTCCAAAAAACTTAAGCTATTAAGTAGAGAGGTCAAACATAGTATAGAGGAAGTAAATAAATTTAATATAATGTTGACTATTTGTCGTTAAGTCACAAAAGTCTTTTCTTTTTAGGCAACATATTCATGCACCCAAGGGGGATTCAAGCCTCCACATTCACCCACCACCCCCATGCTTATTAGAGGTAGTGGAAGTGCGAATTGGCCCAAAGGCCACGCACTTGTCACAAATGCTTAAACTACTAAGTGGAGAGGCCAACTAACTTCCCAACTAGTAAATAAATCCATATCATATTATACACCTAATCGATGTGGAATCTTTAGCTTCCCCTCTCGAGCAAGTTCAAAACTGCATGAGTACCTCAAAATAGAAATGTCTCTCATTATAAGTGGGGCCAAACATGTGTGCATTTGAAGTTAAGAGGCAGGAATAAAGTTGATAGATAACCAATTTGGCACTCTCTAAGAAATGCAACTCCACATAATGGACATATATGGAATCATAACTCAAATCTACATGGTAACCTTGAAGAAAGACTTTGAAATGTATGCTTCTATTCTGTGCTTCAGGGAATATTTTTCTTTTGTTAGCATTTTAGAAGCAATGACGATTGGAATGTTACTTGAAAAGGTTAACCACAGAAAAGAAATGACAGCAATATTTAGCTAAACCATATTGTCAAAGTTTGAGAGGCAAAGGAGTTACTGAAAAAAGAAGCTCAATGTCATTACAACTAGTAAAGTAGATTGAAGTCAAATGCATTGTTAAAGTAGATGCTCTGGAAAAATATATTGTGTTACAAATTTATAATGACCTGAACGATATGTATCCAATTTCATGCTTTACCGTGGATAAATCAGTAGTTCACCCTTACTAATAATTTTAAAGGTTGTTATCCGTTGTTGGTGCTGCCAAGCAGGATCCTCAGTGAGTACATTTGGATATGGTTTAAACCCTCAGCAGTTTCAGATGGAATCCCACAAAAATAAAACTCCTGGCCTTGCAGTTGACACATGAAAGAATAGGTAGCTATATACGCCAGAAATATTGATAATGATAATAATAGTCATGAATAAATAACCACATAGAGAAGGCTTATAGTCAAATCATCATATCCTTATCCCAAAAAACCTGAAGTTCATTATGCAAGATAAGATTGAATAGCTAAAAAAATGCGAATAGTATTAGAGTGTGATACAGTATGATTTTAACTTTTGCAATCTTCACCTTTTGTATTGCTATCCAAGAAGGACTATCCTTTTTGTGAGGCTTTGGAAAGACAGGCTGAGAATGAAGTGCCCACAAATCGTCTGGTGTCTAAAAAATTGTAGATTATATTAGTTGTATGAACAAACATATTGATGAAAGAGAACCAGGTTCTCATCATGAAAAAGAGTATAAGCTGTAGCAACAACTAAATAGTAAAATTTACAAGATGGAAATATAAAAAATTATCATGTCTTATCCATCATGACAAATAGTCAATGTAAATTCCCAAATACTTTATTTTTATGAAAGAATTTTTTGCAGGAATTTTTTAATGCCATTACAAGTCTAATCAAAACACACACACACACACACACACGTGTGTGAGTAACAATCAAAATCATAAATATTGAGATGTGCATCTATTGAAAGTGGGATATATGGATCTCCAGTGCTTTGTAAATCAAGCTTATTTGAAATATATTGGTTATATCATTTGATAGCAATATAATGAACAAATTTTATCAAAAGATTCACAAGATTCCTATTTGAACTTTGGAGGAATTGAACTGTAAGGTTTGGTGACCATGCAACTTAATATAATCCGCTATCTAAATAAGAAAACCATGTACTGTAGTAAATTGAAGGACAATGTTTTTCTCTAAACCAGTTTGGAGGAATCTCTTTCAACCCAACACATGGCAATTTATAAGATCATTCGCATGTATTATTCAAATGAGTCACATGACTCATTAAAAAAGTCATGTGACTACTGACTAACCCAGTTTGAAGGTAAACTTTTTCCTAAATTGAAATGTCAACAACTTTTTTATAAAAAAAATTAAATTCTTTAAATCTAATAACATATGCATCAACAATTATCAGTCCGAACATGAATAAAAAAGAGTACCTTACCAAGTTGGCATCAGGAAGTTCTCTGACAGCTTCATCAACAGTTTCTGCAGTGGCTTTGACCTGATTAAAGAGAAACAAACTCAGAAACATGTCAAAAAAAGGGGGAAAATAAAAAGATACCATCCACATCAAAATATAACTTAACCTACTGAAGATAGAAGATGCACTCAACATGGAGAGAGTTTCTAGAAGTGTTAGATTATCCATACTAACCCCAAATGACTATTTTTTTTTTTTATAAGGATATATATTGAAGAAAACTACCTTATGCAGAAAAACATAAGGCAGAGAGCAAAATACAGAAAGATAAGATAAAGAGGAAAGAAAAAAGAAAGGAAAAGATACTAATTACAAAGGAGAGAGATAAGGAACATAGGGAGAGAGTAACTAGAGGTGAGTCCCCAAGCCCTAGACCAGTCAAACAGAGAGCCACTGAAAGAAGCCAATAGCTGGTCATCCTAGCTTTCCAAGCCCTAGACTAGTCAAATGACTATTACACCTGTGCTATTTAAAAGCCTCAAGCTGGCAGTGACAATCTCTAAATTCTTACTTTTTTAAAACATAATTTTATTATAAGTTCTATTTTTCTTTCTACCAAATCTAGAGACACAGGTCACACAAAGTACAATTTAGCTGACTAATGAATAAGGGAAATGTAATTGTGATTGCAGCATTAGTTGAATTTTAGACAAACCTCTGCTTAATTATCACTGCTATGTAAGATCTTTTTTTATTGCTTTAGACAATACATTTGATTTGTAAAATGTTTGTAATTGCTTTACATGCATTCATTGTGTGTTATATACATTTCAGGAAGTTTCACCAAAAACTATTGATGTGCTTTATATCAATTGGGTCTAATACATTCTAAATTTTAGAACATGGGTAATTTCTAGGACTCTTACCTATAAGTTGTAAGAAAAGACCAAATATAACCCTATGATGTCCCTATATGTTAAATTAACCTCTCAATTGAAGTCTCCCCAAGGTGTTATCTCCCTAACAAGTGGTATCAAAGCCAATGATTCAAGGGCAAGCGTTCACTAGTAGCTCTCACGAAGTAGAACAAGGAAGAATCCCATTTTAGATTCACCCATGGTTGAGTAAAAGGATTCTACTAGGTGCACGCTCGTGACTCCCATAGTTGTGCAAGGAATACTCGAAGGCTTGCTTCACCCATGATTGAGTAAAGGGCACTCTATTGGTGATGGTAATGCATGACACTTAGATTGTTAAGAAAAAAGCTTCCGTTAAAAGGGGAGACTAACTAAAGTGCCACAATTGACTTGGTATAAGGCTCACACGTGAAGGGGGAGATTTTTTGTAATATTCATGAATGAGTGGTGTGGTTGGCTAAGTAGTGAAATCTCACATTGGATACTAATGACAAAAATGAGTAGTTAATATAACATAATTGAACCCAAACTTATTGGCTTAAGCTTTTGGGTCAAGTGGTGCCCCATATATTAAATTAGCCTCTCAAATGAAGTATCCCCAATGTGTTATTTCCCCCAACACCATGACATATATGAATCCTTTATCACTAGTTAGGTCCATTGTATGTATCTCTTTTCAGCATTCTACTCTATCTAAAGTCATACTCTTTGTCAACATTCTTTATGTTATATTTTTCTTCACTACTTCTACACATATGCCACCTTTAGCACTTCTCATTCCAACTTGATTTAGTCTAGTGATTTTCTTGCTAGGTCTAAACCATCTTCGGTAGTTATCCCTCATATTTTTCTCAATAGGTGCCACCATGATTTTTTAACGGACAATTTCATTCCTTTTTCTAACTTTCTTGGTATGTCCATCTACCTTAAAATTCTTATTAAGAACACCCATCTCCATAAGATTTTTGTTTTTAATTGCCCGACATTATGAATGATGAATCATAGCTACTTTCACAGCTCTTATATATAGACGGAGAAAAGATATCAAAAGAAAAAAAAAAAAAAAAATACACACACACCAACTGAGAACTTTGTTGCTCTGTGTGCTCTGAGAGGCGATTGCGCAAGGGTTCCACATGATCACTTCCATCTAGTTGGACACCAATGAAGTATTGAAGCTCACCCTACCAAAGTTACATCAGACTCAAGTGAAAAAATAGAAAGAATTCAATGGATATTAAATTAGATATTTGATTTAACAAATATCTAGACAAAAACCCTGTAGTCACCTTTTGGTCGCGCATAGGTTGTAAGTGAAATAAATTCCAGAATTTCTTTCCTGAAAGTTATGAAATCATAACAACTTAGCATGATGGAAATAGAAAACAAAAATAAAAATGAGGTAAAACACTAATTTCCAACAAAATGAATATAAAATAAATTCCAAAGTGATAGGCCACAAACTGAATGACCTCTTGTGATTAATTAACCAATTAATTAGCCAAGTGAATTAATTAGGTTCAATTAACATGCAAACGCGTAGCAGCACAAACAAATCACCGAATAACTAAATATGCAGCAGAAAATAAAAGACACGGTGATTTGTTCATGAATGGGAAAAAACCCTAACGGCAAAAACCCCACCGGGTGATTTTCAGGTCACCACTCCCGAAACTCCACTATTATCAAATCAAGCGGTTACAAATAAGGAATCCCAAGTACCTTACCAACCTACAGTTGAACCCTTACCCCAATACCCAATTGGACTTGATCTGTAGTGACAGTTCCCTCTTTTGATGCACGGCTCCCAAGTACGTGACTAACCAGATGCGCGGATCCCAATACGCAACTTCAAACACCAACTTTAGAGTGAGAGGTTGGTTGCAAAGTTCTTCAGTTCATCCTATGCGATGAAGATCTAGAAGATGCTTGGTCACAAAACCCTATGGTGCAAATACACAGCAACTTCTTCAGAGAAGATGAACTAGGTCAAGAACTTCGTCTTTGATCACAATTTGCTTGAACAAGGATTGCTCAATGTTTTTGCAACTTGTGTCTATATTGACGGCTCTTAAAATAATCATTTTATATGTTTAGAGTTAGAAGAAAAGAGGGCCCAAAAACATATTCACGGATCCCAAGAAAATCAAATTGAAATTCTGACTTTTTAAATCTCGACAGATAGTAGGTGTCGAGGTAACTATCGAGCAGGTGTCGAGCTTTAAAAACTGTGCACTTCAGCTTGCTTTTTCTTGGACAGACTTGATGACTTCAACACTTGATCTTGAAACCTTATTTCTTGAAGTATTAAAAACATCTAGAGCTACCCAATTACAAGTAGATTGCGTTTTGTCAAAGGATTGGCCAATTTACATAAACATTATGACATATGTTCTTAACATGTGAACACATATGTCCTAACACAAAGGAATTATAATTTTATGACATGAGAAAGGTGGCAGTCCTTCCAATCAAGCAAATAACCAGCCAATTCGATTTCTACTCAAATGCTGTAACTTTCCTATTTTCAAGCGAAATGAAACAATAAAAACAATTAAACCAGATATCAAAAGTATTTACTTACCACTCTTGGTATAATTGATCAACTGCACAGTGATTTCCCTTTGTGCTCTAATGGCATCTCTTATCTTTGAGACAGTTGCTTGATCTGTTTCAGGTCCTTGAAGAAACCTAGAAAATGGACAAGGAAAAATTAAATAGAACTGGCAGTACTGATCCAAGGTTTTTCAAACAAGTGTAAGATAGAACAAGATAGGAGAGAATAAAAACCCTACCAAAAAAAAAATGCTATGCTATTTTCATACTAAAATTTACTAAAACTAGAAGATTATAGCTATGACAATCGCCATGACATCTAATATAACTCAAAGTTTTTGCTAGTAATACGACATATCTGAAAAGAATATAGACTGAACCTTCAAACTTCAGTCCCCAAGATTTTCACTGCCAAACCAATGAGACATGAAAATGGTAGAGGTACCAATATCAGAAAAAAAACACCTGCCTTTAGAATTCTAAAACCATTCTTTGTTGTCAAGAGCCTTGTAGTTTAACTAGCATCTCCTAATGTTTTTAATGGAAATATCCGGGTTCAAATCCCCCCTCCCCAATTGTTGTAACTAATTATTATAAAAAAAAACATTCTTTGTTGAATGAGGTAAACTAGCTACTAAAATACCTTAACAACATCCAAAAGCATTCACACACATCAACTTATCATCTCCCAGGCCTCAAACTTACATATCATCCTTATCTGAAATTTGGACAAAAGTTTTGGAATTGAAATTTAAAAAGTGGTCCAGTAATTATAAGCATCTGCTTTAACCAGTTATAGTGAAAGCACTTTGAAGTACAACATTAAATGGTACAATCATAGAAAAAGACAAGAGAAGGAATGGACAAAAAGATGGAAAAAAATTACAATCTTTGCAACAAGAATGAGTCCAACTTGAATGCCCCTATAATGGGGGGCAAATGGATACAAGAAATCAAAATAATAACAAAACAAAGATATAAAATACAGTTTTCATACCGACAGTTTCTTCCCAAAATTTCTTCGCGTGTATATTCTGTCAATTCAAGAAAGCTATCAGACGCAAATATCTGCACATGAACGATTATATCACCTTTAGTATCATCTATATCATATATAGTATATATTGTGAAATAGAACCATAACGCTTACATAGAGTACCATGAAGGTTGTATATTGGATATTGATACTATTTAGGATTTAAAAAGTAGATATAACTCCAGTCTTGACAAAAATGCTACTCTTAATGCCAATATTTAACTTTTTATATTGTGCAGTGTTATATGATCACGAGGAGTATGATAATAAAATGCGGTAAGCTGCAATGACAGCAGTAAAAAATAATAATAAAATAAATAAAAATAGTTTAGAGAAGCATCTTTACATCAATGGAGTACCTCATTTGTGTATCTAATATGATGATAGACATGCAAAATGCAGTGTATGGTTCAATTAGGATAAAAAAGTAAATAAATAAATAAATAAATAAGAGAGGGGAGGGGGGAATTAGCGCACTGTAGTTGAGTGCATCAGAAGATAAACTACTAAAAATTCTGATCTCTTGAGCATTTACCTCAAGTTTTTTCCTAATACAAATAAACGAGTAATTTTCTTTTATCTTACAATTGGGTTATCAGGAAGTCTTGGATCAGTGATCACGAAGTTCTTTTCAATGCGTTCCAATGTGGTTGCTAGGTCAATTCCTTGGCGTATATCCCTTTCTCTTTCAGTGTGGTCCCAACTGTCAGTGCATTCTATATCTTTAGTCATCAAAACCTCTGGTTCAATACTTGGTTTCTGTTCTTGCCTCTCTGCAGAGCTCAGAGACCTCCCTTTAAAACTGTAAGAGAAATTTACATATGAAATAAGAAATCTGGTACTTCTAAAGGGAGTCATAGGTCCTGCTAGGACATTCGTAGGCATTAACCAACCTTGAGTTAGATATTTGTGTAATAAACAAAAATGCTCAAAATGAATTTTTTTTTTTTTAATATATTTTTTAAAATATGCAATTAGTATCAACCTTACCATAAAGCAATGGTGACTCAATAAACACTCACCCCATCAAGGAAACACGACCTGATTTTCTAGATTTTTTGCCTGCTTCCTGGCTTAAACTTAAGTGAGACACATCATCCCTGTAATCTGATTGAGGCGTTTGTCCACCAGGTGTGCTTATATTCTGAATTTCAGCAGATTTTGGCAGAATATAATCAAGGTCAAATTTTTCTTGTTCTTCATGCTTGCTGGTAGTGTCATGACTTGTTGCTTGAGTGTGAGATCGTGGATGTTTCACAGTTTGGACAACCTCTGTGATGGAACCTAAAGCCTTCTCCTTCTGACGAGCTGACATGTGAAAATAAGATGATTGAAGCAGTCACAGTCATATCCATCAACAGGGCGAGTACAAATGCTTACCATCATAACGGATTAATGACTTGGGTAAACCATTTGGCCGTAGTGCCTTCTCGTTAATACCTTCCGTGTACTTGCTGACCTCCACCTGCATTCTGTAGATACAACATTGAAAATAGCACCATAAGACGAGATAAAAACATAATTCACAGAAAACAGAAAACATTCTGCTAAACAATTCATATCATGATTAAAAAGGCAAAAAAAAAAAAAAAATTCAATCATGACCATATGTTTTATTATTTCAGGAAATAGTTATGTGGCCCTATGATTTGAAATTACCAAGTCTAGAAAAGCTATAATAATCATGAAGGCATCAATAGTGATAAATTTAGTTGGGGAGCATCCTTGAATTCAGCACTCAAAAGGTTATCCATGACTAAATTCATAAATTTTTAAGCTCCTTAAATGCATTGAGTAGTGGAGTGGAGATTTGGGTTTCTAAAGATATGAGGTTCTTTATGACCAAATTGAGGAATAGGCATTTAATGCCCGAGAGGAAGCCTCGTTTGAAATAATCATAAGACTCTTATGACAGCATATTAATTGAAGTAACAAGTCTAAAACATTAATTAAACAAAATGGCGCATGAATGGTTATTAAGCGTCACAATATTACATTGTAAGGTGATGCATGCACATGTTAACATTTCAAGATATGCATTACATGAATAAGGTTAGATATAGTCATTTTGAATCCAAGACACACGACAAAATACTATTTTTTGGCTTATATGAATAAGGTCAGTTAAGCATTCTTCCAACAATAATACATAAATACAGGCAAGTTGAAGATTTTTAGACTTAATTGAAGCAGTGTGAGCTCCCTTGAGCCCAAAGTTTCTATCTACATTGAAGCTATAGTTTGCAAAGACCTGTTCACCTGAGATTTCTTGGTCATAGATTTATATCTTCTTTATCCTACTCTTTTTCTAGGCAAAGCATTTTCAACACTTAAATTTAGGTGATTTTGGTTCAATGGAGAACACTGATATCTATTAGAAAAAATATCAAAGTCAGCTTAAATTGGCTACTCTTCCAACAAAACCAAGAAATGTGCCAAGGCCGGAGCTGAGGCCAAGAAAAGGCACTACAACCTACTGACAAAGCCGCAAAGAGGACAGTCTAAATGTTCACTGATTCTAACATATAAGTCATGCAGGTGTACATGTAGACATTTAACATTGAATCGCATGCATGTGTGTCATGTGTATACATAAGTGTACAAGTACCACAATTGCTAGACTAGAGAAGAGTGTCATACAATAAGGAGAAGGCTGTAACAAATTGTTTTAGAAAACAAGAAAGAGAATTAGTAGGCATTGAAAAGAAAGAAATAGATACCCAATAAATTTGATGGTCTTGCCATGGTCATCCTTGATGGGGGTGATAGTGAGAAGATTCCAGAAAGGGGTGCCATCTTTCTTGTAGTTCAAGAGCCTGCCACAGTAGCTGTTCCCACTTTTAACTGCATCTCGAATCTTGGCCACTTCATTCGGGTCCGTTTCCGGTCCCTGAAGAAATCGGCTGCACCCAAAAGTCAAAAACCCCTGTTACGGGCTCATCTTTCACATATGTTCTCACAGATTTTTATTTTTATTTTTATAATAATTAAAGAAGAATACAAAATGACAATAGAGTTTAGCCAACGGCCTAGGTAAACAGTGGAAAGAAAAGTTTGAGATCAGGCTCAGGCCTGGTCACATTTATGTTTTGTGTATTACAAGAAGCAAAAATCTTATTACACACTGCACATTCGCTATACACTCCCTTTGAAATTGTGTTTTGAAAACACTATTTCAAAGAAATATACAATAACTAGTTTGTGGTAATTATTACTCCCATAATTATATTATCTATGCTAATATTTTGATATATTCAAATATATTCTAACGTTCCCTCAAACTTCTTTTTCTCTCTCTCTTTTTTTTTTTTTTTTTTTTTTTGGTGGTAAAAGATAGAACATTCCATCAAACTTAAGGATGGATAAAAAAAACATAAGGAAGGTCTTTAATCCCCATTGAATGAATTAGGAGGGTCCACCGATAAGTACCATGTGGAGTATGGGTATAGTCATTACGGTATAGAACATCCTTTTTTTTTTTTTTTTTTTTGCCACAACCAAAACAGCATCGGTGTGTGTATGTGTTTCCTGCCTTATAACTCATTCCGTGCAACTAACTAACACATACAATTTTGGTTGTGCCATGTGAGTTTAAGGTTTATCGGAAAATAAATCACTTGGCATTGTACCACATCGGGTGCGGGTATAGAACATCCTTAAGATGAAACTGGTACATGAGAGCTCTACGCGCATTTGAGAAATGTGAAGGGTTATCTTCAAAGTGGAAGCCTTTCAGGAAGCCACAACACAACCACATGGAAGCACATGATTGGTATTAAGATGGTGGGTGAGGGTATATAAATATGATTCAGCAAGATAAACACAAGAAACAAAAAATTAAGTTTAGAAGGGAGGTTTTCAATATAAGAAAGGCCTTTAATGCACATTGAATGAATCAAGAGGATCTACCGATAAGTAAGTACTGTGTGAAGAATGGACTGGTGAAAGTCAAATAATGGGCATGGCACATCGCTAGGACGAAACTAGTACATGAGATGAGGGCTCTTAGTGCATTTGACCATTTGAGAAATGTAAAGGGTATCTTCAAAGTGGAGGCATTTCGTGAAGCCACAATACAACTACATGAAAGCCCATGATTGGTATTGAGATGGTGGGTGAGGGTATATGAATTCGACTCAACGAGATAAACACAAAAAATAGAACATGTCTATTTCAAAGAATAAACCCTTAAATCCTTGAGGGCTCATTCAATCCACAAGAAAAACTTTAATGGAATCCACCACAAACATAAAAGAGAAATACTGTTTAAAATGGTCTAAAGTGCAGGTGACGCATGAGAGCACACGGAGGGCAGCTTTGCGCATATGGTTAATAGGAGCATGTAAGGAATAACATTTATTTGCTTTCAATTTTTTTTAAATGTAATACCAATGTATTTATTTCTAATTTAATGGGGGAAAAAAAGAAGAAGAGATGATGAGCTGACATAGTGCACTGTTTTAAAAAAGAGTACACCAAAAAAAAAACACACACACACAAACAAAATCTTCCTTTTAGAACAATGATTATCACACTTTTTTTTTTTTATTGTACTCACTACTCACACACGGTTCTTTCTCAAAAAAAAAAAAAAAAAAATACTCACACACGGTTACATGAAGAGTCGTATGATAAGTTGTGTGCAACAATTTTTTTTTTTTTTAGTATTGGCATTATGTACATTTTAAACTTCTGTATATAAACATATATTATTTTTTAAAAAAGTCAAGAACATTGAAATCACTAATATTCCTAACAAAAATACCCAAGATTAAAATCTAATGTAATGAACGAATTAAAAAAGAGAAATAGAAAAAAGGAAAGGAAAGTGAAATGGCGTTAATAGGTCCGATAGCATACCAGTTCCTTCCAATGACCTCCTTAGAAGAATAACCCGTCATACTAAAGAAGCCGGAGCTGGCGTACATGATGGGGCAGTCAGGTTTAGCGGCGTCAGATACAACAAATGTCTGCTGCAAAGTGGCCAAAGCCGTCTTCAACTCTTGCGATACCCTTGGGAAATCTCCTGAAGCAGATGACACTTTTGCAGACCCATGATTCGATTCCTCCGATGTTCTTGTTGATCCCCCTCCTAAAATCAATAATCTTTCTCCTTTTCCTGCTTTTTTGAAACTGCCTTCTCCCACATCTGACTCTGACTTCATCACCAGACCCCATTCTGCTATTCTTTCCGCTATTCCTGCTTCAGCTTTTATGTTTGGTACTATATCTATCCCTGTATCAATACTATTATTATTATTATCTTTCCCATTAGAATTGTGGGGCTCGAATGCCATCCACTTATTTATTTTCACCGCTGCCTCTGTACTAGTAGACCCCAACAAGGAGGTGCTACCCCGATGATCATCCACTGTCTCACTACTAATACTCTTCTTACTCTCTGCCGGCTCGAACACCCCAATCGATCTCCGCTCATTTTGTCTACTAGAAGAATTAGATGGTGTTGCTCTCGCTTTCTCCGCCATTTCTTTTCTATCTATACCTACCACAAACAAAATGACCCTCCGTCAATTTTATGCAGTCAGGAAGATGGGAAATCATATATATAACAGAGAGTCCCTGCTACTGAAAACAACTATTGGAACAGATTGAATTGCAACTTTTCAACTCATATACATACTAAAAATGAATATAGAAAGAATGGTTCTGGCGAAAGTATATAGGTCTGTACATACTTACTCTGCAATATAACTAGAATTCGAAGGCTTATATATGCTGTGCAAGAGAGAGTATAATAAATAATTTCACATGTTGCAGAAGATATTTTGAAAGATGAGCGAGGATCTCACTGTTTTTTGTGATGATTATGTTTTCAAACTTGTAAGCATTGCACTAATTAATTTGCTGCCTAGCTATGATGCCATTGCTGCTCTTCCACGGCATGACGTGGCAGAACCATTTTACTTGGTAGCTTGTACCAATTCCAACAAGAAACTATATTGTCCTCTTGACTTTAGTTCTTGATTTTAGGAAAGAGTCAATATGCTGCAGCAAAGAGAGGAAAACAGATAGAGGAAGATAACGTTGAGTTTTCACATTAAATATGCCTTCCCAACTATATTGTGTACCACAAGGAAAATTCTGTCCATCACAGCCCTTTTTTTTAGACGATGGTTTGTATAGCTGCATTTAGACCGTCCACTTATCTATCCAACCTTTTTTTTATTTTTGTTATTAATAATAATCCAAAAAAAGACACGGTATAAGTTTTATGAGGCTACAAAATAAGAATGTGGCAGATATTGAAGATAAATTTCGCCATCACTTTAAATGTGGCTTTGTCATTCTTGAAGAAAAGTTGCCGTCATGCAAAGCAGCATAAATAATGAGAGGGGCCGCAATTTACCAGTTGAAACTAGCACTCTAAATTTCAAGACTTGGGTAGTAGCTTAGGGTTGGTTTGAGGTCCGCTTGTTTGATGTTGAAAATTTTTTATTAAAAGTACATTATATAAAGCTAAATGTTGGTAGAAATAGTTAAGTGAGACTTATGAATAGTATTAAAAAGTGCAATGGAACCTATAAATAGTAGCAAAAATAAACTGAATAGTAAAATAAATTGACAAAAATAATCTTTGCCGTTTGGGAATAGCTTATTTACCTAAAACTAAAACTTTAGTTAGCTTATTTTTGCTACTATTTATGAGTCCTGTAAAAACCGGAAAGTCTAGTATGTGAAGCCCACCAAACGCAATGGGATGATCTTGTTTCAACTTTGGTCCAAGCCAATAAAATTTATAAGAGGTGGAATAGCACAACAAGCATGGAGTCTGCACACGAGCCACTTATTACCCACCTCCCTGGACTACCCTCTCTCCCTCTATTTATAACCCGTCGCTATTTCATCCTCTCCGTCCATCTTTACCTGACTTTCGCCCCCTTTCCAACACCTGTCTCCTTTTCTCTCTGAAGCAGGTGGTAGCGGTAGCTGGTATAGCTGTGGTAGTTGGTGTAGCTGTGGCCAACACTGTTCAAGTCATCTCCTCATTTAATACGGCTGATAGAGCTGGTGTGCGCCATTTAATATTGATGTGACAGGAAGCCATTGCCTTGGCGGCTCCCTGTCTGCCACTGACCTCCACCTCCTTTAGCTCCGCGATTTCTCCTTTGGCGCTTGGTGCGGTGCTTTAATGGATCTGGCTCGTTCCTCGGGCGCTGCTGTCCCTTGGGCCCCCACTAGTGTTGCACTCGGCTCGAGACCTGGCTTTTCCTATTCCTCTTCGGGCCTTCTTTCTCGACCCATCAATATGACCCTACACCTTCCTCCTCGGTCCATAGGTACCCACAAGTCCTATTGCACTTTTTGGTACTATTTATGGGTCTCATTATACTATTTCAGTTAACTTTTACTTTTATCTATAGTATTTTCAGCAAAAAGTTTTCAGTTTCAACAAAATAAGCGGATTCCAAACAGACCCGAAATATTCTTAAATAAAATAAAAAATGTATTTTTTATTACTTTGGCCCTCTCATTCTTGAAATTCTAGTTCCACCTCTGAATACACTTCTAAACTACAAAACAAGACTTGTTTTATTCACGGTTTGCCAACCTAATGTCTAAACCCAACATCATGTACCCCTTCCCTCTACTTTCATAAAAATGGAATAAAAACTTGTATACTTTTAAGAAAATAATGCAAAAGTAGGTTGGCTAGCATATAGGTAATAGGTTTTCTATGCGGTTTCTTTTACAGAGGGTTTTTCATGTGGTGCGGAACTGTGGATTGCTTGTGTTTTCCTTTGATTATTCCACTTCTCCTTTTATTACTTTGTGTTCCATTATAAGCCATCAACAATTACCATACACTCAAGGCCGATAGTGTGGCAGCCCTAAATTAATTTCCCTCCTAATTTTATCTTTTTAACCACATAGACACATAAACTATTTTAGCTAACCCACTTTTCAAATTCACGTTCCAACAAAATCTTTCTTATTTTTTATTGTTCCATTTAAATATTTCTTTCTCTCTCTAAATATCTCTTTTTATCCCTCATGTCATATACCCATTTTCTCTCTCCTCTCACTCGGTTCTCTATCTCTTTCTTCTATTTTTATGGTTGCTAATTGCTATATCTTGATCCAAATCTTAAAATCTTGTGATTTTATGATCTAAAAAAGCTCAAGATGATGTAGATTGATCTTAAGTAAAATATTTGTTTGGGGACTAAGTATTGCATTTGTTGTACCTTTCTTCAACGTCATCGAGTAGGCTCAGGGTCCATTTGGATACAACTTATTTTACTAAAAATTAAAAATTAAAAACTGAAAACTGAAAACACTGTAACAAAATAATTTTTAAATGTGTGAATAATGCTGTGGGACTCATGAACAATGTGTGAACAGTGCACTTTGTCTCTTGCACAATGTAATCCATGTGCATGAACAATGCGAGTTACTGTTCAGCTCAAATCATCTCAGTGTTTATTTTGCCTACTGTAGCATGGGTCCCATCTGAGTTTTAAACACAAACGCTGAAATCATCTCACATACGCGAATCCAAACACTACCTCAATGCCACTATGTGTACCTGGCTCCGGTAGGACACATTGAGATATATCCAAATGAATAACCCTTTGCTAAGTGGCATTTGGCATGCAGAGAAAGGAGAATTCGGCGCCATTAAAAGCAGCCATGGTTTCTCCACGGAAGGCCTTAATTAAAGCGATCATGGACGAGTCTCTTATAAGATAACCCTAAAGCATGGGATTAACTAGGAAGCCGGACCTAGAACACTTAAGCGTAAGATAACCCTAAAGGAGACTTGCATGCTAACTTGACCATGGGTACGTAGGATCTAGCTAGGCACCTACTTCTTGTGATTAGGCGTGGCATGTCAAGTGAATGACATGAAGATAGTAACTTAAAAATACTATGGAAACAAATCATATGTGCACGGGGAAAGACATTTGTGGACATCTGCTTGAAAGGTAGCTAGAAGCCTAGAACCTATGCCGTACGTAATAAGAGTCCCTGGTGCCGAACGAGCCAATAAAAGAATTAATGATCTATGTGCCATGTGATTCTTGGTCCTTCATATCTAGTCTAGTACGTGCACTTGTCATTAGATCATTAAGAAATGAATTCTTATTTATGAGTATCCATACACCACACTATAAAAAGAAGCGAAAATCTTCCATTTAAGGCAAGGAGGAAGAAGGGGAAAATGATAGGAAATCAATTTGAAAAACTTGTTCCTTATGGGAAAGATTCATCAATTTACTTGAGAAGAAGGTGCAGATATCATAGTCTTGGCCGACACCCATCGACGAAACCTCTTAGCCCGCAGCAATCTTAAATACAAGTCTGATTAAAATTCCAATTTTAAATTTTGTTGATCTACTAATTATTAAAATTTTAACTATTTTTACATTTATGCCCACATCTATAAAAAAAATTGAATATTCAAAGACAGCTTAAGGTGGTATTTGGTATATGTGTTTCAAAACATATATTGAAATACGTGTGAGTGAAAAAGTGTATAAAAATGCGTGTAATGTTATTTAAAAACTGAAAATATATGTTTGAGTGGGTGTACCAAACACCTTAGATGTTTCAATTTTATTGTAAGTATAACTACAACTATGCAGGGCGAAAATGAGGCCCAATGGGCTGCACCTCACCTCGACTCACAACCTATTTGTATGGTAGAATAGTGATTCCTACTTTGGGTCATTCGCAGCTAGGAGACTTAACGAGGTCACCTTTCTCTCCTTTTGGTACACCTCCTCACTACCTCTTTGTATCACTCCACTGTCACTCTCCTCTCTATCACTTTTTTCACTCCACACCCTCCAACCCTTGTTCCTTCTTCCAATATTCTATTTATAGGAGATTACTAGTGGGGTGATCATGATTATCCTCAATGTTAATGGATTGAGAGGTCCAATCTCAGAAGGGATTAGTGGGGGTTTAGGTAGGAGTAGCTTTGGAAATGATCCCCACTATAGCAAACGTGTACAGCAGCGTTATTCCCTAGGCACCATCAAGTAGTCACCCGGTTGCTTGTCTGGACAAATGCATCAATGCTCGGCAAGTCGAACCGAGCAATCATCTCGGCAGTCCTATTTGTGTTCGATGCAAGGTTTGGGTCCTCGGATGGCGTTTGGTCTGGGTCCATTGCTAGGCGGACTTGGGTTGGGACTCGGGGGTGCCAGTTGTAAGGCCTTTGGGCTCCTTTGTTGGCCCAAGGCCCAAATCAAGCACAGGTCCGCAACACCTGGGCTTGTACAACAACTTTTTGTTGAAAAGGTGTCTATAACACCGATTTTACATTTCCTACTTCAGTAAGATTCAAATCTTTATTGGCAAAGCTTATAATCAACTAAGGTAATTACTTTTTTTTTTTTGGCTGAAAACTAAGATAATAACTTAATCTACTCTACTAATAAAGAGCCTTGTATTAATTTGTTGTTTCTTTCTTTCTTTTTTCAAGATTAGGGCTGTAAATGAACAAGCTGTTCATAAACAACTCGAGTTTGGCTCAATAAAAAGCCCGTTCATATTTATTTGTTTATAAACAAGTTAAGTTTAAGGTTTAGTTTTAGGCTTGTTTAATAAACGAGCTGAGCTCGAGTAAAAAATATTGTTCATGAACAAGTTCGTGAACACTAAAGCTCGATACAAAAGTAACAAACCAAATTAAACCTAGGCTTATTTATAAGTTTGGTAATAAAATTGATATGAGCTTGACAAGTAAACTCATATTCTTCTAAGACTTTAATTAATTATAAGTTGAGACCACTTATCCAAACCAAATAGGCTAAATAATAAACTTGATATAGGCTTGATATTATACTTGTGTTGGATCTCAAGCTCAAAAGCATGATATTAAACCTAAGTTTAGGCTTGATATTGAACTCTAGCTTGGCTTGACTAATGAATCAAGCCAAGCCAAACTCAAGTTTTTATAATTTATAACGAGCTTAAACTTGAACATTATTTTTAAGCACGTATCAAACTCAAGCCAAGTTTGAACATTCTACTTTTGTTACCAAGCCAAATTTGAACATTCATTATTCGACAAACCTTGGCTCGTTTATAACTCTATTTAAGATATATAGATAGTTTGAATAGTAGATACCCATCATAGTGACACGTATGAAACTTATTAGTTTGAAGTATTTTTAGAATATTTAAATAAATGAGTGGTATTCGATTGAAATGAATACCATTTGAATGCGCGAGGGATGGTGATCATATACTCCTCACGTCACTGTTAGCAGTTAGCACAGGTGACAAAGAGAAGGAAACAGAGTTAGTGATGAAAACGTACGTGTCGGTGTGGCAGAAATTCGAGCCACATGAACGCTGAAGCTAGTCAACAATCAACTATGTGTCCATCTGATCTGTGGAGCCCGTGAGGCACACACATATATGACATCTAGGAAAGAATACAAAGGATCGATGGGGAGGCATACACGTGACATTTAACCATTTCATACAAATAACCATTTCACCAACTCTTTAGATTTATCTCAAAAATTTGTCCCAGTTTTAATTTGATGTGTCAGTAAGTATGTGTAGACGAAGAAATGCTCATGAAATTAATTAAAATAAATATTAATTTCATGAGCATTTCTTCGTCTACAATTAATATTCATTTTCATTACCAACTATTGAAAGTCTTAATTTGTATAAGATAAAATTCCTTAGGAGGCTTAAGAATCTAAAATTAATGAAATGTCTGCATTGACAATCGATTGTTTACTCATGCCATGTACCATTTTTAAAGAAAAAAAAAATTATGAAAGAGAAATTAAAGTGTAATTTGTTGGATTAAACCCCAAAAAATATATATAAAAACACAATAGAATCATTTGTAGGGTTTAAGAAAAGATATTCTAGACCGACTACACATAAGTGGATTTTGAGGTGTTTTGTAGAGGAGACAAATGTCTAACATTTATAAGGGTTTGGAATTTTGTAGAAAGAGTCAGGCCCACAAAGGAATCCACCCTCGAGAGGGTGTATATTATCATGTTACACTTAATCTCTCACAACACATGTAGGTCTCGCGTGTTGTGAGGGGTTGGGTACATGTTATTCACATGAGTGGGTTGAACCCACCCTATATATCTCCAACCTTGTTTATCACGTCATTGTAGATGAATAATAACCATGCTACTTCTCCTGTTCTATTCTAGAATTTGAATCCGGTGGGATATTAGTTGATTCTATAGGGTCCGTGGAAATATAGGTTACCTTCTTGGGTTGCAAGCGCTTGCTTAAAATCTCCCACCACACCTCAATAGTTTTGATTTCAGCTCTGTTTGTTTTAAAATAAAACATTCTTTGAAAAATGTTTTTCCATTTTTAAGTATTTGTTTGTATGTAAAATATAGTCAAATTTATAACATATTTTCCGTTGATTGTAAAATCTTAATAAAAAGTTATAAAATATTTTGCTGTTAAAAATTTGATAAAATATTTTACAAAACACGCCTTGACTTTCTCTCCCCCTATCTGGTGGCTAGGTCAATGGCCTGACAGTCAGAGCCACCTATCCAATAACTAGTGCTGAAGGTTTGGTAACCGAAGCCAATATTTTGACCATCGGTGTTGGCAGTCCAATGGCGAAGACACTGTTTTGATGACTGGTGCCAAAAATCCAATCACCAGAGACACCACTCAAGTGGCGGACGTTGACGATCTAGTCACAAGACCTCTAGCATCGGTTTTGGTGGCTTGCTTAAAAATTTTACTTGTCATACCAAACACTTGCAAAAAAAGAAAAAAAAAATTCTAAAAATGTTTTACACATATAAAATATTTTACATTTGAAGCATATCATTTATTGTTGCTACGCTTTTATTGAACCACATTAGCAGCCACATCATCCACCCATTTTCAACATTCTCTCTTTTATTTTTAACTATCTTTCTTCATATTAATTTCCCAACTTATTGTTATATTTTCTCCAACTCCTCCCCTCCCTTTTACCTTTTCATCTCTCCATTATTATCTACCTTAATATCATTTTTTCTCTATCCCTTTATCTTCTTTTATTTTTGCCTTTTCTTTTTTCCCTATTCTTATTATAAATTTACAATTCTCTCTCTCATTCTATATACAGTTTTCCTACACACAAAAGGTTCTTTCTTTCTCTCTCTCAAAATTTTGTTTTTCATTTTTTGGTGGATTATTTTAACTTTCTTGCATCTCTACTTTAAGTTAATGGATTTTGTATTATTTGGAACTCTAATTTAGGTTGATTTGATTAAGTTATTTTAACAAATAACTTAATCCTGTCTAAGTGAGTCTATTCGGTCTATTTGATTTATTTCAGATCACTTCAGTCCTATTTGGAGTACTTACTTAAGATGTGAGAAAATAAAAGTTAGGATTGAGAGTATTATCTATTATTCGAGTAATATCAATTGTAATTATGTAATAAGTTTTTGTTATCATAATAATCTCCAAAAGAGAATGAAAATTTGAATAATAACTTTGAAGCTTAAAATTTTTTAATTGTATCAAAAGAAATTAGGAAAATATAATACATAATAATAATAAGAAGAATATGGATCATTTCAAAAAAGAATAATATCAATTAAAAATATAAAAATTATATATTTATAGAAATAGAGTGATAGAAATTACTTTTTGAAATTGTTTAAATTTTAGGGAAAAATTTATCCACAATAAAATTTAAAAAATAAATTATACATATTCAGTATAAGTTTGTTATGAGCTTCGATTATCATAATAATCTCTTTTAAGAGAATGAAGAATTTGAATAGTTTATTTAAATAAAAATTATACATACATACATACATACATATATATGTGTGTGTGTGTGTTTTGCTTGAAGGTATAATCAACCTCATTCAACTCATTTAAAAGTAATGACTTTAAAACAAATGAGTAAATGCCATAAAGATTAGATTTGTATATTCATAACCTTCATGTTTAGAAAGACTTTCACTTAAATTTAATCAGACCGAAGTGGACTAAAATGTTACGTTAATGTATTTTAACAGAAGTGTAGCAACAATAAATGCTATGCTTAAGATTTTAAATATTACAAGTTTGAGATTTATATTTTCTTTTTAATAAAATTGGTTTTAGAATAGGTGCTATCAACCCAAACATATCTTTTCTTTATATGTAATTGCACAAATATTGACCGAAGTTTACCAAAATGGACCAAAGTTTTTTGAATGGACCAAATGTAACGAAGTGGACTAAATGGACAAAATAGTACCAAATGGGAACAAGGTGGACCGGACCGAATTGGACAGAGTGAACCAATGTGAACTGAAGTGTACCAAATAGGATTAAAGTGGACTGAATAAGAACAAAATGACAGATTAGGACCAAAGTGGACATAATGGAATGAATAGGAACAAATAGAATCGAATTGGACCGAATAGGACCAATGTTGACTGTATACAATTGAAGTGGACATAATGGACTGAATATGACCAAATTGGACCTAATGGCCCCAATAGGATTGAAGTGGACAGAATGGACCAAATAAGACCAATATGGACTAAATAAGACTAAAGTAGACAGATTAGGACCAATATGGACCGAATAGAACAAATAGGATGAAAGTGGACAGAATAAAACCAAAGTGGATTGAAGAGGACAAAATGGGCTAAATAGGACCAGAGTGGATAGAATGGAATAAATAGGAGGAAAGTGGACCGAATAGAACCAAAGTGGACCGAAGAAGACAAAATAGACTAAATAGGACTGAAGTGGACCGAATAGAACTTCTGAATATTTATCATTTTTATTGTATTTTTAGGGCTCATATTTCTAATTTCTAATATCTATTTTTTTTTGTAATTTTTAACTCAAAACTAAAGAGTTTATCCTAAATATGATAAAATTTCATACTTTTCAACCCAAAAATGAAGGAAAAAAATAAAATTTTGAGCTAAACTGGTAAAGACAAACTATAAAAAAATAAAAAATAAAAAAATCAATTTAAGACCCAATTAATCCAAAATTGCCCAAAGGGGACTGAAATTGACCAAGTGAACCGAAGTGAACTGAAGTGGACTGAGTGAAACCACGATAAATCTAATTGGACCAAATAAAAATTGTTTAATTTTTAAAGAGAAAAAATTATCTTCTACAAATTTTAGAGAAAAAATTATATATTATATTACAATTATAAAATAATTATTTATTCTCATGCATCACATGAGTCTGCAACTAGTGGCATCATAATAGTTGGCATTGAAGATCCTCTTTACCCAAATTTGTCAATTGAGTGAAGATTTATGATATTTCTAGTCCCATTAATGCCAAATTAACTAGTGTGCCAAATAACAAAGCATGGTTATGTAGTCAAAAAAAAAAAAATCCTAAAATTCACATCATAAGTGTTCATTATACAATTAAGGATAGATTGACCTTTTCAAGTGTGTAAAGTAGTGAATAAATCATTGTTTTATGAATGCTCAAATTTGATTAGTATAAAAAGTTAAACTATATGAGATTATACATGATTGATACAAGGCGTTTTAAATATTTTTAGACTAACTCATCTTGTTTTTTAATATAGAAATTTGAAAGTGAAAAAATAGTAATAAGAAAAAATTTGTCCTGCAATGAAGGAGGAAGAATTTGACTGTAAATCTTCCACACAAAGACATCCGCATGCAAGTTGGTTTTATTTAAACAAAAGGTACTCTATTTAGAGAAGAAAATAAAACAGGAATCACTAAGTTCTTAAAAATCTCATTCACTCTTTCTTCGCATTAGTTTTATGTGTGAAACAAATACTCTCATTCACTACATTTAATGGTTTGATTAGTTGATAGGGCAATATCGGCTGGACAAGTCACCACAGGCCATTGCTAGACAGACCGAAGATGACCTTGTTCCACCAGGGACGCAATGCAATCATCAAACATCTCTTGGATAGACTTGAACTTGAATCCTAAACTCTTGAACTTCGAGGTGTTAAACTCATAATATGGTCTGTTTAGTGGCTCAAACCTGAAAAGTCCCACAATTAACATCTATGTGTGTATGTATATATCCGTGTGTGTTTATTATTAATGAAAATACCAACATACCTTTTAGGGATAGGTAGTGAAGGATATCGTTCTGCTAACAACGATGCCAACTCATCATTATTCAGCACATTGGAGCTACAAAGGTATCGTCCGTGAGCAGTTTCATTCTCATAAACAAGGATGTGGCAAAGTGCAACATCATCTATGTGGACATATCCCATCCTTCCGTGCCAATGAAATTTCTCCGTTTCACCTGCGCGCACACACACACATATAGTCACAAAAATTAACAAGCTAGCTAGCAAAGATCCATTTTACTGATTATGAAATAATAAAAGCACCAATTGGCCTATAGTAATAAGTAACTTTACATCCATACTTGCAAGATTTCAAGGAATAATGCAAAAGGAAATTACCCTTAAGCAAGCCAAGGACATCAGAAGCAGTAGAACACAAATCTCGTGGCAAACTAGGTCCAACAAGGAATGATGGTAGAATGGTCACTAGATCAATACCATTTTTGTTGCAGAATTCCCATGCTGCCCTCTCAGCGAGTGTTTTTGATAAAGCATACCATAACTTTAGAAATTCACCAATCACCATGCCCAAAAGATGAACTAATATAGGTTAGCTACGTGCTTTTGTATTATTAACTAGTAGAATATATGCAAAGCCGCTTGGCAAGCAATAATTGTAGAATTGTACTCTAAATGGTCATAGCTACTAGCACGTTACGGATACGAAAAACTCGGCCATTGACATTGTACTTTAAAATGCGACAACTACTATATGTGTCTAAGGAGGAATGCAAATTTGGTGTGAAAGATAAAACCAAAAAATTTAAATAGTGTCACCTGGAGTCTCTCACAGAGTTCCACAGAGCTCCAAAATGTCTCATCCAAAGGTATATTTGGGTCAAAATCATCTCTTACCCTCACAGTTGAAGAAGACGAGGTGAGAATTACACGCCTTAAAGATGGATTCTTCTTACATGAACGTAGCACGTTCAATGTACCCTCAATAGCCGGGTCCAAGATTTCGGCCTGTTTACATAGAATGTTTGAGAAAAACACATAGAGGTTAATTATGAAATATATTTATATCCGGCATTTTCATGTGATACTATAACAGTCAACAGCCTTTTTATTTTCGAATTATTTGCATGTAGACTACTGAGAATATATATAATGTGAGATAAGAACATGCCTTTGGATCAGATGAAGGTTTCAGTACAGGAGAAGCAGTGTGGAAAACACCATGGCATCCCATGATTGCATCGTCAAAGCTTCCCTCTTCCATCAAATCAGCCTTCACCAATTGGAGTCTCTCCCTTGCTCCTTCCAGACTCAACAGATGTGCTAATTTCTTCTCATTCCCTTCCCATGCAACAACCAAATGATATATATAGTTTTATTAATATATATATATATATAGATATGTCTGGGAGAAAAGACAGGAAATGTTAGAAGAAGAAGAAGAAGAAGAAGAAGAAGAAAAACCTGGATCTCTAACAGTTCCAGTGACATGGTATCCAGACAGGAGAAGTCGCTTAACTAGCCAAGACGCCAGAAAGCCGGAAGCCCCCGTCACGCAAACTTTGCCTTTAAATTCGATTTTGCTGTCCATGCCTTGCCTAATTGACGCTACTTTCAGCTCAATTAATTGCAGGATAGTGACCTTCCTTGTAGCTTGCTAGAGAAATTTATTGCAGAACAAACGCACATAATATAGATGGAGTACATATTCTTCATATCTGCTTATATGCTTCCCCTTTTATATATGTTGGGAAATTCCAAAAGCATGGATGCATGGAGAAGGTAGGTATACCATTTTATCCTTGTGGCCTCTTTGACTATACAGGATAATATATAACATAAAGATGAAGTGAAAGTGCTTGGCTTATAGGTCAGAAGTAGGCAAACCAGCCAAAAGGAATGATTTTTCACACCATTAATTCTTATGACACAATTTTAAATAACAATATCCTTCCAAAAAAAAAAAAACCTCTATATAACAATAGTTCAATATGACTATTGCCCTAAAAATAAAAAAAAGTTGTGAACATGCAATGATGATGTGTTAACTCAACTGTTAATTGTTAACCACATTTACAAGACACCTCTCTAAAGGACTAATTACAATAAAGATAGTATTCAGCAAAAAAAAAAAAAAAATTACAATAAAGATAGTTTTACCCAACACAACTTTTCATAGTAAAAATTTGAAACAAAAATTACTTTGAGTTTTAAATTCATATTAACATGTACATTGTGTAATTCCCAACTTTCTATCAAAAAAATTTATTAAATAATTTAGACTAAGTGTACCTTTGGGAAGAGATTAAAAATAAAAATTATTTCACTATTCAACTTATTTTTGCTACTATTTATAAGTCTCACTGTACTTTTGACATTATTTATAGACTTCACTGTACTATTTCAACTAACTTTTACATTTATTTACAGTACTTTTAACAATAATTTTTCAAATTGAATAAAATAAACGATATCCAAACACATGCTAAATAAACTATAAATAGATTAAAACTTTTGAAAATTAGTTTTAATCAAATTAATTAATATTTATTTAGAAAAAAACTAATTAGTATTTTAAATTTTAGAAATAGAGTGGTTTTTTTTAGAGAATTAATAATAGAGTTTTACCTAAAGTAAATTATGTTAATAATTTTAATGTACTTACAATAAGTTACGTAGTATCATTTGACTTATTATGCTTACAATTAAGTTACACAGTACAAACGCAACGTGAATGACTCAATTTTTATCATTAAATCAAAAAATCATGATAGCCTAGAAACTCTTAGTAGTACTTTTTTTAAAACTTTGGTATTTTTTTTAACAATCAGTATTGAACAAGTTATAATGATTTTTGAGTGTAATTGTGATGTATTTTTGTGTTAAAGCACTTTTCCTCTCCCTTGTCCCTTGTGTGTGTGTGTGTGTTGTTGTTGTTGTTGTTGTTGTCGTTTTTTTTTTTTTTTTTTTTTTTTTTTTTTTTTTTTTTTTTAAATCAGAGTTGTGGTGGCTGGTTGTGGTTGTGGCAGTGGGTGGTGGTTGGTTGTAGCGGTAGGTGGCTGTGACTGAGTTGGATCGGTGGTTGTGAGTGGGGGTTGTGGGTGGTGGCTGTTGAGGTGAGTTTGTGGTGGTGGTGGCGGTTGTGGAAGGTTGTGGGTGGATTGTTAGGGTGGGTTTATGGTGGTGGTTTTTTTTTTTTTTTTTTTAATATGAGTTGTGGGGGACTAGTGAGTAGTTGTGGTTGTGGCAGTGGGTGGTGGTTGGTTGTGGCGGTGGAAGGCTTTGACTGGGTTGGTTGTGCTGGTGGAGGTGGCTGTGGGACTTGCAGATGAGAGAGAAAGAGGGATATAGGCAAAAAAACAAAAAGAAGAAAGAAATAATAAAAAATAATGTTTTCTTAATCATGATCTCAAAAAAATATTGAGCATATTATAAAGTGATGAGTTAATGTAGTAAAATAGCTTTTTAATTTTGAAAAGTTAAAAAAATATAATTCTATTGACATGATGATCTAAAACGGCGTTTTTCTTTTCTTTTCCTATTTGTGCCATTTTCTTTTCTATCTTGAACTCGTCTTTTTATCACTACTCCTCACCCTCAACTCCGAAATTGCAGTCCCAAAAGGGCCAAAACACACTAAATCCACATAAAATAAAATAGAAATGAAAAGAACAAACCTTTACTGTACACTTTCTTCTTCTAACTCTTCCTTCTTCTTTCTTCTTCTTCTTCTTCTTCTGAGTTTTCCTTCTTCCTTTTGTTCAGTATCCAAAACTAAAAGACAACTTCAAGCATTTTTTATTTTCAATGAGTTGTCTTGTCTAAAACTATGGCTCGGTACATTGGTAGGCACTGCACCCCTACCCCTTCCCCATGTGAAAAGTTGGACATGTGCCTATGTCTCCCCTCTTCGTTTGTTTTGTAATTAATTTTTGTTTTTTTCATATGATTGCTTTATTTATTGAAATAGGGTTGATCGAAAATAAATGAGAAAAAATTAGTTGCTATAAATGAGAAAAAATTAGTCGTTAACCGTGCAATACATGAGATAGTTAAATAAATATCTAATTAATCAAACTCATATTAAAAGAAAAGGTTAGTTAAATAAATATTTAGTTAATCAACCTTACATTAAAAAAAAAAGGTAAAAGAATTAAGGAAAGACTAATTTTCCCACCAAGAAAAAGCTAAAAAAAAAAAAAGACATTGAAAGAGAAAGAAAGAAAAAACTATTTTTTTTATTATAAAATAATATTGAAAACTAAAGCAACATTAAGATAATGGGAAATCTATTTGCAAAGGATTGCAACCTTTGTATGTATACTTGGCTCAAGGTAAAAGTCCAAATTCAATTTTGAAACAATGAAAACATACTTTATATTAATTGTAAATCAATCTAACTACATAAATTCACTTTTCGTTCTAATGTATTTTGTAGATCAAATAATGTGAAAAGAATTCCAATAAACACTATTGCCACATCTATATTTGTTGTAGGCATTTAATTTACGTAGAAGCCAATAGCAACCGCAATAGCTATCACGGTTGCTCAATACTATGACAATCTAGATCCAAACATTCTCCTTCTAAAATCTCATCTCTTTTCTTTAAACTTGCACATCAAGCTTTGTGAACATGCATCCCCCTCATCTTCATGGAAGAACAAAATAAAATGAAGTTGATAGCTGTATATTTATTGGCTGCTTTGCAAAGAAATACCACTCCTTCAATTGATTACATAAGTGTAGCTTATACATAATAATCACCAAAGGCAATGGTGGAATTGACCAAAACATCAATTGCAGATCTGAAAATAACATGTATATATATACTATAGACAGATAAAAAAGAAAAAAATATAGCTCATAATATCAATGGAATAACAAATTTGTGAAAAATATAAATTATGCTGTAAACCAAAAAAAAAAAAAAAAAAGTGAGATGCTTATTCACAAATCTGTTGGATTGAATAATTTGCAGAAAAGATAAGCAACGAAAATCAAATATAATACCATAGGGCATAGACATATCTTAGTAGCAAGAACATAAAGAAAATGGTTATTAGAAGAAAAAAAAATATATATATATATATATATATATAATAATAGCAGAGCTATAGTTCATTGCTTTGTTAAATCTCTACCTAAGAAAATATCTACCAGAACCTATAAAGTAATCCACAATTGGCAAATTAACAAAGCAAAACTCACTTCTTCTTTTTTGGGATAGGTAATCAAAGATTTATTGCATAAAAAAGGACATCATGTGCATAATAGTGAACACTCTAAACATCAACAAAGCATAACTCACAATTCACCAACGTATCTAAAAAAACCCTTCACAACTGATTATGCTTCCATTTACTTTTGCTTCACTATTTTTTTTGCTCAACACCCAAACAGATGCTCAATTAAAATTTTGAGAATATAATCCAACATTTCAAACCCAAAAAAGTTCATGAATTGATGGGTAAACAATCTTTTCTCGGTAATAACTTGCAACTCTATTAAGCCTTTACAACGGAATTTTAAACAAAGGAATAATGCAAAGTGTGGCTTTTTGAAAGGCCACACATTTATTAACAACTGTTACTTATCAATACAAAGGCAGGGAAAGAAGTAATTTTATGGTATAAAAACACAAGTCCTCAAGCAAAGCCTAAAGCCTCTTAGCTGGTAATTTCTAACAAAATGGTACAACCTCAACATGCATAAAAAAATTCAACACCTAAAATAATAGAGCAACCATTAGTCAACTCAACAAATCAACTAAGCCTTAATTTTAATTGCAAGCTAACTTCATAGATGTAAAGATTACAAACAAAAAAATAAAACAATTTATGCAATACTAATGTATAATAAATTATGAAAAGGCAACAAACAACAAAATTAAACTTCCAATGTTCAAAACTTTAAATGACATAGAAGCATCAACTCGATTTCTTTTCACTTTGCTGCAAAATTTGAAACATCAAATACCAAACCACATAACTATTTATACCAAAAAAATCACAAACTTGATCATCCATAAAAATTAAAAATAAATCTGGGTATCCCAAATTCATCAACAACACGAAATTTAAACTCTAATCAACCACCAATCTGTCTAAACCTACTATATCTGAAATTTCAACTAGTACATACAATCCAAAAGAAACCAATGCCGAAAAAATCCATTCTTTGCTTCATCTCTATGTAGGGTTGTAGGTGTCTTCGATTGTGCAATTCTTTTCGTTTTTCTTCATCATTCGACCTTAATCAAAACCAATAACCCAAATACCTAAATCAAGGACAATCAACCCAAAATAAATAAAAATAATAAAAATAAAAACTTAAATACTCTTGGTGGTAGACTAAAATAAAATTTCAGCTTACAGAGATTTACAAACGATGTGAACTTTACATTAGAATCTCTGTTTTCCCCAAAAGAAAATACGTCTTTTCTAAGCACAACTCATTTTGGCATAAAAGTAAACCACAATCAAGTGAACAAATCAGAAGTTCTTAAAACTTTAAATTAAGGCAGTTAAAAACTAAAAACAGAGTTTAGAAAATTTCATGTCCTAAATCATTTCACTAAGCAAAATATTGAAGCCAACCACACAAACACAGAAACCTAGCCACAGAATACAAAACCGACAGAACAATATGAAACACATAGCATTAATTTTAGCAAAGCTTAAATACATACATAGTATATACGCAACAATTAGAACACAAATATACATACAAATCAAACGGACTCAAAAGCAAAATCAACTCAACAGATCAAATGAGTAGTGAAGACCAAACGATTCATTGAAAAAATTCAACAACAAAAAAATTATCAAATCAAAATCAAGCAAATCAGTAAATGAACAAAATTTACAAAACCCTAGTTAAATTTCTAGTTCACTGAAAATCCATAAAGATTTTACTCAAATCAACAAATAGTTTTACAGATTTGAACACACACACACACAAAAAAGTCAAAGTACTCAGCATTGTTTTTGTTTAGAGAAAATATCGGAGGAGAAAAGAGAGAGACTGTGAGAGAAAAGAAAATCTAAATTATTTTAATCAATTGCTAATTAATCGAATTGAACCCTAGGTTTAATAATGAAAAAAAAAAATCAATTTTATGCAATTTTGATCGAAAATCTCAAAAAATAAGAAGAAGAAGAAGAAGAAGAAGAAGAAGAAGAAAATGTTCTAATTCAACCATCTGATGCAATATGTATATTTTTTAATGAAAAAAAGCAAAAACTTAATTCAAATCAATTGAAAATTTCAAATCCGATATGAAATCGTATAGTTACAAGTGTAAGCGTGTAACGACTTTAAAACACTTTATGACTGTGATTTGCTATATGTTCGAAAGTTTAAAAGTTTTTCAATTAGAGCTCGTTATCACGATAATTCAATAGCTATAACTCTGATTTTTATGTCAATCATAAATGTGTATTTGATAAATTCAGTATTGCACTAACCTGTTACAATCCTAGCAAGAATCTACATATATTGAAGAAATATGTTGAAGGTCTTAGTTTGTTGCTCGTAGCTATCATGGAACTCTGCTATGAATAACTTTTACTACTGTGTTTGGAATGGAAGCAAAACAAAGCTATTTATTTGGAATACCATATTAATTTCCAATTATCATGATAATTCAACAACTATAACTCTACGTGTATTTGATAAATTCAGTACTACACTAACCTGTTACAATCCTGGCAAGAATCTGCATATATTGAAGAAATATGTTGAAGGTCTTAGTTTGTTGCTATCATGGAACTCTGTTATGAATAACTTTTACTGCCGTGTTCGGAATAGGAAGCAACACAAAGCTATTTATTTGGAATTCCATATTAATTTCCAAAGTCCTTAACCCGTACGTAGCCCCAAAACTGAAGAGAAGCTCTCTTCTTCGTGTAATTTTTTTTAAAAAAAATTGGTTTGAGGAATAAAGAGAGAAAGCAGAGAAAGAGCTCAAAGGTTAGGGTTTTGGGTTTTAAGAATGCGTATAGGTTAGAGAGAGTGAATCTCGTAAGACTAGGAAAAAAAATTGAAACTTAAAAAATAGAAAAAAAAAAATTTAAATGCTGACGTGGAAAATTGTGGGAGTTTCAAAGGTTTCGGTTTTTTATATATATATATATTGATGAGTTTGTGTGTTTTTTGGTAAAGAGAAGGGGAGAGAAAATTGTTAGGTGGGCCTAGACATTTTCCACCCGGCCCACAAAAAATCTGTGATTTAGAGAGAAAACGCAAAAGAAAAGTGACTATGGGTGTATTTAAATACCGTTTATTTTGCTGAAACTGAAAACTTATTGTTGAAAGTACTGTAGATAAAGGTAAAAGTTAATTGAAATAGTACAATGGGCCCATGAATCGTACCAAAAATTGCAGTCGAGCTCATGAATAGTAGCAAAAATAAGCTGAATGGTAAAATAATTTTAGTTTTCCATCCCAGTCTAAACGCACACTATGCAAGTGCAGCAAATGAACATTTCTCTTAGCCACTTGCGTCTAACTCAAAAATATTTGCCTAGTTTCATTTCTTCTCTCAAAAATTTCATAACTTTTGTCCCATTCGCCTCATGTGACAAATTGTGAGTGGTGGAAATATGAATTTTATAAACCCATTAATTTTTCTCTACCACACACAACTCACTGCATGGCAAGTTGTGGCAAAAATTGTAAAATTTCTTTTTGCACTAACATTAGTTCTTAATACTGCAAACCCACCAATTGGTATATTAAATTCATTTATTGCTTTTATATTATGAATTTAAGATTTACATTGTTGATTAAATAAATGCTTGCAATATTGTACATATTTATTTACTCTATAATATAAATCTTACATTGATAGTAGTATAATGTAAACTACTAATTTATTACTCCATATTATTATTGTTTTTTAACAATTGTTAATATTATCTTGATTTTTGAAACATTATAATGAAAGTTGTGATGTAAAAAATACATTGGAAAGATGGTTTTTATATTTATTTGGACTATTTTTAGTCTATTTGTATTACTTTGATATATTTATTTATATTTTAAATCATTATTAAATTAATTATGACATTATCACGATTCAATTTCTTTTTGATCTCAAAAATCTTGAACTTCTTCCTTTTATGATTCATTGAACGGTCTGGGTTTCAAAATCATGGTGTTAACCACATTCATAGGATGCCTCTCTAAAGGACTAATTACAATAAGGATAGTTCTACCCAACACAACTTTTTCATAGTAAAGATTTGAAACAAAAATTACTTTGAGTTTTAAATTCATATTAACAAGTGCACATTGTGTAATTCCCAACTTTCTATCAAAAATTTAAAAAAAAAATTATTAAATGATTTAGACTAAATAAGCAATAAATAGATTAAAACTTTTGATAATTAGTTTTAATCAAATTAATTAGTATTTTTTTTAGAAAAAAATTAATTAGTATTTTAAATTTTAGAAATAGAGTGTTTTTTTTTTGTTTTTTTATTGAGAGAATTAGTAATAGAGTTTTACTTTTTTTTAATTAAAGCAAATTATGTTAATAATTTTAATTTACTTATAATAGGTCACATAGTATCCTACAACTTGTTGTACTTACAATTAAGTTATATAGTACAATCTTCTCAAAAAAAAAAAAAAAAAAAAAGTTATATAGTACAAACGCATCGTGAAGGACTTAACTTTTATCATTAAGGCAAAAAAATCATGATAGCCTAGAAACTCTTGGTAGTAGTATTTTTAAAACTTTGGTATTTTTTTAACAATCAGTACTGAACGTTTGAGTTCATTCTCAAAAAAAATAATAATAATAATAAATAAAAAACGTTAAAATGCAAATGACCCTCTAAGTTTTACCAAAATTCATTTCAGTCCTTCAACTTTATCTTCTATCAATTCAATCCTCTAAGTTTCAAAAGTTTTCAATTCAGGCCTTTCACTAACTTCCATTAATGCGATACCGTTAAGTGTATTTTTTCTTTAGGTTTTTTAAATTAAAAAAAATGCAAAAAACTAATTCAATTATAAAAAAAAAATTAAGAAATCCCAAAAACACAACAAACCCCGCACACGAACAAACAAAAAATCTCTTTAAATTGATCACAACCAAAAATGGCATCCAAATACAAAATTTCAATACACAAATTCAGAAAAAACACATCAAACTCGAACAAAAGGATCCAATGTCAACCATCAATACCACATACAATTTAAAAATTAGCTATTTATTCACCAATGAATAAATTTTTCTGGGTTTTACAATTTTGGGGTTCATCTAGTTTTTATAAACAAAATTAGAAATAATAACAGATTTGACTTAAAATTGAACTTGCAAAACCAAATCAGATCAAGGAGAGAAAGAATCCAAGGAGACCCAGATTAGATTAGAGAGAAAAAATCTAGAGGCCCAGATATGATCGGAGAGATAGCTCACTGGGTTGTTCGCCAAATCCAAAAAATTATGAAACCAACCAAACACAACAACCCAACAGTGGATTGGAACTCCGATGAGGGTTTGATGAGAAAGGACATTGGCCTAGTCGAACTAAGCTAAGAGAAAGATAACTATTGCCAAGCAACAATTGTTGGACAGTGACGGGTGAGAAGCAACGAGCGGTTGAGCTTGGTGGTCGGCCATGAATGAAGCTTGGAAAGAAGCTCCAAGATCTGGCCTAGAGAGAGATAGTGTGTGAGAGATTCAAATTATAGAAAGAGAAGAGAGAGGAGAAAAAGAGAACACAGAGAGAGATTCAAGTTCTATTTTTAAAACATTTGTTTCTTCAAAATATAATTTTTATGCTAATTTAATTCTTATGGTTTTTTTAAATGGAGAAATTAACAATTTTTATTTATTTTTTAAAATGAAACTAACAGTGTAGTTGACAAAATCAAACGAAAGGCCTGGATTGAAAACTTTTGAAACTTAGAAGACTAAATTGACAGAAGATAAAGTTAAAGCACTGAAATGAATTTTGTTGAAATTTAGAGGGTCAGTTTTGCATTTTAGCCACAAAAAAAAAAAAAAAAAAAAACAGTACTGAACGTTTGTGTTTAGCAAAAAAAAAAAAAAAAAATAGTACTGAACGTTTGTTAGTATGTTGGATTTTGGGACGCTTTTACTTTCCATCCCTGAAAGACTTCTCATGAAACTTAAAGCCATTAGAGCATTATTATTAGTGGTGCTAAAAAGTCGTATGGCTATTTTTAGTACCACTAACTACAAAATTGAGGTTGCATTGGTGGAGCTAAACCCAAATATTTTGGCTTCTCAGCTATAGCTCTTAGTTACAGTGCACAGCTACTTTTGATTGTGCACTGTAGTTCAGAAGTTTAAAAAATATATGTATATTTTATAATTGTGTTCACACTTGTACTATTATTTAAATATTTTCTTTTATTTTCCTTCTTATTCTTCTCTTTGCCCTTTCTCTCCTCATACTCCCTCATTTTCTCCCTTCTTCCTCCCTCCACCAAGCCGATTTACTGTCCAGTCACCACAGTCCCACCTCGCCAACTTGTTGCGCAACCACTAGCCCAGCTCCGACCCAACCTCAATGCCGACCCATCTCGCCAATCTCCCCACCTCTTCTTTTGCCGTGTAGGTGTAGGTGTGGGTGTGGGTGTGGGTGTGGTGGGTTATCGACTTCGTGGTCATGCTGTGGGGTTTGTGTGGTTTTTGGCTAATTTGGGGTTGTTGGGTTTGTGTTGTGGGTTTGTGTTTGTGTTTTCCGATCTGTTGTGTGTAATGGGTTGTGGGTTTGTGTTGTGGGTTTGTGTTTGTGTTTTCCGATCTGTTGTGTGTAATGGGTTGTGGGTTTGTGTTTTTGCTAGCTTTTTGGTTTTTCTTCTCATAGGAGTTTCACACTTGTGGTGGTGGTGGTGTTGTGAGTGCTTGAAGATAGTGAAAAACAGAGCAAAAATAGTAAGTAAATAAATTGTTTATTGTAGTAGATATATTATTTTATTGTGTTGAAAGTTAAAATAAAACCACTGATGTTTGATGTTTTGTAAAGTAAGAAAGTAAAATAGATAAAATAGTTTTTTGTGATGTCAAATAGCTAAATTTATGACCCCATCAATGTGGATGTATATGCTCACTTGTTGATAGGGGGGACTCTTTCTCTTATTATTGGGACTTGAGTAGAGGAGTTTAGACTTAGGATGGTCTACTTGTTAGCTTTCTTGTTGAAAGTAGAAACCAACATCCCTTTAATTGGATTTAGAAGACAAAAGCCAACCCTAAGATTTTGTTTTTCCTCCTTTGGAAATGTTGCTCTAATTAATAGTGTTCCTGTTTGTGATACTTTGGTTGAACGTGGTCTCAATGTTAACCCCACTTGTCCTGCTTCTGCTAATGCAAATGAATCCTTATTGTATCTGTCACGCCCCAAACCCGATACCCGAATTTGTGACCATGACCGGCATGTTAATATCAAGCCTAAATCTGGTATTAATAAGAACCAACTAAACTTTTTACAAAAGCTTTTACAAAAGCTTCCCTCTTTCTTTTCATTCTTGTTTCTTTACTTCTTGGGATAACTTTTCACTTGATATTCAAAGCATCTACATTGTACTCAAAGGATAACATAATCCACCAGTTACTCAAATTCTAAATTTTACATAATACATCTCTTAATACTTTAAGGTACACAACTTTCATTAAATCCTAAAATACATAATATTGCAAAACTAAACATCAAATTGCTAATTTGGGATCTCCACTTTTAAACTAAAACTAGCTCCTTCCAAAACTCGACTAAGGCTCCCTCTGCTCCAAAATAAAACCTACTAACTAAAAGAATGGAAGGGGTGAGTTACACAGCTCAGTAAATGTAAGATACATGAGAATTTAATAAGGATACATGTAAATCAAATCATTTCATTCTATGAATATTCAGATTGGAGAACCATTTTTTTTTTCCATGCATAGTATTTATACTATTCATAATAATAACTTATACGCTCTTCATAGGAAAATAATTGTTCTCCATTTTCTTATCAAAATAATATTACTAAAACCTTTCGGATTTAATTTCTTTCATTTCTTACAAAGTCACCAAATATAATATTGATTGTTTAAAATCAATATATACGTATTCTCATTACAAAATAATCATTTTAACTTTCATGGTCATAAAACTTAACGTTTCATAAAGAACAGATATCTGATGACTTTTAACATAAACTTGTATTTTCATCATAAGTTTTATCTTTACAGAACACTAAAATATTTTCATCAGATTCTTTATCTTTAAAGCACAACAGAATTTGAGAAACTCTTATCTTTAAAAAACAGCTTTTCTTTTCATCATAACTTCTTTTCATGAAAGCTTTTAACTTTTCATAATGCATTTAAACAAATCATTCTCTCATGATCAATAAAATAATATAGTTGTTCATAATATATTGGTTAGTCTATATTTGATGAGTCTGTACAGAGAATGCCTCATCACATTTGAGTGCCCTCGTGTGCATGATATTGTCCTCTTTGGGAGGCCTGATGGCACATCCCCTCAAGGTTTTATTCCTCCCCGCCGTCCGTACATATTGGGGAGAAGGCCTTGTTCAGATTAGAGTTATGGGCAGCTCCATTTCCTCTACTTTAAATGGCCAAACAGATAACATTTTTCCATGGAAAGCCAATAATTAACCCCTACTGGTCAAGTTCAGATTACCAGAGGACATAACCCGAAAACATTTCATACTTATACATCATATTGAAATTCATAGTTTGCATAACATTTCATAATAATAGCATTGCCATTATTTTCTTTAAACATCATGTTCGTGAAAATTAATAATAGCATCAATATGCTTAAATTATATACATAAGGTTTCAAAAACTTACGAACATATCTTTGTCTGAAACATGCTTATATGCCATATCTCTAATAAAAAACTTTTTAATGCATAATATACTTTAAAATAACCTCATGACTTACCAAATACCCATATAACTTATCTCTTACCTGAATATAGAGGAACCGAGAGCCTAAAGTTGAAGGAGTTTAGACTTTGGTACTGGTAATATCTAAACCAAATATCAAAACTTATTACTATCAATTATTCCTTATCATAAACTTACACATTCATCTCAAAACTTATATCTTAGAATCAAGGAAATCCTAATCCCACCTCAATGAGGTTCCCACAAACATATTATGCACACATCAAGAAATGATGTACCAACCTATAGAAATACCATCTTTCTCATATTAATATCATATCTCTAGAAGAGCCAACTTCATTTCAAAAGGTGCTTTGAGCTTAGGACAATAATGCATGCATAAACATAAAATCCTATAAGCATGATCATGTAACCATATACACTTATAAGGCAACATACAGCATGTTAAACAAAATGGCTTCATAAATACAACTATCGAATGGTTTAGAACCTCTTCTTTAGAGTACTAAACCTTGAACCAAGTTATACAAAATTAATCTATGATCTAAACATACCAAAAGATAAGTATATTAAATTATAGCTCAAAACATTCATCCTAACTTTAGAATTAAATCCTCAAAGTTAGTTATATCATTTACTGTTCACTATTCATCCCAGCAGCATATACCTCATTTGTAAAATACAAATGGGCTATCTAAACACATCCAATTTTCATGAAATTTTACAGAGCAACTCTTCTAGATGTCTAGTAAATACCATATCAATTTTAGATTCAAAACATAAATCCATGATTTATTAAAAATCATACAAGACAACGTGCTCAAATCTGTCCTGACAGAATTTTATGCAACTTAGAAATTAAAACATTATTTTTATATTGATCCAAATGCTGTGAGACCACTTCCAATACAACCATATGTGTCTTAGCATTCTTAAGAACTATTCCTAGTATCCTAATTCATTGTATATAATTTAATACATAATTTATCATGCATAAACACAGAATCTGTCACAGTGACAGCTTTGCAACATTTTCTTGTAAATTCACAAACAATTATCAAACGATGGTATTTTCATATGGAGATTTTTATACACTCATTAGACATGTTAGAAAACACTTATATATAGTCATTTAACCATTTATAGCAAAATTACATACAACAAAAATCCCAACAGTAACATCAAAAGTACTCATCCTAACTTTTTCTTACTTCCTTAATCATATACAATCATTAATTAGTAAAAACCCTAATCTATTTTCAACAAATTACCAACAGAATTTCAAAGCTTCTTAAAACAGCACACACACACACACACACACACACACACACACATATATAAACTTACAAGTTCATGATTTCCTAATTTTACAAACCACAAATTTCAGCTTCAACAATCATATTAGAGAACATGGAAGTGAAACTAAAGCAAACCATTCCAGCATTAAAATACCCACAATAAGATGATGTTTTTATTTACTTACCCACAAACTTTGAAGCTGAAATCTTAGGGCTAATCTTTTAATTTCTTCCTTAGAGTGAGTTATGTGGTTTCAGTGAGGGAGGGAGAGATGTTGGCGAGAGAGTGAGAGAGAGGTGCTGCTGGATAGAACAAAGAAAGAAGATGAAGAGGAAATAGCAAAGAAAGAAGAACAAAGAGTCTTCTGGTACAGCCAAGAAAAGATAAAGGAAATATCTTGGGTGGGGCACGTGTGTTGATAAGGAAAGGAAAGGTTGACTCACTTTTTCAACTTTTAGTATTTATATTTTTTACCCTCCTATAGTTCTATATTCTAGAAAGACCCAAATAATAAAATAACTTTGCATATAAATCCCAACTTTTATACACTTAATTAAACACCAACAACTATATATATCTAATAACTTAACCACTTAATATAGTTTTGTACACACTTAGTATATATTTATAATACAACTAGCCATTAATTATTTATAATCTTTACAATTCTTATTCAATGGCATTATAAAATAATATGTTTATTGAATACTCTTCTATTAATTATAGAAAGGAAGTGGCTTAAAAATAATTAACCATTTGAACACAGGTTAACTATAAAATTGGGTCGGGGTGTTACAGTATCTTCCTTAGAGATTGCCATGCTATGATCTAATTATGGGTTAGTGATGTCGTGGAAACTTGAAGAAAGCATACATGATATTCTCTTTAATGAAACAAAACTAAATTATTAGTTTCTAGTAGTAAACGTTGAATTCACGAGGGATTCCTTGAATCTACAAGGTGATAGGTTTGAAATCCACCAGAGAAAACAAAAAACAAAAGTTTGAATTTTATTAATAACTAGTCGCTAACCCGTGCGATGCACGGGATAGTTAAATAAAAGGACAATTAACCAACATCACGTTAAGGTAAAAGAATTAGTGAGAGACTGATTTGCCCACCAAGAATTTAAAAGAAAAAAAAATATTGATATAATAAAATCTAAGAAATTTAGAAATAGAAAATTGGGTTAATAATATGCATATTATAAAAAAAATGGATATGTCATAATTAAATAAAATACAATGGAAATAAATATTTAACTTCTATGCTTTTCTATAGTTTAAAAGTGTTGTCTAACGTAGAATGTTATTGGGTTGTAAGAAATATTTTTATAAAGTGTTAATACCATATGTATATGCTTATATTGTCAATGTCTTACTGCAGGTGCATAGTTACTGAAACCTATAAAGTAATTTACAATTCTTAAATTAATAAAGCAAAATTCCTAAAAGTTATATATATACACACACTCAAAACTGATATAAACTACAAAGATAAAAACAAATCTTATTTAGTCGTATTAATAACAATATAAACAATTCAAAACATGAAATATTATCAAATTTATAACACATAATTTCATTATCTTTTACATTGAATCCAAACAAATAATTAATTGAAATTAATCCAAACAAATAATTAATCAACCAAAAATCAAAGTTTTAATTAAGAAAACAAAAAACCACATAAACCCAAAATAAAAATTCTCAATAAAGCAAAAACATATAAGGTAAAGAATTAAGATCAACCTACTAAGACGCAAATACCAAAAATCCCAAAACTTAAACCTTCCAAATTTTATAGAAACCCCAAATTCTACTTCAAAACCAAACAAAACCCTTCAAATTCAAAAAATTCATATATAATATACCAAATAAAAATTTACCGCACCTTGGGTTGGAAGACATAAGTTGCAGCTTTGATTTTTCTCCAAAAAATAGAGATGCTTCAAAACAAAAAATAATTAGTCAACCAATTCCATTATCAAATTTATAACACCTAATTCCATTATCTTTTACGTTGAATCCAAACAAATAATTAATTAAAATTAATCCAAACAAATAATTAGTCAACCAAAAATCAAATCTTTAATAAAAAAAAAACAAAAAATCACATGAACCCAAATAAAAATTCTCAATAAAGCAAGAACATATAAAAATTTACCACATCTTGGGTTGGAAGACATAGGTTGCAGCTTTGATTTTTCTCCAAAAAATAGAGATGCTTCATCTGCCATATACAATATAAAATAATTATTAGAATTTCAACCCAAAAACCAAACCCATAAAAACACTATCAAAATATAGAGATTAACCCAAATACTTAGAAGAAAATCAATTCTAAACATAATAAAACAATAAGATAGAATGAAAATTTCAGGCACATATGAAAGCAAATAAAAAAGACAAAACCTACTTTTTTTTTTTTTTTTTTTTTACGTGAGTCTCTCTCCTTCTTATTTTTTTAATCTTAAAGTGAAGTTGAGTTTAGGGTTTTGAGATGATAATTGCTAGGGTTTTAAGGAGAGAAGAGAGAGTCCTACCAGGAGTTTCTCTCTTTTTTTCTTAATCCTTTTTTTTTTTTTTTTTTTTTGGTGAGTCCTTTAAAAAAAAAAAATTTCAAACCTAAAGTGAGTCATTTTTTTTTTTTTTTTTTATATAAATTCTAACGTGAGGTATCTTAAAAAATTATAATTAATTTTTAATCTTCAATTTTATACTCCCTCCGTCCCATTTTTTTCGTCCTGTTTGAAAAGTCAAACATTTTAAGGGAACATCATTTATTGTCTTGTCTTCCTTTAAAAAATGTATAAGTTTCCAAAACTACCCTTAAAAAAATTTTATCAAAAAATTGAATTAGTAAATTAATAGGGGTATAATAGGAACATTAGTAAATTAATGACTTTTATTTTTAGAAACAGGACAATATTTTGGGACATCTCAAAATGGAATAGAGGACAAAAAAAGTGGGACGAAGGGAGTATTATATATAGATAATAATAATGATGTGATAGGCCAACAAAATATATCTAATAGAGTTTTACTTAAACTAAACTATTGTAACACTAATAAATATAAGAAGATATAAAACCTATAATAAAAAGAATCTAAAAGAAAAAGAAAAAGAAAATAATGGCGACGTAGAAAATTGTGGAAGCTTTAAAGGCTTCAGTTTTTTTTTATAATAATAATAATAATAATAATAATAATAATAATAATAATAATAATAATAATAATAATAATAATAAATATAGATGATGATTTTTGTGATAAGTTGATGTAGGATAGAATTTACAATTTAATTTTTGTAATTATTTAATTTTGGTATTTTTTATGCAAAAAACGTTATGTTAGGTCTAGGTGATTTATTTTCTTATTTTTAGGTTCTTTTAATGTTTTTTTAGGTCAAATTTGGTTCCTATTATGGTTAGGTATTAATTAGGGCTTATTTTAGAATACATTTTCTTGTCCATCAAGTTTTATAGAGCCCTTAAATAGGCCTCTAAGTTTGTATATGTTTTTCAATATTATTCATATTAATAAAAATTCAAACTTTTGTCTATTGTTTTTCTGGTGGATTCTATATAAGATATAAAACCTAAAATAAAAAGAATCTAAAAAAAAAAAAAAATAGTGATGATGTGGAAAATTGTGAGAGTTTCAAAGGTTTCGGTTTTATATATATATAGATAATCTCTTCCAAAAAAACGTTTACAAATTTATGTGCCTATTTAAAGGCTTTGTAAAACTTCATAGACAAGAAAATATATTCTAAAATAACTCTTAATTAATACCTAACCATATTAGGAACCAAATTTGACCTAAAAAACATTGAAAGCATCTAAAAATAAGGAAATAAATACCCTAAACCTAAAATAACAAAAATTACATAAAAATACCAAAAATAATAAATTGCAAAAATTAAATGGTAGATTATGTCCTCCATCAGTTAGAATGGGTATTCCTAGACCTTATGCTCACAATTCTTCTCATTTTCCTTGTTTGATTGGTTTCATTTCAATTGTAATTCAACTGAGACTGAGAGTCAGATTTGTAGAAAAATTATATGCAAGTCATTTTCTCCTTTGGTATTTGGAGCCTTTGGCTTAGTTGTAATTGAGTTGTACTTAGTAGTGTGGACGCTTAAAAATTTCGGGTTTTTAGCTCTTCTTCGAGAGTTTTTAGGGTGGTCGTACATTGGGTCCTTGGTAACGTGACTCTTTATGTGTTTGTGATTCTAGGGTGGGGTGTGTGTGTGTGAGTCCCTTTTTCTTATTTTTATTTTAGGAGTCGCCACCAACCATTGGTTTTGTATTAGGTGTGATTGGTCACCTAAGGGTCTAATTCATTTTAAGTTGCCTAATTATCTAAACCAAAATTTAAGGGTTTATTACTTAAGGAAAACCAAAAGGTCTCAAACCAAAGATCTTAAACTCGAAAGTTTGGTTATGTGTGGAAGGTGTTAGGCACCCCATAACGCCTATCTGAAAATAGTACCTCATTTTAATTTATTTCAAATGTTATCTTTTTAGTGAAGAAATAGAATACTTGGCATATTTGTTTTTGAAAGGTTTTGCAAACAATATACATATACACATGTGAGTAATTATTTACTTATAATATATCATGTGAATATTAACTACAAAGAATATTTACAATCAAAGCATGTAAGGTATATACATAGGTAGCATGTGAGGGAGCATACAAGAATAATGTATAATGGCATGTGAGTAGAATATTTACTAAGTTGGTAGCATGTGAATACTAAGTACTATACACAAACAAACTACAACACAAAAATAAAGAGAGGGGGTGGAAGAGTAGCACATTGTCATGTCATCTACAAGTTTCTCATTTTCATCATGCAAAAAAGACAACAAATAAAACATGTTAGTGCCAAAAAATTAGGAGGGACAATGTGAGCTTGATTGTTGTCCACAGGTTCAAGGAGATGAATCATAGACACAAATTATTTACAATATCCTTCCAAGGAAAAGTTTTAAATTACAATGTATGAACAATTTTACAATCTTAACTCTATTTTTAATATTTGAAAAGAAAACTTGGAAAGACACATTTTTGAATATTTCTTGAGAAGATTTAAGAAAACATTTTCAACATTTTTTTAAAGAAAAGTCCCTTTTGAACAAGCAAAGTTGCAAAGGCAAAACAAGTTTTCAATTTTTTAGAAAAAGGGTTTTTGGAAAGATGCCATGATTTTTGGGAAAAAAAAAAGGTTTGAAGAGAAGAGTATCATTTAACTTTGAAACATTTCTATAAAGGTTCATGGGTTTTTATTTTTGAAAGAAAAAAAAAAAGTTTCAGGCTCCAAGAAAAATCCCATGATTTTTATTCAAAGACAATTTTTAAAAGACTTTACTTGTTCAAAGGATTCTCTTTTATTTCTTAAAGAAATTCCAACGTAGTAAAAACATTTTTGAAATTATTTTTATTATTTGAAAACAATTTTTTATTTGGAAATAAAAGAACAAACATTTATTAAAAAAAAAAAAACATTTTCCAACATGGTAAAAGTATTGTACGGACTCAAATGTCAAACAACCCAAGCCTACTTAGAACAGTGAGGTTTGCACAGTTCAACTAGGCCCAAATCAATATATTTGTAAAAGAGTGGATTAAACAAAAAGGGAGGGCTTAGCCTGAGGACAAACACAGGAAGAAAAACTAAAGATCATAAATTAATATATAAAATAGGCTTATTATAAGCTTGCCCGAGGAGGCAAATAATACTCAAAATGAAACACTGTTCACACTCTTCTCTTAATGCTCTTTTTCTAACTCTCCTCTTTTTGAGAATTGTGCTTGGATCCCCTTTTTCTGGAAAAGTCCTTTCCCTCATATACTCCCTCTTTCTTCACATCTTGACCCCTTATCTTTATCTAACCAGATTCTCATCATGACACCTGTCCCCTAAAACATCTGCTAAAAGTGGTAGAAGGAGCTGCTTAGCTGTGAATTACACTGTTCAGGTCACTTCCTTATCAATGCAGCTGATAAAGCTGTTGACTACCATTTAATGCAAATACAACAAGCTATTTCTCACTGGAAACTTCCCCTACCCTCCATGATTCTCTCTCCTCAGTCTATCCTTCCCACTTGGAGCTCCCAAGAGACTTTTGTCTCTTCTCCTCCTTTCCTCAAGTGAATTCCCTCCTGGGGCACGTGATGCCTTAATAACAAAACTAACAGCTCAAGAATCCTTTTCTCAGTCCTCCAGCTCCACAAGTGTTTTTGAAAACATTTTTTTTACTATTTTCAGATTTTAAAAGAAATTGAGAAAAACATTTTGTTTTGAAAGTCCTTTAGAAGAAAAAAAAAAAAAAAAACTTTTTTGGAAAAAAGGCATTTTTGAAAGAAAGTTTTAAAAGAAGAAAGATTTTCTTTTTAAAAGTTTTTCTTAGAAAAAAGAGAGTATTAAGAAACTTTATTTTGAAAAGAATTTCCCTAGAAAAATATGCAAAGGAATTTTTTTTATCCAAGCAACTTTTAATTTATGGCAACTGTGAGGATAGGAAGACTGAGCAAGTGTATTGGGTTGTGGGTCATGCCTGAGGATAGACAGAAGCCCGAGGATGGTCAAAGGGTTTATTAAGTCTGAGTTAATGGGCCGAGTATAAAGGAAGAGAATGACGGATTAGCTGTGGTTCCCGAGGAGCCGAGCCACCTCGGGAGAGCTTTAAGGAAGGTAACCATTTTGGGAAGGATGAGCTTTAAGGAAGGTAACAGAGCTAAGTCAATAATAAAAGAAGAAATATCTGGGAAGAAGGCTGTCACCATCACATTAAATACATTGCACCAAATAAACTGGCCGCATTTATGGAGAAATGACACATAAACAATGCCATCTTAGCTCACAGCTACTCACAAAGTTTCTAGGAGGTCCTGATGGGACAAGCATTTAAGGGATTACCTACAAAATCAATAGGTGGAAGGCTGAGATGGAGGGGTGAAGGACTATATAAGGAAAAGACCACTGTAAAAAATGGGGCATGTAATCTAAAAAGGAAGAAAAAAAGAACACACTGTATTTAGTTAAACTTAAGTTAATACAAGAACATCTCATCCTCAGATATGACTGAGGAGCATGATTTCTATCGATCTGTACTTTTAATCTCATTAACCCGAGCCCTATCAATAGTGACCCATATTTAACTTGTTGAGTTGTTCCCTTGTAAGACCCATTCTTTAACATATATATATATATATATATATATATATATATATATATATATTATTTTGAGCTTGTTAGGCTATCGTCCATTGTTCTTGGTGGCCTGAAGTTCAAACTCTAGTCCTTCCAACAACATTATTGAGAAAAATAAAGAACAATATAGAGAGTGCTATGTATTTAAAAGCAAGTTAAATGCTGAAAAATAAATAACAAGTAAAATAAAGAGCTGAAATTTAAATGACTTTAAAGTAAAGAGCTAAAAAATAAAGTGTAGAAATTTAAATCACATTAAAATAAAATACAAAAATTTAAATGACATTAAAGCAAAGTGTAGAAATATTATAAAGATTCATCAGAAAAAGGCTTTTTTTTGGTCCCTCTTAAAGAAATGCGAGTTCTAAACCGTCAACCATTCTTATGATACACACCCATGTTGTGCTTTACTTGAGGTTTAAAAACCATTTAAGAGGGATGAATAGAAAATCTTTTTTATTACTCTCTCCGTCCCACTTTTTTTGTCCTGTTTGAAAAGTCAAACTTTTTAAGGGAACATTATTTATTGTTTTGTCTACCTTTTAAAAATGTATAAGTTTCCAAAACTACCCTTAAAAAAATTTATTAAAAATTGAATTGGTAAATTAATAGGGGTATAATAGGAATATTAGTAGATTAATGACTTTTACTTTTAGAAACAGGACAATATTTTGAGACATCTCAAAATGAAATAGAGGACAAAAAAAGTGCGACAGACGGAGTATTATTATTATTTTATTTTGGTGTCTAGATAGTTGTGTGTGTGTGTGTGTGTGTATAAGTGCAATAAATTAAAGGGGAGGGGGATTGTGCTAGAAATTAAATGGATGGCATAAAAGTAAAAGGGGAGGGATTACTTGAAAATAAAATGGATGACTTAAATGTAAAGCAAGAATAATATAAATCCCTAGATGCCTAGATTAAATGGGATTTCTTCCCTTTAAGGGTACTTTCCATATAAAGTCTAGGAAATAGTTCAATACCTATCTGGGGAAACAATCACAATATCACAAACAAACAATAACAATATAGACATAAAGATAAAAAGATATATACACAATTGTAAGGTCACAATTTATAATGACCCTAGACAATAAAATTTGTAGAGCGTGGGTAGAAGGGCTAGGCACTAACAAAGCAAAGAATGGGAGATATGAAATTCATAGGAACAATAGCAAAGGCAAAAGAGTTTATGAGGATCTTGGTAGTGCTTTTTATTAAGTATCGGTGAAGATCTTTGGGATAAACCTAGTTAAGTGTTTATGAGGATTTGCTCGTCCTCGGCTCAGTCCGAGGACTTTGTTCCTTCAAACTGGCAAGCATTAGGGTTGTTCTTTTTTTTTCTTCCTTGGGGTTCTATCTGTTATATATATATATATATATATATTTTCCTTTGGCTCGTCCTCCGTCGTCCACTTGTCAGTTATCCGAATTCTCTCTTTTTGGGTTTGTCCCATCATTTTTCCTTTGCAGGCTCTCTGTTAGTTCCCAGTTGCCTTTGCAGACTTTCTATTAGTTGAAGTGACCAAGGCATCTGGGTTTGCTAGTCACTTCACCATTAAAGCGGCCAGAATGTTGGTGGAGTATATTTTAATGGGTGAGAGATATTTTCCCTTCACTAACGTTGGTTCGCTGAGGAGGTGGGCATCCTCGGCGAGGCCCCTTGAGGGCTTGGGCTTTTCCCTTTTACCCTCGACCTTTGAATTCTCCTTGGCGCGGGCCTTGGGCCGGCCATGGAGTGGGCCGGAGTTGTTTTAAATATTTGGGGCCCCACAATAGCCCCTCAAAATTCTACTGCCCGACCTCTAAGGCAAGGAGGAGGATTTTGACTTTCTCAACACATTTTCATGCCCTGTTGAGCCTTACCTCTCTATCAGTGTTACCGTTACTTCAACTGCTTTTGCATTTTCCTTTCGGCGCTAAAGGTCTGCTCGAGGAGTTTTTTCTTGTCTTTACAAGGCTTTTACCCTTCTAGTTTATACTTTTCTGCCTGAGCCTTTTATTGGTTCCTCTAGGATGGGTAGGTTTAAGTCGTTTGTGCTTTAGCGCTCAGTTTCTCATGGTTTTCGTTCCAGATAGAGCTCGTTATTTAGCATCAAAGGGATGGGCTTCGCCATAAATTTGGGCCCGTGGACAGTACAGGGACCCTAGTTCCGTTCAGCGCTTATATTGCCCAATAGTGACCAGTTTCCATATAGGTTTGGGTCCGAAGACCATGCAAAACCTTGGTTCTGTACAGTACCTAGTTTTCTCATTTTAAGTTTAGTTTCCCTAGAGGCAAGTGTCCGAGGACCATACAATGCCTAGGTTCTGTCTAACTCTTCATTCACAGTCCGAAGTAGCTGGTTTCCCCAGAGGCTTGAGTTCGAGGACCATGCAATGCCTAGGTTCTGTCCAGTACCCAGTTTTCTCATTTTAAGTTGTTAGTTTCCCCAGAGGCTAGTGTCCGAGGACCATACAATGCCTAGGTTCTGTCTAACACTTAATTCACAGTCCGAAGTAGCTGGTTTCCCCAGAGGCTTGAGTCCGAGGACCATGCAATGCCTAGGTTCTGTCCAGTACCCAGTTCTTTAGTTTTTTAAGTGGTTAGTTTCCCCAGAGGCTTGAGTCTGAGGACCATGCAATGCCTTGGTTCTGTCCAGTACCTAGTTTTCTCATTTTAAGTTGTTAGTTTCCCCAGAGGCTAGTGTCCGAGGACCATACAATGCCTAGGTTCTGTCTAACACTTAATTCACAGTCCAAAGCAGCTGGTTTCCCCAGAGGCTTGAGTCCAAGGACCATGCAATGCCTAGGTTTTGTCCAGTACCCAGTTCTTTGGTTTTTTAAGTGGTTAGTTTCCCCAGAGGCTTGAGTCCGAAGACTATGCAATGCCTAGGTTCTGTCTAACTCTTCATTTTCTCATCTGAAGTATCTGGTTTCCCTAGAGGCTTGAGTCCGAGGACCATGCAATGCCTTGGTTCTGTCCAGTACCTAGTTTTCTCATTTTAAGTTGTTAGTTTCCCCAGAGGCTAGTGTCTGAGGACCATACAATGCCTAGGTTCTGTCTAACACTTAATTCACAGTCCGAAGTAGCTGGTTTCCCCAGAGGCTTGAGTCCGAGGACCATGCAATGCCTAGGTTCTGTCCAGTATCCAGTTCTTTGGTTTTTTTAAGTGGTTAGTTTCCCCAGAGGCTTGAGTCCGAAGACCATGCAATGCCTAGGTTCTGTCTAACTCTTCATTTTCTCATCTGAAGTATCTGGTTTCCCCAGAAGCTTGAGTCCAAGGACCATGCAATGCCTTAGTTCTGTCCAGTACCTAGTTTTCTTATTTTAAGTTGTTAGTTTCCCAGAGGCTAGTGTCCGAGGACCATACAATGCCTAGGTTCTGTCTAACACTTAATTCACAGTCCGAAGTAGCTGGTTTCCCAGAGACTTGAGTCCGAGGACCGTGCAATGCCTAGGTTCTGTCTAGTATCCAGTTATTTGGTTTTTTAAGTGGTTAGTTTTCCCAGAGGCTTGAGTCCGAAGACTATGCAATGCCTAGGTTCTGTCTAACTCTTCATTTTCTCATCTGAAGTATCTGGTTTCCCCAGAGGCTTGAGTCCGAGGATTATGCAATGCCTTGGTTCTGTCCAGTACCTAGTTTTCTCATTTTAAGTTGTTAGTTTCCCAGAGGCTAGTGTCCGAAGACCATACAATGCCTAGGTTCTGTCTAACACTTAATTCACAGTCCGAAGTAGCTAGTTTCCCCAGAGGCTTGAGTCCGAGGACCATACAATGCCTAGGTTCTGTCCAGTACCCAGTTCTTTGGTTTTTTAAGTGGTTAGTTTCCCCAGAGGCTTGAGTCCGAAGACCATGCAATGCCTAGGTTTTGTCTAACTCTTCATTTTCTCATCTGAAGTATCTGGTTTCCCCAGAGGCTTGAGTCCGAGGACCATGCAATGCCTAGGTTCTGTCCAGTACCCAGTTTTCTCATTTTAAGTTGTTAGTTTCCCCAGAGGCTAGTGTCCGAGGACCATACAATGCCTAGGTTCTGTCTAACACTTAATTCACAGTCCGAAGTAGCTGGTTTCCCCAGAGGCTTGAGTCCGAGGACCATGCAATGCCTAGGTTCTGTCCAGTACCCAGTTCTTTAGTTTTTTAAGTGGTTAGTTTCCCCAGAGGCTTGAGTCTGAGGACCATGCAATGCCTTGGTTCTGTCCAGTACCTAGTTTTCTCATTTTAAGTTGTTAGTTTCCCCAGAGGCTAGTGTCCGAGAACCATACAATGCCTAGGTTCTGTCTAACACTTAATTCACAGTCCAAAGCAGCTGGTTTCCCCAGAGGCTTGAGTCCAAGGACCATGCAATGCCTAGGTTCTGTCCAGTACCCAGTTCTTTGGTTTTTTAAGTGGTTAGTTTCCCCAGAGGCTTGAGTCCGAAGACTATGCAATGCCTAGGTTCTGTCTAACTCTTCATTTTCTCATCTGAAGTATCTGGTTTCCCTAGAGGCTTGAGTCCGAGGACCATGCAATGCCTTGGTTCTGTCCAGTACCTAGTTTTCTCATTTTAAGTTGTTAGTTTCCCCAGAGGCTAGTGTCTGAGGACCATACAATGCCTAGGTTCTGTCTAACACTTAATTCACAGTCCGAAGTAGCTGGTTTCCCCAGAGGCTTGAGTCCGAGGACCATGCAATGCCTAGGTTCTGTCCAGTATCCAGTTCTTTGGTTTTTTTAAGTGGTTAGTTTCCCCAGAGGCTTGAGTCCGAAGACCATGCAATGCCTAGGTTCTGTCTAACTCTTCATTTTCTCATCTGAAGTATCTGGTTTCCCCAGAAGCTTGAGTCCAAGGACCATGCAATGCCTTAGTTCTGTCCAGTACCTAGTTTTCTTATTTTAAGTTGTTAGTTTCCCAGAGGCTAGTGTCCGAGGACCATACAATGCCTAGGTTCTGTCTAACACTTAATTCACAGTCCGAAGTAGCTGGTTTCCCAGAGACTTGAGTCCGAGGACCGTGCAATGCCTAGGTTCTGTCTAGTATCCAGTTCTTTGGTTTTTTAAGTGGTTAGTTTTCCCAGAGGCTTGAGTCCGAAGACTATGCAATGCCTAGGTTCTGTCTAACTCTTCATTTTCTCATCTGAAGTATCTGGTTTCCCCAGAGGCTTGAGTCCGAGGATTATGCAATGCCTTGGTTCTGTCCAGTACCTAGTTTTCTCATTTTAAGTTGTTAGTTTCCCAGAGGCTAGTGTCCGAAGACCATACAATGCCTAGGTTCTGTCTAACACTTAATTCACAGTCCGAAGTAGCTAGTTTCCCCAGAGGCTTGAGTCTGAGGACCATACAATGCCTAGGTTCTGTCCAGTACCCAGTTCTTTGGTTTTTTAAGTGGTTAGTTTCCCCAGAGGCTTGAGTCCGAAGACCATGCAATGCCTAGGTTCTGTCTAACTCTTCATTTTCTCATCTGAAGTATCTGGTTTCCCCAGAGGCTTGAGTCCGAGGACCATGCAATGCCTTGATTCTGTCCAGTACCTAGTTTTCTCATTCATTTACTATCTTATCTATTTATCCGTAGCCATTTAATTTTACATCGCTACAATCTATAATAAACATTAAATGAATACACTTTCGAGCAAAAGAATCACCAACACATGCTGGAGTTGGAGTACGAGAAGACCTTACCCTATTCTGCCTCTTCATTTGACGTGACTCTCCTGATTACGAGGCGTCTCTTTAGTCATTCAGGTAACGCGTTCTGACGCTTCGGTGCCTCATCGTTAATGAGGCGTCTCCTCATTAACGTTAGTCGTGGACTTACAAGGATCTAACGGCGGGTAAACCCCTTGGAATTTGGGCGAAATTATTGCCTCCGGAAATCCCTCCCTAGGATTTAATGCGAATTGGCTCTCACCCACTTTTCGCCTTGTATAAAAGGCGTTTTTGTAGCATCCTTTTCCTTCACACTTGACAAACCTCCATCTTAAACTCCTCCCGAAAATATTGCCTAGAGGTTCTGCAAGAAATAGCAATTTGAGTCCCTTCTAATACATTGGCCCTTGGGAAGGGCGTTCCCAAGGATGCTGAGCCCCTATGAGGAGCCGAGGATGGCTACTCGACCCTAGAGGTCACGCTGGGGTTGGGGTAGGGGAGGTCTGAAGATTCTCCTTATTTTCAACCTAATCAGAGGTGGAACCCTCCTTGCCGTTTGGAGGAGGATTTAGAAAGAACGTAACCTCCTTCCCTTGGGTATGGGCTGCTGACCTTCCAAGCCGGCAGTGATGGGGGTGGGAGGGAAACCAGGCGGAACCCAGAAGTGGAGCCGTCCTGTGCCGTGGCCTCTTCCGCCTCCTATGATGCCTTCTTTTTTCCTTTTCCCTTTTATCTCTTCTATTTTTGCTCTTCAACGAGCCTTCTTTTCTATCTTTTGTTCCTCTGCCAGCTTTCTTTTCTATCTTTTGTTCCTCTGCCAGCTTTATTAAGCGTCTGTCTCTGTAGTTAGCTTCAGAACAAGCCCCACGGGCATCACTTGTAAGAGATGTAACTTTTTCTTCATATATTAATAAAGAAGTAGACTTGTTTTGTCTCTTTTATTTTTTGCATATTCTTGTTTCTTGTGATTGTGGACTTCTGAATGAATGTTGTTGTTGTAAACTGTATCGTTTTGGTGTTAAAGTGTTGCTCTTGAATTCTTCACACCGACCACCGCACTTGCTAGCGCACAAATCCTTCCCACAGACGGCGCCAATTGTAAGGTCACAATTTATAATGGACCCTAGACAATAAAATTTGTAGAGCGTGGGTAGAAGGGTTAGGCACTAACAAAGCAAAGAATGAGAGATATGAAATTCATAGGAACAATAGCAAAGGCAAAAGAGTTTATGAGGATCTTGGTAGTGCTTTTTATTAAGTATCGGTGAAGATCTTTGGGATAAACCTAGTTAAGTGTTTATAAGGATTTGCTCGTCCTCAGCTCAGTCCGAGGACTTTGTTCCTTCAAACTAGCAAGCATTAGGGTTGTTCTTTTTTTTTCTTCCTTGGGGTTCTATCTGTTATATATATATTTTCCTTTGGCTCGTCCTCCGTCGTCCACTTGTCAGTTATCAGAATTCTCTCTTTCTGGGTTTGTCCCATCATTTTTCCATTGCAGGCTCTCTGTTAGTTCCCAGTCGCCTTTGCAGATTTTCTATTAGTTGAAGTAATCGAGGCATCTGGGTTTGCTAGTCACTTCACCATTAAAGCGGCCAAAATGTTGGTGGAGTATATTTTAATGGGTGAGGGATATTTTCCCTTCACTAACGTCGGTTCGCCGAGGAGGTGGGCATCCTCGGCGAGGCCCCTTGAGGGCTTGGGCTTTTCCCTTTTACCCTTGGCCTTTGAATTCTCCTTGGCGCGGGCCTTGGACTGGCCATGGAGTGGGCCGGGGTTGTTTTAAATATTTGGGGCCTCACAACAACGATATAGCAAGTAAAATAAAGAGAGAATATAAAGAAAAATAACTTCATATATAGATAGATGATGTTTACATGAGAGAATAGAGAATGCCTTTAAGGGTACTTTCCATATAGAGTCTAGGAAATAGTTCAATACCTATCTAGGGAAACAATCACAATATCACAAACAAACAATAACAATATAGACATAAAGATAAAAAGATATATACACAACGATATAGCAAGTAAAATAAAGAGATAATATAAAGAAAAACAACTTCATATATAGATAGATGATGTTTACATGAGAGAATAGAGAATGGGATGGGTGTAGTTATGGAAAAACTACCCCATCCATACAAGCTTACCCAAAAAATTACAAGTAAAAATGGAATGGATTTTTTTTTTTTTTTTTTTTGTGTGGTGGGTTTCCGAGAGAGAGAGAGAGAGAGAGAGAGAGAGAGAGAGAGAACTTTTTAAAGAATTTCTAAGGTTCTTCAGAACTGTTCCACTCTATTTCTCTATTTTCCCTATTTTTTTTTCTCACCAAAAACTCCATATTTTTTACAAAAAATTTGGGGGGGGGGGGGGTATTTATAGGAAGAATGAGGAAAATTGGGGCTAGGTGAAGTGTATGCATTTCACCTAGCCCCCTATTTTGGCCACCTCATTGGGCTATTTTTTCATTTTTTCAGATTATGATCTGATCTTTGCGCAGTTGTTTGGGGGTCTTTCTGAGATCCATTTTCTTCAAACTTTATATGCTTCGAAATCTTTGAATGTCTAGTTTCCAATGGTCCTGGCCTTGAAAGATTTAGAGTTACAGTCGTCGAGATATGGTGTTCAAAAGGAAGATGACGTAGTGTTGAAAAATTTTGTGACGTTTTTCCTTAAAAAAGTTGTATCTTCCAATCCGGGGTAGATATCATCGAGCCCTTCTAATGAGAGGTAGTTAAGACCTCATTCTTCAAGTTGGTTCAGCCAAATCGCTCTAGTTCCTGCTCAATCGGTACAATTTATTGCGCAAAGTTGCCCCAAAAACTGCCTATTTTTCCTAAAAAAAGTAAAGCTTTTATTAGTGTTTTTAGTATTTTGGTGATATCTCATCTGTTTTAACTTTGATTTTGGCCCGTAAACTATCATTTTGAAGGGAAAATATGCTCTATGAGATGGTCCAAAATTCAACTCAAACCGATGGTTAAATAAAAAAGTCAACTTTTTTGACCATACCTAGTTAGGCTTTTGGCCTTAATTGCTATCAAAAGGGTTTTTAAATGTTGTGACCCTTTGATCCATTGTCAAATTATGTTGTATTTATTCTTACTCTTTTTGGCTTTGAAACTTGTAATTTTGCACATTTTTAATTTTTTTTTAAATTTTAGCATTTGTTTTGACATGTGAATTGGGGCCGGACAAAATATAGTATCGACAAGTAGTCCACCTGTTAGGTAGTTTACGGGTGTCCAAGAACCTTGAAACCATCTCCTTTAAATGGATTACTACAACACTACTCCACCTCAAGGTTGGGTCAAGCTATATAACATATGTATAGGTGGCTACTCTCTAGGGAATCCCAATGTTATGGGTGGAAAAGATCTTCTTATAGGTCAAAAGGGATTGTAGCTTAAGGGTTATTATTGGGTATTCTGGGAGTATTCTCCCTCCTTCTCACATAGGGGTAGGTCCCACCCAACATGGGGCCCACCCCCATGTAAGAGGGAGGGAGTAGATTCTCAGACTACCTAATAAATTTCTGAGACTTAAAGGGCTTTGATGTGTAATTAACATAATTACTAGCCTTCAAGGAGAATTGAGGGTTCTCAAAGTTGCCTAGAGATCGAACTTGATTGTGTTATATAGTTGTTGAGCACGAGTAAAATAAATGTGCCTTGTTGATTAGTGCAAGTATTTGATAGGAATGCTTGATAAATGGATGAACATGCTAGTAAAGGTGGACTACATCCACATCCAATAATTGTGTGGAAGTTGTTGTGTGATTGCGTGTGATAATTGAATGATGAGTGATAGTATGAAAGAGAGCACACACACACAAAAGTTTACGTGGTTTAACCTAACGACTTATGTTCACATTGATGAAGCCCTTGACGGCTAGCTAATTAGAGAATATAAGACTAAGAGTAAGACTTAGGTATAGTACTTAGGTGCTGTTCTTTAGGTTTCATTTTTTAAGATTTTGCCATGTGAATTTTTTCTCATAGGATGAAAGTGTATTTTTTAGTTAAATAGTCACATGGTTAAATCTTAAGAGGAAAACCTAAGGAACAACACCTAAGATACTGTACTTAAGTTTTGTCCCAAGACTAATCCTAGGCTAACTGTAGATTAACCTAAGCTTAATATGCTTGTTCTACAAGTACATAAGCCTATAATTAGTTTGGGCCATAATATATATATATATATATATATAAAACAAGTTGCGTGTTATCTATTTTTTTAGGAAGATTTTATCTTATGTTAACCCATAGCTATTAAATTGAGACAAGAAACCTAGTGACTTGGCATCTAGACTGGCCTAGGTGTTTAAATGGATTGTTTATACAATAAACTCAGTCAAACTAGGCGGGTTTGCGACGACCCGTGTAACTTGGATGGGTTTTTATCACTCGGTTGAGTTTGTGAAATTTGTAAAATTGCATCTATAAGTCCACACTATTGATTTATTTACTGTTTAATGTGTTATAATATAGTAATTTAAAGAAGAGAAGACCTAAAAAAAAAAAAATGCACTTGTTAATTTGTTTGCCTACTTCTTATAAGGCTCCCATCTTAACAAAAGACTATTTTTTTTTTTTTACACAAAATAGAAATTCTACTCTAAGATAGAGTCCTTTTGCCTTGACTATACCACATTTTAATCTATGTATTTATGTTATCATTTTTAAAACTTATATATATTATAAATTTTTTTTTTTGGGTGTGCAGTTCGACTGATGACACTCTGATTAAATCAGTGACCTAGTTATCCGCTTCACAGGATCAATGTCCAGATCAAGTTTAATAACTATGGTTATCCTTTAGAACAAATTTGATACATATATATATATATATATATTGGTTTTGTTTTTGTTTTGAGATTCTTATAGTATAACTTATTGTTAATGCTATTAAAAAAGAAAAATAAAAAAGAAAAAGAAGCGGAAAAGGAAATAGAGTAGAACCGGGCGGTTGAAGAGAAAGCCGGTGATGAGCGGGTCAAAGCCCTAAGAAAGAAAAGCAGTTTAGGTCCTAGGAGGAGGCAGGAGTAGGAGGGGGCGATGTGTAGAGTTAAGATTGGTGATTGATTTGTTAAAGGAAGGAAGCGCTACTACATTTACGAATTCTCTCTCTCATTTCTAAATTTCTTATTATTTGCTATTATACAATACACCAAACCAAACCAAACCAAGGCGTGCCTGCTTGCCTCGCAGCTATCCTACAATTCTTTCTTTCTTTCAGTTTCTGATTCTTATTATTATAGACATCATAGTAGAGGTAACACTCTCCTCCTTCTTCTTCTTCTACTAGAGTTTACATAAGTATTTGATTTAATTACACTCATTCATTCATTCGCATTACCTTATTTTTATTTGTAGATTTATAATTTTTGATTCAGCTCCGCCTGCTTTTGCTTCGTCTTCGTGTTTGGAACATACATAAATTAATATTCAAAATTTCCCCATCTCTTTACTTTCTTCACTCTCTCTCTTTCAGCTGGTAATATGCTATGCTATGCTATGCTACCTTCTTTATTTCACTCCTAATAATTAATTCATGAATTTACTTTTCTATTACTGGACATTCTTCATCACTATCTACAATCAACTGCTTTTAGGGTTTTTATTCATTTCATTTTAGGTTTCGATTATGCATCCAAAGTCTCTCTCTCTCTCTTTTAATTAATTAATTATATTTACAAAAGGAAAAACAAAATCTTTGTCTTGGTGGAATAAGAAATGGATAGTGGAGCCGGAGGAGGAGGCAATTCCCTACCATCGGGACCAGATGGTGTGAAGAGAAAAGTGTGTTATTTCTACGACCCGGAGGTGGGGAATTACTATTATGGCCAGGGTCATCCTATGAAGCCTCATCGTATCAGAATGACCCATGCTCTTCTTGCCCACTATGGTTTGCTTCAGAACATGCAAGTTCTCAAGCCCTTTCCTGCCAGGGATCGTGATCTCTGCCGCTTTCATGCCGATGATTATGTTTCTTTCCTTCGGAGTATTACTCCTGAAACCCAGCAGGATCAGCTCCGGCAACTCAAGCGCTTCAATGTTGGTGAAGATTGCCCCGTTTTCGATGGTCTCTACTCCTTCTGTCAAACTTATGCTGGTGGTTCCGTTGGTGGTGCTGTCAAGTTAAGTCATGGTCATTGTGATATTGCTATCAACTGGGCCGGTGGCTTGCATCATGCTAAGAAGTGTGAGGCTTCTGGTTTTTGTTATGTCAATGATATTGTCCTTGCTATTTTGGAGCTTCTTAAACAGCACGAGGTTCCTCCATTCTTCTCTTCATCCTCCTCTTCTATGAAAACTATGTTTTGCTTTGCTTTGCTTGAAAATTTCTCAATTGTGATGCTGCCATAAATGCTTTCTTATGTTTAATTTAACAATATTCCCATTTATATAGGTTTACACACAAAAGGTGAATTTATATCATATGAACTTGGGCAATGGAACTTTCAATTTCTTAATGGCTCAAGTCCAAATGGATGTCAGGAATCCAATTCTACCCAGTTTGTTAGAATGGAATTTATTTTAGAAAGTTTAAACTTCCTTATGTATATATGATCTAGATAACTAACAAGCTGCAAAAAACGTCACAACCCCTCACCAACATCCATTTTCCATTTCACTTATTTAAAAAATTCCATTTCCTTTTACTTTTTAGAACTATAGGAATAAGTCTTCTTCATGGAGGAGAGTGGGAGTAGCCTGACAGCTCATTTGCGCCCAACCAGATAATCTTTGCTTGATATAAATTGAGATGGAGAAATGGATAAAAAGTTTTGATTTACAGCCATACCTTTTATAAGTATTGAGGCTTCTTTCACTTATTTAAAAAAAAGAAAAAAAAGAAAAAAAAAAAAAAGAGAGAGAGAAACTAAGGAGGCTTATTTGGATCATCTTAATAAACTACTGAAAGAATGATAATTTTCATAATTTTAAAGCATACAACCTATCTGTGTGTTGTTTTGTTCAAATTTTGCTAATGACTATCTAGCCTTTATGGATTTTAAACATTAGTGGTGACTGTAACCATGGGTAGAATAGTGTCCTGCTACTCTTTTTTTTTTTCCTTGGTCATTATACAAAATTATATGCATTTACATGGTCCCAGATATAATATAATGGTGAAAAGGAACTTATTAGATTTAGAATCTCTAGGTCAGGTCTGGGCAGTGATGGGATAATTGAATTTTGAGGAATTAGGGTTTGGTTTTGGAGAGGGCTGGAAAATAATAAGGAATGTAGGTTTTGAACAGGAAAAGCAATAATAGAATTTGGGGTTGAACAAAAGGAGAAAAACCAAAATTTGGGTTGCTGTTCCAGTGCTAAGTGCTAACGGGTCTGTTTGGGTTATTTAGGACTAGGCATCACACCTAGGGTTTCCTTGGCATCACAGCCTGGTGAAGCTTGCATCACACAAACCTCAAGACAGCTTCACAGCTTCTCTAAAGTCTAAAATTTTAAAATTCTCCTCCAATAGAAAGCATTACAACCATTTAAATAGAAGTTCAATACATATTCCTAGTTGAAATTGGATTTTATTTAAATTTCTAATAAGACTTGGACTTGGACTTGGACTTGGACTCCTTAAGCGTTATTACTAAGCCCAAACTAATTAATTAAACTCAAATAAAACTAAAATAAGACTTGTGAACAGAAAGTGTTTTGTTTTTTATATTCAATAAAGTAATTATACTTACTTAGCACAGCCCATCCCAAAAAACATAAAATTACAAATTACCCCTGACACTTAAAACTAATTAAAAGTCTTAGGACACCTTTTATATGTCTTCAATGGCTGCTGCCATGGTCCTCCATCAAAAGAGGTCCCTTGTCATAAAAATTGAGAGTAGGCTTGTTGAGTCAAGTTCACCAACAATCTTTATTGTCTTTAGAGCTTAGGTATTATATAAGGTCCAAAATTGAAGATTGGATTTATGTTTCAGATTCATGTTGAACTGACTGCAAAAATGTGGTATAGTCAAGGCAAAAGGACTCTATCTTGTATGACCATCATGCATTTTATGAACATAGCTGACTCTTGAAACTGAATGACTTATATAGCAATGTTTTAAAAATTGCTATAATTGCCTTACCTAATTCCTTTTGTAATTTGCAATATTTTTCTTATCTATGAATGCAGCGTGTTTTATATGTGGATATTGATATTCACCATGGAGATGGTGTGGAGGAGGCATTTTACACAACTGATAGGGTCATGACTGTTTCATTCCACAAATTTGGAGATTATTTTCCTGGTACCGGTGACATACGTGACATTGGATATGGAAAAGGGAAATACTACTCCCTTAATGTTCCGCTTGATGACGGGATTGATGATGAGAGCTATCATTTCTTGTTCAAACCAATCATTGGGAAGGTGATGGAAATTTTTAGGCCCGGTGCTGTAGTTCTACAGTGTGGTGCTGACTCTTTGTCAGGAGATAGATTAGGATGCTTCAATCTCTCTATCAAAGGTCATGCAGAGTGTGTAAGATTTATGAGATCGTTCAATGTGCCACTGTTGCTTCTGGGTGGTGGTGGTTATACCATTCGGAATGTTGCTCGCTGCTGGTGCTACGAGGTATGGTTATTGCTTGTGATATTGATTGATTAGGATATTATAAGCTGGTCAACTGTAGCATCATTAATTTTTTTTCCCATGAGTGGGAATCCATAACGAGTCGTGGAGAATCTTAACTTGCAATGTGTGAGAAAACCTGCATCTGGTTTTTTCATTGTTATCAAATGTATTTGTGTCATAAATTGATTGGGTGCTGGAAGGGATCAAAACACAAAAGGGTACTCATGGTGATTGAGGTTTTGTTTGAATCATTAAAGGTCTATTAAGTTTTTAAGGCATCTGTCAAAAAAATTTATTTTTGGAGGAGTTAAAAATTTCAAGATACTATTTATTTCCATTCTTATTTATCTTCCCATAAACAGTTAATCACTAATTATCTAGATGTTCAAATTAAAGCTACATAATTGCAAAAGAGGATATGATGGTTTAGGGTTCAGATTAGTTCAGCAGATTCTTATCATCTTTTGCATTTACTCAGATTCTTATTCCCTTTTATTTTTCTTTGCTCTTGATACAAAACATTATGATTATGATTATTATTAATTTTTCTTGTTTCAAGTAATTTTTCTGTTGACCTCTCTTAACTAATCACATTAATGTTAATATGTTTCATGTAAGGCAGACAGGGGTTGCACTTGGAGTTGAAGTTGATGACAAGATGCCACAGCATGAGTATTATGAGTATTTTGGTCCAGATTATACCCTTCACGTTGCCCCAAGTAACATGGAAAATAAAAATTCGCGGCAATTGTTGGATGAAATACGGGCTAAACTTCTTGATTATCTCTCAAAGCTTCAGCATGCCCCCAGTGTCCAATTTCAGGAAAGACCTCCTGATTCTGAACTTCCAGAGGTACATTTTCTAAGCAGTTTATTTTGTTAGACATGTCATTTTTTACTCCATCTTCTATATCTCATTGGATTTAATAATAGTTGCCCCATCTTCTTAATCTTATTGTTTTTAATAATCATTGGAGTATGATCACTTTTTTTATGATATTTGAGAATATACTCTATGTTCATCAATGTGAACATGAAGTTTCTTTTATTCAATAAAATTCATTATTACTTGTCAAAAAAAGAAGTAACAATCCAAATTTCTTTTGGCTGACCCTAACTAATCTATTGAGGATCCATAGCCAACCCCAAATTTTGAGACTAAGGCTTTGTTTGTTGTTGTTATTGTTGTATAATAATCTATAAGTTCCTATAGATATCTTCATTCTTCTTTTTGATTGCTGATCGATTGCTGGGTGTGAGTTGTAAATTTGAAAAGTTTCAGATTGTTTGTGCTACAATTGAGAAATAAAGTAGCTGTAGAAACCAAGTGAAAACCTTCTATCACTAATCCTTTTTGAAATGTTTGTAAGAGAGAGAGAGAGAGAGAGAGAGAGAGAGAGAGAGTCTACATGGCTAATAAAAATATGAATGGGGATAAGTCTCTTGGCCCAATGGCTATACTATGATGGTTCTTCTAATGATGTTGGAAGGTGGTTAAAGTGGATGTGATGCAATTCGAAGAAGAGGTTCATATGTCAAGTATGTTTGAGAGGAGCCGTAATGCTTCATTTGTTACACTTATTCTAAAAATACAAAGGGAGGCCTAGCAATATCAGAGATTTTGGACCCGTTAGCATGGTGGGGAGTTTTTATAAAATATTGGCAAGAATGCTAGCCCATAGACTAAGAGGCATAGTGAGTAATCTGCTATCAAATTCACAAAATGCTTTTGTGAAAGGCAGATATTAGACTCAGTCTTAATTGCAAATGAAGTATTGGACAACAAAGTTTCGTAGTAAGATCCCAAGGGTCATTTCTAAGTTGGACATCATGAAGGCTTATGATCATGTTAGTTTGAGTAGTTACCTTTATTTTCTAGAGTGATATGGGTTTGGGAAGAAATGGAGGACTTGGGTGAACATGTGCATTACTTCAGTAATATTTTCGATTCTCATCAATAGCAGCCCTACAGGTCTTGGAGAGTTGGTGTGGTTATTGCACTCTTTCTATTTTTCATTAATCAGTGCAGCATTAAGGACATGTATTAGTGGCAAAGGGGAAGACTCTTACATTGGATAAATCTGAGGAAGAGGAATATTTGCGTTGTTAATTGTTGTTGTGAAAAAGTAGTTTGGGAATTTGGGACAAAGTCTTTGTTTATTGTTTTTGTTGTACTTATTGCTAATTTTTATGGTCTTCCCAGGTAGTGCTGTGTACATGGGGATCTCATTGTATCTTTGACTCTTTGTTATTACTTTAATATAAATTTTCATTACCTATAAAAAAAAGGGATTTAGAATTCTATTTGGGAGTTGGCTCTCAATTCTTTAATTTGTTAATGATGTTTAGGCAGATGAAGATGAAGATGAAGATGACGATGATAGAGATGGGACATGGGAAGCAGATTTTGACAAGTTATCAAGTAGAGTAAAGAGAGAAATGGTTGAACCGGAACTCAAAGATTTGGTATGTTTTCTACTCATTTTGTATCTTGTATGAATGATAGGTCAGAATTTTATAGTTGTTTTGCTTAATATTTTCAAATTTGTTTTGTTCAATATTTTCATATTTTTTGCTAAACTACCACTTGTCCCAAAAGTTTAAGTTCTTTAGGAAACGAAGAATTTAATAATTTAACCAGTATTCTAACACTTTTCATCACATGTGTGTCCATTCTCCCCCTTAATAAGTAGGGCCAAACAAGTGAGATTTGTATTTTTTAAATGGGAGGTAGAGTAGAGACATGGTTTGTTGATGAGGACAAGGAAGAGCTCAAGGAAAAAGAAGATTAAATATACCAAGATTCAAGAATTGTGGTCTAGTTTTGATGTCAGACCCTCTTAGCACCTTTGATAGGTCATTTTAATTATTAGTATTGAGTCTTTTAGGTTGAGAAGCTGCTGGATCAGTTTTAATTAAGTTTTATTAGAATAAGGGCAATTTGGTAATTTCTAGATATCTGGAATGGGCTGTCATTGGCCATACCAAAGGTCCATGAGTTTTATTTTTATGTTTACATATTATTAAGTCTTTTATTTAATTATTATTAGTATTCCTATTCATTCTAGGAATAGGTTATTTAGAGTTCAAGTTCTAATAGGAAAATGATAACTATAGCTTCTATATAAAGGCTCTTTTGTGGTCATGTTATGGCAGAATATTTTGATTAATAAAATTCAGCAGCTTATTTTTAAGCTTTGTTTGTGTGATGCAAACTTTTCGGAGGTGTGATGCCAAGGAACCCTAGGTGTGATGCTTAGAAAGACCTAGGTGTGATTGCCTAGTGTTTTATTTATGTTATTTTCTATTTTTCCTGTTCAGCCCCCAAACAACCGTCAACATTCATACTTTTCTAACCTAAACTCTTAAACAATAATCTTTCTTCAAGAATTCATCAAGAAACCTAGTATAGTGCTGAACTTCTTAATGGTCCTGCATCATTTGTACTCTACACCACTCTCATTGATAACATGATAAATTACCACTTGTCCCAAAAGTTTAAGCTATTAAGAAAAGGTTATTAAATCATGTAACTATTATTTTATTATTTTAATATTTGTGAACTGTAAAGATTTTTTCAATGTGGATCCTAGTATTGCTTTATCCATAAAGTTGAAGAGAAAATTGTATAGGGTTGCAGTAAGGCCAATTATGCTATTTGGTTTGGAATGTTGGCAATCAAGGAAGAAAAAAAAAATGATGTCAATGAAGTGAGTGTGGTAGAGCTGAAAATGTGGGGTTTATCATTGAGTTGAAGCACATCTTCATCTTATCTTTGTTTGGGTGGATAACTAAGTTGAGTGGTCTTCCCATATCTTTTTTGTTGGATTTTTTTTAGATTTATGTAGTTTTGTTTAGTGCTTTGGTACACTCCCTGTGTGCCTGGGTAACTGTTTTCTTTTGCTGTACCTCTGTTTTATTTTAAATAAAGTTTCTATTTACTGATTAAAGAAAAGTTATTTGTGAGAAAGTAGTGATAGCACCAATTGAGCATAAAAAGAGGAAGAGTCGTTTTAGATGGTTTGAACATGTGCAATGTAGGCCAGTGGATGTGCCAATGTGAAAAAATGGAAGGAGCAGTGAAGGCTAAAGGGAGGCCAAATATGACATAGGGAAATAGGGAAATGGTTCTAGATAGGGCCAAGTGGCATAAGAGGATCCAACTCCAATTAGTTGGGAGTAAGGCTGAGTTGAGTTTATTTGAATATGGGCATGAGCTTTTTGCCATGCTAGATTTGTTCTGTTTCATCATTGAGAATTTATGACTTATTAGTTAATCATTATCATTTTAAACTATCATTTTACCATCATGGATTGTGCCTTGAAAATTGATCCACCTAGTTCAGAAAAAGTCTGTTTTATCAGCTTAGGGGGGAAGCCAACTTATACTTGATTTGTATCTGATATAATATGCAGCCAAAAGCCTGAATCACTGATCCAATTGAAAGTTCGGCTCCGAACTAATGTATAAGCAGGAGAAAAACCCGGATGCTCCAAATTGTATGCAGGGAGGAATGATTATGGTCTCTTTATTGTTATTTTCTTCCCCAAGTATCCCTGTTTTAATTTGATATGGCAGAACAGCCTTTAGATACTCCTGTTCCAAGTGCTGGTTGCTTCTGTTCGTGTTTACATTCATCATTGTCTGCCTCACAATAGCATGATTACCCTTAGCTACTTCCTCATAATGTTTCCTATCCCATGCTATGAAGTTGAATGTACTTTCTACCTTTGTTTTTAATAAATGTTAAATAGTATGGTTGTGGGATTAATGACATGTAATTGTGTACATCAAACTTATATGTTGTTTTGCCACAACAATTTCTAATGGTGGCTTACTTTTCTCCCAGGAGGGCCAAAAAGCAAATGCAGAAAATGCCAGAGGCTTCAATACAGCAGCAGAAGAGACTAATTGCGCAAAGGTGAAGTTTAATCACATAAGAACTTGCATAAAATAGTCATTGGATGCCTGCTAACGGATTTTTTTAATTATTGATAATTGCAGGCTTTAGATGTGGATTCTTTTTCAGTTGATGAGCCTAGTGTGAAAGTTGAACAAGAGAATGTGAATAAGCCAGTTGATTAGATGTACCTTAAGTTGCATTCACAAAGGCAGCTGATTAGATGTACCTTAAGTTGCGTTCACAAAAATCACACTAATTGTTTGTTGATCTTTGTCTAGGTTCATGCATCTGTGCAGTCGCATATCTTCAATTGTATTTCCTATTTATTGGTATTCTGTCACATACTAAAACTACATGTAGTATTGATGGATCTAAAGCAGCTCTCTCTCTCTTCTTTCCTGGTTGAAACCTTCAAATTTTCTACTTCTAAGATTTTTTTTTTGAGTAAAATTCTACTTCTAAGATAAGTTGTTCAAGTCTTGAGGCTAGAGAGTTTCAATGTCAGTTGAGTGCAATCCTTTATTGTTGATTAACAGGTGCATATGATGAGTATTGCAACTGGGTTTGGCGTGAGAATTGAGATATCTCCACCTAAGTTTGCTGGCACCGTCTATAATAAAAGACTAATTTGATGAGTTTGTATCATATTCATTAACTCAGTTCACTCATTAAGATGGGGGTATACTTTTTTTTTTGATAGGTAGATGGAGGTATACCTACTTGTAATTTGGGATGGATGTTTAAAGATGACTTGTATTTTAAATTTACTGAAGATAATCTGGAGCTGCTCTAATAAATAATTAAGTATCATGCCTTGAAGTCAGAGGGGACTATTGGCTATATTTGCCGCCACCATGTTTCCTGCTTTTGGATTGGGTTAGTGAAATGAGGTATGACATATGTGGTGCTTTAGTCCCTTTGTTTTCGGAATTTTGTAAATTCACAATTGTATTGCAAGTTAGGCAAGCAAAGGCCTACAAGAAAACCATGATAGCTCGTTAAAGGGAAAACCATATCTGGAATGAGCTCTATTCCGGTAGTTGACACAAGCTACTTCACCTTTATAATCATCTCAAATCTCAATACCCTTCGAAGAGTCCTAACCATAATCTCTCTATTAATTTCCCTCCATGGAATGTGTATGGTAGTTGCCCAGGTTAGTCTCTCAGCTATTGAAGAAAAAGCTCTTCACCTGAATATATTATACAACCAAAATAGTCGGAGTCCCAACCTTTAATGATTCTGGAGATTCAACATAATGTGCAATAACCTTTTTGACCATATCTGATTAGGCAAGAACCAGGCATGTGCCTCTGTGAGCTGGGCTGAGAGCCTGGGAATGGATAGCCAAGAATCATATGATATCTAGTTGTCAGGTATTCTGGTTTATCTTTGCAAATATTACTCTAGACATACTCGTCTTCCTCAATTAGTGACTGTGTTTCTAATGTGGAATAATAGCTGAGGGATTCTCTGGTTGCTTGAGCTCTGCAACCACCACAAGAAAGGTCAGCAAACATGAAACAGATAACAAAAAATTATTCATCGTTTTTTTTTTTTTTTTTAAATTGGCAGTGTGAAGATCGAGTCAAAAATTGATAACCAAACCTGCAAGTTAGATTGATACATTCAGCATCTAAGAGGCCAACTGGGTGCCCTCTGCAATCTTCAGCATGCTCTTTAACAACTGGAACTTGACTCATTCCATACTTGTTCATAGAAATTTGAGCAGAAAGAAGATCCATGCTGGGTGTAGCAGTCCATGGGACTTGACATATTTCCCCATCCAAAGAACACATTTCAGATACTGAAAGCACCTGTAACGGAAGTAACAAGCTAGTCAATCTCACATGGTGTCAAGGTGCAAAGATAAATTTACTCATTTATAGTTGAGAAACTCAAGAAACATTTTGGATCAGCATTATAAATTTGCAATTAAGCGGGTTTTCAATTTTATGTCTAGAGTGCCTTTGATTTATTGTGCATTATAGGTTTACACAAAAACTCGTAATTTTCAGATATTGCCCAAGTATTTTCAGAAGTACCATGCTACATTCATTCATTTTTAATTATGGCTACCTTTTTCAACTTTCTGATTGTTTTCGAATTGGACTTCAATCTAAAATTCATGATAAATTGTTACCATTTTCCCTTCTCTTTCCTCTCCTGATTAGTTTTGAGTTCTTCATATAACTAATGTTTACCCTGTTTCTCCCTCTACATATAACTAATCAAAAATTTTATTTCCCCTCTACTTGATTTCTATAAGGCTCAATGCCTCGAAAAATTTAAAGTAGTGGGACAAGTGCCATTTACCTTTGGTCTTTCACTTCTTTCTTTAAAAATTTTGCTGAACACTTCAATTTCTCCAAGTGTCAGTAAACCAATCAAAATATTACTTTCGTCAACAATCATTGCACAGGACTGCTTCTCTGCAAGCATGAGAGTCACTGTATCTTTAAGTGAAGTGCTCATAAAGACAGTGACATATCTTGTTCTCATGGCTTCTGAAACGGAAATTCCCATTTCTAACTCCTTAGCTTCAATATCAGAACCATTTACACAAAGCGAACTTTCAATTTCACAAAGATCACTAATATAAGATACTTTTGTAGTGAGTTGTTTTGTATTAGAACTATCTTGCTTGAGTTTTTTAATCTCCTTGACGTCTCTTCTCCTTGTCAGTCCAGAAGTAACCCATGAAGATAATCCTACAGCTCCAAGTAGAGGTAGAACTATCCGATAGTCCTGTGTCAATTCAAAAAGCAATAGAACTGCAGTGAGAGGTACCTGACACACCCCTGCAAGAGTAGCAGCCATGCCAACCTGCAAATAGAAGTTCCCCATGGATCAGCTAGATAATGATATATTCTAATAACAAGAAAAGGTAGAAAAAGTCTAATTTTAGTCCCAAAAATGCTACATCTTTTGTGGACAGAAATTATATTAAAATGAGGTCCATAAACCAGTTTTGAGCCAACAACCTATATTAACACTTAGCCCTATCGAAATCCATGCTTTAACATAAATCCTTATTCAGGATGCCTTATCCCGGATGTTGCTTATGTCACTAATATATTATGCGTGCAAAATTTACAGCTAATTTTCATGGAAAAACTTCTTAAAAGGGGAAAATAACATGCATAAAATCTTGCTTATAAGTTATCCATATATACCTAAAGACAGGAAATAAAGAGCATTTTCTTTTATAGCTTCCAAAGTATATGGTCTGGGGCATGTTTTTATTAATCACAGTTGAAAATGGACAGTCATGAATGTTGAATTTTTAAATTGCATTTGAGATTCTCCACCATTCTTACCTGCTTCTTTTGTTGGCTAAAATAACAAAAACAAAAGAAAAAAGAAAAATAGCTACTTCCAGAAGCAAAGTAGGTTTGTGTACTGGATGATCATGGAAAAATTGTATCCTGTAGAACACTTCAAATATATGCCAGAACTCAAAATATCATAGGTAGACTAATATCTTCCTCAGATGAAAATGACATAGAGCAGTACCAGTCCATATGCTTGTGGTGATGCCACTTCCAAGATGGAGGGAGGAATCATAGAATTGGACTGAGCAACTGCCAAACTGATGAATTTCCCATATGCCATTCCTGTTGCAGCACCAATAAAGAGGGATGGCGCATAGTAGCCTCCCACTAATCCAGAGGCCCGGCACAAAGAGGTTGCTACTATCTTGACTGCTACCAACTGAACCAACAGATCAGCTGACAAACCTTTCACAAACGGACGAGATTCCAACAAAATGTCAACATTCTGAAAGCCCCAGTAAAGGATTTCTGGATATGCCAAGGCTATCAACCCAACGGCTATGCCACCCATTACAGGGAATAGGGCTCTTGGTATGCCAAAGGAATTGTGAATATTGTCGACAATTACCAACATGTATGACGTGCACCTAGATAAGGCCAATGAAACTAAGCCGCATAGGACACCCAGCAACAAATAAAGTGGGAGCTCTGAAAGACAATTAAAATAGCTTTAATAATAAACATCTTACTGTTCAAATAAATACTTGATAGAACCTGTAGAAACACTGAGGCTGTTTTTTTTTGGAAAAATATCCATGTAATAGAATGAATGAATGTAGTTCTCCTAACAACATTGAACATGAAGATGGCACTTGGTATATGCATATCAAAACTTAACCTCTGACTAACTAATGGATTAAAGAGTAGAAACGATATTCAGTAGAGAAAATCATGCTTATCATTGAAGCATGGACTGAAATGATTAAAGCAATACCAATTCCTTTAAGCAAGTATTTAAAAATCAATTGATGCCAGTATGGTGAAGAAGGAAGTGACTCTGATGGGCTAATGGCAGAAGATGGGGCGATGGCCATAGCAGTAGTTGCTGTGACAATAATGGTAATGATGGTGTAGTAACAGTTGCAATAGTCTTAGCTGTAGAGGATATACAAAATCAATGGTGGCAGTGGTTGTGGGGGACGTGATTCATAACATTTGGAATTCGGTTGGCTTTAACCTTCACCCAAGACTTTCTCATCAATGGACTATTCACATATGTGAAGGAGTGGGATTTTTTTATGTATTCTTTATCTCTATGATGTTTATGGACATGCAAAGAGAAACCCTAATCTTCATTTGGTTCTAAAAATTTAAGGAACTTCACTTAAGAAGACAAGAATCAATTCGATCAGTCATCCCAAATGAAGTCCAAGTGAAACGAGAGAGAGAGAGAGAGAGAGAGTCATAGAAAATGCATTTTATGTACAATATTCATAATGCAAAACAACACCCTTATTTGTTTCTTTAGAGCAGAGATTAGTATACAGTTTGATTTAAGTATTCGTCAATTCGCCTATGGTCTACTTTAAATTAGATCATGTTAGAGCAAGGATAAAATCCAGGCACAGATAACCTGAGTAGTTCAATTCTGAAACTAGCCTGGCATGCCTATATACTCTAAACAGAAACACATATTTGACATATTAGGACTAAGAATATTAAGATGGTTGGACATTTTATTTCTGAAATATTTTACCGTGACAAGTGGGGATCAGCTAGGTGAAATCTTAACTAAAAGAAACTACCTGTTTTTCTATTCATCATAGTCTAAGCAAAAGCTGAACAGGTGAGATATGCATGCACCAACTAAAAGTTGTAAGATTTTACTCATCTGTTGGAAACTATATAAACGTTTACGGTCATACGTATATATGTTTAAGACAAATAGAATTTTGGATATTGCTATTTCCTTTTCCTCATCTCCTTTCAGTTCTTCATTTGACTTGTTAAAACCCTGGTATAGAACATCTGATCCCCAAATAGAAGCTGAAATTTAGGTAGAACATCTGGTCCCCATTAGATGTATTGAGGTACTTATACTAATTTCAGAGAGAGGAAGGAGGCTGGTAATAACACACGTGCAGGCACACACTCTTTGTCATGCTGGCAGAGGCAGATGTGGAATGAAAGAATTTCCCAATATTAAAGTGACCAAATAAATATAGGAAGTGATGCCTGCTACAACAAAGACGTGGCAGACAGTACATTTAGTAACTTAAGTGTGTGCTTCTGTGTGTTGTGTTCAACACAGCATTTATATATTACCACTGGGTGAGCGGAAGTCATATTCTGGGACCTTAAATGCCGGTTCAGAACCAAGACCAACTTCTGAAACTACAGAAGCAATCACAGCGCTAAGTATAACCATGGAAGTGGTATTTGTAAGTGATACAGAAGGCTCTTTTGGTGATGGCCACAACACTGACTCTACAGCAAAAAAACAACCAGCAAAAGCAGCATTGAACCCTGTGTAAGAAAAAATGAAGTTCAGTAACCCAAATTAGATAATGATAAATCGGTAGCATGAGAACATTGCTTGCTACATAGTGGGTCAATCGATATATCAGCAGTATGTTAATGATCATAAAATAAAACAAAAAAAGCAAATCACGAGACATAGAAAAGATCTTTCTTGTTCCAACAATGCTACATACACAATAAATTTCACAGATATTGAGGTGTGGCAAATTGTGATTGGTGTAACATCGCTTTTACTGGGATAATGAGTAACATCGCTTTTATTATATGCCAATTACAATCTACAACCTCGGCAATTATGAAAAGTGTTGTGTATTTCGTTGTGTGATTAAACTTATTGTTCTTGATCTCTTAGATGTTCAGAATGTTAGCAAATGGTATTATATGGTAATTTTAGGAATCACTACCAAACAATTTCTTTCTATTTGGCAATAAAATGCAGATTTTCATGCATAGGAATTTGCAAAAAGACATAGGTCTTGTGATACCAAAGTAGAATTCAGAGTAGATAAACAAATTTAAGAAAGTTTTCCATAATGACGTATACTGTGTAAAAGAAAAAAAAAAAGAGAGGAGAAATGACGAACCAGAAGAGATTCCAGCGGCTGATCCGGCAGCAACAAGGGAGAGGTTTCTGTGGGGATATTTGTCGAACAAAGTGGCAACACCCTTGGCAATGGAAGTGCCTATCTCAACACTAGGACCTTCAGGGCCCAAGGAATTGCCAGTGCCGAGAGTGACACAAGCAGAGAGGGCCTTTATGAAAGGTCGGAAGGCAGCCTTAAGACGATTAGATAGGGAAGATGAAGATGAAGAGTGTTGGTGTTGGTCCAGAAGAGAAGGGGCATGCTCAGTAGTAGTTTGAAGCAGAGTCAATAAGGTAACAATGAAGCCACCAGAAGCAGGGACCAAAATGACTTGCTTCCATATGAGTTGAATGGGTTCTTCTCTCAACCAGGACGCACCTCGTAAGGGAATCCCATCCCAGCAAAACTCACGTATCTCAAGAACCTTCAATTAATTAATTAATTATTATTATAGATACACTAATCTAGTACAGTAGTAGTAAATTAAAAAAAAAAAAGAAGAAGAAGAAAAGAATGAAGTTAGTGTGAGCTACATACAGTGTTATTGAAGAGAACGACAGCGATGCCGGTAAGAAGACCAACCAAGCATGAGGAGATTATTGTTGCCGAATTATTAGTTTCTTTCACAGGAGTTGTAGTTGTTTCTGGTTCATCGTTATCCTTGTCATCGGATTCGGACTGTCCAGTTTGAGGCGGCAGAGCACAAGGATTAAGATTAGGAAACCCAAACCCTGTCCTGCTCCTCCTCCTCCTCCCCCTGGATTTGGTACAGCTGAATAATAATAGTAATGAGTTTTTGTGTGAAATTTTGTAAGCACCTGGAAATGGAACCAACTCATAATATCTCTGATTCAAATTCAGGAAGCGCGTTGGCGTTGGCGTTGCACTTTGCACATTCCAAACTCCGCATTGCATTATCTTCTTTTACTCTCTTATTTATTAACACCTCTCTCTCTCCCTCATCTCCTCTCTCTCTTCTCTCTCTCTATATATATATAATACACACTTATTTAGCCCTTAATTTATTAATTCTCAATAATAGTAATGGATTTATACAGACAGACCACTGTACTACATTACTTGTAAGTTGTAACCAAAAACTAACAGCCTTGTAACTAAAAACTAACGACCTTATCCATATCTTAGTAAAAAAAAAAAAAAAAAAGGGGTTACTGTTAAGTTACGTTGTCCGATGTCCGACCCCACTCACACGGAGGCTTGCATGCTTATATTATAATAATTTTTATTATTATTTTACAACATCAATCACAATTCCCAAATAGAGGAGGAATTATTGTTTTAGATATTTCTACTCAAGGTGTTCTCATATAAATGTGGATGAAAAAAATCTTTTCCCACACTTCTTATTAAATAATCCTGTACACGTTGCCAATGTGGCATTGCCACATGTTTTCCTCCAAATATATTAAGCCACGTCACTACCTTCATAACCAAAATGCCATTAACAAATACAATACACATTCATTGTCTCCCCTCTCCCTACCCAAATTCCCACAATATGCTATTCTACTTTCCCCTGCCCTTGTTCCTTTGATCTAATCTTTCTACATAAGAACACCAACATCAACGCTGTAATATGACATCTGTTCTGGTGTGCTGAGCAAAACTTTCTGCCTTTATTCCCTCTCATTGTTGCTTTTGTCATCTCTAGTTGGGCTAAGCAAAAGTTTTGATCTGCTTGGAAATTTATTGTGCTGTTTGTGCACCATATGCTGAAGAAATTCTGAAAAATGTAAATATTGGTTACTTTTTCCACTATTATGAGGTAAATTTTATGGTTTTTTTTATTACCCATTATTAATTGGTTAAGCATATCCATTTTGGTTGTCATGTTTTTGGTAGTTTTTGTTGTTACTAAGAACAATAATTGATAAGTAAGGGGCTGTTTGGATCATCAATTTCCATAACTTATAACTCTGTTTTCATAACTCATAACTCAAAAATGGTGGGACCTATAGCGAGAAGTCCGTTTGGGAGCACCATAACTCTGTTTCTAGTTTTTTGTTTCCATCATTTAATTCTCTGATTTTTGAGTTATGGAAACTAAAAACACCTAAAAGGTGTTTTCAGTTTCCATAACTCATAACTCAATAGCATTTTTGTAGTTAAACACACATGGGGGACCCACTAGTCATAACTCAGCCGCACCTTTTGACCAATCTACCTTTTTTTTTTTTTTTCAATGGGTTCGGGTGATCTGGGTATTGGGGGGGGGGGGGGGGAGGGAATCTGCATCGAGTAATAGGTATAGGACCCACAAACAGTGTGAAAAATATTGAGTGATGGTGCCAAATGAGTGTGGTATTTTAAAGTGATGAGTGATGAGTGGCAGAAATTGAGTGATGAAAAAAAATGATCCAAACAGCCTCTAAATAATCTTCAAATTATCATTTAAATAATAAAATTTCACATAAATTAGATTTCACCACCAAAAAAAAAAAAAAAAAAAAAAAAAAAAAAAAAAAAAAAAAAGGAGATTAATCTCATTGGTGCTTAAAGTGCATCTCATAATGTGGGGGGGTTGGAGCACAACTACCTTGTGGTCCTTAAGCTGAAGAAGAAATACTAAAGAGATATTCCCGAAGTAAGGATTCGGCCCAATTGTAAACGGAAAAAGCCCAAGTTTGGAAGAGATCGAATGGATCAACTGGACTAGTTGCTGAAGTAATTCAAGGAACATGTGTATCCCGACATGTGGTAGCCTAACTGAGAAGCGCTAGTTGAATTGTAGAAGATATAGCTTTGGTTCACGTCCCCGAGGAATGCAAAGAAGATAGCGCAAAGCCCAACGTAACAGTCACCTTCGCATCAATGAGTTGTTCCTACCTAATGTTCACTTCATAAAATGCTATATGACTGGTTTGAATAGTGAAAACACTTTAAAAGTCTATCTTCATGATCAAGAAATAGTAGGAGGAGTTCGATGGGACAAGTATCTCCCTAAATCTAGCTAAGAAAGATAGTTGGAGAGGAAGAGGATGGGAGGATAACAGAATTGAGAGAGAGAGAGAGAGAGAGAGAGAGAGAGTTTGGAAAATATCTGAAAAATTATATTCAATTAATTGCATAATCATTTACACTAACAGTATTTATATACACTACGTACAAAATTAACTAACTAACTCTATCCAGTTAGTTATAGCACATGTGTACACAATCCACGTGTGTGTACATGTGTGAATTAATTAAAACACTAAACTACTTGTAGTTTACACTAGCTTCTGTCGTTTAGATGTTGCTTGTGTCGTTTAGATGCTGCTTGTGTTGTTTAGCTGCAGACTTAGTCTTCAACACTAACTCTTGCTTCTGATCCTCTTCTTCTCTCTTGTTATGATGTTTAGAGCTTTAACACTCCCCCTCAAGATGAGAATCAAAACTATGTATGTTTATAACACTCATCTTGGAAAGCAAAGAAGAGAGTTGTTGGAAACAAAGTGCTTTAGTGAGTAGGTCTGCTAGTTGTGAACGTGTTGATGTGTAGAATAGCCTAATGGTATTGTCTTGTACCCAATCTCGAACCACATGACAGTCTATCTCTATGTGTTTAGTCCTCTCATGGAACATAGGATTTTCACCTATGTGCATTGCTACCTGATTGTCACAAAAAAACAACACTAGTTGAGAATGAGAAACCTCTAAGTCCTTAAGTAGAGCTAGTGCGATGGCCCTATACTCTATTTCTGCAGTTGACCTAGATACAATGGACTACTTCTTAGACTTCCATGAGATCAAAGAATCTCCCAAGAAAATGCAGTAACTAGTAGTGGACCTTCTGGTATCCACACAAACTGCCTAATTTGAGTCTGTGAAAGCCTTTAGGTGAAGATTTGATTTAGAAGATAGGAAAACCCCTTGACCTGGACTTCCTTTTATGTACTGCAAAACCTTACAGGCCGCATCTAGATGAGATTTTCTTGGCTTATCCATAAATTGGCTAAGTTTATGGATTGAGTAGGTTATATTAGGTCTAGTGATTGTGAGGTACAACAATCTCCCAACTAATCTATAAACACCTAGATCAGGTAGAAGCTCACCTTCAAACTTACTCAACCTCAAATTCTGCTTTATTGGAACTTTAGCAGGCTTGCAGCCTGTGAGACCTGCATCTTTCAATATCTCCAATGCATATTTCCTTTGGCAAAGGCTTATCCCTTCATCTAATCTAGCCACTTCTAAGCCAAGGAAAAATTTCAGATTGCCAAGATCTTTTAACTTGAATTGCTAATCCAAAGATTGCTTAAGATTCTTAACTACTTGAACATCATTACTAGCTATTAGGATATCATTCTCATAGACAAGCAATGCTATGAATGAACTCTTAGATCTCTTAGTAAAGTGTGAGTAGTTTGACTTGGATTGTTGAAAGCCACACTACAAAATAGTACTTGAAAACTTGGAATACTATTGTCTAGAAGCTTGTTGGAGTCCATACAAGGATTTATTGACCTTGCAAACTAACCCCCCCTTGTTGTAAAAACCATGAGATAGCTGCATATACACATCTTCATGGAGTTCAACATGAAGGAAGACATTATTGGTATTTGATTTAGTCAAATGCCAACCCTTCACAATAGAGATAGCAAGAAGAGCTTTGATAGTGGCCATTTTGGCTACATGAGAGAAGGTTTTTGTGAAATTCAGACTTTCTTGTTGAGTAAACCCCTTTGCAGCCAATTTGGCCGTGTACGTAATGCTAAAATTTTAGTTGCTATAACCTCTTGCCATTTAAGATCCTTAATAGCCTCATTATGAGATTGTGGCTCAACAACATTTGTAATAAGAGAACATAAATGAGAATAGGAAGGGGACAATTTGGAAGAATCAAGATAATGAGAGACAAGATAAGGAGTACTTGAGTTGATGGAGGAATTGGAATGAGTAGACTTGTCACAAGTAATACCACTACATTTATTAAGTTGCAAATAAGAAGGAGGTTTAGATGTTCTTTGAGACCTTTTGAGAGGTGGTGGAGAGGAAGAAAGAACAGGAATAGAAGGAACTAAATCAAGAGATGTAGGAAAAGAACTAGGTTCAGTAGGAATAAGATTAGCAGTACCAGCTGCAATATCTGTAAAATTGGTATGCAACGAAGCTAGAGAAGAGGATGACAGATGTGAAGAGTGAATTAGGATTAGCATTAGCAACTGAATAAGAATTGGACACCATTAGAGCTGTTAGAGCTCGAGCTCTAATACCATAACAAAATTGTAACAGAATTGAAAGAAACTGAGAGAGAGAGAGAGAGAGAGAGAGAGAGAGAGAGAGAGAGAGAGAGAGAGAGAGATTGGAGAATATTTGAAAAAAATTGTATTTAATTAATTGCATAATCATTTACACTAATAGTATTTATATACACTAAGTACAAAACTAACTAACTCTATCCAATTAGTTATAGCACGTGTGAACACAGTCCACGTGTATGTACATGTGTGAATTAATTAAAACACTAAACTACTTGCAGTGTACACTAGCTTTTGTCGTTTAGGTGTTGCTTGTGTCATTTAGCCATAGACTTAGTCTTCAACATTAACTCCTGCTCTTGATCCTCTTCTTCTATCTTGTTCTGATGTTTAGAGCTTTGATAGAGGATAAAAAGAAGGAGGTGGCCAACAAAGAGAAGATCTAGAAAATTTAGGTAAGAAGAACAAGAGAGAGAAATAATGAGAGTAAGAGCTTGTATTTTCCTCTAGAACAGTCATTTGTACCTCGGGAAACCAATTTTTATCAACCCAAGTGTCTTTTTCTGTTATCTTTGCCTTCAATATCTTGATTGGTCTTCCCATTGTGGAATAAACTCCCTTTTTAGTTAGAAATTAGTTGTGTTGATTAAGAGCCCAAATACTGCTTTCATTGTATTTTTTTTTTTGACCTCCATACATAACATGTCAAAAAATTTACTGTATTTATGAGTTTTTAGGTGGTGGAGTTGAGGCATAGACTAAGTCATTCTCTTGAGACAATACATGTTATCTAAGGAATCTCTGGTATAGTAGACTAACAAGATTATGCATGCCACCTCTAGGATACAACAATCTAGTCACCTTACTGATTATTCTTACAAGCTTACATAGCTTGTCTGATGCTGACACCCCATTTTGCAACCCGCATTTAACTTCACATGGAGGGTAAAAGGGTAATTTCACTTAGAAAATAGGCATCTTAATTGTGGCCATTAGATCCTTAATTTCATTTTATCAAAATGATCTTGATATTGTAACAATCAAATCAACTAGTCATAAGCCCTAATTGGACCATCAGATTGAAAGTTATCATAAAATCAAGTTTTAATGGCCGAGATGCACTATCACAAATTGAGTCCGACCATATTTGATTATGAATAATTGATTCCAATTGGTTATAATTATAATCAATTTGAGATTAATGACATGTCATAATTTGATTGGTTAGGACTACATTTTATGGTAAGGTTGCACACACTTAATTAATTGGATAGTCAAACATTAATTATTTAATGAGTAATTTGTATAATTATCTTTTAATTAGGGTAAATTTGAAACTAATTAAGTCTGAAATGGAAGTGATTGGAGTCTAGTAACGTTATTTGGAAACTAATTTGGGACCGATTAATGTTAATTGTGTTAAAATTATTTTCTAACAAATGATCTCTGCTCACCATTTCATTGATATCTCTCAGAATATTTTGAATCTGTAAGTGAGGTTAATTTTTCTAGAAACTAGACATCTGGAGCTTCAATTTGAGCATAAGAACGAGATAATTCCAATCAGTATTGAGTAAGATATGATTTTTTGAATTTGGCTTTGCGGGCTCTTACAATAGCTACGGAAAAAACCGAATTTTGTTTTCTCATCACTCTCACCAATCTCCACATTTAATACACTAGCTGTCCCTAAAGTCTGAAATAGGGTCTAGGTTCATGATTCCTTTTGATCATTTGTCAACCCTCACAAAATGACATTCCATTCATATTTTTTCCACTACTACTATATAAACCCCCCTTTTCTCCATTCCAAGACACACCAAAACCCCCTCTCTTTTCCTCTCTTGAGTTCTGTTGAAGTAGAGTAATCTTGTCATATTTTGGTCTTCCTGAGACTTAAGGTATTGAGTGAGACTCACTCTTCCTCTCCTAATTCTTTTTTCTACTCTATCCTTAGGACTTCCACCAAGAGCCTTCTCCTCCACCGTGTGGATTTTGCATACAAGTATAATATTTATCCTTAACTCATTTTTCATGTTGCTATAATGTTAATTTAAGATTAGAGCAGCATGCTAGTGTTTATTTAAATTCCTTGAATATGTTTGAATGTTCTTAAATGTTCTTATGTGTTCTTCACATATTCTTGATTGTTCATCACATGTTAATACATAACACTAGTTTTGGTCTTAAATTTACATAAAAAAATATGAAAAAGATGTTTGTTTCATAATTCTTTTAAATCCTTAAATCTAGGATATCACTATTTACACACATTCACTAGAATTTATTATACATGAATAATTACTAATACATATAATAATGATGTAACTAAATAACCGAATTGTTATTGTACATGAATAATTATTTCATTACAAGAGCTATTACAAATTTACAACATACCAAACAAACCCTTATAGTTGAGTCGTAGTATTGGGGTGCTTTGCATGCTTTGCTTGTAATGTACACTATATGATGATCAATTTTTGAAACTGAAAAAACATTTTTTTTAATGGAGATGAACCTTTGAAAATATAAAAACCTTCATTTTTCCAACTACTCCGCATCATATGGAGATGAAAATGTGAAAATGAGAATACTTATATATTTTCCCACTACTTTATACCATATGGAGATGAACTTTTGAAAATGAAAAAACTTTCATTTTTTTTTCTTGAATATTGGTATTCTAAGGAGTGTTGGAGATCAAATTTCCAAGCTTTTGCAACGTGTAGTGTAGGATATCTAAACCTCCCAATAGTGGATATTTAATACCAACAATATCGGATATTCTTTGGAAGGTATTGAGATTAGGTTTCCTAACCTCTTGTACGTTGTGTAGTGTGAGGTTTCCAAAGAAGAAATTACGATGTGGGAAATATGTATTAATTTGATGCATTGCCTTTTGAGAGTTGTGATGTTGTTTTGTTGTGAATGCATTTATAATGTATGTTGATGTATTTTCTATTTTTTTAGTTAATGCATCACCATTTGAGGATTGTGATGATGTATTTTTTTGGCAAATGGTCATTCTTCTATATTATTTGAGTTGTTGTAAACTAGTGTGATTAATTTTTGGTCTAATTGTCTTTGTAGTTATGTATTACTTAGCAGGATAACTAATGAGTTTGACACCTAACCAAATCATGGATGTTGATGTATACAACTCTGCAAATTCTCTAGATTGGCTAGTGTCAAATATCCATATCTTCTAAAAATTGTGTATCACCTACCTAAATCGTAAACATTTGATATATACAATACTGATAATCTCCTAGAATGTCTGGCTATTAAATATCCAAACCTCTTTAGGATTGTAAATAACCTACCCAAATCATGGATGATTGATATACACAATATTGGAAATCACCTAGAATGTTTAGATATTAGACATTTAAACCTCCTTAGCATTGTGTATGACCTACCAAAATCCTGAATATTTGATATGCACAATACTGTAAATCACCTGGAAGGTTTATATATTAGGTATCCAAACTTTTGTATAGTGTATTACCTACCCATATCATGGGTGTTTGATATACATAATACTATAAATCTCATGGAAGATTTGGATATTAGGTTTCCGATCCTCCCTTGGATCGTGTAGAATCTAAGCAAATTGTGGATGTTTGATTTACACGTAACTAGAAATTCCTTGGAAGTCTAGGATGTAAACTGTCCAAATCTTGCAATAGTGGATATCCAATGTACATAATTCTGGAAATCCTCTAAAAGGTTTGGAAATAAGTTTTCAAACTAATTAGTATTGTGTATACCTAATCAAATAGTGGATATTTGACTTGAAAATACTAGAAATCTCTAGAAAGCTCATGATCTTAGGTACCCGAACATCCTATGGGTTGTCTCCAAATCTCATGGATATTTAATGTACACAATACTAAAAATCTCATGGATGGTCTGTATATTAAGTTTCCAAATTATGAGTGTGCAGCTAACCCACCAATCTACAAAAACCAACCTATTCCAATTCAACCCGTCAGATTGACCCACCTATATTTGTTAAATATTTAAAATATATATTATATAGTTTTATTTTTTACTTTTTTTTTTTTTTTTTGGGTTGAGGAACAAGATGTTTTATTAATGAATGTTGGCTAAATCAGCTTGACCAATAGAGACAACTTGTGGTGGAACATCTTCCATCCAAACAATAGTGTTAGATACATGTAAATCATATCTAACTAGACTGTGAGCAACCTTATTACCTTCCTTCTTAATGTGAGGGTAATGTAATTGAGTAAAAAGTGTAGATCTAAGGCGAATATCTTCAATCAACAAACCATCTGGCATTAAAATCTCCCTCCCCTGTTGCAATACCGTCATCACAACCTTTGAGTCACCTTCCACCACAGCTTTTTGAAATCCAATTTCCGAAGCTAGTGTGATCCCACTATGAACAGCCATAGCTTCTATAACACTAGGAACTATACGCTTGACAAAGCTTTAGGGATTGTGAGGCTAGCACCTGTCCTTTATGGTTGCGAATAACTACCGCAATGCTAGATTTGTTTTCACTGGGGAAAATTGCTCTGTCAATATTTATTTTGACCAAATCCGTTGATGGTTGTTTCCAATGAGCATGCGGAACTACCATTGGTGGCGGAGGAATTGGTTGCATCGACTTGAACTCCTGAAGAAGATCCCTAGTGGTCTGTGCCAAGAGATGGAGAGAGTAGTTGGGTTGTTGAAGCCTCACCTTGTTGCATTGATTCCAAAATGCCCAAGCTAGCATAGCAAACATCTCAGAATTATTTACTCTTTTGGTTTGATGAACAACCAACATATTTATAAGAATACTAGACTCATTACATGCACTTGGCTCGTGCAATAATACTCTTTTTTATTTATTTATTTTTTGGTTTAGTGTTATAATGCTTAAAATTGATATATAAATAACTGTATGTATTTTGTTTTTTTAAAGAAGGAGGTAAGGTAACGTGGAATAATGTTTAAAAATGAGATAGAGAATAGTAAGAAGTTGAAACTCAAAGAGACATTTGAATTTATTGATTGGGATAAGAATTGTGATAAGTAAAAAAAATTTGAGATTTGAACTAAAGAAAGATGATATACATTAGTGTGGATGGATAGAGATTTGTGATAATTGTATACAATTTGGATAACAAAATTTTTGGAATGTTATAAAGAATTAAAAAAAAAACCATAGAAATTTTAGGATAAGAATGAGTAGTTTTTATTTTTTACATGAGGTAGTTTTTTTTTTTTTTTTTTTTTTTTTTTTTTTTTTTTTTTGAAGTAGTAATTTTGTATTTTTTTTTTTTATAAAGATAATTGAAGTATTTGAATTCAAATAGATAACAAATATAGGTAAGAATTAGAAATTTGAATACAAATGGGTGGTGAGAATAATGGTTTTTTCCCCCTTTGTACGTGAGACAGTATTATTGGTATGCCAAAAATTGAAGATGAAACAGAGGAATCCTCTTATTAATAGTATAGATAAATCTACTTTTATTTGTGTTGGATTGATACACTAATCAAATAGTTTGTGTCAATTTGGTGCTATGCTCAAGTTTGATTAGTAAATTTGTTGTTATTTGTGTTGATAATTTAATAAATTTTTTTTTCTTATGCTTATCATTTTTTTTTTAATGTCCAACCCATGGGTCCAACCCAATCTACGTGGGTTGTGTTGGGTTGGACCCTTATGATAAGTTGGGTTGGATTGAGATTTTTTTTCAATCCAACCATGGTGGGTTGGATTGAAAAACTCCTGAACCCAACTCATGCACGCTCCTACTTTTTTTTTTTTTTTTTGAGAAAATGCACACTCCTACTTCAAATCTACATATGATTTCATATCACCCAAGTAAATAGTGGATATTTGGTTTTCAAACCCCCCTTTGGAATGTGTATCGGCTAACCAACTTGTGGATGTTTAAAATACAGAATGTTGGAAATCTCCCCAATGTGAGGTGTCCAAACCTCTAAATAATGGGCGTCTAATATACGAACTTTTGGAAATCCTCTAAAAGGTTTTGCCTGAGAAGTTCGTATATTAGGCTTCCAAACTAATTATGATTGAGTATCACCTTAAAAATGGTGGATGTTCTATATACACAATGCTAGAAATCTCTTGAATGTGATGTGTCCAAACCTCTAAATAGTGAATATCTAATATACACAATTCTAAAAATTCTCTAGAATTTCTGGATATTAGGTTTCCAAACTAATTATGATTGTGTATCACCTTACCAAATGGTGGAAGTTTGATATACACAATACTGAAAATTTGTTAGATGTGAGGTGTCCAAACCTCCAAATAGTGGATATCTAATATACACACTTCTAGAAATTCCCTAGAAGGTCTAGATATTAGATTTTCAAACTAATTAGAATTTTGTATTACCTTACCAAAGGTGGATCAGTAGGGGTGACAATTTTTACCCATATCCATGAATCCACCCATTACCCACCTTATTTGGATAAGTCTTAACCCAACCCATTTGAATATTTGGGTTAAATGGGTAAAGACCCATTTGGTTATTTAATTAGATGGGTCTAAATGGATAAATCCACTAATACCCACTAAACCCATCTAAAATTTAAATTAACATAAAATCTAAATTTCTAGAAAATGACCAAAATACTCTTAAAACCTAATAAATGACCAAAATACTCCCAAAATCCAAAAAATGACCAAAATACCCCTAAAACCCAAAAAATGACTAAAATACCCTTAAAACCTACAAAAATTACCAAAATACCCTAGAAACCTAAAAATTACCAAAATACCCCCAAAACCAAAAAAATGACCAAAATACCCCAAAACCTTACAAATGAACAACATACCCCCAAAATCTGAAAATTACCAACATACCCCAAAACCTAAAAAATGACCAAAATACTCCCAAAATCTAAAAATTACCAAAAAATGACCAAAATACCCTCGAAACCCAAAAAATAACCAAAATACCCCTGAAATCTAAAAAATGACTAAAATACCCACAAAACCTAAAAAATGAACAAAATACCCTCAAAACCTAAAAATTACCAAAATACCCCCAAAACCAAAAAATTACCAAAAAATGACCAACATACCCCCGAAACCTAAAAATGACCAAAATACCCTCAAAACCCAAAAAATAACCAAAATACCCCCGAAACCCAAAAAAATGAACAAAATATCCCCAAAACCTAAAAAATGAACAAAATACCCCTAAAACCTAAAAATTACCAAAATACCCCCAAAACCCAAAAAATGACCAAAATACCTCCAAAACCTAAAAATTACCAAAAAATGACCAAAATACCTCCGAAACCTAAAAATGACCAAAATACCCTAAAAACCCAAAATATGACCAAAATACCCCTGAAACCCAAAAAATGACCAAAATACCTCTAAAAAAACCTATAAAATGACTAAAATACCCCCGAAACCTAAAAAAATTACCAAATTACCCCGTAACCTAAAAAATTACTAAAATACCCCCAAAACCCATAAAATTACCAAAATACCCCATAAACTTAAAAAATGACTGAAATACCCTGAAACCTAAAAAATGACCAAAATACATCCCTAGAACCTAAAAAATGACCAAAATACCTCCAAAACCTAAAAAAATGGCCGAAATACACTCGAAACATAAGAATTACCAAAATACACCCTAAACCTAAAAAATTACCAAAATACCCTGAAACCTAAAAAATGATCGAAATACCCCAAGACCTAAAAAATGTCTAAAATAACCCCAAAACCTAAAACAATGACCAAAATACCCCAAAAACCTAAGAAAATGATCGAAATACCCCAAAAACCTAACAATTACCAAATACACCATAAACCTAAAAAAATACCAAAATACTCCCTAAATCTAAAAAATGACCGAAATACCTCCAAAACCTAAAAAAATAATTGAAATACCCCCGAAACCTAAAAAAATTACCAAAATACCTTGAAACCTACAAAATTATCGAAATACCCCCAAAATGTAAAAAATGACCAAAATAACCCGAAAACCTAAAAAAACTGACCGATAAAAACCCCTGAAACCCAAATTATGACCAAAATACCGCTAAACATGTAAGATGACCAAAATACACCAGAAACATCTAAAATTGCCGAAGTAGAGGTTTAGGGTATTTTGGATGTTTTGAGGATATTTTTGACAAATTAAAGGTTCTAAGAGTCTTTCAGTCATTTTATAGGTTTCAAGGGAATTTCAGTAATTTTTTAGGTTTTGAGGGAATTTTGGTAATTTTTTAGGTTTCGGGGTCATTTTGATAATCTTTTAGATTCTAAGGGTATTTTAGTCATTTTTAGGTTACGAGGGCATTTATGTCATCTTTTAGTTTTAGGGTTATTTCAATAATTTTTAGATTTTTTGGTTATTTCGGTAAATTTCTAGGGTTCAGAAGTATTTTGGTAATTTTTAGGTTTTGGGGTATTTTCGCAATTTTTTAGGTTTCGGGGGTATTTTGATTATTTTTAGGTTTTGAGGGTATTTTGGTCATTTCTTGGGTTTCGAGGGTATTTTGGTATTTTTTGAGTTTCAGGGGTATTTTGGTCATTTTTTGGGTTTTGGGGGGTATTTTGGTCATTTTTAGGTTTCGGGAGTATTTTGATTATTTTTAGATTTCAAGGGTATTTTGGTCATTTTTGGGTTTCGGGGGTATTTTGGTCATTTTTTGAGTTTCGGGGGTATTTTGGTCGTTCTTGGGTTTCGTGGTTATTTTGGTCATTTTTTTGGGTTTCAGGGGTATTTTGGTCATTTTTGGGTTTTGGAGGTATTTTGGTCATTTTTTGGGTTTTGGAAGTATTTTGGTCATTTTTAGGTTTTGGGGGTATTTTGGTCATTTTTTAGCTTTCGGAAGTATTTTGGTCATTTTTTGGGTTTCGGGAGTATTTTGGTCATTTTTTGGGTTTTGGAGGTACTTTGGTCATTTTTGAGTTTTGAAGTATTTAGGTCATTTTTTGGGTTTTGGAAGTATTTTGGTCATTTTTAGGTTTCAGGGGTATTTTGGTCATTTTTTTTTGGTTTCGGGAGTATTTTGGTCATTTTTTTTGGGTTTTGGGGATATTTTGGTCATTTTTAGGTTTTGGAGGTATTTTGGTCATTTTTTAGGTTTTGGGGGTATTTTGGTAATTTTTAGGTTTTGGGGTATTTTGGTCATTTTTTGGGTTTCGGAAGTATTTTGGTCATTTTTTTTTGGGTTTTGAGGGTATTTTGGTCATTTTTAGGTTTTGGAAGTATTTTGGTCATTTTTTAGGTTTTTGGGGTAGTTAAGGGTATTTTGGTAATTTTGGAGGTCAAGAGGGTATTCAAGTAATTTTAGAGGTATTTGAGTCATATTGGGTTAAATGGGTTGGGTTGATAATAGATAATTAATTTATATATAAACGGGTCATAAATGGATAAATGGGTAATTACACACCCAACCCATTTATGACCCAACCCGCCCATTTGCCACCCCTAGGTGGATGTTAGATATACACCATGTTGAAAATATCTTGAATGTGAGGTATCCAAACTTTCAAATAGTGGATATCTACGATACAAACTTCAGGATATCATGTTTCCAAACTAATTAGGATTGTGTATCACCTAACCACATCGTGGAAGTTTAATGTTCACAATACTGGATATTCTTTGGAAAGTCTAGATCTGTACGTCTTATACGTCCAATTAATTCATGGAATGTTGAATCGTTCAAACATCCTGTATTTTCAAGCTTTTCATTGAGGATTAACAAAAGAATTAGGGTTTTGTATAACCTTATGTGTATACTATATCCATTATATTTTATTTCTTTCATGGAACGAATGTGGAGTTGTGAACACTCAGTATTATTTTGCATCCCAGATTCTTAAGTCAAGCATTCAGATCATCACCTTTTCTCTTTGGTCTGCCTTCAATTTGTTCCTTATTGTTTTAATCATTACAGAATAATTTATTAGCTACTTTTTTTGCATTTTTGTTGTCGTCCTAAAGAATCTGATAAAATATACATATGAGAATATAGATACGCATACGCCATATATATGAAACATTACTGAAAATTAATCAAACAATCCATTGGAACCTACGTTGGCATATTAGCCATGAGAGGCATAAATGATGATATAAAGACTTTCATAAAATCTATCTACGATGGCTCATGTTAGCTAAAGATGTACAAATGTTATACAACTTCAAAACAAAATCCAACTAAACTTCAATACCTGACATCTACCAAAATAATACAGACCAATAAAACCTGATAAAAATAGTAATAGATTATTAACATTGTCTGTGAATACAAATCTGCAGATTATTATATTTTTTACAATTCGAAGAAAAAAAATTGAAGCTATACTTTTGGGTTTGTGAAAATGCCAAGCTAAAGCTATCCTATAGACTTGCCAAGCTCTACATCGTTCCCTCCACTCTCCCCATTTTCCTCCTTCAACAGTAGTGAATCCTCTTCTGACAAACTTTCTTTCCCAGGAATAATCTCAGAATTATCTTTCTTCTCAACCTCCACTGCCGAACTATATACTACCATGCCAACAACAGCGAGAACCACACCAAGTATGTTTTTCAGAGTCAACTCTGAATCAAAGAGTAGCCATCCCAATGTCAAGACACATACTGTCTTCATGTGGCCCAAAACCTGGAAAGAGACGGCAGAGAAGCGTCCAATGCAGAGATATTGACTCACATTGCAGAACACAGCCAGAGAGCAAGAGAGTAGTATAAAAAACTGTATAAATTCCAAAGATTCATAAGAAACTTTTTGATGAACAAAGTCAATGAATAACAATTAGGTTGCACATGGATCTAAAGAAACTTAAGAAGCACTTACAAATGCGCCTGAAGACAACTTATAATTTGATAAAAGTTTTCCGGTAAGGTAATAATCAATGACTGGACCAAGAATGAGAAGGGAGAGAGCTTGTATTGGAGCTGTCTTACTCAGCAATTCAAAAGAGCTCACGGAGTACTTCTTCTGTAAGGAACCAATCGACTGTTCCTCAAAGATAATTAAACAATTCAAATCAGAGATCAATTATTTAAGGTATTGATGTAAAATAACTAATGGCACAGACTTCTATATAATATGTGTCTCCACTCCCCACAAACTCAAACATGTGAAAAAACAGAAACCTAAGCTCTTGCAATCAATACATATATTAGTTACAAGTGCATAGCGCTTTTTTTTTTTTTTTTTTTTTTTTTTTTCTTTTTTTAAATAAGTCTTGGATATGAACTCCACTTTATATATGACTGCAAATGTTAATAGCCATTGGTAGTTAGAACGCAACTGCATGCTAACACATGCATTAAGACATGCATCACATAGAATCACGAATTGGGAAGAGGTAAATTTCAACTTGTCCAAGTTCACCCAGCACTCTGTTTACAAGTTTAAAGCCTGTCTTTGTTAAAGCTATGATGTGGAGGACCAAGGATTGGATGATAGGTCACAATTTGAAAAAAAATGCAATATAATTATGATATTCTGCTAATTTCAAAACTGAGTACTTGGAGAGTTGGACGAAGAATCAGAAAAAGAAAAGATGATAAATATTGAAAAATACAAGAGTGCAGTTGGCAAACAGTTTGCTGGTAGAGTATTAATATTATGACTGATGTCTGCACTCCTTAGATATGCCTCTTTTATTCAGCAAAATGAGAATTTTGGGTTTAAATTAAGTGGCTACAATGCACAAGGGGGAAAATTTCAGGCTCCTTCATAGTTATTAATTGATAACATATGCTCTCCGGTTGTGAGAGCACTTCTTAAACCTCGGATTTAAAATTATTATCTTGTTGGATCTATTGATTGGGTGTTGCTTCCCAGCCTCTTGGAATATAAAAGGTGCTTTGGCTGGGCTGCTACTTGTATCTTATATATATATATATATATATATATCCTCTAAGTATGTGCCAGGCAGGTCTTGACATGCAGGGTATAGGGAACCCTTTTCAATCATATTGTATCTGTACGTCCTGCGTAACAAACTTAACAACAAAAAAAAGGTTGGGGGGGGTGTTCTAAATTCAATGCGTTAATATAAGTGGGTCACTTTTGGGGCCCTTAAAATGCAATGCAACGCTTCAAAAATGCAGTAGTTTTCTCCTCTTTTACTTTAATTGTTGAGTAAGTTGTCAAAGCTGGAATCAGGTGGCATTCAGTGATCAAGATTAAAAATTTTCTTGGAGCATGGAAATCCATTCTTGTTGTAATGATTGAAATGCAAGGTTGTTCAAGACATGTATGCATATTTCACTATAAATTTATAATTACAAAGCAAACTGAAACCAAATTTGAGTGATACTCACAATTTGTTGAAAGGATGTAGACAATATTGCCACACAGGCACAGAGAAAGCCTTTTGCATTGACATTCAAGTCAGTCACTGTACAGATGCCCACACCAACGACAACCACTGTGACAGCCATCTTAACTTCCTTTGAATAGCGTTTTCCATGAAGAATCCATTCCATCACACAAACCACAGGAATCATGCTCAACTTTGAAATCTGCACCAGATTAATAGTAAGGTAAGTATACTTTCTTAATTTTCAGAAGAAAAATGGTTAAGAGTCAGTTAATGATATGTGCCTGGTAAAATCCAACAGAGTTCAGCATGAGGCTGAAGTTCATTCCTGTGATTGACATATTTGCAACAATTGAGAACCAAAGAAGCTCCCACATAGGGACATGCTTTGATGCAGAGTAACCGGCAGCATTTGACACCAAACCGACCAATGCGGTCACGGAAAAGTGGAAACCAGTTAAAGTAGTTGCTGGAAATCAGAAACAAACCAATATCAATTATTTTACAGAATTACAGGAAAACAATGGTGTTAAATTTCCTAAATATTAATTCGGCATGCACTTGACCAGTGCAGTTATAGTGAACTCATTAAAGCACTTGGCATTTTAGGGCTTTGATATTATTTTTAAGTTCATGAATTGTAGCATTTCAGTTGATGCAGAGCCATATTTATTAGCTACTGAATTTGAAAACCACTAGCATAACTTGCAATTTGCAAGTAGCATTTGTATGTCATTTCAAAATGTAGAAGGTAATGAGGATGCTTCTGATTGTTTAATTATCACTTGTTATTCACAGCTTTTATTTCCATAAAAATGACATTAAAGCAACAAAGCAGTAAAAATGTAATGGTTAAAGTTTTGGTAAAGCTAATGAAAAATTTACAAGCTTCAGAAGGTTATTAAATCTTATGTGATAATAGATCAGAACAATTAAAAGTAAAAACGAAAAGAAGAAAGGACGAGGAACTGACCAAAGGCAAAAGCAAAACCGGATGGGGACATAAGCTGCTTGTTGGCCATGATAATGCCCACCGAGCTTATTATGTTTATACCCCATGCTCCTACATCCGACACAACTACATTTACAGACGATGATTTTCTCTCCTTCTCCATTTATAATTTCACAAATCGCTTACACAGATGAAGGACAACAGTTTAGTATAGTGCCACTCAGTATTTTGTTACACAAATTTATTTCTAAGATTAGAAATCAGTACAGTACAGTTACTTTACTCCTAGATTTATATTCTGATTTCGTAATTGATAGTGCTTCGTTGTTTCTAAATTTTATTTGGCTGGCTTCATAGTTCATATTCCTTTTGTTGCTGTCTCTCACAGCAATCAGCATGTTAGAGCATGTTAGCCCAAGTCCCAAACCCCCACATGATAAATTCATAAACAAATATAAACATGAAGTGAGGGTGGGGATAATCCATTATTCTCTTTTTTACACCTTTACGTTAGTACTATTAAGTGTTGACCATTGGATAATTTCCCCACTCCCACTACTACCACCCCTTCCCTTCATTCTGTTCCTTTTCTTCCCTCCTTTCCAACCATTGACTATTGGAAAAGTAGACGATCTCTTCCATACAAATCAATCCAGTTGGGCTGACTTTCCATTGTCTTCACAGTAGTATTAACATCGACAACATAAGGTGATAAAGCAAGGGTGAAGTAAAAAGCATTTGGCCCCCCTTAAAAAAATTTATGCTAAAAAACTATTTCAAAGGTTTCAACTTGACTTTTAACCAAACCAAAATTAGCATGTTGAATTCATCGACTTAAACTTCGCAACAATTAGAAATTCAGAGACGCATTTGATTGGCAATTCATAACTTTCTTCTATTCAACAACTCTCCAACACCATGTCAATGGGAAGAATTTGGGTTTCAATTTCCTCAGTCACAATTAGTATGTGTTTGGATTTGGATGAAATACTTGCGTCTGGCATTTTGCGTTTTTTATTTATTATCTATTTATTTTTATGCATGTGCTTTTAAGAGACAAAGTGCATTATTCACGCATTGTTCATGTAACCCACAACTACTTTATTTAGAAAAAAAAAAATTTAAATAGATCTCACGGCACTATTCAAACATTTAAAAATTATTTTGCGATAGAGTTTTCAATTTTCATTTTTCAATTTTTAGCAAAATAAGTTGTATCCAAACGGACCCTATAGCGTAAAAAAAAAAAAAAAAAAAAAAACTCTTCCCTCTCGAAAGTCAAAACCTATGCACTTATGTAGGCAGCTTGCAAGGATGATTTTCCTCTTCTTATCAGATCTCATCAAGCTAATAAGTCTTGAATTTATAATATTTCTTTCCTCAATATTAAAAAGGCGAAAACATTATTTTGGTCTCTACATTTTGAGATCATAGTCAATTTGGTCCATACATTTTGATAACAGTCAATTTGGTTCATATTATTTTCAACTTGCAATTAATTTGGTTTTTAGTGTTAAGTCACCAACGGAAAATACCTATATGGTAAAAGGTTTGTATTGTTGGCATGCTTAATATTAAAAAATTAAATAAGATGCTGACTTGTTTAAATTTTATGGCCATATCAGCATTGAGATGACAAAAAAGGCCATGTCATCTTTCAAAAATAATTTTCTTTTATTTACCAATTTTTTTCCTTTTCTTTATTTATTTATTTTTTTTTTTAGTTTTCTCACAATTTCTTTAAAATTTCATTTTATTTTCTCACATTCTTCATCGTTCTTCTCCAAACCCAGATAAGGTCGCCATCTCTCTCATTAATTGCATGCACTCATACTCTTCTTTATATAGAGATGATTTGGTTGAGATAATTATCAAACCTCTACTAAAGTTTCTCCAGTGTACCAACTCAAATTACTTCATGAACCCAACTCCAAATTTCTCCTTTTTATCTTATGAAAGTGTGAGCTTAATGTCTTATCACTTTAGAGTCCATTAAAAAGCTTGGATTTTTTAGCTAAAAAATTTCAATGCATTAGTCAATAGTCCAAAAGAGAAAAAACTCATGAGCACAAGAAGCTATCTTTCATAGAATCCAAGCTTGTAGATACTATCCCAACAAGGCCAACCCCATTACCATAAATTGCTCAACCCCCACTTCACTCTTTTGTTGGTTACTTTATTCCTGCCATTGTGACCAAAAAACCCTAGTGCATAGTAGATCCTATCCCCCACTCCTTTCAAAGCACAAAACTTGAGTGGGTCACAAGCTTATGCTGATCTATTGAGTCTGCCCTGTGAATCCCATCATCGCCTATGCCATTGCACGATCTGTGCAACTTTTGTGCTCAGCTCATATTCCAATCGCCACCCACATAGGGTCGCAACTTTTGTGCTCAGCTCATATTCCAATCGCCACCCACATAGGGTCGCAATTTCCGATTGATTTGTGAGAAGTTGCGATGGTGGTGAGGAATAATGTAGCCTATATCAAAGCTATTGAACAGTGGTTAAGGTGAGGAGAAGGAGATTGAGAGAGACGGGTTTGGAGAAGAACGATAAAGAATGTTAGAAAATAAAATGAAATTTTAAAGAAATTGCCAGGAAGATAAAAGAAAGAATAAAGAAAAGGAAAACAATTAGTAAATAAGAGAAAATTATTTTTAAAAGATGACATGGCTTTTTTTTGCCATCTCAATATCTTATTTAATTTTTTAATATTAAGCATGCCTACAATACAAATTGTTTGCCACGTAAGAATTTTCTGTTAGTGACTTAACGTTAGGGATCAAATTGATTGCTATCAAAATGTAAAAACCAAATTGATTATGACCCTAAAATGTAAGGACCAAAATAATGTTTTCGCCTATTAAAAATCCATTTTATTTTTCTTTCTCCTCAATAAATATTATGAATTATTTGCATGGACTTCGGACGTTAATAACTATCATGAAAATTGGTAGTTGGCTTAAAGCCATAGACTTAAGTTCAAGAACCACTGATTATAACAACCTTTCAAATGCTACATGATTTTTTTCCCTACCCTTTGGTTAACACTGCTGATCAAAGCAAGAGTAACAGTTTATGCACAAAAGTGATTTATTTTCCTTGTTTGTTTGTCGAGGTAAAGCTCAGTAATAGTAACAGATAGGAGGTATGGCACATTGTAAAATCCTGCATATACTGTCCCAAGGAAGCCTGTCGATGTTACTATGAAATTCAAGCAATGTAGCAATCGCAGTGATTATAGGATAGACAAGGCATCAAATTGTAGTAACTACATCCTCATGCTGGTCAAAGCAAATTGGTTTAACACACAATGAAAAGCCTAGAACCAAGGCATACATAATGCACCACTTCTACGGAAGTTACAGGAAAGCATCCTTTTCAAGCAGCTTCAATACCTCATGTTGGTTGTTTAGCTTGGCAACATCGATGGGGGTCTTACCATCCATGTTTTGTAGAGTCCTGCAGAAAGGGAGGAAAAAATTGAAGAAAAAAAGAAAGTACACATTTGGCATCTAGCCAAAAAAAAAAAAAAAAAAAAAACAGAAAAAAGAAAAGTAGCAGAAGGTTTAATTAGTTGACTTACACAGCGGCACCATTCTCCAGCAGTAGAGCCACACATTCCTTCCTTCCATAACCAGCTGCATAATGAAGTGCAGTATTTTTGTTCTTGTCTAAAGCATCTACTGTTGCACCAGCCTCAAGAAGGACCTGAGCACACTTCACCTGAAATGAAATTAAGTGCATCTGATTAAAATCAGCCAATTTCTTAGGGAAAATTCAAAAACCCAGTTCTCCTCCACAACCATCATGAGAGAGAGAGAGAGAGAGAGAGAGAGAGAGAGAGAGAGAGAAATAGAGGTTTAGTATCTCAATTGCTTCAATAAACTTCTAGAACAATTGAATTAGCACTATCTAAATAGTGTAGAATTCATACAATGAACACCTATAATCCCTCACTACACAAAGCAGTATCTGATAGCACCCAATCATGCAAGCAATTATTCCCAAAAGAGGCTTCATAAGCACTGTAAAAACCAAGGTTGGGTCAGGCTGGGAAATGAGCAAACCAAATAGAGACACCCATCTGATATAGGCACCATCTGATAAGCCAACTTAACTCCATGAAACAATTGTGCCTTGTTTTGATTCAGAAGCAAGCACCAATGGTCCAATGGCCTTAAGTCAGGGTTGCAACCAAGTCAACTTCTATCAACTCAACTGACTTTGGCCCACGATCAGAGATCCCTTTTAAGCAAAGCTAGGGAATTGCTTTTTCCTTTATTATTATCTTTAACGGATTGTCTCAGTTTGGGTTTTCAAATCGTTCTTTTTTAACTCTTATGCTTGGTGAAACTGTGTTAAGAAAACATTTAATACCAAACCGGTGGTGTTTGGGTTTGAGTTTTTAGATGCACGAAACACTGAGTTTTCTCTTTTAAAATGTAAATGTGGCAGATTTTTAGATGGCCCTTTTTCCCTACATGGCAGAACAATCTTAATTGTAGGTAAAAGCTTCTGCTATTATATATAGGATTAGATATTAGATTTTTTTTATAATTTTTTTTATAAGTAATAAGAACCATATTAATCATGAAGAAAAAGCAAAAATAGCAAATACAAGGTGTTCATAATGGTGAACACAAGAAACAGCAACAAAAAACAACTTAAGGGACAATTCTAAGGGAAGTAAGAAACTCCAAAATAGAAGAACAATTTGAAGAACCCCAGCACCTTGCCCAATCAAAAAGAGTACTATGGCATAGAGCTTGTAACTGAACAAGCGATTTCTCTTTAGCCTCAAAAGAGCACCGATTTCTTTCCATCCAAACAACCCACATCAAACAGTCAGGAACCATATTCCATATGTTCGAAGAAAATTTCCCCAGCCAAATACTCCAACAAAACACCAAACTCTCCACTGAACCTGGCATAACCCATTGGATCCCGAAAACTTGTAGCATTTGCACCCACAAAGAGTGAGCTACAAGACAGTGTAGGAGAAGATGATCCATATATTCCTCATTACAGCAGCACATACAGCACCAATTCGCCAAAGGGAGACCCTAGAGCATCAAATTATCCAAGGTAAGTATCCGACCATGACTTGCAGTCCACATGAAGAAAGCCACCCTTTTAGGAACCTTGACTTTCCAAATACCCTTCCAAGGGAAGCTAGGGATAGAAGTACCCCTGATCTTATTGTAAAAGGACCAAATATCGAACTTACCATTCCCATTAAGACGCCAATGAGGACTATCACACCTAATGCCCCTCGGAATCCGAGACTGTATGAAATCAAGGAAAAAGAAGGCAGCTTCTAATTCCCTCTCATGAAAATCCCTATAAAATCTCAAGTTCCAAAATCTATCATTTCCACCCTCCTGATGACACAATACATCAAAAATGCAAGCTTCCTTGTCATTTGAACATGCATATAACTAAGGATAGAGCATTTTAAGTGAGGCATCCCCAATCCACCTATCATGCCAAAAAAGAATGCAAGAGCCATCACCCACCACTAGGGCCAAATGTTTAGAGAACCTCTCCCAACTGTCATTAATACCACGCCAAAGACCACACCCGTGGGCCCGCCTACAAACTTTAGTATTCCGCCCCCCTTGACCCCTTTCCATATTTAGTAGCAATAACCCTCCGCCAAAGATGAGTTCCTTCTTGGCCAAACCTCCATAACCATTTTCCTAATAGGGCTTGATTGAAGTGAACTAAGTTCCTAATCCCCAAACCACCCATCTCTAAAGGTGAACACACCTTCTCCCAAGCCACCAAAGATTGTTTGAAACACTCCTTTGAAGAACCCCATAAAAAATTCCTCTAAATACGCTCCAATCTATCAACCAAAACTACAGGGATGGTAAATAAGGATAGGTAATATGTAGGAAGGCTAGAAAGGGTACTCTTCAAAAGAGTAAGGCTAGAAAGGCTAGATATTAGATTATTGCTTCATTTATTCAATTTTGGGGTTCCACAGAATCTTTATCACAAACCCAACTTGGTACAAGATTTTTGTTGTTTTTTGTTTCACTGCAAGATTTCAACTTATTTATTTAGTTTTTTGATAAGTTTAAGATTTCAATTTAAATTGAGGTACTAAATAAACAAAGGAATCATGAACAGACACTCATTCCACTGAATCCAGGTGAACCAAAAGTGACAATAATGGGTTACCACAAAATGTCTGTTCCAATTAGCTATGCAAGGTACACGTAGTCTACGGTACCTTTGGGGCTCATATAGGAAGTAATAAAATCTACCAGATTTCCCTAGTATAAATAGTTAAATACTCTTTCTTGAGTGGAATTCTTGAAAAAAAAGCACTTCCACAGTTCAAAAAAGCCCAACCATTCTAACTAAGGCTTTAAAAAGTCCATCATCCAGAAATTATTAAAATTTAAAAGAAAGAAAAAGAAATGAAAAAGAAAAGAGCTGTTACTAATGGGAGAATTAATAAAAATGGTGAGAACATTGCAGAAGAATGTCATACCTCACCATATCCACATGCAAAATGCAATGCTGTCCTTCCCTCTGCATCATCTTCATCCTTGTTCGCACCTGAGGCTAGTGCATTTTTCAAGCCCTAATTGACATACAAAGTGAAGGGGATTCAATTCTAGCATATCTGCTCAATTGACTTAAATTAAAGAAAACAAACATACCACATCTCATTTAGCAATTCAACTCAAAGACAGAGCAACTGATATTGAATGTTTAATACACTGAAAAGTACATATTTTCAAGTTCCCCCTCCCCCCTTCCCAACTTTCTTTTCATTCCAGTCATTTGAAGAGGGTGGTACAAATGCACGTAAAAATCATGGTACAAAATCTAATGCCTAAAAATGTATAACAGAATACATTGCAAAGAGTACATACTTACTTGAATACTAAATCGTTCCAAATAATTAAAAAGAATGTTGTTAAAAGTGTGTAGATGAATTTAAAACTCAAAACTCAAAGCCCCAAGGTCTAGGCACATTGCTTGATTGAGGTGAAACTCGCTTAATGGAGTATGCCTCAGGCACACTTTTTCCGTTCTTTTTGAAGAAGCACAAAAGAAAGTGCAGCTGCAATTTATTATTATTATTATTTTGCTAAATAATAAATAATCATTATATTAGTTGCTTGATCTTGAAGGAAATGACATGACCATTAATTTATTAAACAGATACGATTCTTAATGTTTTGTATTATATTATACAAATAATTTTTTATTTACATATGAAAAGACACTAATAAAGATAATTTACTATTCTTGTGCTTTTTGGTCTTTGCATTTTGAATATACTTTGATTGAACCATGTACTTCATTTTGATCATAGAAATTTTGTTATTCTTTTAGGTCACGCTCTGTGTAAAGCTATATAAGTAAAGATATTTATTAAAAAATAACAGTTATGTATTTTGTAAGGCAAAAGAGAATTATATAAAATGTTTTATTCAAACTTTATAGAACTAGATTATTATCATATTGTACATTGATAAATGTTTTCAAATTTACTATATAAATTTTTTAAGACATTGACACTAATTTTAAGTAAAATTTGAAATTTCAAACTTTGAGCAATTGAACAATCCATTTGAGCTAATTTGTGAAATATATTACTATTTTGAGTTTATGAACTTTTTTAATTATATGTTGCGGATCTTTCTGCTAGAAGTTATTAAACATTAAATTTGAAAAATGTGCACTTTACTCCAATTAGGCGTGTACTTGTGCTTTGCCCCTAGGGTTCAAAGGCCAGTGTGCTTAATGATTTTCGAACTGTTTATATTTGCCTATTGAGCTGTGCAAAGTGCAAACTGCATTTCACAAATGTCAGCAAAGGAGTCCATGAGTATGGGGTTAAGTTGAGTGTGTTATATCAATTGAATATGGGGCATACTCTTCAAGTGAGTTAATGTAACGTATCCTTAGCCTAACCTTAATGGACTGCATAAAGACCTTCCATTTGATACACTTAAGGAGGCAATAGAAAAGGAGTAGATGCAATTACACACAGAGAAAGGCAAGGGATGGGGACATAGAGTTATGCGAGTTCTAGTTCTATCTACTTACAGTTGATTGAAGAAGTTGACTTCTATCTCATCCTGCTCTACCAAAGGAAAAGAGTAAGGACTTTACCCCTCTATCTTATAGATGTAATAGGACTTTTACTCCAATAAAAAAAGCAATAGGACTTAAGACTTCTTCCTCTTAGAGCTCTCTCATATTACAGTACTAGAGGCAAAGAAGAACCATTCAAAGGAAGAATGAAAAGAAAACTTGAGGGAAGGAATGAAGGGAAGAAACTATTCTAGAGGGATCCAATCAAAGTCCACAGAGTGACAAGAATGAAAAGCAAAAATTCGATGTCAAGCCCTATTTCAAAGCTCTAGTGGGGGCTGTAAGGACTGTCTGTGGCATGTCCAAGATGTGGGCCAATACTAAGATATGGTTGGGCCAGCAAATCGGCACTAATACAGTAATACTTATTTTAATTTAGTGAGAATTTATGGCTTTTGTCCGAAACGGTTGGTAATACTTATTTTAATTTAGTGAGAATTTATAGCTTTTGTCCGAAACGGTTGGTATGGCTAAGCCAAAGGGAAGGTGGTAGACAGGTGGAGGTGATTCTCAAAGCCAGTAAAATGGTTCTAGGGACCATAAGCCCGATTGGTGACTCATTATTATTCCACCAATATTTATTGATCTTAATTTATCAAAACAAAACCTGACCAAGGGGATAAAAGCAAATGTGGAGTGCAATACCTCTACATCACCAACACTTGCAGTGTGATGAACAATTGACTCATCCTCATTACTCAGATCTTCAGCTTCATCTGGCCCAGAATGTTCAGCAGAAGTAGCTGCATCTCCTGAAACTGCCAGACCCATTGCTTCACCTAGCTTTTGTAAAACCTCTTTATCATTCCAGTACCTGCAATACCGGAATTTACCCTCTTTAAAGAATGAAGGTTTGTAGCATGCAACCACTGTAGCTGTAAGGCTGAAAATATCAAAGCTTGATACAATGATATCTAAATATTTCCAACCTCATCATGGCAGCTGGACCACCAGTCTCTATCTCTTCTAAAATAGGCTTCAGAGATGGATCTTCTTTAATGCGTGCCATTCGTTCCTCAAGCTGGTCTTTGTTTGATGGATTTGTAAAACTCTCCAGCACATTAGACATTGATGGATCCTGAGAAGAGATAAGACTTGATATCTCCACTGAATGACATTCTTTTATAATAAAAATATCCAGTGAAAGCTTATGCAAGGAAAATGGTCATAAGTACCTGCATTAATGCATTACCAAGGCGCTCGGCCATGGTCATAAATTGAGGATTCTGCATAACCTGTTGCATGGTGTTGTAATACTGCTGAGAATCAAACTGAGGGAGACCCTCTTCAACTGATGCACCCTGGAAAGTCTTCTGGAGCTGCTCTGCCATCTGGTTGAATGAAGGATCTCTTGATATCTGTTCAGCCAGTTCCTTAATGCTTGGATCCTATGTGAGAAATAACAGAAGAGACCTTGATTAAAATTTGAAATTCAAGATTAAGTCTAATGTCAAAGAAAAGTGAGAACAGGGAGAGGGGGGGTGAGGACGGAATATTAAATATTATATTTGTAACTGCTCTTGTGCTGTTTCACAAAATCAAACATCTTTAACTAGAACAAATTCTAAACTTTTTTTTTACTAATTAGTCAAATTCAAAAGCAACATTAAAGATGAAACCTTTTCCCTAGCATGAAATCCATGCTTTCAACAATCTAGGGTGCGTTTGGATACCACTTATTTTGCTGAAAATTGAAAACATTGTAGCAAAATAATTTTTAAATGTATGAATAATGTCGTGGGACCCATTTGTAATGAAAGTTTTGTTAAAAAAAGAGGTTTGTGGGTCCTGTGAACAGTACACGGATCCACTGGAAGTGCATTGGTAACACTGAAACGCGTTTAAAAAAATTTAAAAAAAAAAAAATTGAAAAAAGCAGATGCTGGATGCTGATAAGCTGAATCCAAATGGGTATCTAGTCAAACCATGGTTTCCTGGACTCATTGGACTTTTGGGTGGCAGTGCATCATGCTGAGTGCAACCTGATGCAGCCAGCAAAGAGTTCAAGGAAAACGATATTCAAGTGTTGCAGTCAGATTACAATGTAGGAACTCATTGGCACCATCCACAAGCTACTTTAGTTACTAATGAGTCTTAGTATTGATTTTCTATAGGTTAGAAAGTTGCTAGTTTAGTTTTAATTAAGTTTTCTAGAGTTTTATTATGCCAAGGGTAATCTAATAAATAAGCAATTGTAACCAAATCACCTATATTTCTTTCTTCCCTTTTCATATGTCAGATGTTAGTTCTTTTTTCATGAACAATTAAACCATATAATCACAGAAGGAAAATTATCTGGAAAAAAAAATAAAGAATTATGGGTATCAAATGAAACAAGAATTGTTAGCTGAAATACCTTATTGGATTCAAGAAGTAAAAAAAAAAAAAAAAAACTGAATATCAAGGTAAAGAAAGAAGATATCGTACATTAAGCAGGCCAGTCATGGCTGAGAAATCAAAAGGATTGGCTGGAAACCCAGCTCCTGGTGGAGAGGCATCTCTTCTTTGTTCCGACTGTGCCTCCCCAGAGGATGTTTCAGATTTGGAATTTTTGTTCTCAGCTGAACCTGCTTTCTCATCTAAGCAGCATAAGATGTATGTGAGAATAGTATACCAAAAATCTTAAGGAAGTCATCATTTTAGTGCAGTAAAAAGGATCTGAAATCAAAATTACTCATTAAAACATATATGCTGAGTAGGCCAATGAGCTCTAGCTCAACTGCCACCTCCTTCCCTTGTAAGTGGTAGGTGGAGGGTGAGGTTGTGGGTTTAAGGCCCATTGGGTGCGTGTGTAACTACCATTAAAAAAAAAAAAAAATTTTAATAGGTAATAAAAGTTTTTATTGATAAGAAAAGTACAATGTGTTTACGATAGTAAACTCACTGCACTAGAAGTGAAAACAATATATATATATATATATATATATATTATAAAATAAAAAAATAAAAACTTAATCGCTGAGCAGATACCTGGACCTCCAAGAAATGGGTTGTTTTACAAAAAAAGAGTCTAAATATGATAGTTGGAGGAAGGGGATTTGAACCCTAGATGCCAAAAGCTATAAGGCTCTTGGCATCAGTCAAAAGATTTTAATTACACACATATACATCTACGATGACAAATTGGCTAGAGCCAACTCCAAAGGGCTCTTCTTTAGAAAGTTTAGGGACAGCAAGAATAGGCATCATTCCCCATTTTTGGCTGTGGGATGGAAAGAAAAGGGGGAAAAAAAAATCTTTTATATATATATATATATATATTTTAAGTCATGAAATTGTATTGAATTTTTCTACTATATTTGCACAAATATATACATGCAACCAAAGGAACGTAATAAAAGAATCTGTCTGACCTGGACTGATAGGGACTCAAAGCATGTGGTACTTTGTATGATCGGATGGCTATATAGAGTAGTCATTCCTTCTCTACTTTGGATGAGTTTCTAGATGTATCTAAATTTCAGTGAAGGTACTGTAGTTACCCTAGTGCACTGCGGCTTGTGTACAAGGGTGCTTTGTATCTTCTTTATTTCTAGTAAAAGATTTATTACTTATCAAAAAGAAATCATATGTGGTGTTGGGCAAACTTGTCACCTTGCATTATATGAGTTTGACATTTAAGTTTTTTGTTGTCAAGCTTGTCCATATTATTTGAATTTTCTCTAATATTTGGCATAACCATTCTGATACCTTGCATATTAGGTCAAGAAAGGATGCAAAAAATGGCTATGGATCTTCTTTGACTAGTGAATTGATCTCACTGCAACTTTAGATGTTAGTTTTTTTAAGAAGTATCGTTTGTACACTGACCGCACACTAAAGACACACCATTGTAGTCTTTCTTTATTGTAAAATTTTAAAATTAATAATTAAAAAAAAAAAAAAAAAAAACCAATTTTGCTGTACCTGTTGGGCCTTTTAAGTACAGCCTTTAGCTTGATCTACTTTGAATCCTATTCCTTGAGGACATTTTTCATAACTGTTAGGTTTATACAATTTTCTTTTGATAAGTAAAGAATCATTTTGTTAGTAAGAGGAGAATGTTCAAGTACACAGGATGTGACTAACTATTAGGCTCATAGATAGGCATCTCATAACCATTTGGTTTTGTATTGGTTTAACGGATTGACTCTCTTTGGGAGCATGGAATTCCACAAACTTCTACGAGTACATTTTCTCAAGCAAACCTTGAGGATATGCATAACTTCTTTTCCCATTCTCCTAAGAAAATTTTCATTTTTTTTTTTTGTTTCCTATTATCTATGATTAATAGCATCCAGAGTGGCAAGAGGCTTGTAACTCAACTGGCACCTCTTGTTGTTTCCAAGAGAGAGTGAAGACATACGCCATAAAGAGTTTAGTATGATGACTCTTATAGATCTGTCTGCTGATGAGGATACAGATCTGACTCCAATCATATTTTGTTGATAAAATATAGCTATTAAGATTTGTAACTGGGATAGTCTAACCAACTAGGGGTCTTACTTGCCGCTTCATCAATTTGGACCAATAAATAAATGTACTAGTCATGTCTTAAACCCACAAGGCAGAATCAATTCCTCAAAATCTCCCACAAAGAGATCACCATAACAATGAGCAACAGTTGAACTAAGAATTAATTAGGAGTAAAAAGATCATATGGTAATTAATTATTATAGACTGAACACCCATTAAAATCTTGGTAGGCAGTATTGGTATCCAATGAAATTGAAATTCACACAAGTGCATAACGACAGAGACTGATCATAATCACATATACCAATTAAAACCCCATCCCGCCTTTACATATATAAAAACATACATACAGACAGAGACTGCAGGGAATGGTACGGTAAAGCTTGCAGCTTACCAGCTGGTGGAAGATCCTTGGGCGAATTCGAAGCCATCGGAATAGCAAAGCTGAAAGGGGAAATTGATGAAAATTGATATTTATAGAGTAAGTGAAAGAAACAAAGAAACAAAACCCCTTTGGGTTTGAGAGAGAATTCAATCAAACCTGATAGATTGAAATGAAACAACAGTTGTGCCTTGCCCTTTGCTTCAGAATAGAGAAATAGAATATAGACAGAGTATAGAGAGAGAGAAATCCAAAACCCTATATAGGATGCGATGGGATGGGACTTCAAATTATTCACCACCACCGATATATCATATGTACACGCACACACTTGACACTACTGCGCAAATCCAATACAAACACACAAACAACGCTTCGGTGGGCCATTCCCATCCTCATCTAATCTTCGCTCCCCATATGCTAAACCAAATGACCCTTTTGCCTTTTGTCTTTGGGCTCTACAATATTTCTAATTGTCGTTACTTGCAACACCGCAACCACTCACTCAACCAATGGACCCCAAGTTTGGCCCAATTTTTTATTTTTAACTAAAATATTTACATATAATAATACCTGAGATGTTTATTTTATTTTATTATTATTTTTTTAATTTTAATAAGTTACCATAGGATTTGAAATTTATTTATGATATCAAAACAAAATTACCTTCTTTTTTTCATTTTATTTTATTTTGGTACTTTCTTACTCACATGTGGGACCTACTTGTTTATTAAAAAATGATAGCATAATATTTTTGAAACTGCCTTGCAAAATAATTTCTTTCCTTAGGAGTAGAAGATTTGAATTCTAAATTTAGATACTAATAAAATAACTTAGTTTTTTTTTTCTTTTGTGAGAAATAAAATAACTTAGTAGAATAAAAAAAATACCCGCGGACCATTAATCTAGCCACTCATCCTATTTCTATGCACAAAAAAAAACTTATAATAAGAATGATAGTTAGTCAAAAGCAATTGAATTTCTTCTATCACGTAACCAAACAAGATCGTTAGGTAGTGGCCATATTACATGACTCTGGCAAACACAATATCATCACACTTTGAAAAGGAAAAAGATCTAAGTGGAAAAAAAAAAGATTGAAATCACCAACGAAATGTTGATCTCAAAGAGGATAAAAAAAAAAAAAAAAAAGGAATAATTTGAAAAGAAAAAACAAAATCTTGAAGTTCTCTATTAAAACTTCATACCTACCAACAAGGATTGAAGGTGAACGCCACTATTAAAATAATACCCAAATCATCGGAAAATAACACAATTCGTTAAAAATTCTAAGCAAAAAGAATGCAAATATAACAAATATAATTCAATGCTTCTAAGACAACATTTTGTATAACATAAATTATATTGAATTTTTTTCCTTAAAGAACTAGGGTTTGGATTTTTAGTATCCCAACTAATATATAGATCTGAAATAGTGTTTCTAAGACACAATTTTATATATAACATGAATTTTATTGAATTTTTTTTTATCTTAGATATATCAAAACCGATATGTAAAACTGACTTAATGTTTCTAAGACATGATTTCTGTTTAAAGGTTGTATTGGTTGGTTGGGAAATATTTTCCAACCGCAAAATATTTTTTGGAAAAGAAAATATTTTCAGGTTTTTGGTTGTGTTATTGAAAATGCTATGGATTACATATTTTTAAACTACTTTCCCACATTTCTCATTTCCCAAGCACGTATATAATAAAATATAAAAAATTTTAGATCAAAAAAGCATGATCGGGGATTGGTAGTGGTAGAGGCCAGCGGTGGTAGTTGGCCAATGGAGATTGGAGACATTAGTGGGGGTGGTGGTTGGGTAGCTAATAGTGGGGATAGGGGTTAGCTTGATGAGTTTTGGGTAGAGCGGAAAATAGTTAACAAAAAATGAAAGCGTGAACCAATTTTCGCCATAAGTGTCTTTATTTTACGGTTAATAGGAAAACAATTTTTGTTTGACCAACATTTGCAATCGCACCAAACACCTGTAAATGTAGAAAATATTTTCCAAAACCAATTTTTGTCAAACCAAACACATCAAAAATGAATTCTATTGAATTTTTGTGTTAAAAATATCCAAACCTTAAGTTTGGAGTCTGATATCCACACTAATGTAGAACTGATATCTAATATATATAATATGAATTCTATTAATTTTTTGTCTTAGAGATTTAGGGTTTGGATGTTTGATATTTAAATTGATATGTAGAACTGGAAAAGTGTTTATAAGACATGATTTCTATATAACATGAATTTTTGCCTTAGAGATATCCAAATCTTAAAGGTTTGGATACCTGATATCCACACAGATATGTCAAGCTAAAATATTGTTTATAAGACACGATTTATGTATAACACGAATTTTATTATATTTTTGCCATAGAGATTCAAGGTTTGGATGTATAATATTTGTGAGAGATCGCTCCCCTACAGCCCCAAACCTAAACAAGGTTTTGGCATGTGCCTCATGCGAAAGGGGTGGAGTCATGTTTATTGCACCTCAAAACGTAGTGGAGATTCTATTGATGTTATCATCCCTCCTAGGTCAAAGGTTTAGGGGTTAGCAATTTAGGGGTTAGGGTTTAGGGGTTACAGTTTAGGGGTTAGCAATTTAGGTGTTAGAGATTTAGGGGTTAGCAATATAGGGATTAGGGTTTAGGGGTTACAACTTATGTGTTACCGATTTCGGGGTTAGAGATTTAGGGGCTAGTGATTTTGGGTTATGGTTTAGGAGTTAGCAATTTAGGGGTTAGAGATTTAAGGGTTAGCGGTTTAGGGGTTAGCAATTTAGGGTTGAGGGTTTAGGAGTGAGCTATTTAGAAGTTTAAGATTTAGGGGTTACAATTTAGGGGTTAGTGATTTAGGGATTAGGGTTTAGGGATTACAATTTGGGCATAAAGGGATTTAGGGGTTAGGGTTTAGGGTTTAGGGTTTAGAGATTTTGGGGTTAGTGATTTAGGGGTTACAATCTATGGGTTACCGATTTAAGGGTAAGCTATTTAGGGGTTAGAGATTTAGGGATTAGCAATTTAGGGGTTAGCTATTTAGGGGTTTGCTTGGGGGTTTACTATTTGGGGGTTTACAATTTAGGAGTAAGGATATATGGGGTTAGCAATTTAGGGTTTAGCTATTTAGGGGTTTGAGATTTATGGGTTAGTTGTTTAGGGGTTGTTGATATCATATTTTGTCCACCTTGGTTTGCATGCCAAAATCCCATTTTTCACAAAAATGACCTTATTAATTATGGGACTACGGGAATGTTTAAAACAATGGAATTTATCCTGATTGGAAGGTGAATTATCTCATTTTTCATGTTCAATGTCAAAATGACCAAAATATCCTTATTGACCAATCCTTGACTGAGTTGATCAACAATCAAACTAAGTAAAACAAATTCTCCAAATGATAGTTTTCATGTTAAAATTATTTTTTCCAACTATTGTTCAAAAGTTTGACTGCGATTAATCCACATTTCGACCTCATTTTTTTACCAAAAATGATTTGGCCGCTTGATTGGGAAAATTTTTGGCCCTTGTCTTAGATAATTGAACTCCCTTTAGTTTGAAAGTTTACGGGTCCACATTGGACTTAAAATGAGTAATATAGTGCGAAAAAAAGAAAAAAAAAAGTGTTGATTAAAATTGGGGACGTGTCATTTAAGTTTAATTATAGTTCAATTTATTGAATTATAAGCAAACAACCTCATAAAGGCCCAAACAAGGTGCCATTAGAAAGGTCTTGTGATGAATTTCATTTTGGAGAGCTCAATTGCCCTTAATAAAAATTTCTCAAAAACCAAATATATATATATATATATATTACTATTATTATTTATTCCAACCTCGTTTTCACCCTTTTTTCACAAGCTTTGAGCTCACTAAACTTGAAAATGGAGATTAAAAAAAAAAAAAAAAAAAAGCAACGATCTTTAGGAATAAGGTATTATAAGCTTTCCAGTGATACCTCATTTAATTAAAACAGAGGTTAGAAAGTCTAAAAAGATTTAGGGTATGTTTGGTAACCGTTTTTTCCTTATTTTTGGTTTTCAAAAACAATTTTCTATTTTTGAAAATAAAAAACTTGTTTGGCAATTCAAAATGGACAGAAAACAAAAACTGTTCTCAAAACTCAATTTGTGAAGGAAACTGAAAACATGCAAAAGGTTATTTTTAGTTTCTAATTTTTAAAAATCAATGAAAACACACATTTAATTCAATGAATTTGTCTTATTTAATGAGGTATCATTAGAGTTCAAATTCTAGTAACAATATATTTTAGTATTTTCTATTTTTTTCTTCAATTTTTTTTTTATTTTTTTTATTTTAAGTTTCAATTAACCAAACATGTTTTTGATTTCAAAAATACAAGAATTTTTTTTTCTTTATATTCCCAAATTAGTGGAAAAATAGGCCAAAGTTAAGGAAAACTGATAAGATTTCATTTTTGACACTAACTTTGCAGGCAGATTGTTAATTGCTAGGAAGTCCGAATTGAGAGAAATCAAGTCAGGGAAAATTGACGAAACACATGTAAACTAATTTGGGTAGCCAAATGTTGGGGTTTGTACCCTAAAAATTCAATTTATTGGCATGTTATAAATAATTAAATTGTTTAATTATATGAGATTATCTATAAATAAACTAATGAGACATTATCTTAGTCCATGAGATGCATAATATGTGATTTATGTGAAAAGTCACAGAAAGATATAAATCACAAGTTCTTTGTAAACTCAGAATTTTAGTTCGTAGTCGGTAATGAAATTGAGCATTTTATCTGCGAAGACTATAACATATCAACTAAGATGATTTGTCTTGATCATGAAAGTAGAGACTTTTAGTTAATATGTTAATATGTTTTAAGAGTTAAGATATATTGAACTGGACCGTTGTGATATTTATTATTCTCCTAACGACTGTCAAATGAATAATAAATCTCACGACTTCTATTTACGTCAACTCTAAATCTTGAGAGAATAATGGACCTGATTATGAGGTGTAGGTTGCTTTGATATATCAGAAGTGAGATCTAAAAGTCACGGTCAAAACCTCAGTATGTTGGGCAGCCGCATTTAGTGTTGATGGAACATATATTCTCAAGATGGAATTCATAATCTCTTAATGGAGATATAAAATATTCTCTTGAGATAAGTTTAATGAGTTTGGTTATTCAGAGTGTTGGACCCAACCAATTTAGTAAGAAGTTACTAAAGTATAGATTTATGAAATTAGATTTCATAAATGTATGATGAATAACATAAAGGATTAAATCGGGTACTCAAGGATTAAGATGTAGTAATCTTCAAAGTGGCAGTCTACATTCATGACTTTGTATTACTACGAATATTTTAATGAAGGGGTTGCATGTATAATAAAGTCTTGAGATATAATTTATTAATAAGGCCTAGAGTACAATTATATTTTTATAGTGGTATTGAATATAATTAATGGTAACTTTGGACTTGTCAATAGTTGACAGAAAAGCCCTGACAGGGTTTAGACCCCTTAAACCACAAACAAATTGCGTAGCCTAGATTAATTAGCCAAGTTTTTACTTAGTCAAATTAAGCAATTCTAGGTTAAAACAATTACAAAATCATATCATGCATGTAAACATATAAAGCAGCGGAAAGTAAATAACACAGTGATATGATCACCCAGGAAAACCAAACCGGTAAAAAACCTGGGGAGGATTTTACCCACCGATCCTCAAGGCAAAACTGAATCCACTAAGAAAGAATTGAAGTTGTTACAAGAGGACTTACAAGCTACCCTGCTTGACTTCCTAATGCTACCCACCAGTAGTAACTTCCTGACACGACCACGCGCAGGCTCCGAATCCACGGACTACTTCTTTCTTTTGTCTTCCTTCAATCAGGTACAAGCTCCTCACTTGTTAATCTTTAAGTTCCAAAGGCAGCAACCAAGTTGATCATCAAGATGTAGAAGAATCTCAATCTTGAAAACCCTAAGTTATGTGTAAAGGAAAGCTCCTCTAGATCTCACAAGAGATTTACACAAAACCGCAATGTATGAGCAACAACACAACTTGTGCAACTCTGAAAAACGTAGCTCGGGTTTGCCTTATATACCTAGGGCAAAAACATAAAAACCTAGACGTTTAAAGAGTTAGGGCTGAGTTGGAATTCTGCAGAAAAACGCATCTGGGCCGATTTTCGATCGATCGAGAATTACATTCGATCGATCGAGCCAGGCCGAGAAGCTCCAATGCTTCTGCAGTCTCTCGATTCCAACTTTACAAAATTAAACCAACTTTGAGCAAGCCTAAACAAGACTAAATACATTGTTTTGATCATGGTTTGCCAACATTACAAATTAGGTTCTAAATACATAAAATCCTAAGACCTTAAAACCTAACAAACTCCCCCTTTGGCAATCCGTGACAAAACACAAATCAAAAGCTCAAAGTTTACAAGTATAAAAGCCCTTTACAAAATAATGCTCAGTTCAACCTAACTACTATCCATCGGTTGCAAGTGTAGACAGCAGCTTTGTTGAATCAACCTGTATATTCCTGAAATACTCAACAAACACATAAACGCATGTGTGGCAGAAAACAGTATATAAACAGGTATAATATTCTTGTAAGATTCACACAACTCAAAATAAAGATATATATCAATGAATCAACTCATAAATATAAATCAATAAGCAATGAATCATAAGTCAACAAGAATCAAAAGAAAACATGTATATCAATATATCAATCAATGTTACTATATCAATGTTACTCCCCCTAACATGAATATCCTCAAAAAAATGATATACAAAGTGAAGCACCTAGATACAATCTACTAAACTCCACAAAAAAATATCCCATGCTAAACATATGTCTCCCCCTAACTATATGTCTCCCCCTAACTACAAAATCTCCTCAAAAAGTACAAAACTCCCCTACAAGAGTCAAAATATCTCCCCCTTTTTGTGACGGAATGCCAAAGGGCAATCAAAAGTCGCCATCAAAAGGTGGTGGTGAAGGTGAATGAAGACGTGCAAGATCAGCTCGTAGAGCACGCATCTCGTCCAGCAAGTCCACCAAAATCTGACCATGAGCCGCCTGAACGGTCATGACAGTCTCCAAAGTACGACGAACATCAAAGTCGGCCGTAGGAGGTGGAGGAACAGCAGCAGCAGCAGCATCACCAACTGGATCAGGAGTATCCTCACCAGCAAGACCTGTAGAAGATGAGGGAGGAGGAGGAGCGCTAGAAGAGGGATCAGACCTAGGGTGTTTAGAACCAGCTCGAAGATGAGCAGCCCTTTGTCTAAGGAAAGACGCACCAATAGGACCGATGACATGAACAGGCTCAGAAGCAGGGAAATCCTCTAAACCTAGATACAGTAAAATCCTATGAATGAAAATAGGATGGACGAGAGCATGAGCAATAGATGAACTCCTATAAACTTCGTTCAAAGAAGGAAGAAAAAGATGAGGAAAACTCATAGGAGCATCTGTAACAAGAGCGTACAGAAAAACACACCTCTCAAGAGGAATGGTGTGCAGATGAGAAATGGGCCAGAGTGAGTGACATGCTATCCTAGAGAAAAGATAGGTAGTCTCAGGAAGCTCAGCAGAAGTGATCCGAGGATCAGAACCCCACTGGATAGATGACCCAGTGATGTAAGATATGACATCACTCAACTCGGGTGACTCAGCATAGGGATAGACAGGATCCCTAACTAAAGGTACCTCAAGAGCATCAGCCACTACCTGAGGAGTAATGGAGTACTCTACGCCTCGTATCCAACTCCGAACAAGGGTGTTGGAATCATAGACGCGGATCGAGATGTTCGAGTAGAACTCTCGAATCAAGGTAGCAGGAGGAGGAGGGTCAGACACAGCAAACAAGGGAAGCCAACCCCTATGCTCAAAATTTGCCCTAATGGCAGGATCAAGCTCATCTAAAGAGACAGACCGCTCAGCCCATATCTTCCTCTTAATGTTTAAAGTGTCATAAAGTTCTTGATTTTTCTCACTAGGGAACCGCTCACTATCAAAGGAGGGAGGGGAAGGGGTAGGAGTAGGAAGGGTCCTACGAGCTCTAGTCTTCCTAGGCATAGTGCTAAGGAAAAGGACAGAGACACAAAGAGAAAACCAAAAAGAACAAACACACAAAAAACCAAGGGCAGACTGTAAGTTAGCACACAAAAAAAATATAAAATTGAAATTCTATATGATGCATGAACATTAACAATGTTATGATGCATGAACTAATGCAGTAATCAGGATCAATTGAAGTTCTAATTCATAAAATTGGCTTGAACATAGAGTTTCTTAACAAAAACCCTAAAAATTTGAGAATAATTGAAAATTTTTGTACCAAATTGATGAACCAATCATTATAAACTATTACAAACAATTTATAATAACCAATTGCATCAATTACACAAGCCAATTGCATCAATTACACAAGCCAATTTCATCAATTAAACCCAATTGCACAAAAAGCCCCAATTCGGATCAATTATAAACCCTAGAAATTTGAGTTTTTCACAAAACACAAAATTGATCAAATTAATCACTCAAGAACATGTCTAGAGGGTGTCCCCAACAAAACCCAATGATCAATTGCAAATATAATGGTCCGAATCAACAACAATCCCAAAAAGAAAAGTTCCGAAAATCTCCCTATAAAATGCATGAAAAATGCATGAAAACTTGAAAATAATTTGAAAAGGAAGGGTAAAATGACATACCTGCTTGAGAAGAGAGAGATTATGCAAAAAGTTCGGAGGAAAACGACAAAAATTGAAGAATATTGGGCTGCCTTGTCGGAGAGAGAAAAAAGCTTTGAAAAAGATTTTGAATAGTTCTTTGAAAAGTCAGAATTCCTCTTTTTAAAAAGCCTATTCACGATGTTCGATCGATCGAAAATTACATTCGATCGATCGAATGTGACAGTCAATTTTGCACATTCTGAAGCACTTTTTCGATTGATCGAAGAATACATTCGATCGATCGAAATAGGCAGAGGCACACTAAATTTTGGGGAAAAACATACTTTTGAAAAATTGCAAACCCAATTTTGAAAACAACTCCTCAAAGCACTTGAACAATGAGAACAAAATGCATGAGTATGAAATGGAATGCATCTTCAAAAACCCAAAATTTGAAACCCAAATCTCCCAAACACAAGTTTTAATTTTCTTCCAAATTAATTTTCTTAAGCAGCAAGAATGTTGTGCACAAATCTCAAGATATTTTTAAACTTGATTGGTCAGACCAAAGACACACACACTAACATGTACAGTGTTTAACAAAAAGTAACTTGTGAAGTGTGTGAAACTAGCAAAGACTTGAGATACATGTGAGGTGATATGTGAATGGCAATCAAGCACAAAGTCTACACAATTCATCACATAGAATTAAAAGAGACTATCACCTAAAGAGTTACATTCTATAACTCCCACATCTCCTAGAACAAAAGCTTGCAATCATGTAAGTTTCTTGCATTATTGCCTCTTATTTATATATGAAATGGCATTCAGCCTAATAGTACACACCGGTTTGAATTAAGTGAATTGGCATTAAGCCTAATAGTACACACCAGGTTTTTAATTTAATTTGAGGCTACACCTTATGTTCTTTTTGTGCATGTGCTACACTTTCTCGAGCACAAAATCTTATGATATGCACTAAGGTGTTCATGATTGGCTAGTGAACAGTGGTGAGATGGTTATTTATGCCTTTCTCAAAAGGATCAAGTCCGACAGTCAAATAACATATGACTTCAAGATCAAGACAAAGTGATTAAAAACCACACACATCTTTCCCACACAACATGCACTACAAAGTTTCAACTAGTTAAGTGCAGTAAATAAGCTCATCCAAGTTAAACAAGGTACACTAGACATGACATGAGTAAAAAGAATGACCAACCTTGTTTTCAAGAAATCAAGAAAAATAGTGTTCAACAAAGATTTTGCTTTCCCTTTTTTTTTTTTTTTTTTTTTTAAAAAGAGAAAACAAATAAATCCTAGAATGAAATGCATGTATGTAATGCAATGCAAGTCCTAGAACAAAAGAAAAACACAAAAACCAAATAACAATGGTCACAACAAAATAGAGCAATGAAGCACAAGGACCATGTCAGAAAGACTCAGTTAGTTCGAGTCTTTTGCATCCAAAACTTTTTAGATGCACCCCGAGCATTGGAGTTCTTGTTCACATTAGAGTGATTCCCAACTCCAGAATTGGAATAAAGGTTTAACGCCTTTATCAATTCACCAATTAGTGCCATAGGATCTTGTGCTTGAGGCACAGGCACTTTTGGTCTTTTTGCTCTCTTATCAGCTTGAAGCTTGTAACAGTTAGGACGAATATGTCCAGACTTACCACAATAATGACAAACCCAAGCAGGTTTACCATGCATCTTGTCCTTAGGTTTGGTAGGCTCCTTAGGTTTGGATTCTTTTAAGTCTACCCTAATCTTCTTTAGTGGTGAAACTCCTACAGGTTTAACAACCTCACACACAGGGGGTTTAATGGTTTCACTCACAACCTCACTCACAAGAGGTTCAGAAGAAGAAGAAGAAGGAACAAAGACAGTAGAATGGGGTCCAGAATTAAAGATGCTTTCAACATATCCTAACCCAGCTTTATCAGAAAGATACTTTTGAACATTCAGCATGTGATCAAGTTTAGAACTAGCAGATCTAGCAACAGATAAATCATGTTCCAAAGTTCTAACTTTATCAAGTAAAAGCATATTTTCAGATTTAACATTATTCAAAAGATCATTAGCATCAAAAAGTTTTACAAGCAAGTTCTTCTTTTCAAGCTCAAGAGCATCAATTTTCTTCAGGCCAAGATCAACTTTCATAGCATCCTTTGCAGCAATTTTGCAAAGTTTGTTATAGGCCTCTTGAAGATCTGCATCTTCAGAGAGTTCCCCATCAGCAGGGTTCTCCTCAGCAGATATGCTTTCATCAACTTCAGCAGTAGCAGTGAAAGTAATGAAGTTTCCATCCTCGTCACAACCGGACTCATCATCAGAAACCTCATTATCACTAAGGGTTACAGCCATAGCTTTACCCTTATTCCTCAAGAAAGTAGGACATTCAGATTTGACATGACCATACCCTTGACAACCATAACACTGAGGACCCAAAGAGTTATTAGAAGATTGACCTACTTGTTCTCTAGGTTTTTCAAAATTATTAACCTTAATGGGATCATTCTTCCTAAAGTTTCTAGGTTCAGCAGTGTTGGTATTCCTTGCCTTCCTGTTTGTATTTCTAAGGAAATTTCTAAAATTCTTGGCAAGGTAAGCTATCTCCGTGGGAGAGAGCTCATCATCAAATCCATCAGCTTCAACATCATCAACAGACTTAAGAGCCATTGATTTGGATTTGGCAGTCTTGGGAAGGTCAGACTCATAGGACTGAAGAGATCCTACAAGCTCATCCACAGGGATGGAGTCAACATCCTTACTTTCAGTAATGGCTGTCACTTTGGGTCTAAAGTCTTCAGTTAAGGATCTAAGTATCTTCCTAACAACTTTAGGTTGATCATAGACTTCACCCAAATTATAAGCAGAATTAACAATGTCATTGAGTTTAGCATAAAACTCATCAAAGGTTTCATCATCAGACATTCTAATGCTTTCAAACCTAGAAGTTAATTGCTGCAATTTGTTTATTTTAACAGCCTTTGTGCCCTCATGCATAGTTTGGAGGATTTTCCAAGCAGTATGAGCAACCTCAACATTAGAGATCCTCTTAAATTCCTCCATTGAAACAGCATTAAAAATGGCATTCATAGCTTTGCTATTAAATGCAGCTGCTTCTTTCTGAGAAGTTTGCCACTCACTCACAGGAGTAGTGGGCTTCTCCCAACCATATTCCACAGAGTTCCAAACTCTCTCATCAATGGATTTCAGGAATGCTTTCATCCTTACTTTCCAGTAGGCATAATTGTTCCCATCAAAGTGTGGAGGAACAAACAAAGAGTGTCCATGCTCCATGACAGCAGGGGTCAAGGATCAGCTCAGAGATGAAAATCTCAAACAAAAGAGCAACCTGCTCTGATACCACTTGACAGGGTTTAGACCCCTTAAACCACAAACAAATTGCGTAGCCTAGATTAATTAGCCAAGTTTTTACTTAGTCAAATTAAGCAATTCTAGGTTAAAACAATTACAAAATCATATCATGCATGTAAACATATAAAGCAGCGGAAAGTAAATAACACAGTGATATGATCACCCAGGAAAACCAAACCGGTAAAAAACCTGGGGAGGATTTTACCTACCGATCCTCAAGGCAAAACGGAATCCACTAAGAAAGAATTGAAGTTGTTACAAGAGGACTTACAAGCTACCCCGCTTGACTTCCTAATGCTACCCACCAGTAGTAACTTCCTGACACGACCACGCGCAGGCTCCGAATCCACGGACTACTTCTTTCTTTTGTCTTTCTTCAATCAGGTACAAGCTCCTCACTTGTTAATCTTTAAGTTCCAAAGGCAGCAACCAAGTTGATCATCAAGATGTAGAAGAATCTCAATCTTGAAAACCCTAAGTTATGTGTAAAGGAAAGCTCCTCTAGATCTCACAAGAGATTTACACAAAACCGCAATGTATGAGCAACAACACAACTTGTGCAACTCTGAAAAACGTAGCTCGGGTTTGCCTTATATACCTAGGGCAAAAACATAAAAACCTAGACGTTTAAAGAGTTAGGGCTGAGTTGGAATTCTGCAAAAAAACGCATCTGGGCCGATTTTCGATCGATCGAGAATTACATTCGATCGATCGAGCCAGGCCGAGAAGCTCCAATGCTTCTGCAGTCTCTCGATTCCAACTTTACAAAATTAAACCAACTTTGAGCAAGCCTAAACAAGACTAAATACATTGTTTTGATCATGGTTTGCCAACATTACAAATTAGGTTCTAAATACATAAAATCCTAAGACCTTAAAACCTAACAAGCCCAAAAGCCATTGGAGCTAGAGTCTTATTTGTTCCCTTTTGGTCCAATTCCAAGCGACATACTAAAGCCCAATTGGAATTACCCAAAAAGGTAGTCCAATTAGATAATCAGTTGTATATGAGGAGAGAAATATACATAATTTCATTAAGTCTTTCATGAGTCTTTCATTAAGATAAAAAGGCATGAAATGGTTTGTATATGGGTGTTGGACACTCTTTTATTCTCTCCTTGGAAACTGATTGAGAGACCACACTTCTTGGACATTAAGTGGAATTGGAGTGAAGATTAAAAGTATTCTACTTCTAATTTTTTGTTTTGAATTTCATTGCACCAAGGTATGCTTTCTATTCTTTGTTCTAGAATCCAAGGTTACATGTTATCTCTCATGAATGAAGTAGATCTGTGATTGTTGCTTTCGCTACGTGTTTTGTATGAGATGCAAAACCAGATTTTCCAACACCAAATTTGGAGACCAATAACTTTCAGCACAGAGCTCCAAATGATGCAAGGCCAAAACATATTGAAAGTATGCTGCAAGATCTTTCCATGGACACCAAGATCATCCAAATCAAAGTTTCAAAAGGCCTTCAAATTAGTTTGCAAATTTGGTACTTGAGATGGATCAAAGCGGGAACCAAGAAACAGCCAAAGCTGGGTTGGAAGACCCAGGCTAAGCTTAAAGTTGTGCCTAATCCTCTAGGCTAAGCTTTAAGCTGCGTCCAAATGCCATTTTCAGCTCCTGAACAGCTCCAAAAATGACTAAAAAATTCTTCCTTCATCCTGGTGATTATATCCAAGCATTTTGGGGTATAATTTCAAAACTCTTTTAATCTCTCTCTACTCCCATGCTCTACATCTTGTTTGTCTAGCATGTTTATTTGATTGAATAAAGTTGCCTGCATGTCTTTTTGCTCAAAGCTTTACCTTTTTTTGTCTATGGATTTGAGTTTTGGTTTACTTTGTTTAAGTTAGCTAACTGTGGTATGTATATGTGTTCTTTATATGCCAATATCAATCTTGATGTCCATTTTTGCATGTCTACCATGAAACCCATGTTATTTGAAGCTTATATATGCGTAGGTACCTTGCTATTTTTGTTGAAAGCCTGAATCTTTTGCTAAAGATATTATCATGGTATGAGAGCTTTGATTTTGTTAGAAAAGTCCAATCATTTATTTGAAAGTTTCTATCTTGGTTTGAAAGCTTGCATCTTTGGCATTGAAACTTCATTTTTGGATTGAGATATCTATCTTGACCATAAAGCGTGACCATTCTTCATTAAAAATGTCATCTTAAGGTTAAAGCTTTAATCTTTGGGATGGGGAATAATAAAAATGGAACTTTTACATTTAAGGTTGGCTTATTTGTGTCGAAAAAATTCAAAATTTGTGTTCAAATTCAAGCTCGGGATGTCTACTTTCTAGAAGATTCAGAATACATCTGTGAATTCCTTATTTATCGAAGTTTATTGTCAAAACGGTGAACAAAGGTTAGTTTTTAGTACATTTTCTAAGCGATTAAGTCTCGTGAATAACTTGCTACTAACACATATTTTTACCCAAAATTTGATTTTTTATGGATTGACCTCGCACTATAGAAAAATTATTCTAAAACCTAGTTTGTCAACAAAACATTCGACTTCCAGTTTTACGCCCTTCTATTGACGCATGGGTGAAATCCAAATTTCGGGTAGCTAGATGGACCATATTCAAACAACAATAACTCTCTCGATTTTTATCGTAAAATTTCAACATTTCTGTTCAAATTCAAGCTTGGGATGTCTTCTTTCTAAAAGATTTAGACTGCATTTATGAATTCCTTATCATTCAAAGTTTATTGTCAAAACGGTGAACAAATGTCAATTTTCAGCATATTTTCTAAGCAATTAATTCTCGTGAATAACTAGCTACTAACACATATTTTTAACCAAAATTTTATTTTTTATGGATTGCCCTCACGCTAAAGAAAAAATATTTTAAAACTGAATTTGTTAACGGAATGTTCGACTTCCAATTTTATGCCCTTCTATCGGTACATAGGAGGAATCTGAATTTCAGATAGCTGGATGGACCATATTCAAACGACAATATCTCTCTTGATTTTTGTTGAGAAAATTCAAAATTTGTGTTCAAATTCAAGCCCGGGATATCTACTTTCTAAAAGATTCAAACCGCATATGTGAATTCCTTATCGTTCAAAGTTTATTGTCAAAACAGTGAACAAAGGTAAGTTTTTAGCACATTTTCTAAACGATTAAGTCCTGTGAATAACTAGCTATTAACACATATTTTTACCCAAAATTTGATTTTTAATGGATTGAACTCGTGCTATAGAAAAAATATTTTAAAACCAAAATTGTCAACGTAACGTTTGACTTCTAGTTTTACGCCCTTCTATCGACACATAGGTGGAATCCGAATTTCGGGTAGCTAGATAGGCCATATTCAAACCACAATAACTCTCTCGATTTGTGTTGAGAAAATTAAAAATTTGTGTTCAAATTCAAGCTTGAGATGTCTTCTTTCGAAAAGATTAAGACCGTGTCTGCGAATTCCTTATCGTTCAAAGTTTATTGTCAAAATGGTGAACAAAGGTCAGTTTTTAGCACATTTTCTAAGCATTTAAGCCGAAGGATGGGGTCTTCGTCCCTGCCCCGCATGGTTTTGTCTTGCCCCATCCCCACCCCACTCCGCATGGTGGGAAAAACTTTCTCACCCCATCCTCGCCCCTAGGGGCCCCACGAAGCCCTGCCCCACCCCGTAAAACTCTACTTTTTGTTAATTTTCCCTACAACTAGTACACTTTTTAATGAAACCTATTTCATTGATAAAAATATACTTGAAATTACAACTAAATTTATCCCATCAAATCAAATAAATTTTTAGAGAAAATTGAATAATATATCCAAGTATTTAACAAGACAATCATAAAAGAAAAGCTCATAGTATAACATATAACAAAATAAAGGCAAAGAACCACATTGGATAAAATAAAATAAGCTAATATTGATATGTTTTTAAAATAGTAGGGTTTTAGGGTTATAAAAATTTACAATTATAACCCTTAGCAACGTGGGGTAGGGCGGGGCGGGGATAAGGAGGGGCAGGGCGGGGTGGCTCTTAAAAGTCTAAATCCACCCCCGCGGTGCGGAGCTAAAATCTTGCCCCATCCCCGCCCCACCACCTTTGCATGGCGGGGAGAACCCGCGTGGGGTGAAGCAGGGAAGGGTGGATTAAGTGGGACGGGGAAAAATTGCCATCCCTATTTTTGGGTAATTGTGTGGGGTCACCACTTATTTTTTAAACAAAAAAATAAGAAAAAATAATATACAATTACATGTCCACAAAATACCTCAAATTCATTAATTGACTATACAATTACGTCTTGGTAGAATAACTTTACAAGGCTGGATACCATCAGGTTCATTGATTCACTTTTTATTTGATTGTTATAGAATGCTGTTAGTTTAGTTTTTTCTTATTGAAAAAGTACTTAATGGGAAATGCTTTTGTTTTTGTGAAGGTGGTCTCAGCTTGTGCCGATGTTGCCCGTTGAGAATTGTGATAATGTGTTTCAAACTGTTTATGGCTTATTGCCTGGATACCATCAGGTCAGTTTGTGGGTAATTAGTTTTTTTTTTTTTTTGGTTACTTTGTACTTTGAAGCAATGCCGTGTGGAATTTAATGTTGGATCACATTATTAAGATATTTGCATTTATGATATGATGGTTATGTTGGTGAATTCAATTGTCAAGCTTGTGTTAGCTACTTGAGGGTTGTTTTATGGTGGGTCGTGATTTGACTTGTTGACAATGGGTTTGAAGATTTGGGTTAGTACCGAAGCACTTCTAGGGTGTAGCAATTATGAAATTTTGGGTTTTGCTATAAGATGTGTATGACTGGCCACAAAAGTAGGTTATAGTTGAGTAGGTATGTGCTAGTTGAGCTACAACTTACAAGGCTCTTTTAGCTATGTGAGCACTTTTGTGGAATTTGGGATGAGAGTTCCTCTCCTATGTGTTTTAATCTGGCAGCTATATTCCTCTTAGTATGCGTTTGGTTTGTGTCCACGACCTTGCATCTGCATTTTGTTTGTTTGTTTGTTAGTTTGTTTGTTTTTTTTCTTTTTTTTTTTTTCTTTTTTTTTTCTTTTTTTGGAGAAGCATGTTTTTGAGACTTTATGTCACACTAGTAGGTCTCGTGCACTGTTCACGGGACTCAAAATCTCTTTTTTCAGCAACTTTTTCATTAAAAATGTGTCTCACGGTATTATTTACACATTTAAAAATTATTTTACTACAGTGTTTTCAGTTTTCAGCAAAATAAACGGTATTTTTAAAGATAAAATAATTTTTATTCCTCTTAATATTTCATTAGGGTTTAAAAAGAAGAGTCTAGGAGGAAATAATTTTTAAATATAAAAAAATCCTAGTAGTTTGTCCCATAAATTCTAATGATTGAATCTACATTGATATACCTTTAAATTTATGCTACATATGATTTTCAGGGAATTGACTGTCTTTGATTTTTCTCTTTTGCTGCCAAAGGGTCTCTGTCTTTCATCCTTTTTGTTTTTAGGATCTTGGACCAGTTCCATTTTCAAATTTAACTTGTTAATTTTGACCAGCATCAAAGGGAGTGATTCATATCGTATTGCCACTTGGGGCACTGATTTTATATAACAGAGTGTTGTGTTTTACTATGTAAGTTTGCTTTATTCAAGGTCTAAGAGAATATTTTTGGTGTCTGTATAGGATGTTAATCACAATTTGCTGATTCACTCATCATTGGTACGAAGGCTCTCTCTTGAAAAAGTGATGGAGGTTAGTATGTGGTTCAGCATTTGATATTTGTATATAATGATAGAATGGTCATGGTTTATGCAGCCTTGTCACATATCCATATCATCTCTTGTCTCTTGAATATTTTATTTTTTTATTTTTTTACCTTGGACTCTATTAATTTATTTTTTTTGTTTTTCCTCTGTGATCCTAGCAAAGTATATAATAGATTCTGAGAGGTCCATCTATGTGGATTCACAATATATTTAAACAATGTAGTAAAATTGACTGCTAATGAGCTTTAGCTCAAAAGACACTTTCTCCCTCCATAATAATGGGTGAGGTCATGGATTCAAGACTTACTAGGTGAGTGTGTAACATATCAACAACAAAAAAAGTATTGAAAAAGAAAAATATAATGAGAAGGTTTAAGGGATCCTAGAAAAATTATATTAAATTGAAACACTAAAAGGATGTTGAATCCAAATTGGAACCTTCTAGTTCTACTACACTCAAGTCCAACAGCTGCGAGGTAAGCAAGGAATTTTTTAATTAAATTTTATTTTTGTACATAATTCATTCTTTGTAATTCTTTAGGCTTCTTTGTGTCCATTGTACATGTAGTAGTCTTTCTTTAATAAATTATTCCTACTTATAAAAAAAAAAGGGAGGGATTTTGCAGATTAACACAGTAAAGGGAAAATATATGATAAGTTAATAGACGCTGTAAAGGATTCTGGAAACTAGCATCTCGAGTTTTCAAAACTCGAGATCGATGACGAAAATTGAGGCTTTCAAACTCGAGTTCTACTGCTGCCGTGTACCAATTTAGCCACATAGATCTCGAGTCTATAAGTCTCGAGTTCTAAAAACAAAAACCAAGTCTTCAAAACTTGATTTTTGTCGGACTTGATGAAAAACAAAACCTGAAGAACGCAGCGCCGAAGAACACGATCTGGTGCTGGGTGGGCGATCTGGTTTGAGAAGAATAGAGCGAGGAAGAAGAACAGAGCGATCTGGGTGGGCGATCTGGTGCTGGTGGACGATCTGATCTTTAGCGACTAGGTGGTCTTCTTCTTCTTTTTATCTTCTTCTTCGTGTTTTCTTCTTCTGTTTTTTTTTTTTTTCTCCGTGGATCTGTTCCTCTTCATGTACTAGTACCTGCTGGAACTCAAGTCTCTAAAACTCGAGTTCCACGTGTAATTTTTGTCCACATCACCAAGTTAGAAGTCTGGAACTCGAGTTTTAAAAACTTGAGATGCTAGTTTTCCACTTTCTTTCCCAACTGGTCAATTAACAAAATTCTTCTAATAATAAAGTTAAATGAAAAAAAAATTTAAAAAAAAAGGTGCTAAGAGGTCAGTTCATCCACCATCTCTTGAAGGAGCTGAGATTTTTTAATTTTTTTTAATTTATTTTTTTATGTGCAAGCCCTTGGTATTTATGACTCCCTAGCATTTTGTGTTAATGCTGTGGCATGGAATTCCAAAGGTTCGCTTTTGATATCTGGATCAGATGACACAAGAGGGTATGATTATTTGATATTATAAGTTGGAATTTACTCTCTATTGATAAAATAATAATTATCATTGTATTTCTCATTAGGCTACATTGCACTTTATGCGACCTATTTATGCATTATTTGAGAGGCATGCATATAGACATGCTATGCATGAGAACATTTTAAGTTTTCTATGCATAGGTATCATTGTTTATCCTACTGAGTGTTATCTATTTACTTAGACCATTTCTTGCTTTTCCTCTTCCACTTTATCGCATAAAACTTTCCAAATAAGTATTTTTTATAAACTCTAGCCATTTTCTGAGTGACTTGTCAATTATCATGCACCTCATGCTACATCATTTGGTTAAATTCATACAAGCTTTGTAAATTGGTCCTCTACGCAGTTTGGTTTCTTGGAAATTGCGAATTGGTAATTGATAATTGATGATTCATATATTGTGTCACATGGTTGTGCAAAGGGAATTTTTGGCTGTTTGATTTGAGAATTCTGTCCAAAGATTGGTCTCATCACAGGAATGATGACATGAAAATAATGATCTTCTAGGAGCATATAAGACGCTAACTTGAAGTTTAGGGTTAATTAGTTAAACTGGTATCACAATATGAAAATTTTACCCCCATCACATACATACTCAACACCCATCTTTTTGCATATTTGCTTTGTGTGCCAGACCCTTGTTTTAGTCATTGATGTGGGTGTCAAAGAGATTGAAGGTTGGACTGCAAGGCTGCTCCCCTCAAGACAGGTTAGCACCACATGCTTCTTGTAAAGTCTTTTTCAGGAATTTTGCTGTTTCTTTATTACTGCAAGCCTTCAAGCCAGATGTCTCCTAATATGTTATTTTACCTTAATATGTTTATGCCATTTCCTTTTTCATTACATGGCGGAGTGATGAAAAATGTTTGGTTTAGGGTGATTATAATCTTCAGATGATTGGCTGATACTGATGATTAAATTTATGAAGAATGTTAAATGTAAATTAATGACCTCATTTGACTAATCTGTTGAGGATGGTCAAATCTGTATTGTTGTTGTTATCAGCTGTTTACGTCTTTTTCTCTCCTTGTCCCTTTTTGCTTGTCTTTGCTATGCTTTTAATACGCCCTATGTATTAGGATGGCACTTGTTCTTGCTCATTTTTAATGAAATTCTGTGACTTAAATATATATATATATATATGCATATATTTTAAAAAGTGGACTTTGATCTGCATTACATCTCTATAATTTTATTCGGTTATACAGATTGCTATTTTTTTTTTTTTTTTTTTTTTTTTCCTGAGTGATATATTTCTGAAAACTGCAGTTTGGATATATTGTGTTGACGACTTCTGCTGGTATCATGGATCATGAAGAGGCTAGGAGAAAGAATGTTGGTGGTAAAGTGCTTGGATTTTTTTACTAGGCTTAATTTCAAGAGTGATCTCTAAGGAAAAGTGCTTGGATTCTTTTAGGCAAAAATTCTGGAAAAAATTTCTGTGCCTTTTCTGCATCTTGTTGTTGTGAGCTTCTGTGTTGCATATAATCATGCTCAACAAATCCTCTAAGAAACTCCTAATTAGGTCTGTACTTCCAGTAAAGTAAATATTGATAGGTACAATTTGTTGTTTTATGGAATATGAATTGAGTATCAAAGAACCATTTAATTTTCCTTTCTCTAATAGCAAGTTTGTAAAGATGCTAATTTTGTTTTAATTTTTTTCCCAAGAGTAATTTTTGTTGGTTTACATCACACCTCAATTGTGGGTTTGTATGTGTTGGGAACTTGTTTTGTGTTTCTTCATGCAATTTGGGCAGGAATTTGTGATTTAGCAAGGAAAAAAAATGGGGGAAAAATAGCCTCATTTGGAAAACGTAGCTAGAGGGTAGCCTATAGCCGCGTTTATAGATCCGCAGGAGCTATAGTTGCAAGATTTAGGCCACGTGTGTAAGCGCAGCTATAGAAAATGTGGCTATAGACCATACGGGCCTATAGCTGCATTTTTAGGGTCTATAGCCGTGTTTTAGAAACACGGCTATAGCCCTCATTTTTTGTAGTGAGTACAAAACTCTCCTATAAATTATCATCCAATTAGTATCATTTTCATTAGTAAAACCCTTACTATTTACATAATAATAAGAGAAGTGCTATGTTCACAACATTTTAAAAACAAATCATAGGTGATTAGTTGTTACTGGTTCAAATTTGAATCTAACACTAAGATTATTTTTTTGCCCTAACAATAACAATTAGTAATAACCTGTCACTTATAATAATCTGACACTAACAAACAAATTTTCTAAATGGGAAGGCTGTGCTTGTGCCTAGTGTATATAAGAGACTCTAAAGTCTTTAGACAAGAAAAATGAATTATCATTGAAAAAAAGAGGTACTGTAATAAAAAAAAATTTCTAAATTGAAAAGTTCTGCCCAACATGTGGATTACTCTAAATCCAAAGACTCTGGACAATAAAAACAAAGTCTCTAAAACTCTCTTTTTAAGACTTTAGAGGTTCAAAGTCTTGAATTATAAATTTATAATTTCCTAAAATAAAAAAAAGCATTAAAATGAATTTATCATTATTTGAATAATCACAAATTTAGAATTATCGTTTTGTATTTTGATCTTGGTCACAATGGTGGCAACGTAGTAGCCCCATCATGGTTAGGAGCCAGTCTAATTTGGGTTTTCAAATGGAGACTCAAACTTTTGGATATTTTGTTTAACCTCTATTTTATCTTTTCTTTTGCACATAAATAATAGTCATAATTTTGTAATTACTATAAGACCAATTGTCTCTATTACGTTTTGCAAGTAGGAGGACTCCCTTTCATATTGCTTGGATTTTAAATGATTTTAAATATATATGAGCCCTAAACCATCAAGCTCAACTCTTCATTCAATTCTTTGTGAAGAACATTTCCCGGAAAGCATTGAGTTGGAAAACATGTCATCAATCAACTACAAAGCTCCAAAAAATGGTATTTGAAACAATTCAGATTAATTAGAACATTATAAAATTTCTAGGCATCTAGAAGGAAGTAAATTGAAAATCTATAGTATATGCTTCATGATAATTATCTATATTATAAATTGAAGTCTCAAAAGCTTATATTGCATGATCTTATGTGGTTAGCCAAAAGTCAAACAACTTCAGTTTTATATATATTATCAATTGTAGATTTCCTTGACATTTACAATTCCTCACTCTAGAGAGGGTCACTTTGTCATTCCTTCATCGTAATATATATATAGATACATACACGCAATTGAATTTCAACCTATAGTATCCGTTCTATGATAATTATTATTTATCAATAGGTCAAGATATCCATTGGTTTTTGGTATAAGTGGGGTTTAAATCCCAAATCTTTTATTCAAGAACAAGAAATTTTATCAAAGGAGCTAACTGAAATTCACAATGTGTACTGTATTTATACTTAAAAATTCATCGATTCAATTTTAATTAAACTAATTAAAGTCTTTTATCCTTATATCAATAATAATAATAATAATAATAATAACATTTATAATAAAGCATTAATGTGAATATATTTGGTACGAGTAAGAAACTGCATTTCTAAGAAACTTTTGTCTAGGGAAAGATTTCAAAAACATTGGAAATGGAAATTGGTAAGGAATATTTCTATTTTTTTATGCATCATTAGAAATTAATGTCTCAAAAATTTTAAGATTTAAACACTTGCACATTCATAATTATTCTGTTGGTTTTCTCAATAATAAAATTGTTATTGTGCCCTTTCCATTTGAGCTAAATTCATTATGCTTGAACTTTGCATAATATAACTATACATTTTTGTTAGGACATATGTGTTCACATGTTAAGAACATATGTCATAATGTTTATGTAAATTGGCTAATCCTTTGACAAAACGCACTCTACTTGTAATTGGGTAGTTTTAGGTGTTTTTAATACTTCAAGAAACAAGGTTTCAAGATCAAGTGTTGAAGTCATCAAGTCTGTCCAAGAAAAAGCAAGCTGAAGTGCACAGTTTTTAAAGCTCGACACCTTCTCGATAGCTACCTCGACACCTGCTATCTGTCGAGATTTAAAAAGTTAGAATTTCAATCTGATTTTCTTGGGATCCGTGAATATGTTTTTGGGCCTTCTTTTCTTCTAACCCTAAACATATAAAAGGATTATTTTAAGAGCCGTCAACATAGACACAAGTTGCATAAGCATTGAGCAATCCTTGTTAAAGCAAATTGTGATCAAAAGACAAAGTTCTTGACCTAGTTCATCTTCTCTGAAGAAGTTGCTGTGTATTTGCACCATAGGGTTTTGTGACCAAGCATCTTCCTGATCTTCATCGCATAGGATGATCTGAAGAATTTTGCAACCAACCTCTCTTTCTAAAGTTGGTGTTTGAAGTCGCATACTGGGATCCACGCATCTGGTTAGTCACGTACTTGGGAGCCGTGCATCAAAAGGGGGAACTGTCACTACAGATCAAGTCCGATTGAGTATTGGGGTAAGGGTTCAACTGTAGGTTGGTAAGGTACTTGGGATTCCTTATTTGTAACCGCTTAATTTGATAATAGTGGAGTTTCGGGAGTGGTGACCTGAAAATCACCCGGTGGGGTTTTTGCCGTTAGGGTTTTCCCCATTCGTGAACAAATCACCGTGTCATTTATTTTCCGCTGCATATTTAGTTATTCGGTGATTTGTTTGTGCTGCCACGCGTTTGCATGTTAATTGAACCTAATTAATTCACTTGGCTAATTAATTGGTTAATTAATCACAAGGGGTCATTCAGTTTGTGACCTATCAATTTTAAGAATACACCAGTAAGTAATATTTTGCATACAAATACAATATCGTTAAACCTTTTATACTCCCTTTTTTTGCAACACTTTTATAGTAAAATCTAGAGATTTTTGAAAAAAAAATATTATTTTATGTGAAAATTTTTTCTGAAAAATAGCCTCTTAAAAAAATCATGTTTTGCAGTGGCAGCGCCACGTTCATGTCAAGGTGTTCCCAGGAACAATCTGACCTGGAAAAAAAAATTATATATAATAATTAAATTTTTGGGTAAATTGCAAATTACACCCCTAAAGTTTGGGGGTGATTGGATTTTATACCCTGAAGTTTCAGAATTTGGATTTTACTCCCTAAAGTTTGGAGTGTTTGGATTTTACACCCTAAGGTTTCAGAACTTGGATTTTACCCCCTAAAGTTTATGGTTGTTTAGATTTTACACCCTCATAATTTGAAACTTTAGGGTGTAAAATCCCAACACTCCAAAACTTTGGGGAGTAAAATCCAAACACTTCTAAATTATAGGGGGTAAAATCCAAATTTTAAAACATTAGGGTGTAAAATCCAAATATTACCAAACTTCCGGGGGTAAAATCTAAATTTTGAAATTTCAGGGTGTAAAATCCAATCACCCCCAAACTTTAGGGGTGTAATTTGCAATTTACCCTAAATTTTTTTATTTGTTTACACTCTAAAAAAAAATTAGAACACCCTCAAATAAAAAAAAAAATATATATATATATATATATATATTTGTTTTACTTTCAAGCAAAAAAAAAAAAAAAAAAAGCCCAAAAAAAATTTGAACTAAAATCTGAAAAAAAAAAAAAAAAAAAATTGTAACAAGCAAGCCCACCAAGAAAAAAAAAGCCTAATATACTGAAAACATAAACCCATAGATTCTCAAAAAAAGAAAAAAAGATCGGTACAAGACTAATCGGTGCAAGCCCAGCAAAGAGTAAACCCACAGATTCTTAACAAATATAATAATAATACCCAATCATATTTTAAACTAAAACAATTTCTAACCTAATAAGAACCTCACGTCCTCACTTAAGTCACTTCTTAGCAGCAGCAGCAACTCAGCAAGGTAGCGATTCTATAAAAAAAAAAAAAAAAAAAGACTCAGCAAGCCAGAAATAGCAACACTGAACACCTAGAGCAGCTCTGCGACGGCGAGATTAGAGATTGACTTGGCCCAGATCGGAGATTGTGAGATCGGCGATGGCAAAAGCGAGATTGGGAAATAAGAACCTTAGCCTTCAACGTGCCGCGGCGGCACTACCTTGACCTCAAGCAACATCAAGGTATATCAGTTCTCTTTCCTTTTCCCTATCTTATCTCTGCTCTGACTCTCTCTCTCTCTCTCTCTCTCTCTCTCTCTCTCTCTCATAGTCTGACTTGTGTTGTGAGTCTTGTGACTTAGACTTATCTTTTGACAATATAAATTGCTTAGCTTTTGTCTTTTTGTGTAAGTGTATGTAAATATAAAAATATGTAATTGTGTTGAAATTGCTGATCGGCTCTTGTCTCTTAGTGTGGGGTGGATGAAGCCGTGGCATTGAATTGGGGTAGTGGTCTATGGTCCCTTAAAAGTAAGTGAATACACATTAAAAAAAAAAAAAAAAACCTATAGTTTGAACGGTTTATCTTTAAAGTAATTGGATAAAAACCTTGTCCAATTCTTATATGTTTTATTTTATTTTAAATTAAAAATCATTATTAAGGTTTGGCCTTAGGGAAGGGAAAAGGAAAGATTCATCAAAGTTTCCAAAAAAAAAAAAAACCAAGGTTAGGCCCTTTTAGAAGTGCAAGTGTTAAGTTTTGTCTTCCCCTTTCCCACTCCCTTCCCCTTTCCCCTGTGTCTTAGTGTTGTTAACTCATCAAAAAGAAGAAAAAAAAAAAAAAAACTAACATTCTTTTTATTTTATCAAGCGTATTATAAATATAAATATATATATATATATATATATATAAAAGAATATAGTAACTTTATTAAGAAGAAGATAAAAGCATTACATCTTGAGTCAAAATTGACTCAATCATAGTAGGATTTTACTAGTCTCATCACATGCACTTGCGTGTGATGAATTTTTTTTTTTTTTTTTTGTTGGTCTAGTGTCATAGTTTTCATTTTTTTTAAAAAAAAATTTGGATAAGTTTGTTGTGAAATCATAGTTTAGTAGGAAAGTATCCTATTTTGTAGGCATTTTAAGTAGAGTTTGAGATATATTTTTACCGGGTTGTCCTTAAGTTTTTGTCTTGTTAAACATTTGATTGATGACATATTTATTAAACTTTAATTTTATTGAAAATTTTGCAAGTATGGAGGATATAAAAAGTGTTGGTTTTTAGACCCCTTAAACAACAATTGGATTAACCTAGTTGATTAGCCAAGTTATTACTTAGTCCAAATTCCAGATCTAGGTTATCACAATCAAACAATTATATCATGCAAAGCAGTGGAAATATAAATAACACAATGATATGATGGTCCAGGAAACCACACCAGTAAAAACCTGGGGATGATTTAACCTAACTATTTTCAAGGTAAACTTGAATCCACTATATGAAAGAATCGAAGTTTGTACAATAGAACTTAGACCACTAACATTCTATTACTACCCACCAGTAAAACTTACTAACACGACTACGTGCAAGCTCCGAATCTACGGACTCCTTCTTTCTTAGATTCTCCAGCAAGTAATCTAATGATAGATTTGTCAAAATTCTCATTAATAAAAAGATATTGAGCGGAATTGTAGTCTTCAGTTATAACTAAGTTTGTTGTCAAATTTTGTCCTTCAAATATTGTGAAAATTGTTATATTTATAACATTACTCATGCAATTATTATCTTTTAAAAGAGAAAGACTTTTTTTTTTTAGTGGAAGACTTTTAAAGCATAAGCATTTTGATAGTAGAAGACTAAGCAAATGGGTTGATGTGTTGTGAGAAAATGGCTTATTGCTTTCTCTAATCTAAACCTTAGGAATGTGGATCATGAATTGATTGAAATTTTTGAATGCTTTTATAAGACAAACTTTTTTCTTCTTCTTTTTTATAGGGGAAGACAAGCCTTCTATTTTATTTTATTTTTAATAAAAAAAAATAAATAAAGGAGTTTGGCCTTAGGGAAGGGAAAATGAATTTTTTTTTTTTTTTTTTGAAAATGAGATATTCAAACTAACATCATTCATATTTTATCAAGTGTACTCTCCATAAGTTGTGTTAGACAAAAAAATAAACTTTTTTTTTTTACAAAACAAAATAAAAACTTATTTTCAACAAAAATAAATAAATAAACACAATTTTTTATAGTGGAAGACTTGAGAGACTAGCATTTTTTTTTTCTTTTTCCTAGAACAAATACAACTTTATTGACTTAAACAACATTTTCATCTAAATTTAGAGAACGAGACATCTTCTGGCTCGACTTGTTGGCCATATACTAGTCTAGAGTACTTGGCTAAAAGATCATACACAGCACGTAAAAGATCAGCCTTTTCTCTGAATATTTTGCTTATTTTTTTTTTAAATGAAAATTTTCTTAAGCAATTTGATACAAATAATTTAACTTTTGCGTGATTTAAAATATATATATATATATATATTCTAATTAGATTAAACAAAATGATCATCCCTTTAACTTGACGTGTGTAATGAAAACTTACAATTATTCAAGTTCTTTTCCTAAAAAAAAAAAATTATTCTAGTTCATCATCTTAATATGAAGAAAATGTCAGCAAAAAGAAAGCAAAAGTAATAAAGACTTTGGCTGTCGACAATCTTTTGTGCTTCTATCAATTATTCAATTTCCTAAACATTTCCTCGCTCTAGAGCTAAACACTTTGCCATGATTTCATCGTAATGTATACTTTATTTATATTTAGAATTCCCCAATTCATTTTAAATTAAAACAATATTGTAAATCTATTAATTAACCCTGGCCCTTGAATGAGAAAGTGTTTTTTATAAGAAAGACTACAAAAACACTAGAAATAATTGACCAATGAAAATTGATATGTGGCAGCCAAAAAAGTAAAAAATATGTGGCCAGATCAAGATAAAGGCCCCACAAAATGGAGGGAGGGTCCTACTTGCAAGACTTCAGTCAATGCTTGAAGCATAGACCACCGAATGCAGAAGAATTTGAAGTGTAAAACAAAACAAAATCAAACGGGGTGCTCCTATAAATTACCATCCAATTAGTATCCTTTTTCACAATTAACCCTTACTTCTCATAATCTGATAATGGAGGGTTCCCTACGATTCCTTTTCCTCACTTTTCTAATTATTCCTCTTCCTTATTTCTTCATTTTTTGCACCGGACACTCTCACTCTCACTCTGAGGTTCGTTGCATCGATAGCGAGCGACGTGCCCTTCTCAAGTTCAAGCAAGACCTTATTGATCCTTCAAACCGGCTCTCCTCTTGGACTGTTGATGGGGATTGCTGTCACTAGGTGGGTGTTGTCTACCATAACCTCACTGCTCACGTCCACCAACTCCATCTCAAAACCTTCCTTCCTCCTATTTGGGATGATTTAATGACTCAGGAACAATATGATGCTCAAAGTGTAAAACAAAACAAAATGGAGGGAGGGTCCTACTTGCAACTTGCAAGACTTCATTCAATGCCTGAAGTGTAAAACAAAACAAAATCAAATGGAGAAGTGCTCCTATAAATTACCATTCAATTAGCATCGTTTTCACAATTAACCCTTACTTCTCATAATAATCTGATAATGGAGGGTCACTTAGGATTCATTTTCATCGCTTTTCTAATTATTCCTCTTCCTCATTCTTCGTTTTCTGCATTGTACACACTGACTTCGAGGTTTGTTGCATCGATAGTGAGCGACATGCCTTTCTGAAGTTCAAGCAAGACCTTATTGATCTTTCAAATCAGCTTTCCTCTTGGACTGTTGATAGGGATTGCTATCACTGGCTTGGTGTTGTCTGCCACAACCTCACTGCTCACGTCCACCAACTCCATCTTTCAAGCTATTATGAGCAGTCAATGTTTGGTGGTAAGCTAAATCCATCTCTGCTTGATTTGAAGCATTTGAATTACTTTAACCTCAGCTTCAATAATTTCTCTGCTTCTTCTATTCCCTCATTTCTCGATTCAATGAAGAGTTTAACATCTCCTAATCTCTCTAATGTGGGATTTATGGGTCTTATACCTTATCAACTTGGAAATCTCTCCAATTTGCTCAATCTCAATCTCGAAAGTTCTAGTTTTCCTGGTTTATATGTGAATAACCTTCAATGGCTTTTTGGTTTTCCTTTGCTACAACATCTCGATATGAGTTATGATATAGTATTTCTTCCTATGAATGTCAAAGGAATCCAATTTGTAAAATCAAATTTTAGTCCATAAAAGCATTGTAGTATACTATATCTTGAAATGATGCCTTGTTTGTGCGTTGTTACTCTCTTTTTTATTTGGGCAAGGACTATTTCTATTACTTTAAAGGGGAATTTTGATATCTTACTAGTTAAGTGTTCATTCGGCTATCCTGGTAACTCTCTTTAGAATTTCCTAATGATCACTTTGTAAAGTCTCAACAAGATTGTGCATAACTGGACAACCTAATCATGTTTATAAAAAATTCTAAGGGTATCAGTTGGATCCCTTCCAAACAGTTTCTGAGAAGGAATTCTAGGCTACAAAATAATGGCTCTATAAAGTCTACCATTCTCCTGCCAAATCTGGTCTTTGATGTCAAGTCTGAGCGGATAGAAACTCTCACTCATAGCAATCTGGTCTGAGTGGTCCTTAACAACGTCATTTAAGAGTGTCAAATGTCTTGTACTTGCAGTTAGGTCGTGAGCCTATACCAAGAATAGATTTAAAATTAAAAACAAGAGATATTTCTTTGTTGAGCACGTGGATTTGGTCGCCAATAAAACTTATTACTAGCTTGTTAGAGTCAGGCCATGCTGCTCAGCAACTCAGGGCATGATCTTATAGTCCAATTCAAAAAAATTAGCACATGTATCATATTTCTATACTAGTGATGATTAATAAAATTTATGGTGGGAGGCTGCCTCACTCGTCACCTCCAACAGACAGTTACAATCTTGATTAATAAAATTTCCACTAAAACTTTATCAACGGTTAGGTGTTAATTCCAGCCAACACCGGGTTTCTTATTCCTAGGTTTGCTTTCTTGCTTGGTGCCTATTTTAAGTAAGCCTAGGTGCTGATTCCTATGTTGAAGATCATCATCCCGAACGTGTCTTTCATTAGTTCGGGATGATGAAGCAAGCGCCACTGGATATTGTGGATACATCGGTTGATCTCCACAGAATCTCCCTCCAAGGTAAATTAGACAGGGATTGGGTGCAAGAACAACATAGTATCTGCCACCCTAAAAGAGGAACATACAACAACATTGTATGTCAAAATTGCATAGGGTGTTGCTGGGGTTAGAACTTACCAAGTATCGAATCTGAGATATTAGATAAACATGTACCATGTCGCTTTAGCAACAGGTGCCAGTGGACTACAACAGCCTTGACGTTGCTTGTTCGAAGATCTGACAAACAGTTGCATAATATATAATTGTACAGTGGTAAATTTTTTAATGACAACTACCAAACATGTTGGCATGTTACCTTTATAAGCAAAGGAGGCTTCTCTTCTCCATCTTTGTTTGTTTTCTTTTGCTCATACCCTCCAACCAGAATGACAGGAAGCTGTCTTTATATGTAAAGTGCATAATACTCGATTACCGGAATATCGAGTACAGTAATAACTCACTATTCCCACGGACAAGTATGTATAATTGCTTCCCAACTGAATTAGGTGAAGATCAATAATACTCGATTTCGCGAGAGTCGAGTTATATTAAACTACCTACGCACCATACCCATTGTTAATAATACTCGGTCTCCGTATGACCGAGTTATATGTACTCGATTTACTTAAAATCGAGTACAGTTCAGTGTATGGTAATAACTCCATGACCTTTTAGGACCACTGACTACATTTCATGCATGAGCTGGGCTGTGTGGGTTCCCCTCTAAACGCAGACCAGTCTGAGCATTCTACCATTGTGTCAAACCATAATATTGCCAGTTCAAAGTTCAATTGACAAGCTACACAACGTGCATTGTTTGTTCTCCACACCTTCTCCGTTCTGTCAACATCTCACCTGATAGGTAAACAACTGATAACAATTTATAACAACACAAATTCATTTGTTGTGTAATAATGCAGTACAAATTCCTGGGGTCTCAAATTATTTGAAAGAACTGTCTTCAATGGGGGGTATCTCAACAATGCATGAGTCCAATTTATGGTAATAGGATATTCTTTGACTAAATTTTGTAAAATCAGTGGGGTGTCATTGTGAATAATTATGTGGTACATTTAACTGATAATACACATTCTTTAAATGTTGTGGGTCTTCAATGAGAGGTATCTGAACATCATAATGTGATCCTAGGCATGATAACACTCTTGTGCTTTGAATGCTGTTGGTCTTCAAAGGAGGGTATGTAAACGTAATAATGTAGTACAAACTCCTGTTAGCACAAATGTAATGAAAGAATTGTCTTCAATGGGGGGTATCTGAACATAATAATGTGGTACATGTTGCTTGGTAGGAATTATTTCCGTTATTTGCAATGTTTTCAGATTTCTGATTTGTTTAATTTGATCACATGAAATTCTCAACTCAATTGTGCGAACATTTTTGTTTTCGAATTTAGGTGTCTAATGGACTAGATGATACAATTATTCAATAGTATTTTTTTGCATCAAGACTTTATGACTCGCCTAAAATTTATGACAAAAAAGATGGGTTTTTTTTAGCAAAATTTGTTTTGGTTTGTTTAGCTGCATGAAGACCTAAACATAAGGCATATATAGTTAGCCTATGGTTTCACAATATTGCACAGCGTATGATACAACTATTACTATTTCTGGTTTAGGTCCGTTATGAGTCCGCATTACTTCTACCCTACGACGGGGAGGCATATATTAATGATTTGCATGGACTATCATACCGAGGTCCGAACCAAAAGCAGGCGCTTCTTAAAGTGAAACGTGGGATACACATGAGAAAACTGAAACGGAAGATAATGTCAACTCTGGGGTTAGAAAAGGATTCCCATGACATCTCCATTGTATTTCGGGCTCCTCAGCAACTGGTGGGTACCCAAGTTTTCTACAATTCAATTCCGTTACAATGCGACAATGATGTGGACATAATATGGGGAGTGATAAAGCGGGCACCGCAATTCATAGGTTCTGACTTGTATGTCACTGTTGACACTGTTGGGTTTAATGTTGATGGGGGTTCACAGTTTGCCAGTAGCGTTGGACAGCAAGAATCAGTTCCTGTAACCATCGTGTACCCGAGTGTTACAGTCGAGACGTCTTTGTGGGACAATGTTGGACCATGCAATACGGAAGCTATGGACAATATTGAAGACGCCGAAGTGTATACTGAAGTAAATGAAGATATCCAAACCAACTTCGATGAAGCAATCGAAATGGATGACACTCAAGACATGTACGAGGAGTTCATTGATAATGATGGACCAGAGGTCAATCCGGAATTTTTAGATGAACTACAAGTTAAAAACAATGTGGATGCTTACCCAATCCGAACCCTAACCCCGACTGGTTCACATCAAACACATGGGATAACATTCATGACCCATCACCTTCCCTGGAAACAGGTTTGATGAGTTGGCGGCCGGGGGATGAATCGAGGAAGGGGATGCTATTCTTGAATAAAGCTGCGGTTCAACATGCGTTAACCATGTTCTCTGTGGGGCTTAATAAGAAATTTAAGTACATGAAGTTAGACCTCGGGAGACTGGTTGTAACATGTGTACACGATGCATGTCCGTGGTCAGTTCGAGCTATCGACAGCAAAAGGCACAAGTTGTGGGAGATCACAACATGTAAGGGTCCCCACACTTGCTCGTCACTCCAGGTGGATCATGATGGAAGGATGATGGATTTGAAGTTCATTGCCATTACACTTGAGTCATACGTACGGGAAGACATTTCAAGAACAATAGCAACCCTGTGTAGTCTTCTGCATGCGAAGCACGACCATTGGGCATCTCATTATAAGGTTTGGGATGCAAAACAAAAGGCGATTGCGGCCATCTACGGGGATTTCGATGAGTCATATGCAGAATTGCCTCGGTTTCTAGCGGCATTAAAAGATGCAGATCCAACCACAGTGACACAATTGAAGTGTGACAACCGTAACGTGCTAGGAACTTGCACATTTAACTGTGCCTTTTGGGCTTTTGGTCTGTGTATTGAAGGGTTCAAGCATTGCAGGTCGATGATAAGCATCGATGCAACGCACCTCTATGGCAAGTACAAGGGGAAGTTGTTGATAGCAATGGCAACGGATGCTAACAACGAGGCTTATCCGCTCGTGTTTGCCGTTGTTGAGAGTGAGAGCAAGGAGACATGGGGATGGTTCTTGGCATGGTTGACCAATATTACAGACCGCCCAATCTTTGCATCATCTCTGACCAACATTCGGGGATAAAAGCTTGCTTTGATGACACAAGTATGACTTGGTTGCAGCCTTCCAAGGTCCATCACCGGTACTGCCTCCGCCATGTAGTCAGCAATGTGAACATAAAATGGAAAAATTCGGAGTTGAAGAACTTGGTATGGAAGGCAGTAAGTGCAAATCAAGTCAGAAAGTTTGAAGCCACACTGGAATTAATTCGCAATGTCAAGTAGGCTGCACACAGGTACCTTGAAGCTGAAAACAAACAAAAGTGGACACTTGCACATGACGGAGGGCGTCGATACGGAGCAATGACAACCAACCTATCGGAGTGCTTTAATGGAGTACTGAAAGGTGCATGTAGCTTGCCAATAACGGCAATGGTGAGGTTCACCTTTTTCAAAGTGAACTTGTACTTTGACGCTCGTCGTAATCTCACTCTAGATTAGTTGGAAGCGGGTCAAGAATGGTGCAAGTATGCCATAGATAAGTTCGAAAAATATCAAGCGAAGGCAAAGGACCATATGGTGACACAAATGTCCACACAAGCGCGGATATATCAGGTTGACACATCAAGTAATCCTCTGTGTAGTGGGGGTGGACAACACACGCATAGGGTTGATCTTCGGAATATGACATGCACGTGCGGGAAATGGGAAGCGTTGAAGATCTCGTGTTCACACGTAATAGCAATTTGTGCTAAGTATAAGCACGATGCACAACAGTTTATTGATCCTTGCTATAGCGTGAGTCATAGGTACCACAGCTATGAACCGCTATTCCAACCGTTGAAAAACAGATTAGCTTGGCCAAATCCGAAAGAAACTAGACTAGTGATGCCCAACCCACAATTGATCTGGAACAAAGGTCGGCTAAAGTCCACACGTATTCGCAATGAGATGGACGAGGATGATAATGATAGGGAGTTGCCGAGCTCCTTATGGATCGAGAATGGACCAAAATCAAAATGTGGGTTGTGTCGCCAAGAGGGGCACAACCGTAGAACATGTCCTACTCGAAATGCGGAGTCAACGAGCAGTGGAGCTGCATCATAGGTAAAGCTTCCATTTCTTAACGACTTTTGTCATATAAATCATTGCGTGACTGTTAACAACTAAGTAGTAGTAAATTCTTATCTATTGCCATAGTACGTATTTGGACTACTTATGAAACAAACGTTGGTGTTCATGCATGGATAGGCAAATGAGTCAAATTGGTATTTAAAAATGATGCTGGAGAATCGCAAAATGAGGTTGTTCAATAGTTTTGTCACATTATTTGTCGTAAGTCATGATTCTGACCATTGTTGTGGCTGTGTTGCTTGTTAATAACTTATATAGGGTCCAGTGTACATAACATATTTAAACTTTTTACGGCAGGTATGGCAGCCAAGGTGGGTGGGTGATAATGGACGTACGTTGTGCAGCCAGGATGATCCCCTACACGCCTGAGGAAGCACATGATCTTTGGGTATACTTGGTTTCATGATGAGAAGACGGTGTTAGATTGGTCATTTTTTGCTTGGAATGGTGCAAGAATGGAAGTTGGTGCAAGAATGGTGTTAGATTGGTGATTTTTTGCTTGGAAGTTGATACTAAGTTCTGTAGTTTTGTTAATTACTTATGTGGCCATGCACTTTGTTAATGACATTAATGTTAAGTACTAGATGGGGAAAAACTTAAAGCTGGTCAAGCGAACAATTCAGTTACATGCAAATTGTAGCATATACAAGCAGTTGCTTTTGTTTAGTATGATTTCCAGCTTCTACAACTTTCATAGCTAAATTGTTTATAGCAGGAGCAATCCCAAACTTACTAGATCTATGCAATGCACAGGTGCTTCATGAAAATTGTAATAAACTTTCATCGCTGGTGTATTGATACAACTGAGCTGCAGATAACATCGAAAGACATTTCAAGAGAGGCTGTGTATCAAGTGCTAAGTTTACCAGCAAACTCGATGTTCACAATATTGAGTAGTATAAAGTAACTCGATATCAAAAACAACGAGTAACTTGTAGTATTTTCAGCTGTCATGATGACCACATAGTACTCGATCTCACAGGAAGTGAGTTTATATTTACAAAACTCGATACCAGAAATGCCGAGTATGGATGAAGAAAACGTGCAGCCCATCGAAAAAATGCCTAGGTCTAGTAAACATCTCTGTACAAATCGGTTGCTAGTTGATTGGTGTCCGATCGGTCACCATTTAAAGAACTCGATCATGAGTATAGCGAGTAAAATTAAGTACTCGATACTATATATAACGAGTAACGTGAAGTATCCGTCACGATGACCGGGTAGTACTCGATCTCGTAGGAAGCGAGTTATATCGATGTAACTCGATACCAGAGAAGCCGAGTATTGATGAAGAAAAAATGCCTGGGTCCAGCAAACATCTCTGTACAAATTGTTTGCTAATCGATTGGTGTCCGATAGGTCAAATCTTCAAAAACTCGATCTTGTGTATAGCGAGTATTATTGTACTCGATTATGGTAATATCGAGTTATGTGCTTTTTTAGAATTGTACAAGACATACTTGTGTTGGATTGCTGCATGCGACTCCCCACAGAAGCGACCGCCTTCGATTGCTCTCGATTCCTCCGGCTCGAAAGCAACTACCCAGTCTCCAAACATCGATCCTCAACTATAGTAAGACTCTTTTACCCTTGCCTCCCATTCAAATTAACTGAAAATCCTGCATTAATCTCCCTCTAAAAGTTGAAATTTCGAAATATGCAAGTTTGGGGATTTTCATGATTTTAGGTGTTGTGATCTCAAATGGTTCATGGGTTTTGACATATGCATGTTGTTCGTATGATTTGTACCCTTTAATTACATAACCATAGCTGATTTGTAAAGGAACACATGAATTTAGGGTTCATGTGTTCATATGGAATTTGGGGATTTTCATGGGTGTGGGTGTTTTCACGTGAAATATGTAATGAGTTTTTTCGTGTGGATGTTGAACACACGTTTTCTAATCTGTAGTGCAAAGAACTCATGATTTGTGAACAATGGGAAATTAGGGTTCATGTCTTCATATTGGGAATTTGGAGATTTTGATGATTAAAAGCAATGTTTTGAACTGAGCTGGTTCATGGGTTGTTGTGTACGCATGTTGGTGACACGTTCTCTATTGTTTATATTCACATCTGGGTATGCATGTTGGTTCATTCGCCATTCTTGTTCTAATACCTCAGATTGGGGTTTTGTTGAATTGGGTATAATTGCTTGAAATTGACCACCATCTAAAGTTTGATGGATTGGTAGTCATTGGTGGGTTCGCATGTTTTGTTGAATTGCGTATAATGGCTTGAAATAACACCCGCTGCAAAATGTGCAGTTTGGGTTCACATGTTTTTCAAATAACTTGACTGCATGGGTCAATGTTCATATATTTTCAAAAAATTGATCATATCAATGCATTCATTCATGCCCCAATTGTATCCATGCATCATGTAGTCTATTCCTTATGCATATGTACAGTGTGTTTATGTGTCTCTAACGCAGTTCTGAATATTGGTTTTCTGTTGTGCTTTAGTTCCGTCTTTGTAGATCCTAGTTATGGCTCCTAAGAGGTCTAAAACCATTAAAACCAAAGCCAAAAGAGTGCCTGCCTCCTCATCTGAGCCTGCAATTGCGTTTGATGAAATTAGGTTTGAAACGGTTACAGACGAGCAAAGGTTTGAAAACGTAATTCAGCATAGGAATATTTGGCCAGAACGACAAATCAATCTAGATGAATTACCTATTTCTGTCCATAGGAATCTACAATGTAGGAATTGGTTGTCTCTATGTAAAGATTTATAACCCCCTCCAGCTGCCCTGATTAGAGAGTTCTATTCTAATCTCCATATCCGTTCTGATGATAAGCTGGGTACTTGGATTTGAGGTCAAAGTTTTTTCATAACTAAGGGAAACGTATCCAAGGCTCTTGATGTACCTTGTGTTTGTACACCTACTTATCCATACTTGGATCATTTGGAGCGTCCTCCTATATCTGATGTCATGACTCTTCTTTGCGAAAGATCAGTGACGTGGGGATCTAATCGAAGAATTAACTCAAGTGAGTTAACCGAACTTAATTATATCTTCTTTAAGATAGCTTGTCACAACATCTTCCCCATCTCCCATGTCCATACAATTCCTATAGAGAGATGTTTCTTTTTGTACGCCCTCGTCACTGATGCCGCTATTTGTTTTCCTTCCCTTTTCATTCAAACGCTTGCTGAGGCGCGTAGGAGCAACTGTAAGAAGCATGGTCTATTCTTTCCAGTTTTTATCTATAGGGTTCTAAACTATTTACATTTAGAAAACTTTCCTTCCCTAAAGTTGATCCACATCACAGCCCCTATAGGAGCCACATTTCTCAAGCAGCGGAGTACACAAAAGAAGAATGTTGGACCGAGTGTTGGTTCATCAAAAAGACCACGAGTACAAGCGTTACTTGCAGATGTTCATGCTGAGGAGAGTCCTGTTGATCATACAGTTGCTGATGCTGACGATGGTGACGATGAGGTACATGTTGACAGCGCAAATGCGGAGCCCACCATTCCTCCTCCTCTCTCTCTTCGTGCTATGATGGAGACTTTTATGACAACTCAAGCAGCTCATGGACAACTTTTAGATAGGCTTATTGCTGAGGTTGCTGCTTTGAGAGTGGAGTTTTCAGATTATAGGAGTGCTTTTCCACCTCCTCCACCCTCTAACTCTTGATGTTTGCCTTTGGCAGTACATAACAGACAAGGGAAGTAGGGATTGTATCGTAGGGGGGAGAGTAGTTTTTGTAGCTTCCGTAGATTATATGAAAGTTATTTAATGTGATTTACCAGTATTTGTATATTATTATATGTACTCTTCAAGGTCCACAAACATGATTTTCATTGCTCTCGATAACTAGTCGCGAACCCGCGCGTTTCGCGTGGTTATTTTTTTGTATGATTGTGTTATTATTTGAAATATTTTTGAATGTATTACTACTTAAGTTGTATTATATATGTATAAATAATATATTGTACAAGACATAATGATGATAACACAAATTGAAATCGAATTAGATGTGGAAAGGATACAACTATAACACAATATGGGGTTTAAAACACAATATATAAGGGATTTGCAAATAGGCGTAAGTTGTTAATAGTTGACAGCTTACTATTGTCATAAGTTTCATTGCCGTTCTGTTGAATCGTTCAAATGTTGTCAAACACCTTTTCAATTGTATATAATTCCCATCCTTCCTTCCAATTATAGTCGTTAAGCTTTAGTTGGAACACAAATGTTTTTCCAATGAGCTTCTCTACTTCATTTGGTAGGGTGGAATTTGCATTCATCTGATAAAGTATTAAATGTAATGTTGTATATTCTTTTCAAATTAAACAAAAGATTATATATGCCAATTGTATGGTCTTACAGTTGCATATTTGTTTGATCATTCACTTGATGTTGTGTGAAGTAATTTTTCAGCTTCCTCGTCAAACAAATTATGGAGGGCACACTCTGTTCCATCATCAACATTGAGTTGAATTCTATACCTATGTATAAATATATAATTTGTTTCAATTTTGTTTGATAAATAAATGAGTATTTTTTTGCTTTATATTTACATATATTGAAGGAGTCTAAAATTGGTAATTTTTATTTTACCTTGGAATTGGAAAATTGGAGTTACTTTTGCAATGGCTATTCTTTAGTACCATTTTCAGATTTAACTTTTTTGTTGCACTTTGCGCATCCGAAATAGTACCATCCAAAGTTATTTTCAATTGTTGCAAGGCATGTGAATACATTTTCCTACAAATATAAAAGAAAAAAGGAAATGTATTTAGTGTTAAGCTTATTGGTCTAACATTATTGGGGAAAAATGTTGATTACTAGATCATCTGACGTCCATTCCAAGGATGTTATTTGCTTGGTTGTTCTCCTATTTTATGTGATTCTTTTTTTAACTGATATTTCTTGTCTTGAATTGTATAGGAATGCCTCCAATTTTAGTCTTGTCCACATTTCTTTGATGGTAGAAGATTTAAATGAAAACATAGCGAATAATTATTTGATATGAAGATTGTATTGTACTAAATAAAAGTATGAAGATTATTTTTAAAATAATAAATTAGAATAAAAGTATGGTATGGAAAATCTAAATACCTATCAGTCAATGTTGCAGTTTTAGGTATTTCTAAATTGATGTACACTTTTGTTGCACTTGTAGATGACAAATAGTGTTCTCTTGTATTTAATAAAAATATGTTAATTATGGTTGAAGAAAAGATATGTTTAAAAGAAGTTATTACCTCTAAATGTTTTTACAATAGTAGATGTCACTATTATGACCAAGGGTCTTGGATTGTTGGTGTGAAGATTGTCCTCGATTTCATTTGATGTTAGTTCCTAGAGAGTAATTCTTATTTTGATTTTGTCTATGGCAAACAAATATGTAAGTGATAAAGAGTTTGAAGTAGTATTATGCAATGAATCCATTTGTACATGGTAAAGCTTATCCCATGCTCATGATATATATATATATATATATATTTGTCATTGGGACAGTAGATCCTTGAACATGAACAATTTCTAGTGGTCCAACACCAACTATTTTTCCAATGTTGTCTGTAGTAAATCAAGTTGATTAAGTAAATGGCAGACTTAATTATTTGAAAATAAATTTGCCAGTTTTTAGGCTACTTGTCAATTGTTTGTTATTGTCAAAGCGATCCTAAATTGTTTTGTAATCAACAAATTCAAATTTATGCTGAGAGATAGTAATTTCAACCTGTTTTAGTTCCTCAATAACTGTTGTACGTAGAAAGTTTAAGTTCTTGTCTTTACTTATAGGCCGATAGCTATCTTTTTCCTTGTAAGTATCTACAAGAAAATTGGATAGTGAATATTGTTAGGTTCTAAAGACTTAGGATTTTATGTATTTAGAACTCTAATGTGTATTGTTGGCAAACCATGATCAAAACAGGTTGTTTAGTCTTGTTTAGGCTTGCTCAAAGTTGTGTCTTTTATGTAAAGTTGGAATCGAGTGGCTGCAGAAGTATTTGTTACTTTTGGCCTGGCTCGATCGATCGAAAATTAGACTCGATCGATTGAAAGTCGGCCAGAACGTTTTTCTGCAGAATTCCAACTCAGCCCAAACTCTATTTAAATGTCTTGGGGTTCAAGTAAAACTCTCATATATATAAGGGAAACCCTAGAACGTTTTTGAGACTTTTGAGAAAGAGATTATAGTGCCTCTTGTGCCTCCTTTTATTTTTAGGGTTTTGTACCCAAACCTCTCTAAGTCTTTGTTGCTCATATTTTGCGGTTTATGTGAATCTCTTGTGAGATCCTTGAGAAGCTTTCCTTCACATAAACTTAGGGTTTTCAAGGTAGAGATATTATCTAGATCTTGATGATCAACAAAGTTGCTGCCATTGGAGCTTAAAGAAACACAAGTGAGGAGCTTGTATCTTATTGGAGAATCTAAGAAAGAAGGAGTCCGTGGATTCGGAGCTTGCACGTGGTCGTGTCAGTAAGTTCTACTGGTGGGTAGCATTAGGAAGTCAAGCGGGGAGCTTGTAAGTCCTTTTGTATGAACTTTGATTTTTTCATAGTGGATTCAGGTTTACCTTGAGGATAGTTAGGTTAAATCCTCTCCAGGTTTTTACCGTGTGATTTCCTGGGTCATCATATCATTATGTTATTTATTTTTCCACTGCTTTATATATTCTTGATATGATTGTGTGATTGTGATAACCTAGAATTGCATAAATTGACTAAGTTAATCACTTGGCTAATTAACTAGGTTAATCTAATTGTTGTTTTAAGGGGTCTAAATTTCCATCAAGTTGTATCAGAGCGGGTAGCTCTTCTGTTGTAGATCTTTTGATCTCTGAGCTGATCCTTGACCCCTGTTGTGATGGATAATTTGAAGTGTCTTTCTAATCATATTTCTGCTCATGCTTTTGCTGATTTTTTTGATGCTTTTGAAACTCTTCGTAAGGAATTATCTAAATCTTTGAAAATTGCTAAGAAATTTAAGGAAGAGTTAAAATTGGCTAATCTTGAAAAAGAGGAATTACTTGTTAGATTAGATGAATCTAATAAAAAGAATGAATTTTTGAGAAATCAAATTTCCTCTCAAGATGAGAAGATGAAAAGTTTGGAACAAGAGTTAGTTGAATCTAAAGCTAAAATTGAAAATTTGACTAGTACCAAGCCTGCTGATGATAACAGAAGTGTTTCTATTTCTCTTAAGCTTAAATCTGAAAAAGTTTATATCCCTCCTTTCAAGAGGAATAATAAAGAAATGACTTATTTTGCTAGGTTAGACAAAGGTAAAAGTTCTGATGTAGATGCTGAAGTTTCTAAACCTATGTCTAAACCTACTGTTAGAGAGCATAATAAATCTGTTTTTGTGCCTACTTGTCACCTTTGTGGTGTTGTTGGTCATATTAGACCAAATTGTTCTTTGTTGAGGCAAAAACCAAAATCTGAGACTAGATTTGTTATTAGGAATACTGATGTTCCTAAATTTGTTCCTGTTTGCCACTTGTGTGGTGTTCGTGGTCACATTCGTCCTAATTGTCATAAATTGAAATTTAAGCATTCTGTATGTCAATCTAGGATATGTGATGATGTTTCTCCTGCCATAAGTCCATATAAATTGTTTCATATGCTTTTGAAAAATTTAAGCTTATTGGCTTGTGAAAGGAATTTGCAGGATTTTAGTCTGTCTCAGAAATTTGGGGTAATCCCTCAAATACACTCTGCTTCTCATGGATTTTCACCTACAAAGCCAAAGTCTCGTGCTATATGGGTGAGAAAAGATTCTTTAAGGTGAGTGTTGCTGACTTGTCCCTGATTTAATTCTTTCAATTGTTTGTGGACATGTCTTGTTTCTGTTTTTGGTTGTTTTGTTTTGTTTTGTTTTGTTTTTTTTTTTTTTTTTTTTTTTTTTTTTTTTTTTTTTTTATAAAAAAAAAAATCCAAAAACATTGAAAAACTTCAAAAAGACAGAAATATTTTATTTTGTGTCTTGTTTTATTTTTCTTGAGGATTACATGAGTTTTAATATCTCTCTTGATTTAGAACATGCTTGACATTGTGGAGATACTTGAATAGCATGTGTTATATAAGTGCTAAGCTTTTTCTAATTTTGTGTGAGTATGTACTAGTTTGTACATGTACTCAAGGGTTAATTAAGAAATTGATATTTCTTGTTTATGTACCCTTTATAGCTTAGTTGAGCATTGTCATGCATTGCATTTGCATTGTTCATTTAGCATAATATGTGCTTTTTTGTTTTTGGTCATATAGTTTTTAAAACCAAAAAGATTTTTGTGTTTTGTATTTCACATCTTGGATTTATAATCAAGGATTGGCCATATTATCTTTACATAACAAGTTTATGTACCTTGTTTAGCTTTGATGAGTTTATTTATTGCACTTGACTAGTTGAAACTTTGTAGTGCATGTTGTGTAGGAAAGATGTTTATGGTGTTTATCACTTTGTCTTAATCTTGAAGTCACATGTTATTTGACTGTCAGACTTGATCCTTTTGAGAAAGGCATAAATAACCATCTCACCATTGTTCACTAGCCAATCATGAACACCTTAGTGCATATCATAAGATTCTGTGCTCGAGAAAGTGTAACACATGCACAAAAAGATTATAAGGTGTAGCCTCGGTTTAATTGCTTAATGCTTAAATCAGTATAGTTTTATTTGTCTATCTGCTAACTTAGATCAGTATAGTTTGAATGAATTTGTATAATTGATTTCTGGGAGCTATGTGATGTGTGACCTGTGGGGTTTACTTTTATTTCATTAATGTGTGCTTCCACATGAGTCAGATGTATTGTCATCACAGTGACATAAAATATGCTTTGGAAAAGAAAGATTGTTCTTTATTATTTAGTAGGTATTGTTTGGTAGATTAGATGTATAAATGTGGAGATTTTTAGTTAGAAATGATGGTTCTAATTTATAATTTAGCAAACTTTATTAGAAAATGCAGATGATTGAAATTTTATAGGATGAAAATGAGAGTTTAGCTAAAATCTTAAAAATGAATTTAGTTTGGTTTTTATATTCAATGAGACGTAAGTACAAATTTTGATAATCACAAGGATAACAATTCATTACACTTTGAATTTTCTACAAATGATAATCATTCCTTTTGGCAAACCATTAAGGAAATCACAATTGTAAAACTTTTGCAAAGCTTAACAAACAGTTAATAAAAAAACAGAAGATTGCTCGACTATTATTTAAGTGATCCTACAATGAGGGAATAAAATAAAATAAAATAGAATTAAAGAAGCCTATTCACCAACTTAAACATTTCAAGGTTGATTGAGCATCTTTTGCACGTAACTTCATCAATTCTACATAACCGTAACCAATTTTGTGGCATGCTTGAAAGTTTGGAATTTGATGCAAGGCAGTTCTCGCAGCCAATGCTTCCCATGTTCATCAATGAAAATTTTCAAAAGCTAATCAATGCCTCCATGATTTGACTTACAAAGTAGCATGATTCCATGTATATAAGCTACAATAAAATTGCCACATGGAACAGCTTTTTCAATTAAATTTTTTCCTTCAACAACTTCTTCATTCAAAAGGTATTCTTAGCTTCCCCCTATCAGTAGCGCATCGGGATTTTCTGCTTCATAGCACTGAAAAATTAGGGTTTTCTCTTTGTCGTGTAGTACAATTGGGTGATTGAAAAATGGGGTCAGTTGAATTTGTTGGAGGACTAGTTTGCTTTATGTTAACTTGTTGAAGCGTTTGCAACTAATTAAGAAAAAGGAAAAAAATTAAATTAATAGACTGAATAATTTATATAGAGGGAAATAAATAAGTAGATACAAATCGAAACAATAGTTTTTTATACCTTAACATAATGTTTCCCAGGAGTGTTGCCGAATGTTTGCCTACTTTCGAAAAGATTTCAACCAATATGTCACTATGAAGATATTGCAATAAGTATTCATTTTTTGTTTCGTTTTTTTTTTTTTTTTTTTTGAAATACTGTTATAACATTTCAGTTACATAATAATAATGTGTTTTACAAATTTTGAAATGATTATATACGAATTTGATGGTGAAATGGTTATACACAAAAATGAAGAAGGGAACTGTATGTTAAGGTGCTTGAATTAGTGTGGTAACTAAGAACATGCACCATTAGTTGAGTAGGAGAGGAACGATTTTGGGTTTTGATTATTGTAGAAGGAGAGGTGAACCTGAAAATACGCGGGTGTAGGAAAGGAATAAAAAAAAAAGGAGCACAACTAACTTTCTCTTAAAGGAGCTATATGAAAGTGAGCGTAATTACAACTTATCCCAGTTAAATTTAGTATATTTCCAGAAAATTTATTATATTTCATATTTAAATTGGTGTGGTCTCCACATGAATCTAGACACATGACATTATGCCCAGTCTTCAATGTTCATATACTATTTTTCCAACCTGTGTTGACATGACAAGCCCTAATAACTGAAATTGTAATGCTTGGACCATGAAATGAGGTTATAAATGCACCACACTAATAATCTTCTTTCTACCCCACTAACTTTGTAGATTGACTAAGCTATGAGTCGTAATGAGTCAACGTCAAATCGTAAAATGCAAAACAAGTTTGGATCTACTTCAACATGTGGATCATCACAAGTTCCAGTAGATGAACAACTACAGACATACACAGACCACTATGGAGGGAAATGGGTTGGAAAGAAGAGAGATTTCGTTAATATGCCAATATACACGTACGAGAGTCTTGGAAGCGTTGGGCACATCATGGTTGAAAAACCTACAAAACTAAGTACAGATACCACCGCAATAGAGTTCACCATATCAGAACCACCATGGTCAGCCCTATACGAGAAGAGGTGTGAGTTGTAGGTGTATTGTCGATGGCACGGGTTACGAGTTCCTAAGGCATGCTCAATAGAGTTACCTAAAGATGAACCTACCAACATACTTGCTCGTCTTAAACAAGAGAACAATCAAATGCAAAGGCGACTAGACCGTTTTCACGTAATCCAAAAAGCAAGAAAGCATCTAAAGGGGAAGGCGCAAGAGTGAGCCATGAAGTCTATTAATGAAATTACTGCGTTAGATGATGAAAGAGATATTTCAGACTTCTCAGATTCAAGCAATGATGATTTCCAAAAATTTCTACCTATGAACATTAGACGTTGTTGTTAATGTCTACATATTTTGTGCAAGACAAGATGTTGTTGTTAATGTCTGACAAATGATGAGTATTTTTATGTACGTTCAACTTTTGCAAATTTAAAGATTAACTGTTCATTAGTTTTCGCTAAGTTTATATGAAATCAGTTTCTCATTTCTTCCCTGCTATTCTTTGTTGCTACATATGAAAATTTAATATGAATATTTACGCATAGATTCAATACATATAGACTCATCCAAACCGCACAGACAAACCACTCTTTCACAAAAAAACCATATGGCCCCTAAAGCAAGGACTCGCCGGAGTAGAATGGGGCCCAACTGGGACCATCACCGTCGAGGTGTAGACACTCACATTTGTTCAAAATAATACTCCCTTCCACCATGCGTGACATGAAACTGGTAATGTATTACATTGCTATGTCAGTATGTTGCAATGTTTTCAATACATGAAATCACTTGCTTATTTTTTGGGTTTTGTTCTTTGTTGCTACATATGATTATTGTACTTTGGTTGGACAATGTCCTATGCTTTGTAGTGTAGGAAAACCCTTAGATATGTTGATGTTTCCAATATTCTGTCTGTGTAATTTGAAATGTTACCCACATAACACTCATCACCCAACTTACATTTATTGCACATCACTTGTAGGAAAATTTATTAGATTCAATACATACAGACTCATCTAAACCACACAGACCAACCACACTATGATTCAATAATACGAATAATTCATATATATGACACCGTGAGTCGCTGTATCATATACCCATATCCATGTATCTTAGTTATGCTAGTGTACTACATTATACAGATACATTACATACAGACTCATCCAAACCAGACTAACCACTCACTCATTCTCTCTTCGTCTTTATGTACAATAAAATTTTTTCGTAACAAACTTTTCTCCGACTTCATGTTTTTTGGGCAAATCATCTGAGGGATATGCTTGTTTCATCTTTATCTAAGTATATTATTTCTACCTAATGGTATTTATTCATTTACAGTTCTTGCTGGGTGGGTATTGAATCTCAGTGGATATCTAAAGACTAAAAAATAACCATAACAGATAGAATGGTATTCAACGAAATCCTGCCAACCATTACAATGTTGGCATGTTGTTATCAGCTTTCTTCAATCCCACTTGCCAAATACCACCATAGGGAGCAGCAAGTGTAGCTACGGTAGATAGCTCAGCACTGTTGAACCCTGACCACAAGTACCCATCCACACTGACGTGAAAACACAGAGCATCCTTGAAAAGTTTATGCATCAACTTTGGGGGTGAGCTGTCCCCCATTGCTACACTGATGTTTGCAGCTGTTGCATATGCTGCTCAACAGCTTCACGCCGTTGAACCCTGTCGAGTCATATTATCCACATGCACGTCAATACACAGATATGCATCCTTTTGCAATGCACTGTTTTCAAGGATGCAGAGCATCCCTGAAAAGTTAATGATACATTTAACACAGCTCAGCATTATCTCGTTAAATCATGTCAGATGAAGCATAGGAATGCTGAATAGTCTTCGTGTGAACCGTGTCCACTCATATCACCTACACGCACGTCAATACACAGACATGCATCCTTTTGCAATGCATCCTTTTGCAATGCACCATTTTCAAGGTTGTAGAGCATCCCTAAAAAGTTTATGATACATTTAACACAGCTCAGCATTGTCTCATCAAATCATGTCAGATGAAGCACAGGAATGCTGAATAGTCTTCATGTGAACCCTGTCCACTCATATCACCTACACGCACGTCAATACACAGATATGCATCCTTTTGCAATGCACCGTTTTCAAGGATGCATAGCATCCCTGAAAAAGTTTATAATACATTTAACACAGGTCAGCACTGTCTTGTCAAGTCATGTCAGATGAAGCATATGAATGCTATGCTGAATAGTCTTCACGTGAATAAATACACAACTTCCTTTGTAGTACACATCACCAGCCCGCTGCTGTAGCACAAGCTATAGCCATATCAAATAGCTACCTCAGTGAACCACAAGCACTAACAGGTGCCGTTGTATAGCCAAGTCATGTTCGCAGTTTTGTATGTGCTCCTCAAAACCTCATTGAACAATACACTATCCAGTCATATCATCTTTATTCACGTGAATACTTACCCTTACATATAGTCACATCCACTTGAATACTTGCCCTTGCAAAACTCCTATATAAAGTCCCATTTACATCTAACCTTGCAAACCATCTACACATACCGAAGTCCCATTTACATCTACCCTTGCAAAACATCTACACATACCGATAAGAAGTCACATTTTCCAATGTCAATGTGCAATTGGATGCTACCTCGTTTTCCAGATAACTATAGGAGGGAGAGAGATTCTGACGAGATGGAATACTATGCCGGACTGCGGCAGGTGTGGGACTTTCGCGTGAACGAGTCCAACGCTCTGCACGATGATCTCGTGCGACTCGGAGCACCTCTTGTCAACTGTATCTCGCTCACATTGCCATGGCAAAACATGCACCAATATGAGCGTACAGTGACAAAAATAAAAAAAGAGAACAATCTGATGATACTCCGTAGGTCCAGGTATCACATGCTACAACTGGTGGAAGAGTTGGCCGCCACAACGAACAGGCAACTCACTCCGGTGGAACGTAACAATGTCCTCAACTACGAGGACTAGCTGTCAGAGTGAATGCCTATGTGGTATGTGTGTTGTGTCTAGGGTTAAGTTAATAATGTTAGTAGGGTTACTGTTCAATATGCAATGCATGCATATTGGTGACGTCGTGTAAGTTATTTTAAGTTTTCCGTGTTATGTTGTAGGTGCTTATTGAAAAACATCATGTGTGGGAATATTTAACTTCTATGCGTTATGTGGAAATTATCTAAATTACGAATAACGTGCATGCCCCTCACAATTAATAATAAGGTTTACATAGTACAAATGCAACAAGAGTGACGCACATACATTTAAAACAAAGTTAACCAAAATAGTTCTCCAGCAAAGTCTAATTACACCACGACACGATTACTCTTCATCTGACATCTCCACATCTGACCGATAAATGGGATCAACAAGAAGTGATTGCATGAATTGTACGTGCTCGTACCACCCTCCCTCCACTGACTCTCGAATCTTGACTTGGGTACAATATCGATTAAGACGTATCTTCATTCGATTATTTTCTTCTCTTATGCGGTTCAATGCTTTACGAAGTTCATTGATCATGTCTCTAGGCATTTGCGATGCGAGTCGCCGAGGCACTGGCAACTTAAAACCAACCAACTCATCATAAAACATTTGCTGTTAACGAAATAATTAAGCCCACTCTTGTCTCATGGTATTGTGAACGTAAGCACTATTTCGTAGATTTGGATTGATTGGATAGCTGAACTCATCTTCCAATACCCAGTAACGACCCATAGCAGTGAACACATCGTGAGGCCTATAGATTTCTGGGTTGCCAGAACCAGACATTGACGCTGAATACAATAACAGCAAATGATCAAGTTAACAGTGTGCATCAACTGGTGGTAAGTAATGTAATGTTGCATAAAACGGTACACAACAAAGACATTCATAAATTTGGTTACTATTACATGCTAAAGATGAAATACTAACACTAACATTTGACCATATACATTAGACGTTGTTGTTAATGTCTACACGTTGTGTGCAATACAAAATGTTGTTGTTAATGTCTGACCAATTATGAGTATGTACATTCAACTTTTACAAATCTAAAGATTAACTTTTCATTAATTTTAGCAAATGTAATGAATTTTATTTTTTTGTCAATGAAATTTACACCAGCAAATACCCAATATAACCCAATGTACACACAAAAACACTCATAACCGTTTCTATAGATTATTGTACATTTCTTGAAGCACCAAACAACACCAAACAACTAAAATAACCCTAATCTACTCACATAACACTCATTCAATAAAATACCAAAGCATAAGTAATACAACCTATTAAATGAAAATTCTTCTCTAACAAAAACATACATTATGGTTGGTAAACTTTTATAATATCTACATCAACTACTTTTACTTACACAATAAAATTCTCTATGTATTTCAAAAAAGGAAATGAGTTTCTCACCTGAGATGATAGAGAGATAACACCAACGTTTGACAGAAAATTCTGAAAATGAGGAGAAGATGATCTGAAAATGATGAGGAGAATTGCATGAGAAGCTGATTTGTGGATGGTAGAAGTAAATAGCAGAACAACTCGATTGTATCAGAGCCGAGTAACATTAATAACTCAATTTCCAACTCATCGAGTTCACGTCACATGCAAATAACTGATTTGAAATCGGGTCAGAATGTAGCAGAGCAACTCGATCGTACCAGAGCCGAGTAACTTCAATAACTCGATTTCCTACTCATCAGGTTCAGCATAAGCGATTTGAAATCCGTCAGTAACTCAGTTTCCCCATTGCCGAGTTTCAAATAGTTACGCGGGATTATTTTATTGCCCAAAAGCCACGCTGGAAGACCAGCGTGGCAAGAGCCTGCCTATAACTCGGCTTTGGTATAATCGAGTACTTTAAGTAACTCGAATTTAGGATAGCCGAGTATCGAAACAGGGGCACGCCCTTATATAGTTTCGAAACAGGGGCATAACGGCAATTATTTTTCCCCAAAGGGGCAAAAGGCCAGATAGTCCTGACAGTTTAATGTAATACAGTATAGGCATGTTAAGAGGGAATGTAATAAGGCAACTCATAACATTGCTAGACATGCAAGACATGTTAGCGAGTTTTCGGAGTGGATGGAAGATGTTCCTCCACATCTCTTTGTTGTAATTCAAGTCGATTTGGCTTCCATTAATTAAATTACAATGTTCTTTCTGAAAAAAAAAAAAAAAGCTTTTCTTAAACAAATTCTTGTGACTTCAATTTATGCCACTTGAACACTTTTTATTACATTTAAACTAGGACTCAATTACATAAAAAGTGAGTTTTGGCTTAAATATGCCAGCACATAAAATTATGACCTTAACATGGTGTTCTATGGATGAAGACTACTTCGCTTGTGGGGATCACGTGATAGTGTTGGTGTTTTTCTTAATTTGTGCGGATCTTTTCCAGAAAGTATTTAATGCCCCAACAGAAAGATTTTGTTGCTCACTTAAGCCACATGCACAATTTTTTAGTTCAGTGAATGGGTCGTGTTTTATTTGAAAAGCTTTTTTATTTTTTATTTTTTTAAGAGAGAGACTTTCAACCTATTTGAAAAGTTAGAAAGTGATAATTAATGCATTTGAAGGTACCAATGGAAGATGAGTGATAGTCTAATGTAGTAACTGGGAGAGGCTTCTTTTCAGTGGTCAGTTTCACTAGACACGCTAGGATATGGACATGTGTCCAGTGGAATTGGCCACTAAACACAAGTCTAACCCATAGTACCTTAGTTTCCTATATTTTGGGAGAATTTTCATTTTGGTCATTGTATTTTTAAAACATTCATTTTGGTCCTTGCGTTTTTAACAACGTTTCTTTTTGGCACTTGCTGTCATTTCAACGACAAATTTGTTAACATTTATAAACACTTCAATGTTGTTGTGGGGGATTGATTTTGTTATTTTATATCCATGTTTATGTCAATTGATTAAATACATTAACAATTGGGTCTAAATTGACTTAGCCGTAAAATTTGTCATCTAAATTGTGCATTCTCAAACTCCAAAACTAAAGAAAATAGGTAACCATAACTCGGGCATTGTTAGATTAAATGATTAAACTCATTATTTTCTTAAATTTTAAACTATAGGAAAAATTGGTATTTTATCATGGTATATACCACAAGGTCTTTGGTCCAAACCTTGTCTCCACTGTACCTCTTAGTTAAAAAATTCTCATGTACTAGGCCCACTTAATAAAAGTAGTTCCACTTAAAATTTTGGAACAATTAGTAATTTATCAACCATGTTGACCACAATTATGTTGGTATTCATGGGGGCTAGCATGACTATAGTGGCCATAGGCATCGGTTCCATGGGTTTTGATTGGCCAAAAACGTATTGACCCATTGTGATGAATTAATTGATTAATTAGCCAAGTTTATTAATTAATCAAATTAACATGCAAACGCATGGTAGCACAAACAAATCACCAATTAAACTAAATATGTAGCAGAAAATAAATTGACACGGTGATTTGTTTACGAATGGGGAAAACCTACATGGCAAAAACCCCACTGGGTGATTTTAAGGTCACTACTCCCGAGAATCCACTATTATCACAACAAGCGGTTACAAGTAAAGGAATCCCAGTACTTTATACCAACCTACAGTTGAACCCTTGCCCCAATACCCAATTGGACTTGTTCTATAGTGACAATCTCTCCTTGTAATGCACGGCTCCCAGTACGTGACTAACCAATTGCGCGGATCCCAGTAAGCGACTTCAATCACCAACTAGAGAAGGTTGTTGGCTACAAAGTTCTTCAGTTCATCACACGATAAAGAACGAGAAGATGCTTGGTCACAAAACCCTACGGTGTACAAACACAGCAACTTCTTCACAAGAAAGATGAACTAGGGTAAATTCTGTCTCCAGTCACAATTTGCTTGAACAAACTTTGCTCAACACTTGTGCAACTTGTTCCACCTTTGACTACCCTTAAAATAATCCTTTTATATGTTTAGGGTTGTGAGAAAAGAAAGCCTAAACATATAATCACGGATTGGAATCAAAACAGAGCTGAAACTCTGTTTTTCGTAAACATTGACAGATCCCCTATCTGTCGAACTGCTATCAAGCCACGGGCTAGAACAGCTCTTCAAGGCTCGATAGATGGCTAACTGTCGAGCTTTAATGATAGGCATTTTTCAGACTTGAATCTTGGACAGACTTGCATAACTTTAACACTTGATCTTGAAACAGGGTTTCTTGAAGTATTAAACACATCCTAGATCTACCCAATTACAAGTAAATTGCGTTTTGTCAAAAGATTAACCAATTACATAAAATAGTGACATATGTTCCTAACAAGTGAATCACATATGTTCTAACAATCTCCCCTTTTGGCAATTCGTGACAAAACCATAACAAACAAATGAACATATGAGGGAAGTCATAAATCACTTAACTCATACTCACTTGTTGAATACAATAAAATCTATCCTAACACAAACTCTTGAAAAACTTTGCAAGAAGAGAGTCATGGCAAGAAAGATTTTGACAACCTATATTTCTGAAACACTTTAAACAAAACTCATCACGGCATCTTAGTGTGAAACAAAAATAATAGATTGCATATAAATAAATAAGAAACATGTGTATAAAGAAAGAAAAGAAACAACACATGTAAGGATAGGTGAAAGAATTGTAATAACAACCTCAAATGTATATATATATATATATATATATAAACAAGTACAAGGTTTGCTATCACAATATGATCACAAGATCTAAGGTACATGAAACATTTATCTAAAATAGAAAGAAAAGAAAAAGATACATAAAATCTTCACTACATCCCTCAATGTGCACACTCCCCCTAACAAAAATCTCTTATACTAACCCTCCCCCTAACTATGACTACTCTTATAACCAAAACTACTTCCCTTTTTTGTCACGAGTGACAAAGGTCAAAAGTGTCAAGTAGACATCTCATCAGAGTTGGAAGAGCTAGCATCTCCATCCTCACCATCATCATCGTCGTCGGAGTCGTCATCGACCTCGGATGCCTCAAGAGGAGGAGAAGGAGACTCCACATAGCCACCGAGGCGAGCCTGCCATCTAGCAATACAGCCGACACAAGTGTTCACCTGACACAACTCATCAGTGAGAGTGTCAAGGCGAGTATCCATGCGCTAAAACTGTGCCATGATCGTGTCAAGAGTCACACCTCTCGCTGAAGTAGAAGGAGCGGAGGTGGATGGAGTTGAAGGAGTGGGAGGAGCTGCCGGACTGAACCGCCTTGATCGAAACTGTGCCTTGCTCCATTTAACAGTAGCATAGTCATTGGGGAACGAAGAGGGTTCCAGGACAGAGCAGACTTACGTTTCGTTACCATTGACGCACTAACGTAAACAAGAGAGTGAGGGGGAAGAAAGAAACACTTAGAAAAGTCCCGAACACTTCAAATATACAAAAATATATTGAATGTAAATGACGTATGCATAAGATGCATAAGCATGTGACATGCAACAGTAATATCATCATGGGCTTAGCCTAATCCAAACCTACCAACACACAATCAGCTGCACACATCTAAATGCATGAAAATACTGTTATAATGCTCATGAGATGCAATGCATGAAGTTTTTAAGATCAAATCTTCAAAACCTATCCCAAAAATTTCACAAAAACCTCTTAGATTTTGTAAAATCCCAAATTTTGCAGAAATCCCAAAAACTTAGGTTATAAAGCATGAAATGCATGAAAAAGAGGGATTAGAGACTTACCAAGTGAGGAAAGACTTGATTAAGCTCGAACAAACCTTGAGTAAGAGGTTTAAGGTGAGAGAGAGAAGTTTGGGAGGTGAACAGACATGGACAGATCGAGAGAGATCGAGGAAATGAAGTCCGAATCGTGTATGAACCCTTATATAGGCGTTTAGTAATTCTCGATAGATGGAGGTGTCGAGAGGTGTCGAGCTTTAAAGGCTTCGACAGATGTAGCTATCGAGAGGTGTCCAAAGCAAAGTAGGCTCAATGGATTGAGGAGCTATTGAGGAGCTATCGAGGAGACAGGAGATTTCTCGATCGATCCACCTAGCTATTGAGAGGTGTCGAGATTGCGATGAAAAACAACAATGAGCTCGATAGATAAGCCAGATGTCGAGAGGTATCGAGGAGCTGTTGAGATTGCTTAAAAATAGTTTTTCAAGAAGAGAAAAACACAGATATGAATGCAATCAAGCATGCAACTCAACCAAGGATCTAAACATCATTTTGAACTCTCAAAATCATCTCTCAACCAAAAAATTTAAGCACATAGATCCCAAAAAACACACACACACACACACACACACACTAAACAAGTCTATCTAATTTTATATTTCAAAAACAAGTTAAGATAGTTTAGTTAGCATACATTAACACATGTAAATCTTGTGATGGCCAAATCACATTTTACCTAAACATGTATCAAGAGTAGCAAAGAATCTTGCGTGTTATATGTGAAAAACATCGCAAGATTGCATAAACGTCTACATGTTATGACAATTTGAGATATGAGAAAATCACTTTCACTCACACACAATCATAACTATTTGATGGGGACTATCACCTTCGAGATACATCATATAACTCCCACATCTCCTAGAATACACACTTGCAATCATATATAAAGCATTTTGATCTTTTTGCTTTTTATTTTTCTTTGCATATTTTCTTTTTAAGCAAATTATGCATGGGCATATAAGAGACAGAAAAGAATTACCCAATGATGTTAAGCTTTTGATATTCCAATTTTACAACCCTTTAAGAAACCTTGTTTCAAGATCGAGTGTTAAAGACATACAAGTCTGCCCAAGATTCAAGTCTGAAAAGTGCCTGTCATTAAAGCTCCACAGCTAGCCATCTATCGAGCCTTGAAGAGTTGGTCTAACCTGTGGCTCGACAGCAGCTCGACAGATAGGGGATCTGTCGTGGTTTATGAAAAACAGAGTTTCAGTTCTGTTTTGATTCCAATCTGTGATTATATGTTTGGGCTTTCTTTTTTCACAACCCTATACGTATAAAAGGATTGAAGAGTTGGTCTAACCTGTGGCTCGACAGCAGCTCGACAGATAGGGGATCTGTCGTGGTTTATGAAAAATAGAGTTTCAGTTCTGTTTTGATTCCAATCTGTGATTATATGTTTGGGCTTTCTTTTTTCACAACCCTATACGTATAAAAGGATTATTTTAAGTTGCTGTATTTATGCACCGTAGGGTTTTGTAACCAAGCATCTTCTTGATTTTCATCGTCTGGATGAACTAAAGAATTTTGCAGCCAACAACCTTATCTACAGGGATTTGCGCAATTGGTTAGTCACGTACATTATAAGGAGAGATTGTCACTATAGAACAAGTCCAATTGAGTATTGGGGTAAGGGTTCAACTGTAGGTTGGTATAAGGTACTGGGATTCCTTTACTTGTAACCGCTTGTTGTAATAATAGTGGATTCTCGGGAGTGGTGACATTAAAATCACCCGGTGGGGTTTTTGCTTGGTCCGGTCTTCTCCATTCATAAACAAATCACTGTGTCAATTTATTTTCCACTGCATACTTAGTTTAATTGGTGATTTGTTTGTGCTACCACGTGTTTGCATGTTAATTTGATTAATTAATAAACTTGACTAATTAATCAATTAATTCATAACAAGTGGTCAATACGTTTTTGGCCTATCAAGTGGTATCAGAGTAGACACACTTTGATTAGGTTTTAACCTTTGCTGTGTGATCCATTGATCACTATTTGTCATGAATAGAGAACAGTCTCTTATTATACCTCATTTATTTGATGGCATTAACTATGCATACTAGAAAGTACGCATGAGAACTTTCTTACAATCTCTAGATGAGAAAGTGTGGCAAGATGTGGAGATAGGCTGGACCAAGCCAAAGGAAGCGCCAACCGATTGGGATGATGCTAAGATCAGTGCGGTCACCAATAAGGAGTTCAAGAAGATATCCTCCATTGAAACTGCGAAGGAAGCATGGACCATCCTCTAGACAACAAGTGCAACAACCCTTAGACGGCCCTTAAAATAATCCTTATATATGTCTAGGGTTGTGAGAAAAGAAACCCTATGCAAATAGCTTAGATATGTGTGAAAAACAGATCTGAAAATTTGATTTTCATAATTCTCGATAGATAGGCTATCTGTCGAGCTGCTGTCGAATTACAGGCAAAAAGCTTCTTTTAAACCTTGATAGATCCAATCTGTTGAGCTTTAAAATACAACAATTCTTCACTTGATTCTTGAATAAACTTGCATGGATTTAACTCTTGACTTGAAAACACAGTTGCTTGAAGACTTAAACCATCTTAGATCTACCAAATTACAAGTAAAGTGCGTATTGTCAAAAGATTAGCCAATTCTAGATGACATATGTACATAACAATTTTCACATATGTCCTAACATAGTTTATACTTTATATTATAGTAGTATTACTATTAATGTAAGATTTATATTATAGATTAAATAAATGTGTATAACAAAAAGTGTACAATATTATATAATTTCTGCAAATATTTACAATCTATGATTTACATATGTTAGTACTATTTATTTATTTGTTTTTTTAAATTTTTTAAATTTTTTTTATTTTTATTTTTATTTTTTTTTATGAATATAAGATCTACATATTGTACACATTTACTTAATTTCTGCAAATATTTACAATCTATGATTTACATATGTTAGTACTATTTATTTATTTGTTTTTTTTTAAATTTTTTTAAATTTTTTTTTTTTTTTTTTTTTTTTTTTTTTTTTTTTTTTTTTTTTTTTTTTTTTTTTTTTTTATGAATATAAGATCTACATATTGTACACATTTACTTCGTTTTACAATATAAGATTTATATGTTAGTAAAATGTAAACCTATAATGTTCATAAAAAAAATGATAAATAATTTAATTTTACTAGGAACCGCGGCGTATGTGAGGTTTGTTTGCCATACCTTTTATTGTGTAGTTAGCTCGTCTAAACAGAAATGGTATAGAAGTTTGGCTGAGCAGTGGCTTTCGAAATGGGTATGAGCATGGGAGACAGGAAGACAACTAGTATTGAAGAAATTATTGCCATTAGTGGAGTAGAATGGGTAGATTAATGCTGAGAATCTCTATCGACGTGGGAGAACTAGTTTGCGGTAATAAATTTTGTGTTGGTGCCACGCTCAGAGCATAAGAAGTCCTTGATGATCAGGAAAATTCTTCTAAAAATTGAAAAATTCATCATTTTCTTAGGATTGAATTAGGCTAGGAAGGTACCGATCCTTTTCCTATGTCATGGCAGCTAGTCACAACCAGGACATGGCAACCTAAAATATTGCAGGGTTAGTCAAGTGATTTTGGTTTACCATTTGCGTGCCTAACCGTGGAAACTGGAAACCACAACGTGACGCTCTCTAAAGGTTTTCTAGAAAATAGATTGTTTATTAGTAATTTTGTCTTGAAAAGCACAAGTCTTTGAAAATTTAGGAATTACCACTTATTTTAATATTTAGATTTTAGAGGAAAAATAAAATTAGAAATGAAATTTAAAAAAAAAAAAAATTTAATTGATTCAACATATAAGGAAAATTAGTCAACATTCTACCAAAAATAAGTTTGGAGGTTAGGCTATGCTGTAGGAAGGTGTGAAGTACACACGCACGCTTAAAGTGTTTATTAGTCTCTACGAAATAATTATTTAATGGACACAATAGTAAATAAAGAAATTTATCACAACTTAGAATTTGAAAACAAATTTGGAATTATAAATTTAGGGCATAACAATACATACAAGAAGTTAAAATTGTGGAATTTGACATGTACTTGAATAATTTACATTAATCATTTCAAGTGGAATTCCCAAACAAATATACTTATTGTAGCCCCGATTCACAGACCATTATCTTGGACATAACTCAGTTATTGAAGCCTCATTGTTAGTTATGCTGGAACTGTTGTCATTCGGTACTAATGTGGATGATACAATATTGCTTTGCATAAAACTAGCAGGTTGTGTTGGTGTTGGAATTGGATCCAAATTGCCGTTAAGCATGAGAACAACAGAAGTCATACTTGGTCTGTCACTTACATTTTCTTGCACACATAGTAGCCCAATTTTGATACATCTCAACATTTCAGTTATTGGACCACCTCTCAATGTGGGATCTATGAGATTTGAAGTTGTCTCCTCCCTCCAATTTTTCCAAGCCTGCAGAAGTAGTTCATTATGCATTTACAAACTTATAGAAAAAGTTCGATTATGTACTTTTCAATTCATGATTTTTTTGTTTATAAAAAGGAAATGTCTACTCTGGACTTTGTAGTCATACTCACATAGCTTAGAAGATACTCCGAGTTTTCTCCATCATGGAAATGAGTGATTTTCTGTCCACTCAAAACCTCCAAAATTAGCACACCGTAACTAAAGACATCTGATTTTATTGAAAATTGTCCAAGCATTGCATATTCTGGTGCCATATATCCGCTGCATTTCAATGTTAACAAATCAATGTTCAATTTGAGAAAAACCAACTACTAAAATCTAGTATACAAGACATGCACAAATATTAATTGTCATCAACTAATGCATCTTTTTATACTTACTAGGTACCTACAATTCTATTTGTATTGCCTTCAGTTTGATCTAGTACAAACATTTTTGCCATGCCAAAATCTGAAATTTTAGAGTTCATTTCTGCATCTAAAAGAATATTACTAGCTTTGAGATCACGATGAATAATCCGAAGTCATGAGTCCTCATGAAGATATAGAAGTCCTCGAGCAATGCCTTTTATGATTTTGTAACGCCTTTCCCAATTGATATGTGCACGCTTCATTGGATCTATATATTCATGAAATTATATTCTTTACTCAAATACCATGAAATTCACAAGAATTTATTATGATCACATAATATAAATTGAAGTAAGAATGTAACAATACCAAAAATGTAGTAATCAAGGCTTCTATTAGGCACAAATTCATATATAAGAAGTCTCTCATTCCCTTCCAAGCAAAATCCAAGGAGTCTAACTAAATTCCGGTGTTGAAGCTTGGCCACTAATAGAACCTCATTCTTAAACTCAAAATCACCTTGTTGAGAGTTTCTTGATAGCCTTTTCACAGCTATCTCTTGTCCATTTAAAAGATTTCCCTGAAATCATTTGCATAATGTGTAAATTAAAAAATTCAAGTCGATCACTTTGATTGAATTTAAAGCATTGATTTAACACAGTTTGACTGAAATTTAATATCTTTCCATATCATAATGTTTTCCTACCTTGTAAACTATCCCAAATCCACCTTTCCCAAGTTTATTTGCATCAGAAAAATTGTTTGTTGCAGCTCTAATGGTGCTAAAGTCGTATTGCAGGGATTCCACACTTTGTATTCCTTCCACAGCTTCAAATTAATAGGAAACAAGTAATACACAATCAAACGATTTAAGTACTTTCTTTAAATAGTAATATTTCTTCAAAGAGTCAAAACTATGGTAAATGTGTCTCCTATGCAAAATTTCTTTGCCATATATATATATATATATATATATATTCGAACTATCTAAAGGACTTCACAACTTTCATACTATAAAAAGTTTGTTATTTAAAAGAAAAAATCATTTTAGAAACAAGCATGTTCAGTGATATTGCGATAAGTACATTATCTCTAACTGTTTGAAAGCATGTTCAGTGATATTGCAATAAGTACATTATCTCTACTGTTTGATAAAGGAAAACACCTCTCAGATAAGTGGATAACAAGCTAGCAACGTTGAAACTAATTGATTGTAAGTGACTTACTTTCAAAATTATCCTTTGACTTCCTCATTCTAAGAAATAAGTAAATACTGATGATAAGCATCATAGCAATAACAGATGGAACGACAATGACGATGGCAGTTCGAGTTTTCTTTCTCTCCTTTCCTGAGAAAACCAAAAGCGTCTCGTCAAATATATTTAAACCAAAAAAAAAAAAAAATCATGTCAATTGTTGAATACAGTTATTCATCCGTTGGTAGATTGGTCCTACTTAACGAAATCATATCACGCAAATAGGAAATAAAGAAGGGAAAAAACGAGAGAGAGTATTGTGAAACATAAAATTTGATTTTCCACAAAAAGACAAATTTATTAAACAAAATGGCAATTCTTATGCGAATCTTGATGAAATTGTTATAAGATCATACTCAAATAAAAAATGGTGAATACTTTTTTTTTCATCCAGGAGATGAAGATTTGGATTTGATGCGGTAGTTAGGACTATTGCACTACATAATTTTACCTTTAATGTGAGAGAAAGAAGTTTGAAAGGTAAAAAATTAAATTGTTAAAAAAAATTTCCAACCTTGCCTTCCAACACAACATAGAGGTATTTGCTAAACAATCACTGCAATCTTGCTACAACAAGCCAGAAGTGCACTGCACAAGCTCATATATTGTGATGAAGTCCGGGGCGATTGGGGTTCCCGTTGCAAATTTGAGAGAACCGTACCTGATAAGCAGCTTCACTTCTCATGCTATCAAACAGTGTCAGGGTCTTCACCATTGGAGTCAGTGTAAAAGCCATTTTCAACTTCAATGTTTGAGGATATGGAGGAGAGGAGAACCAGGGGCAGGGCTACGTTTTACAATGGGGGGCCATGGACCGCCCCCCCCCCCCCCCCCCCCCCCAAAAAAAAGCTCAAAAATTTATTTTAGCTGTTAAAAAATAGGTTATACAGAATTGTTGTAAGAGCTGACGCTGCTGACCCCTCCAAATGAAACTAACTGCCTCCCACGTGTCCTTAACTACTTGTTTCATTCATATTTACTTAATGGACAAAACTTAGGTACAGTACCTTATGTGCTATTTTTTAAATTCTCTTCTTAAAATTCTGTCATGTGGTTTTTTAACAAAAAAATACACTTATATCTTATGAAAAAAAATCCACATGGCAGAATTTTAAAAAGTAACCCTAAAGAACAGCACCTAAATACTATACTTAAGTCTTGCCCTTACTTAATTACTTTGACTTTTTTTCAGTCTTTCCTCTCTCTCTCCTCCCCCCAACACATCAACAATCCCATAACTTTTATAAGTTTTACAGTTTTACTCACTTTTACTATTAATATGTATTTTTCAATGTTTTACTTTTCAGTCCCTTCCAAAAGAACTCATCACTCAGTGCAAATGTTCTCATAGTCTTACACTAACTTTTTTCAATCTCTTTACAAAAATTTATTAAAGCATTGATGAGTGGGTCATACATACATAAATAGACATACACATATTTTTTGTGAATCAATATGATCATTTAGTCTTGACTAGCCCCACAAAGGTAAATTTCTAGCTCCGCCCTAAGGAGATCGTTGAGGTTTGTCTTATAGGTACTGTTAGCATTGTAGTTACTTGACAAATTCATGCGTAGTATTTAAGAGGGTACGCTATCTCAAAATCCTAGATAGCTATATATCGAGGGAGAGTAAGAACTAATCCGGATTTATACAAAACCGAAAAGCTACTCAATTAATCGTTTGTATTAAAGTTTTTTTGCTCTTGTATCCTAAAATTCTAATAATTTAATCTTAAACTTATAATAATTTCAGTAAATAATTGTTGATTTGTAATTTACCAATATTTCTCTTCCTATTTTCTTTTTACCACCATATGAAAACCAAGGACTTCTTTTCTTGTGTGGTCTAAAACTAAAAGTAGGCAACTCAAAAACTGTGCTCAGAATATAATTAATATGGTGTTTCATTGATTTTGTTCCTCTTTAAAATGAAAACTGGAAGCAGATTTTTTAGGAAATTTATTATTTTAATGTCTTGTGAAAATATATATCTTGTTTTCAATCACGTTCAGTAATACAATTTTGAATTATTATTTGTTTCTACATTATTAAAAAAAAAAAAAACTATTATATTAGAAAACAATTCCACTGAAAACGAGCAAACAAATAAATTAATTAAATTAACCAAGAAGATAATTAAGTCAACATCTATGTTATGAAACACCATGGCCAGTTAAAAAAAAGAAAATAAAAGAAAGAGTCATGACACAACATCAGTGCATACCTGGTATACTTGTCGGCAATTTCGGTGGTGGTGATGCTGCAGTTAGTGGTGGCAATAGTGGTGGTGGTGGCGGTGATTGTGGTGACTCAGCAGAAGGGTTATAAAAAAGGTATGTCTCATACCTTAGAACGCAGCTGGGTGCTAAAAATATTCCTCCTTGCTTTTCACCACAACATTCTGAAGTAAAAGCCTGAACAGTCAGCAGGCAAGTGTTGCAATCCCGCTCGCTCAAATCAGGGGTGCACTGCAGAAGTGAATATATGGTTTGGGAGTCTGGGGCAGGCCCATCCTGCATAGCAAACTTGTGAGTAGGGTTTCCTGTTGCAGCACGGTTTCTTAGGCTATCTAACAAGGGTCTTAGCGCGTTGTAGAAACCTTCTACATCTAAGGCGTTGTCTACTCTTACAAAGGCTCTTTTAGGGTCAGTTTCCAATTTATTAAATATGGATTTGTATGAGTATCGAATTAAACATTTTTTGTCCCAAGCCCAATTGATAGCCTCCTTTTGGTTTGGACAAGCTTGCAGTAGGTCGTATCTTGACTCATTTATACAACTACGGCATTCGCTGGGCGAAGCGTCTCCAGTACAAAGTGCAATCGCGTATACTTTGTCCGGAGATTCACCAGCAGAGAAATTGTAAAACCCATAATCAATTTTGGTGTTGTTAATGATGGAGGTCAGGAGGCCATCGAGGTTGGCCCTGTAGGTACTGTTACTGGTGTAGTTACCACTCTCAAAACAGATATTCTGGGCAGTCGTGGGAATAACAAGATAAATGAGAGCAAAATAGAAGAAAATTTGTAGTTTGGAACAGCCCATTTTCATTGTTCCTCTGCAGTTGTAGGTTGGAAGAAGTTTAGTATGGCAATATATATCATTCCTGTTCTAAACTTTAATGCATGTGTCTACTTTCTACATTGACTAATTCGTTGGAAACTTCGATTCCAAGCTTTGGACCGCATTTCTCTCCCAAAAAAAAAAAAAAAAAAACTTTGGACCGCATGACACACGGTCGACGCAAAGACGTGAATAAATAGTGATAAGAAAAAATGGAAATAAAAAAGGAGATTTCCTTCCGATTTTCTTCGTGGGCCACATGGATGCAATCGCGTTTCGAAAACACAAAATTTGTTTTAGAGAACTAGAGATGCACTCAAATTTGTATCCAATTTCCTAACATACCTAAACGTCAACTTGTTATTGGTGCATAATAATTCTAATTTTTCCTAGTATAAATGTGTTGATCTCATATATAAATAATGTAATCTAATCACAAGTTAACACTTAAATATATTGGAAAATTGGGTGGTGAATAAAGTTCGTTTTTGGCCCACAAAGACCATAAGTCACACTTGAGATTGAAATTGTTTGATAGGTTGATATAATATTATTGAGTTTAAACTCATAGGCTTAATTTTTTTTCCTTAAGGCTCCGCTTGGGAGAAGGGAATGGAATGAAATAAAAAGAATAATTTTAGAATATTCTTCACTTCTCTTATTTGAGAGTTTTAATAGAGGGAATGAAAAGTTCATTCTCTTGTTTGAGAGTTTAAGTGGGAGGGAATGAAATGAATAGGAGGGAACACTCATTTCTCTCTATTCCCTTAAAACCTTAAATTTTCATTCTCTTCAAAATTGGGAGGAATGAGAGGGAATGAAATTAGATTTAATAATTTTTTTACTAAAACTCCCAAAATACTCCTATATATTCAACTCTTTATTTTAAAATAGGGGTTTAATAGTAATATTGTCATAAAATGATTCCATTCCATTCCCTCCATATTGCTCCCAAACAAGATTACTTACATTCCATTCATTTTCATTCATTTCCATTCCTTTATTTTAAAACATCTATTCAAGGTTACTTAATTCCATTCCATTCCATTCTTTTTCATTCTTTTCCCTTACTTAAATACATTCTATTCCATTTCATTCCTTTCCATTCTCTTATAATCATCTCATTCCATTCCCTTATGAACTTCCAAGCGGAGCCTTAGTGGTGTCTCTACCCAAAATGTCCTTCTAACAAATGGTATCTGAACCCATAGTAGTTGTGTATTCGGCAAAAAAAAAAAAAAAAGACCCATAATTGGGTGTGGCAAGGTGGCAAAGTTAGTAAGCTCCCTTTCACAAATAGAACATGTGTTGGTCCCTTTCGCAGCCGGAGTAAAGACAAGATGCTTATGTACTTGGAGACTCTTACACAATCTTGGAAAGATGAGCATAATTTAAAATTAGAGTAAGAAATGGGACTTGATGGAATAACTTTCCTTGTGTGTCCTATGGGCCGAAAGAAATGCAATAATATAAGAATGATGCCAATTTCCCAGAGTATAATGGTAATTCTTGCATGCTACAACAAAATACTAGAATCACATACTATCCACTGAATAGAAGAATGATGTGAATGAATAGTGAGGTAAGAAGAATGCATCAATCAGCCATTTTTTAATTCATTTATTTTATGATCAATTCAAAGCTTTGAACCGAACAATGCATGGTTTACGAAGACGCGAATGAATGGTGAGGTCATATTCAAAATTACTTGTCAAATGAATGGTGAGGTCATATTCAAAATTACTTGTCAAATTCATGCACTCATTCAGATTTATCCAAAACCGCAGTTCACGAAAACGAGAATGTCTGTGTCAACATGGTTAATGGTGTACCCGGCATATATGGCGGGTCTCTCACACATTGGTGAGTCCCACAATGTGTGTGGCCCGCCTATGACTAGAAGAATTCAAAAAGGTATCCGTGTTTTCAAATTCATCAATGGGACAAAATAGAATTCATAAAGGTCTTTTCCTCAATGGGACACGGGTTTGAATTTGAAAACACGGATTTATTTATTTCGAATTAACCAAACTTAGAACTTTCTTCATTTTGTTACATGCATGCTATTGGTAAGTAAATTTTAGGAACTAATTTGGGAGTCTTCTTTTGTCACAAATAACAAACCTCATATTGTCTAATTTGGGGTTAATTTTAGTAAAAAAGTTACACATGTGCAATTTAAGTAATCTAAACAATTGAGGAGCATTTTGGTAATTTTCTATCACAAGAAATTACTAAAATACTTTTTCTTCTTGGAATGAATAATCAATAAATTTTATTAACAAAAAGAATAAATGATAGTACAACAAATTCAAAATTACACCAACAAGCAAAACAACATCAAGTTCAAGTCAAGGAAGCAAACAAAGCAACAACATTTCAAACAACAATTTGATAAATCACTCGCCGAGATTAGAAGCTAGCTGGTACATTGTAAAAATATCTCAAATTACTTGAGAGAGTTGATCGTGCAATTTGAATTGTCAAAAACGGCTAGTGTAATGCTTGTTGCCAGTTTCTAATTGTCCTCACAGTTGCATCCAATGTTAAATATTAGATGAGGAGTCAGAGTTTATATCTAAAGTGCCATATGCTAAATTGCTAATGTAATTGGGTGTCTCATGTACTTGATGGTGTGTACTAGATAGACCTAATATTTCTAATACAGTCATTGTGGTTATTAAGTATATGACAGATTAAAAAAAAAAAAAAAAAAAAAGCATTGGATTGAAGTAAATTGGATCTCAAGATATCTTACAGATACTCATGTGCCTTCGGTACCCTTTTTAATCATGTATGAGTTTGTACAGAACATTGGGTTATGGGGGATGGTGATTATGTTGGGGATCTTGCGTTTATCTTTGTTGGTGGCCCAATATGTCACAAAAGTATAATATATGGCAGTAACAGCTACAGGAAAATGAGTGTCGCCTAAAATACTAGTTAATAAACTTGGTTTAAAGCAGGATAGCGTGGTGGGACATTGTAATTGTTAAAGCGCAATTGACTTGGCAAGGAATCAAAGTATAATGTGCAACGACAAATTAAAGCATAATGATGTACAGTATCACAAGATTAGAGAATGGACTTTTGGACTTGATTGGTGTTTGTTGTTTGTGATAGCCTTTAGGGATTAGGCAGGAGATCATGAATGAGTTTCGTTTGTGTAGATTGATCAAATTCAAGTAGAGATGGAGATTTGTTGACGTGGTTATCTTTTGTGGCTTGAATTTGTCAGTGCCCAAGTCGGTCATAATGGTTTGGCTGAATTCCTTTATTTTTTGACCGAGTTCTTTTTTTTTTTTGGGAAAAAAAAAGGGACTCGGGTGTGGCAGTCATTGTCTCATGCCCAATGATACATTTGGGTAAGCTTATGAGTACCACCAGCTTGAACCGGAGCTGGGAGACCGAGTTCTTTTATTAGCTTAAGGAATTCCACAGTTTTGTTATTTCTATCGTAGCCTACATATGCCATATATATGTACGTTCAATTGTTATCTTTTAGCTCAATTAGCTAAAAAAATTTAGCAATAGCACCATTATTGTAGCTCTATTTTTATTGCGTGGGTTTGTTAAGCTCATATTTTATATGTAATTGACTAATTTTTTGACAAAACGTACTTTATTTGTAATTAGGTAGATCTAAATTGGGTTTAATATATCAAGAAATATGTTGTTCAAACATATAAAGTGTTAGTATTAAAGACATGAAGATTAATCCAAGAAACAAGTGAAGAAAAACTGTTTTATTAAAGCTCGACAGATACCTGCTATCGAGACTAAATGGGAAGCTCGACACATACTCGTTCTATCGAAAATTATGATTTCAGAATTTTAGATCTGAAATTCGACCCAAGCTGATGCATTTGTTTAGGATTTCTTTTCTCACAACCTTAGATATATATAAGGCTTATTTTAAGAGCCGTCATACACGGATACAGAGACCAAGAGTTTAATTTTCTCTGTGAGAAACTAGTGCATTTGTATGCCATAGAGTTTTGTAACCAAGTGCTTCTTGATCTTCATTATTGATGAAGTGAAGAACTTTGCAGTCAACAACACTCATTCAAGTTGCTAGAGTTATTCATGTACTAGAATCCGTGCAAAAGCTCAACTGTAAGTTGGTATTTTGAAATACGCCAAGGTAGTGGTAAAATTCCTTATACTTGTAACTACTTGATTATTATTTAGTGGATTCTTGGGAATGGAGACCTTAAATTCACCTGGTGGAGTTTTTGCTTTGCGAGAGGTTTTCACCATTTTTCAACAAATCACCGTATTAATTTATTTTCCGTTGCATATTAGTTTATTTGGTGATTTGTTGGTGCCTTCACAATTTGCATGTAATTTGACCTAATTAATCAGTTTGGGTAATTGTATTAATTAACTGGGATCAATATATCTTAATTCAACAAGTGGTATAAGAGCGGGCACACTTTGATTAGATTTTAATATTTGCTGTGTGATCCATCGACCCCTGTTGTCATGGATACAAATTATATGAACAAGTCTTTTATAATACCTCTTTTGATTCTAACAATGATGTGTTTCAGTCTCTCAGGACATGTAAGTCTAAAATTTATTTGAGACAGATATTTGTGTTAATTGAAAAAGACTTGCATATGGATATGTTGATGAAATCAGCTCAGGTAAAAGAACTATTGATTCTTGAGAAATGCAAAAGAAGACTAGACTGTCTCAAGAGATGCATACATTGGGCTGCAAGCAAGAGAAAGATGAAGGAACGATTGAGGTTGTCCAGCAGAGGTCACAAAGAAATTACTCAGCCATATAACTTGACTAATAAGCATGAAGTGTGCTTTATGATGCATATTGCTCTTTAGGTGATGAATACATTTCTGTGGTATCTTGACAGTGGATGTTCAAGACATATGACTGGGGATCGATCTTTCTTCAAAACATTTGAGCCAAAAAAGGGTGGCAATGTTACATTTGGGGATGAAAGCAAATCCTAGATAAAGGGGAAAAGAATTTTTTCCTTATATGGATTACCTAACATCGCAAATGTGCTATATGTTGAAGGACTAAAAGTAAATTTGTTGAGCATAAGTCAAATTTGTTATCAAGACTTCATGGTGCTATTTTCCAAAGGAAGATTTTAAAGTTGTGATTTACAACTATGTGTTTTGTTGGCTTTTATTCCGTGCCAAATTTTATTGTAATTTCATTCAATCTTTTGTTTGGGATTTGATTGTAAGGGTTGTGTGATAGAGAGAGAGAATGTGAATACTCAAGCAATTGAAGACTGAGGAGTTCTCGCTGGTAGCTCGCGACTAAGCATCCCGTGAAGTGTGCCATGTGCCCTGCACATGATTGGAATGTGGAGAGTTAGGACAGATGGCGATAGCTATGTTTCGCGAGTAGCTAGCGGGTAAGGCCTTCCCGCAAGACACTCGCGAGACATTCTGCTTTGTCAGGCTGTACTATCTGATACACACTTTTTGTGCCCACACTATATATACCCACATTACCCACAAATGTTAAGGAGTGCTTCTAAGAGAAAACCCTAGCCACAAACATTGAGAGTTAGAGATTGTTATATCCATAATCCTTTACATATTTGCTTGTGGAATTTTCTCAACTCTTACCTCTCCATTTCCATACCATTGAGAGGTTGATAGCCCAAACACTTACCACACCCTTTCAAAGTGTCAAGTGAGGTTTTGGTGATACTGGGAAGCATTAGAAGAAGCCAAGAATGACAGATGCAACATGGAGCTTGTTACGGGATCCGAAAAGTGTGGTGTGACTCTAAACCGCATCGCACATGTGACCGCAAAAATAAAGTGCAGTGCAGTTATGGTTTTAGCTAAACTGCTCCGCAAAGTGCGGTGCTAAAAATGGCCCAAAACTGCAGCACATCGCACTACGAACACCCCTAACTACCATATCAAGACCACTTGAGCTCCTTCACATTGATCTCATGGGTCCTACTAGAACATCTCTAGGAGATAAGAGATATATCATGGTTGTGGTAGATAACTTTATCAAATTTACATGGGCAATTTTGTTGAGGTCCAAGTTTGAAGCACCTCAACAAATAGAAATCTTGTGCAAAAGAGTGCAGAATGAAAATGGGGTATGCATAAATCGTGTTTGGAGTGATAATAGAAAAGAGTTTAAGAACTCTCAATCGGAAAAATTTTGCACTGAAGTTGGGATAGCTCAATAATTCTTTGCTCCAATTACTCCTCAACAAAATGGAGTAGTAGAATGGAAGAATTGAGTCATCCAAGAGATGGCTAGAACTATGATGCACAACAAGGATGTCACAAAAATTTTGTGGGGGTGAAGCCGTGAACACTACCTGTCACACTGTAAACAGGGTGGACTTCAGACCAAGAACAAAGAAAACTTCCTATGAATTGTGGAAAGGGAAAAGGCCAAATGTAAAATATTTTAGAATATTTGGTAGCACTTGCTTCATCTTGAAAGATAGGGAAAATGTGGGAAAGTTTGACACTCGAATTGATGAAGGTGCCTTTCTTGGTTATTCATCCTCTAACAAGGTCTACAAGATATTAAACAAAAGAACAGGTAAAGTCATGGAAATTGTTGTTCCAAGTGAATATGAATGTTTAAGTGAAAGCGAAATCATACCAAATATGAAGCGGTCAAGGCTTGCATTTGGCACAAATTCATAGCTATTTCTTGTTCATTTGGGAACCTACCTTGAAAAAAGAATATATATATATATATATATACATACACGTGTGTGCGTAATCCGAAATAATTCAAAATTTGGGATTTAACATATTATGTGAAAAAAATGATACACTCTTCCACTCAATAATGTCAAATTACCTTGTAAACAGCACCAAATCTACCCTCTCCAAACTTATTAGCATCAGAGAAGTTCTGTGTAGCAACTCTGATTTTGACATAGTCAAATCGCAAGCATTCAACGACACTAAATTGATCATCAGCATCAACTGAAGAAAAAGCCAAAACGTCTGAGTTAGATTACTAAGTGTTGCCTAAATCGAAATTGCAATTATGTATATACAAAAGCAACAAGGGGTATGCAGAACGAATTACTGAAATCCTTTCTTCTTGAATTCTGAGGGAACTAAAAATGTCTTTTATGTAATATTCTTGTATTTGTTTAGCACAACTCTTGCAGTAGGGTAGTTTCTACCAAATCCGATTTAATATTCAATTAATGGCCTCTAGATTATGTTATTGTTTCATTTAAAATGATAAGGAGAAAATAATACCAGAAATAGAGGAATCTTGTTTTCACTAATATTGCTTAATTCTCTAAACAATGCATTCACCACTACATACAAATTGTAGGGATATGGTAATCTTTCTTGCTTTTATAGTAATGATTCACTTATCACTTAGCAAAAAGGAAAGTTAAACCAATTTCTAACTCACTTTCAGCTTTATCCACTGAGTTCCTCGCTCTTTAATTGATGCAGATGCTGATAGAGATGATTAGTACATCAGAAGCAATAGTAGTCACTACTCACTACTACAATGAATACAGCTCGAAATGAGTCACTTTCCTTCCCGCAAAATCCGGAATTCTGCTTTTATTAAAACATTAGTTGCAAGTGCTCAATTTCGGGACAGAGTTGAAAAAAAATTATATATATTTTGAATGGGCTGTTTGTTTTCATTTATGTTTTATACTATTTGGTTATGCCATGCCTGCGTTCATGTTCTTTAGCATATTTTGCATCTTTATTATATGTATTTTGTGGTACATTTTTAATAATGTTAAGGAAATATCTTTTTTTTTTTTTTTTTTTTGGAAACAACCAAATATTCAATTCTGAGATCAAAAGTGGTGCGAAGGTAATGACACCAACAATCCATAAATATATATGTATAAAATATAGTGTCTTCTTTCTACGTTAACCAGTCATTGCTCACAGTTGAAAATATGTACTTTTGTCAATACCAGGGTTGAAAAGTGGTGAGGCAGCGCCTACTAGGCCATCTTTCTTCCTTCAATACCAGATGGACTTCCACCGAATAAACAAATGTGACCGTCGTTGAACTTTCCGAGGAAAGCCAAGTTTGGCCATTTTTCTTTGCGTTAATTTCGGAAAAATCGGAAAAAAAAAAAAAAAATTTTATTTGAAGTACATATAACGCCCACAGTTTTTCGTCAACTGTCTTTGTTTTTTAAGAAGAGGAAATATATATTATCTTATATTCGTTTATTTATATCAATATCGACGATTTATGATTTATATGTAATAAAAAAAAAGCCAAAAAAACCGTGTAAGAATCTCATTGCCCATTTAAGAATGTGTAAATTTAACGGCTAATGAAACATGATGTGTACAAAGAATTTAGTGTGAGAAAATTAAAGCATGTGAGATCAAGAATATGGTGATATTCAAAATAACTCGACAAATCCATGCTAAATATTTAGAGGGGATGTACTCTCACAATCATAGATAGCCAGGGAAAAGTAAGAACTAATTCAGATATATCCAAAACCGAAAAGCTACTGTTGGTGCAAACACAATAATAATGGAAACAACACAAAGAGAGATTGAATAATATGCTGAATATTATTAATTTGAAGGGATGAACACAACACTATTTGGACTAAGACGCGACACTCGCTCTCTTTAAGGAGATTGAAGCTCTCGGTTGGCTAATCTTTGTAACCGGTGCAGACATTCTCTGACTTGTCTCTCACACAATACTATTTGCTTTTAACTATTTTCTCTTCATTCACTCTTGATATGAAATTAGTCCATAGCAGACCCATATATATAGTCTTCCAACCCTTCACATATCCTACATGTTATTTATTAATTTAGAAAACTTCTCTTAATTTATTTAATCTAACTTACACACAAGTAACTCTTTCTTTAACAAATTTTATTATAACCCATCTCTTTATAAAGTATTACTGCTCACACATAACAATCTAGGTGTTGACATGAGCTTTACTAGCTAGCACGTTACGACCCTATGTTGATCCCAGTTTTTCATCAGTGTTGATAGGCCAAGAATGTATTGACCCCTTGTGATAAATTAACCAATTGATTTAGCCAAGTAAATTAATTAATTCAATTAACAAGCAAAATGCATGGTAGTACAAACAAAACACCATCTAAGTTAATATGCAGTGGAAAATAAAGTTGACACGGTGATTTGTTTACGAATGGAGAAAACCTTCAAGGCAAAAACCCCATCGAGTGATTTTAAGGTCACCACTCTCGAGAATCCAATATTATCACAACAAGCGGTTATAAGTAAAGAAATCTCAGTATCTTATATCAACTTACAGTTGAACCCTTACCCCAATACACAATTGGACTTATTTTGTAGTGACAATTTCTTCTTTTAATGCACGGCTCCCAGTACATGACTAACCAAAAGATGTGCGGATCCCAGTACACAACTTAATCAGCAACTTGAAAAGGATTTTGGGGGTCACAAAACCCAACGACGTACAAACGCAGTAGCTTCTTCAAGAGAGAGAAGAACTAAGACAAATTTTGTTTTCGGTCACAATTTGCAACACTTGTACAACTGTGCAACATTTGACGGTCTTTAAAATAATCCTTATATATGTTTAGGGTTGTGAGAAAAGAAAGCTTAAACGTGTACACACAGATTGGAGTGAAATCAGATCTGAAAAACTGATTTTCATAATTCTCAATAGATACGGTATCTATTGAGTAGCTGTCGAGCATCGGGCTAAAGCAGCCTTTTAAACCTCGATAGATGCTATCTGTCGAGCTAGTTGTCAAGTTATAAAATTTAGCACTTCTTCACTTGTTTCTTGGACAGATTTGCATGGCTTTAACACTTGAACTTGAAACCTTGTTTCTTGAAGTATTAAACACATCCTGATATTCAATTACAAGTAAAGTGCTCTTTGTCAAAAGATTAGCCAATTCTAAATGACATATATTCCTAATATGAATCACATATGTCCTAACAAGCGTCTTTGAGAATAAGCCTAATTCTCATATGGAACGGCCCCACTCCCACGTTCACATAGGTGAAATATGTTTAGGGTGCTCTTGTAACTTTGGCACCCTACTCATAAGAGCTACAGATTGTTCATTAAGAGTTTTAAAAAACTCAACCTCCTACACGTTACAGGATAAATGCATTTACACCATAGGGATGAATTTTTTATTTTTTATTTTTTCGAATAAAATTAAAATTAATAATGCATTTTATTATGACCACCATATGATTCGTTTTTCCCATCGAACTCAATTCTTAGGATCTCTAGTCCCCAAGTTGGGTATCCTCATACATGGCTCATGATTGTATGGGCTTCAATCTCATCCCCCTCGATGTATTCCAAACCCTTTCTCTTGTTAAGGCCTTAGTTAATGGATCTGCTTATCACAAGATTTAACATATTCTATATTAATGATGTCATTACTCAAATAAGATCTCACAGTTCTATGTTTTCTTCTTATGGGTCTGGATTTGCCGTTATTAAAACAGTTACGTACTCTACCAATTGTAGCAGTGCTATCACAATAAATTAAAATAGATGGTATTGGTTTTTCCCAAAGAGGAATTTCATGCAACAAATCTCTTAACCGGTTTGCTTCCTCACTTGCTGAAGCTAAAGCTATAAGCTCAGCCTCCATAGTAGAGTTAGCAATAATAGTTTGTTTTTTAGATTTCCAACATATTGCACCACCACCCAAAGTAAAAATGTAACTAGTGGTAGACAAAGAATCACTTGACAAAGTATTCTAGTCATATAGGGATTTAGTTTTATAATAGATGCACTTGTCAGATTCATTTGACTTATATCCATTTTTCAATCATGCATGAATCAAATTTTTCATGCCATTGTTTAGGAGCTTGCTTTAAGCCATATAGGGATTTAGTTAGCTTACACACCTTACTTTCTTGACCATGCTCTACAAATCCTTCAGGTCCCCATTCAAAAAGGCATGTAATTCTAGTAACAAGAGAAGAAGTGTCGAAAAAATCAACATCAGCTTTTGGCTTAAAACGTTTTGCAACAAGTCTAGCTTTAAATTTGTCTACTGTGCCATCAAGTTTAAGCTTTTTCCTAAGGACCCATTTACAACCTATTGTTTTGCAACCAAGTGGTAAATCTACTAACTTCCATGTTTCATTAGAAATAAGTGAATCCATTTCATCATTCACAGTCTCTTTCCAAAATACACCATTAGGTGATAACAAAGCTTCTTTCAAAGTCAAAGGATTTTCATCAACATTAAAAACATAATAGTCTGGGCCAAAATCTTTTTCAACTCTAGCTCTTTTACTCCTTTTAAGTTCAATTTCAAGATTTTCTTGATTTTGTGAATAAGTAGAAGAACTAGGCTAAGATAACACATTTTCTATAACTTCTTTGCCCTCACTATTTTTAGATTTAAAATGAAATTTTTCCTCATGAAAGATAGCATCACCTGATTAAAAAATCACATTATTTTCAATATTCAAAAATCTATAGGCTGTACTATTTATTGCATATCCAAGAAAAGCACAGGTGGTAGCTTTAACACCCAATTTAGGTATTTTGCAATTTGTTAACCTTACAAAGGCTAAGCAAGCCTAAACTTTAAAATATCTCAAATTTGGCTTATGCCCCTTCCACAACTCAAAAGGTGTGAGTTTAGTCTTTTTGTGTGGTACTTTATTTAAAACATAACAGGCTATTAAAATTGCTTCCCCCCCCACAGATTTAGAGGAGCACCTGACTCAATAAGCATGACACTTGTTAAATTAATCAAAGGTTTATTTTTTCTTTCAGCCATACCATTAGATGCAGGTGAGTATGGATGAGTAGTTTCATGGATAATTCCCAAGCACTGAACAAATGAGTTGAACTTGATGATGGAAGAGATCAGTTGGTTGAACACTTCAGCTTCGGTGGACTACGACGGTAGCGAAGGCCTGAAAAGAAGAAACAATCAAGGGGTGACCGGGGTGGACCGGCCAAATACTCTCCGATATTAAAGTTAGTTTTCTAACAAGGAAATGTAGTTCCAACTTTTCGGGAGTAAAATCTTAGAAAATTTTTTCATACCTTTGCCTGTTTCAGACCGGTCCTTTATATAGAGAACTTTGGGACAGTTACTTGGTTTAGTAACCTCCCTAAGATTTATGGAATAACTAATCTTACAGAGATAACTTCCTCAACGGCTAGAGAAGTAGTAACCGCTGATGGAAGTTACATACTTAGGAGAAATTGCTAGCGATGAACACGGGCTGATTAACCACTCAGAATTTTGTCAAGTGTTACATGGTCGTCCATGTGACTTGCCCATGGACGACTCTTTGTATATAAATTGATGTAGCGTGGTTGTCCATGATTTTACCATGTGGACGACCCTTCTGTCCTGATTGCCTGAGGTTCATTCATTCAATTGATTAAAACTCATGGACGACCCCACTGGACGAATCCGAGACATGCCATTTAATTGACTGGAGATCATGGACGACTCCCTTAGACGAAACATAGATGGTGATTTTTTCGCTATCTTATCAGTTACTTCACACCCCCAGATGTGCCCAGAATTCATTCCCTACTGTGGAATCTTCTGTGAGGTTCGCTGGGGTCTTCAGTGTGTCAACTTGATCAAGTTTTCCTGCGGTCCGATGAGTTGAACCTCTTCGGACTAACTAGGTTGTCTTCGGATGCAACGTTCGTCCCTTGGTTGCATTTCCAACAAACGAAGCGCTGATCCCTTTCACCTCTTCGGACAAGCGGTGATATTCAAATCGGGCCCTGGGCCCAATACTTGGCGTTGGGCCTTCTCACCCACAAGAGTGATTAGTAATCTTAAACTCGAAGATCAAGGCTAGAAAAAGCCCTAATAAAAGGAAAATTGACTTGAGGATGTTTTGTGGAAAACTCCCTCTTTGATTCAGTATTTCTAGTGAATCTTAGTGTTTTCCCATGAGATTTCTGTGTGTTTTTGAAAAGGTACTATGTATGACTATTTATATTGAGAAAATAGGGGTTTAGAACAACTTCCAGATGATGTGGGATTCATTCCAAATCTCAGCATCAATGCAGAAAACTTGTCTAATTTATGTTTTTGGAATCCACCATTTGTGCACAAGATCATGCCTGCGTGTGCATAATCATGGCTGCACACATAGGTTGATTCCTGCGTGCGCATGCCTAGGGTTCCTTTGGTTTTCTTTTTCAAAAATAGATTTATTTGCTCATTAAAAGTTAAAATTTTCAGTTTAACATCTCTTAATTCAATTTAACATCTAATTCAGCTCTAAACCAACATTGAGTCTTAGAATTTCAACATCATTGGGGAATGGGGGGCCCGAGTCATAAGAGGTACAAAATGCGGTGTCTTTAGGTGCCCCTCTTTTGATTTGGAAGCTTTGCTAACGGAATCAAAAGAATAAGAGACAAATTTTTTTTTTTTCGATGTATGGCTCGAGCGCAACCCATGCACACAACACATATCATGCATACATGGGGCAAGGTGTAACTTCGAAGAGTTGCATGGGATTTGTATGTTCGAATTCCCACCTTTGTTACTCGGGAAACGAGCAATGACAGGTTCAATATCAGAAAAACTATTTTTTCAATTGCAAGCAAAATGCAAGTGACTCACTATCCTAGAGTCACTTAAAAAGAAAAACAAACAAGGCCAATGGCCACAACTATCAACCAAACAAACAAGGGTGCTCTTACAATCTTAAAAGGATAGATATCTGTGGTGTCCATTTGGGGCTCTTGCCTCAGACTTCTCCCACAATACAAGATGCATTCATAATATCCTTTCATTACCATGACATGGGCTTATGAGCCTCTTATAAATCTCAAGATAAGACAATGCAAACTACTAGACTCAAGTTACCTGCAAAAATTTTAGGGGCCAAATCAGAGGAACTATGGCTAACGAACAACTAATTAGTCTACTAGAAAACATCAAACTTAATGGTGCCGTCCATGTGCTTACTATCTTGGTCATTAAGTCACATAAGCAAATTCAAATAGACGTATTTTAAAAAAGGGGTTTGGATTTCAACCTTAAAATTAATGGCTTCAATAATCCATGAAAGTACAAAACTTTCTCTCTGAAATTCATGAATGGATTTGAAATGATTAGGCATAAGATGTTATTTTAAATTGAACACACATGTTTGCCTTAGAACAAAATTCTCAATGATGAATTTCTTCATGTGTAGTTAAAATTAATATCAAGAAATTAACAATTATTCTTCAAATCCAACATCATATTAAAGGGATAATCAAGTTAATCCCTATGAATAACAAATCCAGGAACAAATAACGAATGCCTGAATTTTAAATCCTCAATTTACTGAACATAAAAGAAAGTAGAACTGAAATTAATAAAATTTCCCTCAAACCTTTCATCAATAAGAGTTAAACCCTATCCAAAGTAAGAATCATCCATCTTCTGGAAAACCTCAACCTGTAGATACGCAAAAAAAAAGGGAAATTATATTGAAAATCTTTAATTTTAAGCATGGCAAATTGATTGATATAGTTTAGTCACACTGATTTCTCGACCACTCACTACTAAACTAAGTATAGCTAATCTACTTATAAAGATACAGTCTTTGATTTTGAATATGCAGCACACTATGTAGCCACATTTAAGCCATAACTCTCTCCTTACCATAGCCATCAATTGATCTAGATAACAGCAATTTCTTTTGAGAAAGTATTTTTCTTGCTTTTAACATGATGAGTATTAATTTTATTATGAGAATGATAAGAACTGAGTATTAACGTAAAACTAAATGTAAGATACAGAAAACTATAACAAAGAGAGAGAGAGAGGCGGAACGAAGTCACAGTCGGAGCTGAACTCAATGTAGAGTACTTCGGCGAAGAGTGTTTCGAGGCCTTCAATTGGTGGCTGGGCAGGCCGAGAAGGTGGAGGAAGAGAGAAAAAAGAAATGAAAGGAAGAGGAAATCGATGATGGAGAAGGGAAAGGAGATTGGCTTTAGTTCCATGCAGCTATAGTTTTGTACTTGATGATGCTAAAAATATCAATATGGCTTTTTAGCACCACCAATAATAATGCATAGCAGGCATTTAAGAGTCACAACTACTCATTGTAAAACCGAAGCAAAAAATCTACTTGATAGTTGATGTTGTGTCCTAACAAAACAACTTGGTGACCACTGACCCAGCTAACAAATTTTAAAGGGTTTTGTGGGTTTGGTTTGAGGATTTAAAATCAAGCATATATAATAAATATAAAAGCATATGATATTAATATATATGAGCTTTAATTTGGAAATATTGTTGGACAGAAAACTTGTGCTGTTATGGATTTAAAATGACATCTTATTCTCATAGTTATCTAAATCGTATCGAACCCATGGTTGAATTGTATAGTTGATGAACTGTGCAAAAATCCAAATTAGCATAAAAGAAATATTGGATTTATGAAAAAACCAATTAAATTGTGACAAACCTGCAACTTTCTAGAGAAATATTGGGCCACGTGTTTTATTCAAATCGTTCTATTTTAACGTTAAGCCATTTTGATCCAATAGCCATACTTTTCTTCAATTTTGCACTTTTATTTATGGACTTTTAATTTTTTTTTCCCTAACTTGAAATAAGTAGTCAAAAAATCAAATAGATTATCATAGTTTTCCCACTTTATATATAATTTAAGTATTTGTAGGGTTTGTAGCCCAAGCCCAAAAGGTTTGGATTGTGAGTCTAACGAACCCCGAACAATGAATTTGTAGAGAGTGGGTGAAAGAGCTGGGCTGGTTATGAATTTAGCAACGGTTAACTCTGATGTACTAGGATGAACTGACGTAAGAACACGCTTGAAAGCTAAATAAACTCAAATTCGAAAAGGCTTGTTATTGATCAAAAGGTGAGTACAATTTCTCCCTCCCCCTTATTTAGAGGCCTAGGGTTTAGGGTTTAGGGTTTAGGGTTTAGGGTTTAGGGTTTAGGGTTTAGGGTTTTAGGGTTTAGGGTTTAGGGTTTAGGGTTTAGGGTTTAGGGTTTAGGGTTTAGGGTTTTAGGGTTTTAGGGTTTAGGGTTTAGGGTTTTAGGGTTTTAGGGTTTAGGGTTTAGGGTTTAGGGTTTAGGGTTTAGGGTTTAGGGTTTAGGGTTTAGGGTTTAGGGTTTAGGGTTT